>OY728126.1:1240556210-1241185376 GCA_963277665.1 Viscum album | reverse complement strand
TACACAATAAATAAAATAAATTTATATATTGTTAAATTCCATTTAATGAAAATAAGGTTCGTTATTCCCAAAAATATGGCATGGGAAACAAAGGGATTGGTTTAGAAGCATTGTTGGGGTATATAAAATATCATGGAAGGGTTTAGTGAGAGACGAAGGCAATATATAATTATTTGGGTAGTAAGGGATGACTATGATAATATGAATACAAAATCATTTGTAAATGAAATACATCTTATTAAAAAGGGAGTACTCAAATTGAAAATAGGAGGGGACAATCCATTCCCTGTAGTGGCTGAATTTAAACTCTTGAGAGGAGCTCCATGGAACATTAAGAACTACATATGATGTCACTATTTATAGAAAGTGATAAGAAATTCATGAAAAATGGTTTAAGAGTGAAGTGAAATGGGATAGTGGGCGGGAAATAGTATCAAAATTGATAGTATTATTTATTAATTTCCAAATATAGGTCTTAGATCCCTAGTTAATGGATAATAAAAAACAATTGGACATAACATCCCGTTTTCCTAGGGTATTTTATAAAGAGGAGTTTTTTTTTCAAAGTTTCATTGTTTAGGTATTAAAATCAGGTATATAATATAATTCATGATGTATGTGTGAGTCATGATAATAATGAAATATTTTTAAAATATTAAAATATCATTTAGGTCTTGAAAGGTTCTTTATAGGTTTGGAAAAATAATATTACCTTAGTCAAATTATTTATTTTAATGAAAAAAATATTTTTTTTATCATGAAGATTCTATATAATATTTTTCTCACAAAATTGATTGTATTTTTAGGTTTTACTACATACTATATATAAATTTTACCCAAAAAATTCAATATCCCAAAAAATTATGAAAAATTCACAATTGACTATTTTTGACATGATGATTTCAAAAATCATATTTATTTTTTCAAATTATGTTTTCTAAATATTGGTATTTTATCTTTTAAATAAAAATCTATATTTATTTGAAAAATAATTTTTTAACATAATCAATTATTTTACCCTTCTAGTAATTTCAACATACATTATGAAATCAAATTCTCATTGATATATTAATAAATGTCTTTGTAAATATATTTCTTGAAAATAAATTTTATTTAAAATATAAATTGTAATCATATATTGTATTAAAATATAATTAATTTTTCATTGTAATTAAAAATTAACATGTCTTATTCATCATATATTTATGTTTATTTTGAAAAAATATTTAAAAAGTTTTTAATGAAGCGTATATTTAATATATGAAAAACTAAATTTCACCTTCATAATTTTATAGTTTAGATATATAACCAAATATTATATCATTATGTTTCCTAAGGGTATTATAAAAAATAATGGTTCATTCATTGGGTGGTTTCACTAACATTGATCTAGTTATAATATCACTAATTTCAAATTCTTCCTTAGGTAGTTCTGATAGAACCTCACTTACTGAATGTATTCATCTGCTTAGGCATGGTATAATGCCAATTACAGTGCCTCCTTCAAAATTTCAGTATAATGTGATTAAAATGGAATGATCCTACAGTTAAAGGAATTGTTTTTTCCTTGTGCATCAATTATCTTTCATCGTTAACTTTTATATAAACTGGTTTTATGATTCATAAGGACCAGTAGTCATATTTATGAATAGTAAGGTAATGGTTAGATCCTAATCTCCCTGTTTCCCTTAACACAAAAAATCCATAACCCACCAATCTATTATAATATCATTTTATGTGTAGGTCTTATGTTTCCCTAGAGAATATATATAATATTCCTAACTATTCTATTGTAACACCCAGAGATTTAAATGAAATAGATTTCTTAATGAACTAAAATATTTCATTACAGGATACACCATATCTATCTATATTTACACCTAACAGTGGCTCAGCTTGAATTACACACAACACTGAGTTTATACGAAACACTATTTTATTTTTAATTGTATAAGATAATAATCAAGGAGTTAAATTAGTGGTTACAAATAATATTAAATAAATTTAGCAAATATAGGGTTTACATGTTGAATGTATTATTTACCAACTACTTGGAAACAAAAATATATACCAATTGAATATAAACGAAATACTTTAATTTTTACACTTCCATGATCATTTTTTGTCGAAAAATTAAATTAATTACAACATGGGAATGATAAAAAAGAAATAAATATGTTATGTTTTCAATAATTATTTTATATTCATAAGATATATTTTATAGGCATAAGATAATAATAAATCTAATTCTTTGAATAAGTTTTTTTAAAAGGATACTTTTATGACCTTTTAATATAGAAACCACTTTAATTATAATTTTTTTGATAGTATAATATTTCTTATATAAAAATATAAACGTTTTGTTTGATATAGGGGTACAAAAATTGTCATTTATTAATTTTTTGGTATTTTTATGGTAAGCTTAATGTTTTTTTGAATAGTGAAAGCCCTATTTTTTTTAAAGATACATTATTTTATTTTAGAGTATTTACAAGGTAATATTGTGTTTCATAGTTTTTCTAAATTTTAATTACTTTATTGTTATTTAATTTAATCTAGTTATAGTTTTTTTTCAAATGGATTTTTACATGTTTTTTTATAAAATTAATTTACATTTTAAAAGGGATTTTTTTTCTGAAAATACTTCTTATCATGGTTTTTGAAAAGTTTTATTTTAAATTAAATTATGTAACTTATGTTTTTTTAATTTGGAGAAATGGATGATAAAATAAGATTCATATGGTAAAAAGTTTGTAAATAAGTGTTTTTCTAATATGAATAGTAACAATGGTAGAAGTTATCACCACGGAAAATGGTAAATTTGGTAAATTATGTAAAAAAATAAAAGTAGAAATACTATAAAATAACTCCACAAAATTAAAAAAAATTAGTGGTTGAATTAAATTATAACATTAATACATAAGGATCTGAATTAAGTCTCTAAATGGACACTTTTCCATGAAAATGACTTATATAATTGCTAATTAAAAGAAAGACACAAAATATAACATTCATTATCTTTATTTTCTATCATGAGACAACGTGGGGAAAAATGAATGTTACGAATGAATCTCAATGATAATTTTTAAATTAATAAAACTATTTTCATAACATAAATTTAATTATGATGTTTTGGGGCACTGGGGTAAAATTATGATAGTTATAATATTTTTTTTAATAATTTAAATATATCACATTCATGTTTTGTATAATATTAAATTATTAATATAGGGTTATAAATAAATAAATTATACTACTAATATTATTATAAAATATACATAATTTATCATCATGATAATAATTTATTTTTAATTTTTAGTGAACAAATAACTATATTAAATAATTACACAACACTTATGTAGTAATTAATTAAATAATAGAAATATCAATGAAATGTTATTAAAAATATTAAAATAAAAATAATTTGAAATAAATAAAGTATCCAAAGAGTTTTATTGATGATACAAATGTCTTCGAGATATAATAAAATATTTTTTTTCAAATATAACTTATTGTCTTGATATTTTTAAAAATCTTATAAACAAATATGGTCATAATTGACACTATTGACATTTTTTCAAAATAATGTTTTTATATTTTTTTAAAAACCATTGAACATATTAATAAATAACAAATAATTATAATATGGTCTGAAATATTCTAAATTATACATTTATTGTCTAGTTGACGTCAAATAAGTAAACAAGATACTCTTATGATATACAAAATATTTGTTAAGATAGTTAAAATTAAAAAGGGTTTAATAAAGGTTAATAGTATAGAAAAGGTTTAACATAATACCAAAACATATCAAAAATCTATTGCAAGATGAAATTAAAACCTTATATTATCTCAAAATCAATTAATTTACATTTTTGGGGTATTTTGAATGATATTTAGTTTGTTATAAATTATAATTTTATGAAATTCAAAAAGTGTACCTCACCTCAATTATAAAAGGGAACCTCATCCCTTACTTCTCCACACCAAAATTGAAACTTCAATCTCAACCATACCCTTACCATTTACCTTATCAACTTACCTCCCCACTTTCTAGATTATTTGGTTTTCCCTAAAAAACTGTAGAGTCCTTATGGGGATATACAGATGGATCTTGTTGAAGAAGAGGTAATCAACTTTACAAACATTCTCAACAATATTTCATCATCTAATTACTCTAAATGTGTTGTCTCCAATCTAAAGTAATAAATCCTATTTCAGAAAAATTTTGATTTGTTTTTAAGATTATGTAATTGCTATATTAAACCTTTTATATATCCCACAAAAAATAAAATAACCAAGAATGGTTACGGATGAACTAAAGTATCCATGATGTTGTGTAATCTATTTTTCATCACTAATTTAGATGGATCGATGTAATTATGGAAATAATAACTATATATAATAATTATAACATGATAATGTTTTGGGAACTAGATATATACCACCCACTTCCTTATCCTTTTATCGATAAGGGAATGAAATCGTCGCTCGTGCATACGTACGACCTACCGTCTCCACGACACAATGTGATTTATTCTCCCAGATAAACCTAAATGGATTATTATAAAAATTAATATAATGAATAAAAATTATATATATTACTTTAATAACATTATTTCCATGAAAATACAATGTCCTATGCACATCAATTTGGACTTATATAACAATATAAGAATATGAAACTAAAGCGGTTAACCCCTGAATGATGGGTAATAATGAAATATATTTAACAAAAAAGTGATATGATAATATAATAAGATCTTATATGATTTAATAAAGATGAATATGATTATTTTATAAATTAAGAATATTATATAAACCATTATACATTATATTTGGATACGTATGAACAAAATTGGGACCTAAGGTAAGATAATTTTATCACTCGGTTTATTTTTAAGAGATACATGCCATATTAACCACTATAATATTTTGTGTGGACCATATACATATATATGGAATTTTATATCATTAATTTCCTTTATTTAATGATATTAAAATCACAATTTGGTGTTATTCTTTCTTGGAGATCAGGATTCTAAATTTACTCAAGTAGTAAGGGATTTTTTATATCTTTTATTTCTATGGGACATATGACTTATATATACTACTAATTTATTTTATGTGCTGTATATAATTCCAATGAAATTATTTTCTGGGTATTATTCTGAATATTTATGTGTATTTACACATTCATTTTATGATCTCTCTTTCAAGGGTTTTATGGTAAAAAAGTTACCTAATTTTTATTTTAATTTTGTATCAATTTTCATTCTTTACGACACCTAATATGTTACCCACCTATATTATTTTATGAGGATTATATACCTACAATTAACATTTTATATCATGCGTCTATATATTTCACAATATTATATGTTTCATGTAATGTTATTCTCTTTTTTGTCAGAAATCTTTGTTTCATCAAAACAATGTTTCCTAAATAAACATTAAAAGAGTTTTAAATAGTCATTTAAGAATTTCAATGAAAATGAATATTAATGATGTTTAATTTTTTTTTTCAAATCATCCTATAAATATATTTATGTTTATTTTCTATTAAAAAGGTTTTCTGAATATTTTATGATTTAAAAATAAATTTTCAAATTTAAATTATAGTTTCCTCAAGAATTATTTCATATGACCATTTAATGTTATTTTCCATTTAAGATAATATTATTTTATTATACTTATATTTTATTGGGGATATGATCCAATGATATTATTATTATTCTTTATATGTATATTTTATATTTATGTTAATAAATCGTGTTTCTTTTCCATGAGTTATGTTATGATGGAAATTTTTTGAGACCAATTTTTTTCATGGGTTCTGATATGATGAATGAATTATGTACTTATTAAACATATGAGTATGGTTTTCATTATGTGCTATGTGGGACCTATATACACCTCTAATGAATTCAGTAGTGACTTATATCTCATGATATGAACATTACAGGAATTGGATGTGAACTTTGTTTGGTAATATAATACTGTAATGTGAGTAATCTTAGTTAAGTAATATAGCGTGGGAATGGGATATGATCTCAGTTTAGTAATACAGAATTGGAATGGCATTAATCTCAATTCAGTAATACATGGCCCAAATGGGGAGTGAACTCAGTTCAGTATGGGAGTTTTTTCACTATGATTCCCTTGTAAATGACCCCTGACTAAAATGGAAATTATTTTCAATGCATATGTTTATGCCATAATTTCTTTGCATATGTTATTTCATTCATTAAATTTTTTCTTTGATTATTTATATGTTTCTTTGATTTATTCCATGACATTATATCGTGGTCTTTGATATATAAGAAATGATTTTCAAATATTTTGGTTATGTAGTTATGGATAATAATTATGTTATGGTTGGTATATCCCTTTAATACCCTTACTGATCATCTGATCTCACCATTTTATTATATTTATTTTCCTTAGGTTCTGAGGAATGAGGTTAAATGAGATTTTTATATTATTATTTTACATTTATAATGTAGATATCATAATTTGAAATAAGAAAATCTAAACATTGTGGTAGGTAGTCTGTTTTTATAAACCAATTACTTATAAGCCCAATTTGTTAAGAGTTTTTCATACTTATTTTAAAATCTAAACCAAAAAGGTCCTTGGGTATTCAAGTGATGCATTTTTTCCTTTTGAGTGTCTACATTTTGATGAAAAAAATTGGGTCACATTTTTAATGTTTATGTCTTTAGCATAAGATCCAGAATTCGATATTACAAGCTATTATATTTGGTATTAGAGAAGGGTTTATATAACTTTGGAGGTTAGGTAGTTTTGAAAAGAATTTATGTTAAAAGTTATAGACACCATCATGGGTATATGAGACCATAAACTACGATTCATAGAAACAAATTTTTGAGGTATTAAAAATGCAATTTTAAGGTGACTAATTATATTATTAAATACACTTATTTATTTATTTATTTATAGTTAATTAAGAGTTACTCCATTTTTTTGATGAAAAATGAATGGTATGAGGTAAATTTTGAGGCTAAAATATAATAAGGTTATTATTTATGTTGTTTCTCACATTTGAGAAATTATGTACGTATTCTAATAACATAGTTTTATAAAAAAGGATATTTCACAGGATGGATGGAAACATGTCACGTATGGGAAGGCCACAGTGATTGAACCCACAATAGAAGTGTGACAAGGATGCCTCACCTTCAACTAACCTTAGTAAAGTCCTGGATAGTATGTCATTTTATTTTTAGTTAAACAATTTGACGGATGAATAATAAGTTGATTTTAGGGAAAAAATGTGTTATCTATGGGATTTTTATTTATTTGTCGATTAATTTTATTTTGGATGAAGATTTATATTTTGGAAAAAAAATTTCTCATAATGTGGGATATTATTTTTGGAATAAAGGTTGAATTTTATTTTAGTGAAATATATTTTTTGATTATTGATCTATGGTCATTCATTTTATTTGTGGAGATGGTTAGAATATTTTTGATGATTATTAGGGAAAGTAAATATTTGTATGATACATTAAGAGTGACTAATATAGTTTAGAGATAAATAATAAAATTTATCATAAAATATGAATGGAATAAATACTTTTAAATATTTTTTTTCAATATTTGTCTGGAATAATTTTTCTTAATTTTGAAGGAATAAATTTATTGAATGATCAAATTCGAAATTTGGTTATTACTAATATAATGTATTATTCTTTTTATATAATTGTATTATAATGTACTCAATTTTTTTGATAATTTCTTATAGATAGGGATAATAGATAATTATATACTTTTACAGACATTTGGATCTATTTAAGAATATTTTGATCCTTCACGAATAAAAAATCCATCTCGAATGCTAATAGTGGGAGAAAGGTATGAGTTTGTTGTTGAGAATTTTTAATGACTAAAAATATACTTTTAAGCATGTATATTTCCTTATGTTATTAAATATAAGTTGTAAAATAATTCCTTAACTCTAATAAAATGATCTTGAAACCAATGTTTTATCCAAGTAACTTCTTTTATGATGAATCAAATTATCCCTAGACCATCACATATTTATGGATTTTCATTGATAACTTTCTCATAACAATGTTCCATATCACTCTCTATCAGAATATGATTGCTTTATTTATCTTCCTTATCAATGATTTCACATTCCACTTATATTCTTCTATTAGGAGATCTAATTATGAGTTAATTTGGGTAAATGTTATGTTCTTAACTTTCCATTTTAAAAGGATATTTTAATTTTTTTGATGTGGGTTTCTATGAATAAATCATTAATTTATTATAACTTTAATAACCTAGAAAAATTTTGATGGAGAAATTAATTATAAGAAGGTAAACTTTTACACCCTTATATTTAAATGAAATAGATTTTTTTAATAATCTGTTATCTTTCACTACATGTTATTCCATTCTAACTTATTGTTATAGTAAACATCGACTTAAATTTCATTACACGCAACACTAAGTTTCTATGAAAAAAATTGTATTATTATTTATATAAGATAACAAATTAGCCTTCAAATTTGTGGTTACTAATAGTATTAAATATATTTTAAAAATATATGGTCTATAAGATGAAATTATTATTAACCAACTACCTAGACAGAAAAATTCATACCAATTGAATATAATGAAAATATTTTTTTATGCTTCTAATGAATTTTGTTTATTTATAAATTATATTAATCACAATTAGTGTATAATAATAACAAAATAAATATATAATATATTTAATAATTTTTTTAAAATCATCTAATATATTTTATTGATATAATATAATAAAATTTTTAATTCTATGAATAAAAATTCATATTTTTTCAAAAGGGTAACTTAAAAGACATTCATTAGTTAACCCATATAAAATCAAATTTTTAAAAATTATATAAATTTTATATGAAAAATTAAATATTTTCTTTGAATGAATGATATAAAAATTAACATTGGACAATTTTATGGTATCTTTATGGTAAGTTTAATGTTTTGATAAATAGTTAAGGGAAGATTTTTATTAATGAAACTCTATTTTCTTATAAAGTTTTAACATGGTCAAATTATGTTTTGGATTAGTTTTCAATTTTTATTAGTTAATTTTGATCTAAAATAATTAAATTATGGTTTTTTGAATAGATTTTATCTATGAATATATTATAAGAACATTTTACTTTTTAAAAGTGAAATTTTCCAAAAACATATTTTTTCATTGAATTTTATATATTTTAGTTTAATTTAAAATTCGAAACTTCTTTATTTTGAATTTTTAAAAATGGATGATAAATTTATATTAAAAATTTAAAAATTTGGTAAATATGATGCTTTTGTTTTTGGCCAATATGAATAGTAACCATGGTAAAAGTTGTAACCATATTAAAGTGTAAATTAGATAATTTATGTAACAAAAAAATTATAAAGACTCAAAAATGAACCTTAAAAATTATAAAAAATTATTGGTTAAGTGAAATTAAAACCATTACTCTTAATTATTGAGATTAAGACATTTAATGGACACTTTTCTATGAAAATGAATTATATAATATTCATTTCAAATAAAGACACAAAATGTAATTTTCTTTTTCATTAATATATAATTTTGGGACCACATTTGAGAAATGAATGATATGAATAAACATCAATGATATTTTTTATCTTAATTAAAATATTTTAAAAATCTAAATTTATTTTTGTCATTTCAGGACACTTGGGTGAAACTATGATATTTATAATATTTTATTTAATAATAATTTAATGATATCACATTCTTGTTTTATATAATATATCATTTTTAATATAGGGTTATATAGAAAATAAATTCTACTATAAATATTATTCTAAAATATATTAGATTTAAATTCATCATAAATTTTTCAATCTATTTAGTGAATAAATTAGTATATTAAATAATTACACAACACTGATGGAGTAATTATTTTATTAAGGGAAATATCAATGAATGGTTATAAAAAATATTAAATTAAACATACTTTTAGATAATTAATGTATTAAAAGATTATTATTGATGAAATTTTTGTCTTAAGGATATAATATATTTTTTGTCTTGATGATAACATATTATCAATATATTTTTATAAATCCCAAAAAAACAGTGTCAAAAATTGACCCAATTTATTTTTTTTCAAAATTCAATTTTAATAAATCTTGAAAAAAATTAAAAGTAAAAAATAATTACAATTTTTTATAAAATATTCTGAATGTTTCTTTTATGGTATAATTGATATCAAATAAGTAAAAAATTACACTGTTAATATTGAAATATTTTTTACCTAAGTTAAATTTAAAAATAGTTAACTAAGGTATTATTAAAATAATAACATCAAAATTAATCTCAAAAGAAGTATTAAAACAATATAATATCTAAGTTCCAAATTATATATATTTTGGTGGTATTTGGAATGAGATTCAGTTTATTATAAATTAATAGACTTGGAAATTCCAAAAGTGTCCCTCACCTCAATTATAAATGGGCACCACCTCCATCACTTTTCCACATCAAATTTAGAATTCAATACCACCCATACCCTTCCTATTTCCCTTCTCAACTTCCCTAAACACAATCTATAGGTTTTTGTTTTATCCATAGAACAGCTCTAGAGTCCATAAGTGTAACACCCCATTTTTCCACAGTACGCTTCTCTTTGAATAAATCAATAGCTTGCGCTATACGCAACTTCGAGTTCTAGCACACCACGACCAATCAAAATAGCCGTTTAAAAAGTAGTTTTTAATAGTAATACTCAAAATTTTAAATTTTATATATGTTATTTTTCAAAATAGACTTCATTTTTTGACTCAGATTATCAAAATTAGCATATGGTGAATTTTTAGTATTTTTATGAAAATTTCAATTTTTGATGAATAGTGAAAACATTGTGTTATTGTTTAAGAAACGACTTTTTATTTAAATATTTATTTTAAAATTTAAGTATATTTTAAAATAAAAATAGATACACAATACCTATATTAATCTAATGTAATTCATTGGAGTTATTTTATAATATGATTAGATATATAAAATTTTATTGAACTTTTTAACATCTTTTACCCACCTTCTAGGAACATTTTCAATTTGCATAAAATGTAATTTTACCTCTTTTGTGAATTGAATTTAAAAAATCAAAGAGACACAGTTCACATCAGTACGTAAAATTTTGTTCAATAATATGAAAATAATTTTTGGTGAATAGTAACGTTTAAATTTTATTAATCACGGTGAAAAGTAAAGAGGGAAATTAAAGGTAAAAATGATATTATAATTACACTAACACATGTATTAATCCTATTGGATAAGTGTATTTAATCCAAAATAAACCTTATGAAAAAAATTTGATCCATTTTGATCCGCTTGGATTAGATTATTACATTTATTATATTTTATTTAAAGAAGAGTTAAAAGTGTTAAATTCAAATTTTAATAAATAAAAAAATTTTAATATACAGTTATACATAAGATAAAATGTACTATAAATTTTTATTAAAAATAAAAAAATATTTCTTACATAATAGTATTTTATTTATAATTTTTAGATATTATATAATTAAATTTATTTGTGACACAATGATGACGCAATAATTACCTTATTAATGAAAACTTAAAATAAATTATATTATAAATATTAAAATAATTGAAAATTGAGACTTTTGATGCATTCCAAGAATTTTATTGGTTAACAAGACATGTTAGGGTTTATTCAATGATTTTTTTTTCAAATTAATTGTGTTTTTATGACTTTCACAAAAACCAAATACTAAATAGTTCCAAAATTGATAGAAATGAGTTTTTTTAAAATATTTTATTAAATTATATAATAGTTATAAAAAACTAAGGATCAGCCAAAATACTAATATAATGATATATATTTCATTAATGAACTACTTTTGGTTCTCATGACATTTTATAGTAAGTTTATTAACCATGTATTATAATAATACAAGAAAATATGGTAAAAGTTAAACTATTTTACTAAAAGTTAAATATAAAAGATAAAGTTAATATGGTGAACTAAACATGTCTAAAACCTATTTTTTCTGATTATTGCGACCCATCCCCACCATAGCCTCGATTTAAATATTTTTGGAGCTATTAGAAATTGATAATCATTTTATAATAAATTAATATTTCAAGATTTTCATAAATTTCCCCTCACCTCTCTTATAAAAGGGTACATCCCCATCTATTATATACACACCTCCAAAGCCATTTAGCTTAGACAACCCCTACTTCAATATTCTACCAACTACCCTCACATCAATATAGTGGTCATACTTTGATCAGAAATCCAACCTACAGAGCCCTTTTGTGAAAATTAAAAAGAAAACACATGAAGAGGAGGAAATTATTTCGTCACCTCTTTCAAAGTTCATTTCTTCATCCTATTCATCTTTTATTATAATTTCCATACCAAAATAATAACTCCAAAAGATTCCACATACTATGATGTTATTACAAATATGGTATATCCATATTCATTATTCTATCCATCCTATGAATGACAAAGTCACTATACGTGCGTGCGTACGAATTGTTGTCTCCACGTCATGGTGTAGTTTTTTATTCCAGACTTAATTATTTTTATGGGTATAATAATGAGTATAATTTATTTAAATAATAAAATTAAAATGTTAATTATTCTTTATATATAATATAAAATCTAATTATATATGATTTTACCATCAATTGAAGGATTTTGTCGCTTGTGCGTTCGTACGGCTTAACGTCTCTACAACACAATGAGATTTTGTTCCCCATCATACCATTCAAGAATAATTTACATTTTATGATAACAAATAATGTTTAAGAACTTAATATCAATATGGATAAGAGTAAAATACATCATATCCATAAAAATTATGAGTTACGTAACAAAACATATAAAGGAAAATGGATCAATTAACACCCGAAACAGTGATAATATTGAAACATTATTAACTAAGAAAAATTAGAGGATCATATATGGTATCATATTTATGTATGTGGTTCTTTTGTAATTTAATAAAAAATATTTAACCATTAGACATGATGTAAACCGACCCTCGACTATGGAAAAGTACATGGTAAAGGTTAATTTTACAATATCATTGTAATCTGAGTTTGTTTATATGTATGTATCTACAAGGAAATATTTATCATTCACATCCATGTTTCTAAAAAATGTATTTAATTTTTTTTACTATTTACTAGGCTATTGGTTAAATCCATTTATTCACTTTTTTACTTTTTATAAAATGATTTGAAATTAATATTTCTGTCACTTTCCAAACAAGGTACTTTATGACCTTTTGGACAAAATACGGAAAGAATGTTTTCTTAACTTATATTGTGGGTGAGACTATTTTTAGCTACTATAACACCTTAGATTCTTCCCTTAAAATATTATAAAAACATTTTCAAAATATATGTTTTCTTTTATAACAGTGTGACTTTAAAATTATTCCAAAATAGAAAGAGACATTTCTCAAAATTGTTTTTATTTTGTCTACGTAAACATCATTTTTAGGATTTTACTCTTGGTTGAAGATTATTTATAATGATAAAATATTCTATATAGTATTGAATGTTTTTTGATATGTTTGACTTTTAATGTGTTATTTGTATACCATTCATGATTTATGGTTAATGTATTAAAATTTTGTATGCTAGTTTTAATATGAATGTTTATGTTATGTTTCAATATTTTCATATGTAGAGTGCATTGGACATAATAAGTGACTATTAGGGCCTACTATAACCCCTTGATGAATCAGTAGATCTCATGAGATAAACTAGTGTCCTGGCACAATGGCTTGAAGAAATTTTATTTGTAGTCTTGGCATGAGGCCTTGGATATATGGTTAAAATTTCCGAAATTAGGCATTATATATTTATGAAATTAGATATTGATATTACATTTGATTATTCGACTTTAAGAATATACATGTGAACAAGTAAATTGTATTATTTTATTTATCGTTTCCATATTATACTGACATTTACGTTTAAAAGGCTTGTGTTTTAGTCTTATACATTTCCATAAATGTTTATGCTTATTTATAATTGTTTCCGCTATAATGTTATCCTTTCTGAGCATCTGAGCACACCCCTTTATTTTGTTTTATTTTTTATAGGATATGAATAAGTATATTATGATGGTCATGAAAGAATTGGATAAGGGATATGAGTGTGTTCAATGGAGACATAATGTTGTAGTTTTTCCATTTCATAATGTTATGTAAAACTTATGTATGTATCTAGTACATCCAAGGCTACTAAAATAATTGGTCTTTCAAGACTTGATCTCTTGTGCTCCAACCAATGTTATGTAATAATGCACTTACTCTGGTTAACTAGGGTTGGGGAATTTCAGTTGGTATCAGAGGAAATTTAGTACGAACCATGGAAACTAGATTTATAAAAACTCTGATTAGAGAACATTACCATAAGATAGGCAATGCAGATTAGTATAGAAGAACATCCTAGAAGTTTGGTAATTTAGTTACTATGTGGGTTTTCTAATAAATACAACCATGTAAGGATACTTCAAGTGGAAGTGGATCTGGCACAAATGAACCAAGGAGTGAAAACTTTGACAAGGAGTTTCGGGTTTGACTCGGGGTATCCTGGTACACAACAATGGGCCTTACAACGTACTTGGTTTGGCCCTCCCTGGTGATATACTTAGGATAATTCACATTTTATTTAAAATCCAATATGAAGGATTTATGAAAAAATAATTCCTCATAGAATTTATTATTATTATTATGGATTATATGTATAAAATATTCAATTTAGGTTAGGTATTTTACTAGTATGGAATTTTTTATTGTGATTCATAAAATAATCTAGTGTATTCCATTATTTAGAAATGGTGATTAGTTGAAGGAAGAAAAACCATATCAATGCACGTAATCCATGTTGGGATTTCCCTCTGTAAAGACCCGAAAATTTCAAGGGAAATTTTTTTTCTTAATTTCTTTGGGATTTTACAAGAACGTAGTTTCTGACGGAACCTGATTCTAAGGCCCGGTGTGCCTGGAATCAATTTCCAAAGTTTGGCTTGGGTACGTTCAGTGAACGAATGAGTTGGTTTTTCTAACTGTTGAACCGGTGATCAAAATCGAAATCCAAGGGCACCAATGGAACCGCAGTGCCGGTAATTGCTTAGGAGCACCTTTTCTGTAGATGCGTTTGCTCAAGAAGAGTTGTTAAATTTGTGGTTTTAGTGAGGAATAAATAAAATTATATTACAAATTTTATTTATTTTCCACTAGGTAGTTTTATCCTAAGTAAGGGAGTTGGGGGTGGGACCCACATGTTGTTAACCAATAATGAGTGGATACTTGAAAGGTGGGGCCCACACGAGCCCCAACCATTCACATTCCTATAACTCTCCTTTAACCCCAATTTAATCTCCCCTTCTTTAACTCTTGAACAACTCCCCATTTCTAATGAAAACTCTTCTCCTTCCACTCCCATTCTTAAGTGCATGCCAACACTTTTTAACTAATGATTTCAACCTATTCAATTAATTAAGTTATTTGAATTTAGAATGGCATGGGTGAATAAAAAATAATGGCTTGATATTATTTTTGGGGGCTTCTGTTGTGTTGATGGGTTTGGGGTGAGAGAGCTTGGGGGAAATAGTGTACGATGTTCTTCTCACAACGAAGAATGCCAACCTTCTGATGAAGAACGCCTCTTCGACGAAGAACGCCTCCGACGGAGAACGTGAAGACACTGATGATGTGACTTCTCTTCTTCTTCCTCCGCGTCAAGGGAGGAGACACCACCGTGGGGAACGTCACCATCGACGATGACACTTCCTCCGATGACAACAGAATCAGCACCGATCTTCTGCGATGACAGATCATCGTGACGCTTGCCTCTTTCCGCGGCACGACGACATGCGACAACTTTTCGAGGTAGGGGTTTTTATATATGTTTGAATTTGTTTTATTGATTCTTCATATCCTAAATTCACGACGATGATGACCAAATGAACATGATCATCGTCCTGCACATAAACCATGCTCCTTATTCTTTTTATTCTTCATGTGTTCTTTGTGCGTTCTTCAATGCCAAATATTTATTGACGCTGGAAACACAGAGTTTTATAGAGCGCAATATATGGATGCGAAGCCCTTGACGCGAGGATCACAGATATGCGATCGTTTAATTTTTTGGGCTTGGAACGAAGCCGCAATGGCTCGCGAAATAAGGCATCCAAATATTTATTGACGCTGGAATCACAGAGTTTTGTTGTGCGCAATATACGGATGTGAATCCCTCGACGCAAGGATCATAGATATGCGATCATTTAATTTTTCGGGCTTGGAATGAAGCTGCAATGGCTCGCGGAAGGAGGCGGCCAAATATTTATCGACGCTGGAAACAAAATATTCTGTTGAGCGCGACACATGGACGTGGAGCTCTCGACCCAAGGATCGCGAATATGCGATCATTTTAATTTTCGGGCTTTTAATGAAGATACAACGACGCACGGAAGGGGGAGACGCGGTGACACCGACGACCGGAGGCGGAAGCCAGAGCCGTCAGGCCGCCTAGAGGCGGTGGCGCCCCAGCGCGCCACCGGAAGAAAACCCGCCGCCGCACAGCCGCAGCGGCGAGGAGCCGGACTGCGCAGCCGCGCGAGATCTAGGAGGTAGGGCAGCGCCAGCTGGCGCCACCAGTTACAACAAGGGGCCGCACCCCTTATGTTCTGCTAGGCCAGTGCCGAGTCGCTGCCGGCCTGCCGGGCCAGGCCGTTCCAGCCGGGGGTCGGGCCATGCCCAACTGGGCCGGACCTGGACCCGGGTCGGGTCGACCCGATTCGGGCCGACCCAAGGGGTATTGGGCTGGGTCGGACCGGGCCCAAAGCCCCAAATTTTAGTCAGAATCGTTCAAGGGCCCATAACTTGTGCTACAGACCTCTGATCAACGCACAGTAAATTGCGATGCGATCCTTGGATCGAGACGATTGTTTAGGAATATTAAACTCAATGTTAGTGTAAACATTGTGTACGACTGGGTTGGTTCGAACATGAAACCTACCGGGCCCTCGGAGCAGAAACACTTATAACTTGAGCTCCGGACGTCCGATTGACGTGCCGTAGACTTCATTGGATTCCTCTTGATGAGACGAAACTTTAGGAATACTTCTCCTGATGTTTGGACGTAGTTGGATAGTGGCCGGGTTGATTGAACCCGAAATCCAACCGGGCCCCTAGAACGGAAAAGCTGAAATCTTTCAGACCGGACGTTCGTTTGAAGAATCGTCAGCATCATTGGTGATCATGTTGAGAAATGGTACCTATGAGTATACCCTATGAGAGTTCGGGATACCGTTGAGATACAGCCGGGTTGGTTCGCACACGAAACCAACCGGGCCCCTGGGATGAAAAGGCTAATAACTCACAGACCGGGCGTCCGATTGACGCGCCGTCTACTGCGTTGAGTCCCCTATGACGAGGCGGTCCTTTGAGATACTTCTTCTAGGGACTTTGAGATACTTGGAGTATCGAGAAATAACTCGTGGAACAGACCCTCCCAGAGATGGGCGTACGGAGTACGAAGACCATGTAGCTGGATGAGACCTGAAGACTGCTTGACTGACTCGACTTGGAGTGAGTCGACTAGCCCAGTGGACAGAGCACTACTTTGTTTGGGTGCAGACCCATGGTGGACGGAGCACTACTGAGTTTGGGTGCAGACTCGCGGTACTCGACCGAAGAGTACCTCTGTAGGCTATTAGGGGGGATGCACTACTATGTTTGGGTGGCAGACCCCGGCGGGAAGCACTACTATGTTTGGGTGGCTGGCCCGCGGTACTCGACAGGAGGAGTTCCTCAGTAGTCTTAGGTTAGTGAGAAGTACCTCAGAGTCGTGATAGGATCACTGTACTCGACAGAGACGGGGCTCTTCAGCAGTTACAATTTCGATAAATGAAAATCTTGGTTTGAGCTGAGTCTATGACCTTTGCGTTTACCCCTTGATTGAGATGGGTCACTTGATAACTTTCGTATATGTGTGGACATATACCTGGGTAGTGGTTTTCATTGATTTCATAATCTTTGTGTTCCCTCATGATTGATATGGGTTACTTGATAATTTAGGTATATGTATGGGCATATACCTAAGACGAGGTTTTCTGTTGAGATCTTCTTTGTGGTTATCCTTGTTGGATTTGGTGAGACCTTGAGGGTCTCGGGGTCCCTACTGAGTATCGTTATACTCACCCCTGCATGGGCTATTCCCGCACCTCGTTGTGTTTGTTTCAGACGACGGGCGACGCTGACAGAGGCCGAGAGTTCGAGGACTGGACGGTACCTGGAGGTGGGTCTCATGACGAATCAGTATCCGGAGGTGGACCTCACGAAGTGGCGATACTCGGAGTAGGTTGATGGGTGAGAGCATTGTAGAGGCTATCGGTACCTACCCTTCAGGTAAGATCTGAGGAGGACGACCCAAGAGCTACTTCCATTCTTCCTACTGTTTGTCTTTTTCTGTTGTACTTTCGTTCAGTTGTAGCTGTACTTTCAGTTGGGTTTGTATTCTGGCCCACTTACTTTTCAAAATTTTCTTTTGTACTTAGTGTATTACTTCCTCTTGTACTCAATGTTGTTTTGTCTACTATTATAAAGGCAATGCATTCCAAGTTATCAGATTTTATGCCTTTGGTGCTAGTCGCCAGCCTCTGGCCCATGGAAGGCGGGCTTGGGGTAGTCACAGCACAGGCCCCGAGGACGGGTCGTGACAAATTGGTATCAAAGGAGTCGGTTCTACCGCAGAACTTATAATTCTGATATTCCCTTTCTGTGAAGCAATAGTGTTAAGGGTACTAAGTGTGGTTTTCAGTACAGGGAGTCCAGTGTTGGTGCGGCGACCGACATATCCATACACCAGGACCCTGACTACTGACTTCCGACTTTGTGCACAAAAACACTGATTGCGTGTGTGTTCCAAGAATTTTAAAGTCAGCTCAAACCAGGTCAGCTCACCAGGTATAAATATTTTGACCGTGTTATATCTTTTCAGATGTCTCCATGCAGATAGTCAGTTGGAGTACTGAGATAGTGCACGATGACGGACCACCGAGCGACGAGGCTCCGGTGTGGGGCCCTTTTTACTATATTGGCACCATCGGGTGGTGTACCAGCAACACTACCACCTGTTGGGCAGTAGATGCCACTATCCATACTAGCGAACTGTGTATGCTGGCAGAGCGCGTTGCACGATTTCCAACAATAGTGGCCTCCGAGGTTATGAGGTGAGGTAGATTCCCAGACAGCAGAGCACTGGCTGGAGGCGATTGTTAGTGTTTTTCGCCTAGATGAGACATCAGTAGAGTGGATGGTGGACTTCGCTACTAGTGTTTTTCAGTGGATGACCATGAGGATGGTCCGCATAGTGATGAGGCTTCGATACGTGGACCAATGCCTGAGATAGTGCTTTCGGGTATTGTGTTAGCTTTACATCACTACCTGTTGGTCAGCAGTTACAACCGGCGGTACCGGTAGGTGACACATGTAGGCTTACTTCCTTACACGTGTTCCAACATCCGATACCCTCATGTTTCGAGGCGAGCCCGACTCACAGGCAGCTGAGGACTGACTTGAGGAGGTGGATGAGAGTTTTCTAGAGCTTATACAGCTTCGGAAGGACGACTTGTCGGTAGATGAGAATTCATCGGGGCTTACCAAACCATTCCTGGTACTCGATGAATGTGATTCCATCAGTGCTATGGAGCTCGGACCTCTGAGCGTGTTGTGTTTAAGGACATCCGAGCCAACACCTTTTCTCTAGGCATTCCTACTTATGCTAGGGTGCTAGAAAGAACCTTTGTGGTTGAGAATTCTTTTGTTGAATGGATGAAGTCAGAGAAGGTTAGCAGTGGGAAAGCTGGAAACCGATGCCAGTCTCAGAGACTTGGGCGTGTAAAATATTTCAAGTAGAGGAAGTAAAAAAGGACATATGAGTCTGTGAAGCAGTAGACGTAGAGGCAGAGCTTGGAGAGAAGCATGAGGTGGTGTACATTTCAACATGTTACAATCACCCGCCTTTGTGGCCCCCGCCAGGCTCAGGGAGCTAGAGGACATGGGAAGAGAGTATCTGCATGCGGTCAAAGATTGTGACCCAATGGCTCAAAAAATGATTCAAGGGATAGTCTGTGTCCACTACTAGCTACCATGGTAACAGATGTTGATATGAATCATTCATTCCTTCCACGAATCTTGTCCCAGACCTAGAGTTTCCGGTAAGTCGTGGACTTGACCCTCACGTCTGGAGATACCTTGGGAGGAGACTCGATAATCACACTTACGCCGAGAGTGTGGTCTGACCCACGTGGCGAGAGTTTCGGTTGGAATCTCTTGGTGGTAGCGTCGAGGCCTTACGACGTTGGTCTCGGTGTGGATTGGATTCATAGTTTATGCTAAGATTGACTGTATTATGAAAAAAGGTTGTGGTTTATCTACAATGTTGGGATGGGGTTTTTCTTGGTCGGCGAAAAGGAAAACCCAAGCAGCACATGATGGAATAATGCATAGGAAGGTGTAGCCGATCACTCTTGAGTCGGCCAACTTCACCCACATGGAAGCAGGAGTTTTGAGTTTCAGTTCTAATCAGGAAAGGGAGACCTCTAGAGTTCAAGTATGACGATCACGTCATTATACGGGTCTCAGCTCGATGAGGTTTACGGAGGTGTGTCCGAGGCGGCAAGTAATCTCCAAGGTTCAGCGGACCTTTTTAGGTCCTCAACAGGGTAGGCGAGGTGGCTTACCGTTTGACCCATCCACCTCAGTTGCACCAGGTGCACGACGACTTCCACATATATCAAATGGGGAGATAAGTTCTTGACCCGTCGCATATCATCGACCATGGGGAGCTGGACGTTGGTGATGGGGTGACTTTTGCAGAGTTCCAGTAGTGGTTGAGGATCGACAGGAGTAGGTCCTATGAGGACGGTCTATTCCTCTTGTGCGTTTTAATAGGAAGCACAGGAACCTCCAGGTGAGCACATAGGAGCAGAAGGCTTAGATGCGTGCTCAATACCATTTTTGTATCCCTATTTTTTTTTAAAGATTTACGAGGACGTAAATCCCTGAGGTGGGAGTAATGTAAAGACACATAAATTTCAAGGAAATATTTTTTCTTAATTTCTTTGGGAATTTACAAGAACGTAGTTTCTGACGGCACCTGATTCTGAGACCCGGTGAGACCGGAATCAATTTCCGAAGTTTGGCTCAGGTACGTTCAGTGAACGAACAAGCAGATTTTTCTAACTTTTGAACCGGTGCTCAGAATCGAAATCCGAGGGCACCGATAGAACCACAACGTCAGTAATTGCTTAGAAGCACCTTTTATGTAGGTATTTTTTCTCAGGAAGAGTTGTTAAAATTGTGGTTTTAGTGAGGAATAAATAAAATTATATTACAAATTATATTTATTTTCCACTAGGTATTTTTATCCTAAGGGAGTTGGGGGTGGGACCCGCATGTTGTTAACCAACAATGAGTGGATACTTGAAATGTGGGGCCCATATGATCCCCAACCTTTCACATTCCTATAAATCTCCTTTAACCCCCATTTAATCTCCCCTTATTTAACTCTTGAACAACTCCCCCTTTTTAATGAAAACTCTTCTCCTTCTACTCCCCCTCTTAAGTGCATGCCAACACTTTTCAATTAATAAGTTCAACCTCTTCAATTAATTAAGTTATTTGAATTTCAAATGGCATGGGTGAATAAATAATAATGGCTTGATATTATTTTCGGGGGCTTCCGTTGTGATGAGGGGTTTGGGGTGAGAGAGCTTGGGGGAAATAGTATAGGGTGTTCTTCTCACAACGAAGAACGCCAACCTTCCGATGAAGAACACCTCTTCGACGAAGAACACCTCCGACGGAGAATGCGAAGACACCGGCAAAGTTCCTTCTCTTCTTCTTCCTCCGCATCAAGGGAGGAGACACCACCGTGGGGAACGTCACCATCGACGACTTCTCTTCCTCCGATGACAACAAAATCAGCACCGATCTTCCGCGACGACCGATCATTGCGACGCTTGTCTCTTTCCTCGGAACGACGTCATGCGACATCTTTTCGAGGTAGGGGTTTTTATATATGTTTGAATTCTTTTTATTGATTCTTCATTTCTGAAATTCACGATGACAATGACCAAATGAACATGATCATCGTCCTGCACATAAACCATGCTCTTTTTTCTTTTTATTCTTCACGTGTTCTTCGTGCGTTCTTTAATGCCAAATATTTATTGACGCTGGAAACACGAAGTTTTGTTGAGCGCAATATATGGATGCGAAGCCCTTGATGCAATGATCACAGATATGTGATCTTTTAAATTTTCAGTCTTGGAACGAAGCCGCAATAGATCACGAAAGAAGGAATCCAAATATTTATTGACGCTGGAAACAAAGAGTTTTTCTGGGTGCAATATATGGATGCGAAGCCCTCGACGCAAGGATCACAGATATACGATCGTTTAATTTTTCGGGCTTGGAACGAATCCGCAATGTCTCATGGAAGGAGGCGTCCAAATATTTCTCGACACTGGAAACAAAATATTATATTTAGCGCGACATATGGACGTGGAGCTCTCGACCCGAGGATCGTGAATATGCGATCATTTTAATTTTCGGGCTTTGAATGAAGATACAGCGATGCACAGATGGGGGAGACGTGGCGGCACCGACGACTGGTGGTGGCAGCCAGAGTCGTCCGGCCACCAGGAGGCGGTGGCGCCCCAGCGCACCGCCAGAAGAAAACCCGCCGCCGCACAACCGCAACGGCGAGGAGCCGGACCCCGCGGCCGCGCGGGATCTGAGAGGCAGGGCGGCGGCAGATGGCGCCACCGGTTACAACAAGGGGCCACGCCCCTTGTGTTCTGCTCGGCCAGCGCCGAGTCACGGCCGGCCTGCTGGGCCGGGCCACGCCAGCCGGGCTGGCTCACGCCCAACTGGGCCGGACCCAGACCTGGGTCGGGTCGACCCGGGTCGGTCCGACCCAGGGGGTATTGGTCTGGGTCGGACCGGGCCCAAACCCCCAAATTTCAGTCAGAATCGTTGAAAAGACCATAACATGTGCTACAGTCCTCCGATCGACGCACCTTTAGTTGCGATGCGATCCTTGGATCAAGATGATCGTTTTGGTATATTACACTCAAGGTTAGGGTAAACGTTGGGTATGGCCGGGTTGGTTCGAACACGAAACCAGTCGGGCCCTCGGAGCGGAAACACTTATAACTTGAGCGCCGGACGTCCGATTGACGTGCCATCGACTTCATTGGATTCCTATTGATGAGGCAGAACTTTTAGCATACTTAGCCTCAGGTTTGGATGCAGTTGAATTGTGGCCGGGTTGGATTGAACCCTAAATCCAACCGGGCCCCTGGAACGGAAAAGCTGAAATCTTTCATACCGGACATCTATTTGACTAATCGTCAGCGGCATCAGTGATCACGTTGAGAAATGGTCCCTATGAGTATACCCTATGAGAGTTCGGGGTATAGTTGAGATACGGCCGGGTTGGTTCACACACGAAACCAACCGGGCCCATGGGACAAAAAGGATAATAACTCACAGACCGAGCGTCTGATTGATGCGCCATTTGTTGCATTGAGACCCCTATGATGAGGGGGTCCTTTGAGATACTTCTTCATGGGACTTTGAGATACGTGGAGTATAGACCAGTAGCTCGTGGAGCGGACCCTACCGGAGACGAGCATACGGAGTACGGAGACCGTGTAGCTGGCTGAGACCTGACGACTACTTGACCGACTCGACTTGGAGTGAGTCGACTAGCCCAGTGGACGGAGCACTACTTTGTTTGGGTGCAGACCCATGGTGGATGGAGCACTACTGAATTTGGGTGCAGACTCGCGGTACTCGACCGGAGAGTACCTCTGCAGGCTATTAGGTGGGATGCACTACTGTGTTTTGGTGGCAGACACCGGCGGGAAGCAATACTGTGTTTGGGTGGCTGGACCGCGGTACTCGACAGGAGGAGTACTTCAGAAGTCTTAGGTTAGTGAGAAGTACCTCAGAGTCATGACAGGATCACTGTACTCGATAGAGATGGGGCTCTTCAGCAGTTACGGTTTCGATAAATGAAAATCTTGGTTTGAGCTGAGTCTATGCCCTTTGTGTTTACCCCATGAATGAGATGGGTCACTTGATAACTTAGGTATATGTATGGGCATATACCTGGGTAGTGTTTATCCGTTGATTTCATAATCTTTGTGTTTCCTCATGATTGAGATGGGTTACTTGATAACTTAGTTATATGTATGGGCATATATCTATGTAGAGGTTATCTGTTGAGATATTTTTTGTGGTTATCCTTGTTGTATTTGGTGAGACCTTGAGGGTCTTGGGGTCCCTACTGGGTATCGTTATACTCACCCCTGCATGGGCTATGCCCGCACCTCATTGTGTTGGTTGCAGACGACATGCAGCGCTGACAGAGGCCGAGAGTTCGAGGACTGGACGGTACCCGGAGGTGGGTCTCACGACGAGTTAGTATCCGGAGGTGTACTTCACAACGTGACGATACTAGGAGGAGGTTGATGGGAGAGAGCGTTGTTGAGGCTATCTATACCTACCCTTCAGGTTGGATCCGAGGAGGATGACCCCGGAGCTTCTTCCATTCTTCCTGCTGTTTGTCTTTTTCTGTTGTACTTTCGTTCAGTTGTAGTTGTACTTTCATTTAGGTTTGTATTCTAGCCCACTTACTTTTCATCATTTTCATTTATACTTAGTGTATTACTTCCGCTTGTACTATGTGTTGTTTTGTTTACTATTATAAAGGCAATACCTTCCCAGTTATCGGATTTTACGCCTTTGGTGCTAGTCGCCAGCCTCTGGCATATAGAAGGCAGGCTTGGGGTAGTCATGGAATGGGCCCCGAGGATGGGTCGTGACACCCTCATACTCAAGATAATTATAGTGGAGGTGGTGATGGAACTAGTGACAAATTGCTTACAACCTTACTGGGACAACTCACTCAGGTTATGAATAATAACATTAACTGTATGGAGCACCCTGATCCATAATGCGGTGGATCAATGTTCTAACTCTTCAGGAGGAAACAACCACAAAAATTCAATGGGACTACAAATCCATTTTTAGGTTAGCAATGGAAAAGTTCCATAGATAAAATATTTCATGATTTGGGGAGTAACATAAGAGAAAAAGTTGTCATGGAAGTTTATCACCTCCCTGGAGATGCAGATCAATAGTGGTCATTAATTCAATACACAATGGAGGATGAAGAAGTATAAAATATTGAATAAAGGGAGTTTAAAGAGACTTTCTTATAAATATACATTCCTCGTGAACATCAAGCAGATATAGAAAAGAAATTTTTTGAGTCTGAGGCAAAAAGAGTATCAGAATGTTGCAAAGTATAAGGATAACATTACAAGGTTAGAAAGGAATGATGTATATTATATACATATCCCAAGATGTAATATTGATCTATTCTTTTATAGATTAAAACCGTTTCTTCATCGAGAATTAGTCTCACTATCCTTCTCTTCGTACAAAGATATAGTCTCACGTGCTATCAAGAAAGAAAAATATTTCTCTATGTATTATGACTTTAATGAAAATAAAGAGAAGAAGATATCTTCTGAGTAGTCGGGAAATGGAAAAAAGTAGAAAAGGGAAAAGTTTAATTTCCAGACTATATTAAATGATGTATGAAACACCCTTGTACTTTTTTAAAGGAAATGGGAGTTTGTTATAAGTCTAGAGAAAAAGGACACCATGCTCAAGATTTTAAGGGGAAGAAAGAGATAGTAAATGTTGAATTCTACAGTTGTAAATACATGTGGAATTATCCAAATGAATTTCCTACAAATCATGGAAACCTAACTCAGAAAAGGTCAAGGGACCAAGATCAAGCTTATGCATGCACAACTATAGAGGTTGAAGTTCCAAATGATGTGGTGGAAGGAACATTAACCATTTTATCAAATATATCCCATGTTTTATTTGATTTTGGATCATCACATTCATTCATATCTTCCTTGTTTTCCATGAAAATTAGATATTCCCAATTTGACTTAACAAGGGATTAGTCAGTCAAAACTCCTAAGGGAAGTATCATTGAAACAATGTTTTGTGAATCAGTTACCATTATGATATATAAACGTGCATTATATGCTAATATTATTGTCATACCCTTGATTGAATTTGTTATAATCCTCAATATGGATTGGATTTTAGACCATTATGATAAAATTTATCATAAGAAGAAGGAGGTTACCATTTTTGATCATGTTAAAGAATCCCTTATTTTTAGAGCAGAAACATCACCATCTGATTCTCATATAGATCCAACCTGAGTAGCTCTACTAAATTCTATTATTGGGGAGAATTGATTGAAATAACTATGTATGAAGAACGGAATCCTCAAAAATAGGACACAACTATTATTTAAGAATATGTTGATGTGTTTCTTGAGGATTTACCTTAACATCCTCCACAATATGAAATTGATTTTTCAAATGATTTAATTCCTAGTTCAAGGACCATATCGAAGACCCCGTATAGAATGGACACTATGGAATTAGTGGAACTAAAGAAACACATTGAGTAATTGAGTAATAAAGTATTTATTCTCCCTAATGTTTGTCCATGGGGATCCCCTATTATTTTTGTTTTGAAGAAATATGGATCTATGAGGTTTTGTATTGACTACATGGAGATCATTAATATAATAATATAGAAAAGGTATCCACTACCTCACATTAATGATTTATTCAATCAAAATCATGGAGCTCAATATTTTTCAAAGATTAAACTTCGATCTGGATATCATCAGTTGAGCGTAATGAAGGAAGAAATTCTGACGACTGCATTTCATAACATGTATGGGAATTACGAGTTTACAGAAATGCCTTTTGGACTGACAAATGCACCCTCTGTTTTCATGGATATAATGAATAGTGTTTTAATAGAATATCATGATAACTTTGTAGTGGTATTTATTATTGATATCTTGATATCTTCTAAAATCTGCAAAGATCATGAAAATCAGTTGTTCACTATTCTAAAAACTCTTAGAATAAATGAAATATATTGGAAGTTTTGAAAATATGAATTCTTGATTTAGGAGATTTATTTTCCTGGCCATATTGTCCCTAAGGATGGAATATCTTTTGATCCTTCAAATACAGGGTTAATTCATGAATGGCCAACACTGACGAGTATAATTTAGGTATTCATTTATATTGGTTTAGCAAGTTATTATTTGAATTTCATCGAGAATTTTTCTTGATTGGATAACGTATTAACCAAGATCACACGTAAAAGGGTTTACCTTGTTCGGAAAAAAGAGTGGGAAGAATGTTTTGAATAATTGAAGAATAGATTAGTCAGTTCTCTTTTTTTGAATCTACTATCAGGGAATAGTGGTTTTTTTATTTATAGTGATGCTTCAAGTATAGGACATGATTTTATACTTATGCAGAATGATTGAGTTATTTCCTATGTTTCACAATAGCAAAAAGTTCATGACTAACACTATCCCACTCAAGATCTTTAGTTTGCAGATGTAATATTTTCTTTGAATATATGGATACACTATATCTATTGTGATAAATTTGAGATATATACTGAGCACAATAGTTTGAAATATATTTTCCCACAAAAATTACTCAACATGACACAAATGTGATGGATCGAACTACTCCAGGATTACAATTTCACTATCCACTACCACTCGAGGAAGCAAAATAATGTGTCAGATGCTTCAAGAAGAAAAGATCATGGAGTTTTGAACTATATGATAGTTTAAGGGGATCTTATATTCATGGATATATTAAAGATAGATATAAAAATAATCATTGAATGTGAAACATCGATACTTTTTCAAATGGTTGCCAAACCATATTTACTAGAAAACTAAAAATGTCCTTAGACATATGATGAAGAGTTTAAAAAAAAAAATTAATGATGTCGATGATGGGAGATTGATCGACTTCGTTTATGAAGATGGGATTTTTAAATTTGGGAAGAGACTTTATGTTCCTGATATACCTGATCAATAAAGGGAATTATTGGATGATGCTCATAACTCCAATTTATCTATAAATTATGGTAGAACTAATATGTATAGAGATTTGAGAGAAAATTTTTGGTCAAACAAAATGAAGAGGGAGGTTTCTGATAATGTGTCAAGTTGTATGCACTTTCAATAGGTGAAGGCTAGAAGACAACAAACTGGAAGAGTCATGAAACCTCTTCCCATACCTGAGTGGAAATGGGATGATTTTATGATGGACTTTGTCGAGGGGCTACCAATGAACCCTAGAAGGAATGATGCAATATGGATCATTGTTGATCATCTTACAAAGTTATCACATTTTCTTGCTATAAAATAAGATTTACACCTGAACGTTTAGCAAGACTGTATGTTAATGAAGTAGTAAGACTTCATTGTCTACCCTTATCAATTGTTCCTGATCATGATCCCTGTAATACCTCAAGATTCTTGACAAGTCTTCAGAAAGCCAGAGATATTGAACTTCATTTGAGAACTGCCTACCACCCTCAAACTGATGGAAAATTAGAATGGACTATTCAAACCATAGAAGACATGTTGAGATCTTGCTCACCTGTCATTCAAGGTATGTGGGATCAGTACTTACATCTGGTAGAATTTTCCTATAACAATAACTTCCATTCAAGTATTCAGATGGCACCATATAAAGCGTTATATGGATAGATATTTCTCACACCAACTTTTTGGGATGATGTTAGTGAAATAAAACTCATAGTGAAAGAACTTTTTGAAGAAACAATAGAAAATGTGATGATTATAAAAACCCACATAAAAGAAGCTCAAAGTAGCCAAAAGAGCTATGCTGATAACTGATGGAATGATTTGGAATTTCAAGTAGTTGATTATTTTTTTGGAAAATATCTCCAAGGAAGGGTGTTATACAATTTAGTAGGAATGGAAAATTATATCCCAGATATATCGGACCTTTTGAAAAATGTTACCATGTCTCTACAAAGGTCATGATGTGTTCCACGCACCTCTATTGAAAAATACATGCCTGAACCAACGCATGTACTCACATATGAAGAATTAGAGCTGAAACTTGATCTGTCTTATTGTGAAGAACCAATAAAGATTCTTGATACTAGAGAATGATTTTTGAGAAACTAGATGACTCATCTGGTAAATGTTCTTTAGAGAAATCATAAAATGGAAGAGGCAATGTGGGAACATGAGGAACATATGATGAAGAACCAACCGAATCTATTGATGCAGTACTATTCTCTAAATTTTGAGGATGAAATTATTTGAAGTATGGAAGAATATTACACCCCAATCTTCCATGGTATGCTTCCCTTTTAATAAAACAATAGCTTTCATTGTATACAACTTCGAGTTCTATCACACTATAACCATTCAAACTAGATGTTTAAAAAGCAGCTATGAATAGTAATACCCAATTTTTGAAATTTTATAAATTTTATTTTTAAAAATTGACTTAATTTTTAGATTTAGAATATCAAAATTATCTTACAGTGAATTTTTGGTATTTTTCAGAAAACATTCTAATTTTTTATGAATAGTGAAAAACACTGCGTTATTGTTTCACAACCGAATTTTTATTTAAATAATTATTTTTAAATTAAATTCTATTTTGAAGTTAAAATAGATACATAATACCTATATTAATCCAATGTAATTCATTAGAGTCATTTTATAATTATATTAGATATATAAAATTTTATTGAACTTTATAACATCTTTTACCCTACTTATAGGAACATTTGAAATTTGTATAAAATGTAGTTTTACCTCTTCTATGAATTGAATTAAAAAAATTAGAGAGAAATGGTTGAAATCAGTAAGTAAAATGTCATTCAATAAGACGAAAATAATATTTGGTGAATAGTAACTTTTGAATTTCATTTACCACGGTTAAAAGTAAATAGGGTAATTATAGGTAAAAATGATATTATAATTACCCTAACACAAGTTCTAATTATATAGGATATGTTTATTTCGACAAAAATCAACCTTATGACACAAATATGATCCTTTTTGATCCACTTGGATTAGATTAAGACATTAATTATATTTTATTTAAAGAAGAGTGAAAAGTGTTAAATTCAAATTTTAATAAATATGACATTTTTTATATACCATTATACATATGATAAATTCGAATATAAATATTAATTAGAAATATAAATATATTACCTATATAATGGTAATTTATTTATTATTTTTAGACATTGAATAATTAAATTTATCTATGACACAATGATGATGTAGTAATTAACTTATTAATGAAAGATTAAAATAATTAATATTATTAATATTAAAATTAATGTAAATTGAGACTTTTGATGAATTGAAAAAATATTATATGTTAATATGAAATGTTAGGGTTGATTCAATAAATTGTTTTCTATGTAATCATGTAGTTATGACTTTCACAAAAACCAAATAATAAATAGTGTCAAAATTTATATAAATGAGTTTTAAAGAAAAACTATTTTATTAAATTATATAATAGTTATAAAAATATAAAGTTCTGAAAAAAACTTTAATAACGACAGATATGTCATTAATGAACCACTTTAATTTCTCTTCACATTTTATAGTATGTTTATTAACCATGTATTATAATAATACATGAAGACATGGTAAAAGTTATACTATTTAACTTAGAGTTAAATCTAAAATAAAAGGTAAATATGGTGACCTAAACTTATCTAAAACCTATGGTTTGAGAATATTTCCACACATAACCACCTTATACTAGAAATAAATCCTTTTGGATCTATTAGAAACCGAAAATTATTTCATAATAATAAATATTTCAAGCTTTTCCTTAAGTTCCCCTCACCACTCTTATAAAAGGGTACTTCCCCTTCTCTTAATTTTACACCTCCAAAGCCATTTGGCTCAAAAAAACCCTGATAAAATCTTATTCCAAATGCCCTCCCATAATCCTAGATTCTTTACTTTGATGAGAAATCCAACCTATGGATCCCTTTTGTTCAAATAATAAAGGAAACACCCAACGAGGAGGTAATTATTTAGTCACCTCTTTCAAAGTTCTTTTCTTATTCCACTTCCTCTTTCTTTGTTTTTTGCATACCAAAATAATAAATCCAGTACCTTATACATATATTAATGTTATTATGAAAATGTTTCCACAATATTCATTATTCTATCCATCATATGAATGAAAAAGTCACCATACGTGCGTACGTATGGCTTACCTTCTCCACGTCGTGATGTAGTTTGTTATTGAACACTTCATTATTCGGATGTGTATAATAATAAGTATAGTTGATGTGAAGAATAAAAATAATATGATAATGATTCTGTATATATAATATACCATCCAATTATATACAATTTCACCATCAATAAAATGATATTGTCACTCATGCATACGTAGGGCTTACCATCTCCCCGACGAGATGAGATTTCATTCCCCATCGTAATCATTGAAGAATAATTTTCATTTGATGATTTAAAATAATTTTTAAGAACTTAATATAATTATTTATACGAATAAAATACATACTATCCATAACAAACATGACTTACGTAACCAAACACATAACAGGAAATGAACCAGTTGACACCAGAACAATCATACTACTCAAATATTATTAACAATACAATATTATAGGATCATATATGATATCTAATTTATGTATATGGTTCTTGTATAAATTAATAACAATTATTTATCCATTATACAAGAGGTTATACTACTATCTAATAATTAAAATTACAAGGTAAGGGTCAATTTTACAATATCTTTTTTATATGAGGTTGCTTATAAGTAACTATCTACTGGGACCTCTTTATCATCCACATATGTGTTTCAAAAAAATGTATTTCAAAACATGTTAAATATTTACTAGAATATGGTTTAAATTAATTTATACCCTTTTATGACTTTTTATATAATGGTTTGAATGAGTTCTTTCTATCTTTTTCCAAATAAGGTACTTTTTGACATTTTCGACAAATTATGAAAAAAATGTTTTCTTAACATATACTGTGGGTGGGTCTATTTTCTGCCATTATAACACATTAGAAGCTTCCCTTACAATATTATAAGTGTATTTTAAAAAAATATGTTTTATTTTATAAATATTCTAATTTTAAATGATTTCAAAATAGAAGGAGATATTGCTCTAAAATAGTTTTGATTTCGCATATGTTAACATTATTCATGAAATTTTAAGCTTGTTTGTAGTTTATTTATTATGATACAATATTCCGTATTGTATATTTGGTTTTGTGATATGTTTGACTGTAAATTTTCTATTTTTATACCATCCATTATTTATGGTTAACATATTAACATATCGTATGCAAGTTTTAATATGAATGATTATGTTAGGTTTCAACCATTTCATATGAGGAATGCATTGGACATAGTATGTGATGGGTGGGGAAGTCTATAAACCCTATATGACTATATATATCTCATGTGACAAACTAGTGTATTGTCACAAGGCCTTGACAATATTTTTATTTGTAGTCTTTGCATGAGGCCTTGACTATGAAGTTTAGATGTCTTTCATTTTTCATTCCATCATTGTGAAATGAGTTATAAATATTACATGTGATTATTTTTCTAGTAGAATATATATGTGAATAAGTAAATGGAATTATTTGATTTATCTCTTCTATATTATTTCAACTTTTATGTTTAAAAATCTTGTTTTTTAGTCTTAAACATTGCATTAAATGTTTATGCTTATTTATCATAGTTTTCGCTATAATGTTATCCTTATAGATCATCTGAGATCACCCCTTTCTTATGTTTTATTTTTCCCAGTATGTGAAGGATTTTATTATGATTGACCTACAAGAATAGGATAAGGGATATGAGTGTGTTCAAAGGAGACACAATGTTGTAGTTTTTCCATTTCATAATGTAATTTAAAACTTATGTATGTATCTAGTACTCTCAAGGATACTAAACTAAACAGTCTTTCAAGACTTGATCTCTTATGATCATTCCAATGTTATTTAATAATTCATCAACTTTCGGTAACTGGGGTCGAGGCGTTACAATAAGAGGATATCAAGATGGAGATCACCGACAAAAAGGTAATCTCTTTTACAGAAATTTTAAAGAGTATTTCTTCTTCTACATTCTATTAATGAGTTTTAAATTATAAAGTAATAAATATAGTATTAGATATATTATTATATATTATTATGACTATGGAACAACCATATTGAACCATTTTATCCATTTTATGAAAAAAATAAATCCCCACGTGTGCATACATACAACCAACCATCCCCACGCCATGGTGTATTGTGTTTTTCACCACCACTTTTTGTGATTTTTTTAATAATGGAAATAATAACTAAATATAATAACTATAACATAATATTTATTCTAGAACAATATATATACCCCCAATTTTTTATCATTTTACAATTATGGGAATGATATCGTCGTTAGTGCATATGTACAACCTACCGTCTCTACAATGCGATGTGATTCATTCTAATTTATCACCATGAAAGAGTTATTATAAAAATGAATAGATTGAAAAAACAATTATGTAATATATTAATAACATTATTTATATGATAGAACTATGTCCTAGGAATATGAATTGGAACTTAGAAGAAAAAATATTTATAGTAAAATAAAGCGTTTAACACCCAAAAGTAGGATAATAATGAAATAAAATTAACGAATAATTGATAAGATGTTATAATATAATATTATAAGATATCATAAAGATGAATATGGTTCTGTTATAAATTAATATTGTTATTTAAACCATTATAGAAGAGATTCAGATATGTACAAAGGTAATCAAGACCTAATGAAAGGTAATTTCCTCTCATGTTTTATTTTCATATGATACATTCTATATTCACTACCCACTTCTATTGTGTGGTTTATATACTACCATAGGACATTTTATATCATTACATTATTTTATTTAAAGATATAAAAGTCTTTAAGTAATGTTATTCTATCTTTTAGATCATAATTATATTGTTACTCAAGTTATAATGGGTTTTTGTCTCTCTTTTATTTCTATGGGACATGTGCCTTATAAACTACTATTTTGTTTTATGTAGTGAATATACTAACTAAAAATATTGTTTATGAGTAATATTTTTAAATAATATGGTTAATTACATATCAATTTGATTATCTCTTATTCATGGGATTTATGGTTCAAAAGCTACCAAATCATTAAGTTAATTTTATATCAATTTACCTTATTTTAGACATAGGATATGTTATGGACATTTATTATTTTTTGAGGTTTATATACTACAATTCAACATGTTTTTTCAGGAATATAATTCAATTCATGATATTATATGTTTCATGTAATGTTATTTCCTATTTGGTTGGAAATCTATGTTCTTTCAAAATAATGCATTCCAAAAATTCATTTAACGTGTTAAAAATGATATTTTATGAATATGAAAGAAAATGGATTTCAAAGATTATTAATTTTTTTTCAAAGCATACTTAAAATTTTTAAGGTTATTTTTAATTAAAATGGATTTATAAATTTTTTATGATTTTAAAAAATCAAATTGAAATTCTATTTTCCTTATGAATGATTTCAAATGATCTCTCAAATTTATTTTTATATAGGATAATTACATTTTATGTTACTTATGTTTTATTGTTGATATGATCCAACAATACTATTCATATTCATTCTCTAAATAGTTTATGTTTATATTGATGAATCATGATTATTTTGCATGAGTTATGTTATGTTGAAATTCTTATGAAACCCATTTCTTTTCCTAGGTTTTGATATGATGAAGGATTTATGATCTTGTGGAACAAATATATATGGATTTAGTTATATGATGGATGAGACCAATATCCAACTAAAACGTAATGGGTAATGATTTATATCACATGATATTGATAGGACTCGAACATGAAGTTAACTTGGTTCCGTAATACATGAATGGAATGGGTGTATTCTCTATTCAGTAATAAATTGATTGAATAGGAAATGATATCGGGTTAGTAATACAGAACTAGAACGAGAGTAAAATTAGTTTAGTAAAACATGGATGAAATGGGGAGTGAGGTCAGTTTAGTGAGGAACTTTTTCCACTATGATGGTTTGTCATTGAGACCTGACACATATGGAAATGATATTCTATTCTTATGTATATTCCAAAATTATATGTCCTATGTTATTTCTATCACAAAATATGATCTTTTATTCTTCTTAAGCTTCTATGATTTATTACATTACATGATATTAGGTTCTTTTATATAATTGATATGGTTTTCAAATTTATTGTTTATATATGCTAGGATTATGATTTTCTTATGGTTGCTATATCCCTTTATTACCCTTAAAAAGCACATGAGCTCACATAATTCTTATGTTTTATTTCCCCATGTTATGTGGAATAATGTTAAATGAGAATTTTAAGAAGGATTTTACATTTATAATGTTAATAATGTAATGCGGAATTTGAAATGTTGGACATAGTGGGAGATAATGTGTTTTTGTTTTTGAAGTAGTTTCTTAGAAACCTATTTTTTTAAGAGTCTTCCCTAATTATAAAAAATATTAAACCTAAAAGGTCTATTGTTATTTATGTGATCAATTTTTTCCTCTTGATGTAGTTTGTTTTCATGGAAAAAATTGGGTCACATTTGTAATGTTTATGTCATTAGCATTAGATCAGAAAGTGCGGATTCTAGGATATTACCTCTACATACCTTTAATATTTTTATATTATGAGGGATATTAATTATAGAATTCAATACTCTGATTTTTACATTGGTATGTGTATTTTTATTGTTTCTTTATAAACATACAATATTTCTTGATAATTCAGTCAATATTCATTCATCATTTATAATTCAATTTATGATTCGTTAAATGTGATTCTATATTAAAACATAAATAAATAGTCACATGGAAACCCGAGTTCTTTCATTAACATTAAAATGAAATTTTGTGTCATTTAAAATGTATAAAAAATCTTCCAAGATCCCATTCAATATATAATAATATAATAAGTGTTTCAACTCTTTTCAATTATAACAAAACCATGTATTGTAAATGATCATAGGTATGATCATTCCTAGACTATTTACGTCTTCCTCAAATAATATATTCATAATAATCATTTCAATATTTTTATCCCTCATTAATTTAGATTCCCACAACACTATTAAATAGCTAAAATAAAAATGTACAAGCTAATGATTTATGATATGCCCCAAATCCATTACAGCAAGGGTGAAGTGAATTTTTTCATTGTAATTTTCATGCATGTATGAAAAAATAAAAATTCATAATATATTACATTGATAAACTATATATCTCACTAAAAACTCTAACATCAAAAAAAACTAAGAGAAAAGGGAAAATAAAAATATAGAGAAAACAATCCATAAAATCACAATAGTGTAAACCTAAAATGTCTGGTCAACACAATAATGGTAGAAAAAGTCCTTCTCCATAAAATAGTTGCAAAGTTTTACTATTTTTAATATATTGATAATATTTTTATAAAATAAAAAATAAATGTTTAAACATTATGGTTTTGATTCCAAAATAATAAATATGACATAAATTTATGTTAAAGGATAGAAAAATCATGTAAAAACTATACTAATAAATATAACTATTTACCATGTTGATAAACATTTAAAAATATAATTTATTTCTTATATATATATATATATATTAATTGACTCAAGAAAAAATGAAAATATTTAATATCTTTTTAATGTTAAATGAATCCTAGAATATATATAAAACTTTCCACTATTTTAATTAAGAATATTTTCTCAAATTCAAAAACCTGAATTGAATCCTTATTTAATAAATATCAATTCATAATTTTATATATATTATGTAAAGAAACTAGAAAAGAAAATTTCTATGATGATATAATTTTATCTATAAAAAATAATAATAAAATTAATAAAAAGAATAATTAAATAACATTTGTAAATTGAAAATAAAATAAATATCATGCATGATTTTTCAATGAAGAATAATAAAAATAAAATTTCTTGATCCTAAAAATACTATAATCATAAAATAAATATAGGTAATTTATCCATCCTAATTATATAATTATAATTATCTATAGAAGTTTACAGAATAAATAAAACCATATTTGAAATTTTTTACTAATAAAACTAATACTAGGGCCTAAAAATTAATTCCATATCAAAAAATACATATTCTATATAATGTTAGATTTTTGAACACCATTAAACAATTTTAATTGAAAAATAAAACATTTTTCAACTATAAATTCATAGATGATAATATAAAATTTTTCTATCAATGAAAGAACAAACATATTTGAAGAATGATTAAGTTAAAAATAAGTAATTTCTAGTGGAAATAAAAAAATGTAAAATTTCAAAGAATTTTTGAGAATAATTTGGTAAAGAAAATAAATATATGTATATTTCACATAAAAAATTGTTAACTTCATTTCCCTCTCTCATATAAAATATTTAATTTCATATGTTTATGATGTATATGGTTTTTTATATTATAAATTAGTGTCCATTTAGAAACACTTACCAACAAATTCATAATGAATTTTCATAAATTTTTTTAATATTCCATATTCTAAACAATTATATAGTGTTAATTTAAATATTTTTTTGAATATTTTTTGGAAAATGTTGTTAGTTGGAATTTTCAAACATAAAATTGCAAAAAATATCCGAAAATAAGGATTTCTTGGCTGTTATATGTTGTTTTTTTCTGTATTCCTATCATTAAAATTTTCAACAAATGATACTACATTGAAATTCAAGTGTATGAATATGTGTGATTATGTGTAAAATTATATTTCTCCCTAGATTGGATGAAAATTATTTAAAGAATCATATATTGTGGCTTGTCTATAAGGATGTTTGTATCTTTATTTAATCATAATTGTTTATAATTTAAATCTTCTACTTGTCCAGAAAGTTGATGTTCCCAAAAAATTTAGTAGATAGAATAATAATTGATAGAAATCATTATTTTTTCAATAAAAAAATTATATTATTGGGGCCCAAAAAACACTATATTTTTTATGTTATATATGGATTTGAATATTAGGTGACATATTTCATTGGGACATTTCATTTCTCTAAAATGATATGAAAAAGAAAGGTGTTTTAATATATATTTTTTGGAAAATGTGAAACACTTCTAATAAAAATGATGTTTTCTTTAAATTCTAGTCAATAAGTGAACAAATTCTCTCACCAAATCTATTAGTGATATTATTATTCATATTATCTATATCAATTAAAAATTATCATTCTAATTATTGTACATTATTTAATGAACCTTCGATGAATGGTTTCATTTAACTTTCAAAACATGTAATGTCACATATAATAAATATATCTAAATTTATATCACTATTATTAATTTTATTTTTATTTTCCAACCTCAATGACTCATAAGATTTCTCTAAAATAAGTATGTTAAATTATTTTTAAGCCTCCATCTAGTTGAAATATCATGAAGTAAAATTTATACACTATATCAACAAGAGATATTATGCACATAGATTCATTATGGGAATGAGTTTATGAATGTTTAAAAATATTTAATAATAACTTAAAAAATTTCTTTTAAAAAATAGGCCTCATAATGAATTTATTATTCCTAAAAAATATCAGTATTTCAAGAAAATAATTAGTTTTGTAATATAATTTATAATTTTAATACCATATAATCATATTAAGTAAAATGTATAAATATAATATTTTAACCCACTATTGCTCACTTCAAATTATTTAATTTTTATTCCCTTTAAAAATTTAAAATTTAAAATAAAAAATAGATTTTTTATTTTTGAAGTGAACATTAAATATAAAACCAAAGTCTATATCACTATTAAAACAATCATTGTACTGGAATTGGTCACACAGATGTGACATAAATTTCTGTGAAAGGATAGAAAAATCATGTAAAAACTATACTAAGAAATATAACTATTTAACATGTTGATAAAAAATTAACAAAATAATTTATTTGTTATATATATATATATTAATTTACTCAAGAAAAAATGAAAATAATTAATATATTTTTAATGTTAAATGAATCATAGAATATATAGAAATCTTTCCACAATTTTAATTAAGAATATTTTCTCAAATTCAACAACATTAATTGAATACTTATTTAATAAATATCAATTCATAATTTTATATATATTATGTAAAAAAACCCAAAAGGAAAATTTCCATAATGATATGATTTCATCTATAAAAAAAATTAAAAAAAAGAATAATTAAATAACATATGTAAATTGGAAACTAAAATAAATATCATGCATGATTTTGAAATAAAAAATAATCAAAATAAAATTTATTAATCATAAAAATACTATGATCCTAACATAAATATGGGGAATTTATCCATCGTAATTATATAATTATCATAATATATAACAGTTTACACAATAAATAAAACCATATATGCAATATTTTATTAATAAAACAAATACTAGGGCCAAAAAATTCATTCCTTTTAAAAAAATATGTATTTGATATAATAATAGATTTTTGAACACCATTAAAAAAATTTACATGTAAAATAAAAAAAATATCTATAAATTATTAGATAATAATATAAAATTTGTCTATCAATGCAATAATAATCATCTTTGAAGAATGATTAAGATGAAAATAAGTTATTTCTAAAGGAAATATAACGAAAGTAAAATTTCAAAGTATTACTGGGAATAATTTGGTAAAGAAACTAAATATATGAATCCTTCATATATAAAATTGTTAACTTCATTTCCCTCTTTCATAGATAATATTTAATTCCATATGTTTATGATGTATATGGTTTTTTTTCATATTATAAATTAGTATCCATTTAAAAAAACTTAACAAAAAATTCATAATGAATGTTTATAATTTTTTAATATTCACTTTTCTAAACAATTCTATACTGTTAATTTAAGTAGTTTTTTTGGATTTTTTTTGGAAAATGTTTTCAGTTGGATTTTTGAGACTTAAAATTGAAAAAATATCCTAAAATAAGGGTTTCTTGGCTGTAATTTTTTGTTTTATTCTGTATTAATAAGATTAAAAATTTCAATAAATGATACTATATTGAAATTCAAGTGTATGAATATGTGTGATTTTGTGTAAAATTATATTTTTCCCTAGAGTGCATGAAAATTATTTAAAGAATCATATATTGAGTCTTATCTATAAGGATGTTTATATCTTCATTTAATGATAATTTTTATAACTTAAATCTTCTACTTGTCTAGAAAGATGATGTTCCATGAAAATTTAGTATATAGAATAATAATGGAGATAAATCATTAGTTTTTCAATAAAAAAATTATATTATTGGGGCAAAAAAATAGTATATATTTTTATATTATATATGGATTTGAATATTAGGTGACATATTTCATTGAGACATTGAATTTGGCTAAAACGATATGAAAAATAAAGGTGTTTTATTATATTTTTTTTGGAAAAGGTGAACCACTTATAATAAAAATGATGTTTTCTTTAAATTTCAGTTAATAAGTGAACAAATTATATCACCAAATCTATTAGTGATATTATTATTCATATGATCTATATCAGTTAAAAATAATAATTCTAATTATATTACATTATTTAATGAACTTTCGATCAATGGTTTCATTTTACTTTCAAAACACGTAATGTTACATATAATAATTATATCTAAATTTATATAACCATTATTCTTTTTATTTTTATTTTCCAACCCCAATGACTCATAAGAGTTCTCTAAAATAAGTCTGTTAAATTTTTTTGAAGCCTCCATCTAGTTGAAATATCAGGAAGAAAACGTTATACACAGTATCAAATAGAGATAGTATGCACAAATATTCATGATGGATATGAGTTTATCAAAGTTCAAAAATAGTGAATATTATCTTGAAAAATTTCTTTTATAAAATAATCCTTATAGTGAATTTATTATTCCAAAATAATATAATTATTTCAATAAAATAATTAGTTCTTTAATATAATTTAGAATTATAATACTATATAATCATATTAATCAAAATGTAAAAATATAATATGTTAACCCACTATTTCTCAGTTCAAATTATTAAATTATTTTCCCTTTAAAAATTTAAAATATAAAATAGAAAATAGAATTTTGATTTTTGAAGTGAATATTGAATACGAAACCAAAATCTATATCACCATTAAAATAATCATTTTACTAGAAGTAGTCACATATAACAATATATAATGATAAGGGAATCATTATAGAAAAAAATATTATGTAATGAAAATTTAAATAAAGTTCATTCCTTTTATCCTAGAATTTGATCAAACTCATAATAGTCTAGTGCCTATAATGATCAAAACATGTCCCGTTTGGTTCCACATTGAACCCAAATTAATAGAAAAATTATTTCTCAAATAAACATAAAAAATTAATGAAATACCAAAAATTAATATAATTATAGAGGTGATTCTATTTTAGCAACATTTTTTTGGGGCAATCTAATCCCTCATATGTTTCATCCGCATAGAATTAGTATGTACTCTTGATGTACATTTAAAAATCTTATAATAAATGAATGAAAACCTTTATCCTCAATAACAATAAAACATCATCCAAAAAAGAGAAAGATTTTTTCTTTACACATCCATTGAAAATGAGAGATAAGATTGTTTTTTTTTCAAGCAGAACTCATAATATTAATAGAAACCTATTTATTAGTGAATATAAGAATCACCACATCTCAAAACTCACTACAAAATAATATATCCATAAACAATCAATGGAAAAATGGAATAAAACTAATGGTTACTCAATATTATGTTATATAATACTTTTTTCATGAAAAAACTCAATAGAAGTTTTATTCATTTGTGATATATGTTGAAAATACTAATTTATCACCACCATATGGTTGTATTAGTATTACAAGATATCTAATCGATACTGATTGGAATAAAAAATAGTTAAAAAAAATTATGTAAAGTAATAATTTTTCTATGATAATAGGTTGAAACAAATAATAATATAGTTATAATGAAAAATAATTCAACATGATATTTTTGAATAGGTGAATGCCAAAAAATAGAGAAAATACTAAGAAGAATAATATACCAACTATCTAAACTTCTCCAGGTTTATAATGCCATTAACATTGGTATTGAAGTATTGAAGTATATAATTTAATATATAAAACTCATTTGTAGAATTTTGGGTGTTTAAAAATCACATACTATAGGGGATGACAAGGAAGACATATTATTCATCAACAAAATTCAAATGTATAAAATCGGGTGTCCCATTTACTCTATAGAATTACAAAAATATAATATTTGAGAAAAATATAAATAACTATCACCATATCTTGGATTTAAATATATGAATCATAGTCTATGAAACTAATACATTTCTATTCCATGAAAAATAGAATTAAAAACTATATATTTGTGTTTTGTGATCATTGGGTAACATATATTCTTACCCACTAAATAGATCCATTACATTAAAAAAGTGTTTGTGAACATTACTAGTCCACCAAATCTTTTTTAACCAATTTTATCTCTTGACTCATAATATAGTAACTATAAACCATAATTTTTTTAAAAGTTATTATAGTCCACTTCATATAAGAAGAGATAAAAAACTTATAAGAAAGATACTAGAAAAATATGGTCTCATCAAAATTCATCTATATAACATACTAAAAAAAATTGATATTTGGATAAAAAAGATTAAATAATATGACTGATAGTGAAATTAAAAACATAATAAAGAATAATTTTTTGGGTCCCTTCCAAAATGATGACAAAAAGGGTAGTTTATTATTCAATAATTCAATGTTTTAATAATTACATTCCACTTTATAAAATATAATTCAATTAAATTTTATCAAAAATACATTCTAACATGTAAATAACAATTATAAGACTTATTCTGTACTAAAAATATCTTTGGTTTCATTATATGATAAAAATTATTCTTTATCCCTTTATTTTATTATATCTAGAACCACTAACAATAAATTTAATACTAATAATATACTTGTAAAAACAAATACCAATACATATATTAATTTATTAAAAATAAATATCATTTGAACCAAGATAAAAATCACCACACATACGTCATTATTGTCTTTAACAATTTGATGGTTTATATGAGATATTCCATGTTATCTTGTTTAATATTCTAAGAAGAGAACCATAATAAAATCATGTAACACTGATCCATACAAATTTATTATTATTTATTTAATTCTTTTAATTGAAATGGAAAAAACATTGAAAAATCTTAATTATTATATTTTAACTTACATTGATATCATATAATATATGAAATTAAATTAATATGACATTTCATTTTAAAAATTCCCATGATAACTACTACATATGTATAGTTCCAACGAGCATGTACCCAAGTGGTAGAAGATCATGCTTGGCTTCTAAAAGGCATAGGATCAAATCTGGGTAGGGGTGAAATTTCTCAGTACTATAACAATGGGGGTAATGTAGCAGCTTAGGTACTGTAGTAGTACTTTTCATTGAAGGGTCCTTTGGGCCAACAAATTGGGCTTTCAAGCCTTGTATTCAAGACACTTGGGATTAAGACTTCATGCTATGAAATGGGTCTCCCTCAACCCAGGAAAAAAGAGGTCTTTGATTTGATAATAAAATAAGGGTTCAGAAACAACCTTTTTTCGACATATGTAATGGATTATTTAAGAGAATTCATGTAATAAGTCTAAAGTGATTGAATATGAATTTGATTAGTGATTAAGGATTTATAAACATGTCCAAACCCAGAAATTACAAAATTTACCTTTGCATTCATTACAAAAATAATTTTAATTTGAAAATATTATCAATCAACAAATTAAAGATTTCAATACATTTTTTAAAAATTTATTTTAATAAAAATAAAAAAATTATAGAAATGTTTCATTATATTAAACTTTAAATTCAAAATAACCAAATATTTTATAATATAGTTGGATTAATGTAAAGATAACTATAAAATATATATACAAAGAAAAAGTTTTTTTATTAATCTATGATTTATCCCAAAATTGATAGTATAGAATTCCTTATACACCCAATAGTGAAATATTAAAATAAATTTAATTATTATAATAAATTTTTATATAGTATTTCCGATACGTTATTAGTAATTTGACTAATATTCCCCAATATTGGATTCTAAAAAAGAAATTACTTTTTTTCTTTGTTTAATTGCACGAACAATGTAAAAGTATTGTAGAGAATTTTTTTATACATGTTTAAAAAAATACCTAAAATAATTTTTTTTGAAAAAAGAACTATATAAAAAGACAATAAAAAATATAATAAACTAATTCCTTTAAAAATAAATTTTCATTGATTTTTAAAAAATGAATTTTTGGGAAAGGTCCATAAATAATTATAAAATATATGTTTGGATTTTTTTATTAAGAGCTTCGATTTTATTTAATAATATAAAATATATTTTCAAATAATATTAAATTTTAGTATCATATATGGTACCATTGTCTTTATCCATTATAGTGTAAATTAATGTATATATCTACAAATCAGGGGAAACTATTCATCTAGTTTTTATTTTACTACTATTTTACTATCTCAATTCATAGTGTAAAATTTTAATCAATTCAAGTAATTCAATGTGTAATAAAACCCTTCAATATATAATCCATAGTTTCCAATGGCCAATAATGGTATAATTTAGAGAGTTAAATTAAATAGGTTCTATAAAAAATAATTTCCTGTCATGATCTCCTTTATATATCAAGACCTGATAACATCTAGTAGTAATATTTAGAATATATTCTAAAATACTCGTATTGAATACCAACTAATAGTTTACAACACACTTTAACTTGATTCACATATTGGTAGTTCCTACTTGTATATGGTGTGACTCCAGAATAATGATTTGATAAGACCATATGTTACATTATATATTGACATGGTTCCTACATCCATGTATTTAGAGTTGAGGTAATTAAAACAATAAGTATTAATAAATCTATTTTTGAAATCCACATTCATATTATATCTTATTGATCATTTAAATGATGCTGAATGATTGTTTATTTTGAATTCTTGTTTAATTTTTATGTTTAGAAAAACTTGAGAAAATAAATTTACCCTTTGTAATGTCCAAATTCAACGAATCTTCCATAAAATAGTATCTACATCAAGTAATTTTTAGGTCTTATATAATTCATCTGAAATAATCTCCATGTCATAAGAACACAGAATCCCTCAATTTTGGAATTGAATAAAACTTATTGATAGATTCATAAAAAAATATCTCTTATTTTTTAGAGGTGGTTATTGCCTAGAAGATATTAGTTTTTTTATTATTATTAATTAGTAAATAGAAAATAAATAAATATGATGTAAAAAATATATATAGGACGTTTTTATTTTAATTTGGGATATTTTACAACAATTATTTTATAAATTTATAAGTTCTTATTAATAATCTATATTAATTAATTCAAAGATACTACAAATTTATTGATAAATAAAGATCTTCTCTAAATGAAGAATTCAAATATATTATCTTGGAAATATTTATCATGGTGTATAAGCTGAAAAATAATTTTTTTATGATTCTTTTTTTTTTCTCAAAGGGATTGAGATTAAAGTGATATATTTAATATAAATGTTATTGGGATAAAAATTTATTGGCCCAATATTATCCTAAATCACTAAGGGATCCTCCCTAGGTCTCCTCTAATATTAAATTTACTTTTATAAAATTTAATTTATTTTCCCTTTTCCAAAATAAATATATGTTGATTCGGGAATGATTGGATGAAATAGAGTAAACCCAAATAGGGTTATAATATTTATATAAACCCAAATAGAGAGAGATGTATTTTAATATCACGTGGGGAAAATAAAGGTATAAAGTATCATAAATATTTGGACTATTATATAATATGATTAAAAATAACAGATAAATGGCGATGAAGTTATTTTAATTAATTAAAAAAATTAGTAAAATATATAATATAATATAATAGGAACCATTTTTTTAATTTTTATGGGACAATAATTAATATAAAATTCCATGATCATCATTGAGAAACATTGATAATTCGAGTTTATCCTTACATATGTGTATAGAATTATTAATCGGTAAATAAATGGTGAAAATATAATTATGATATGGGAGTCCCATAGTGATTTTGATATGCTAAATGAATTAATTTTTTTGGGTGATGCTATGATTTAAAATGGGGAATTTTGAAGTAAAGTGTAATGTGAAAATCATTAACATGATGTGATACCTATTCTATTTAAAATGTGATATCAAGAAGATTGGGATTATCTAATGAAGATGTGATGGTGAATGACATCACCAATTCAATCTGGTGGTGAGGCCTCTGAATTGAAGTATCCTTTTTTAGGTCATTAATATATAAATATTTAATTAAATTAATTTAATATGTTTTAAGGATATAAAACTAATGAAGAAATTAATTCAGATTAGAAAAGATGAATATAGTTGCTATGGGTGAGTGTTAGGATTGGAGGAAGATTATTTTATCGTAGAGTGAAAATGTGAGGTATATTTTAATTTCATAATGTTAATTGAATTATACATATGAAAATATTTTTCATGCAGATCACTAGAAAATGTAAACTTATATAAACCATTTTAATAAAAATGATAATAAATGTTATGATTAAAAAACAAGTATATTTCACCATTATGTATTATCAATTTTATAAAAAAACTATTATGTTTTAAAAAGATAATTTTTATGGTAGTGATAGACTTAATGGATAAAGAGGAAATGATTTGGTAGAGATTAAGGTGAGGGACTTGAAGCATTAGATTCCATATATGTCTTCTAAGACTCTTGGTAACATATTTTTGGATCCCAAAAATAGTAAATATATTGGTTGTGGTTGTAGGTTTCTATAAAATAAAGATATATTCTTGTTAAAAAAATATTCCCTCTTGATATATTGATTATTATTTTCATTTTTTCCACTTAAATTATAATTTATATTTAATAATAATTATTCTTTTTCATATTTTTGGTACACCATTTTTATAAATAGTAATCTACTTATAATTAATATGGGTGATTAATCTATGATATTTCATGTGTTTTTAGTAAATTGTATTTTAATTGATGTATATTTTATTATATAACTCTAATTTTTATTGTTATTGGATGTGTAAATGGGGAGATGATTTCATTTTAGAAATCATCATAGTGACTATGTTTTTTTCTTTCATGATAAAACAAAATTTTTTCCTTTTTCTTGATTATTTTTTACTTGAATATAAATATTTATTATTAAAGATGGAATGGGTTTCTATGAAAATTGGACGCATCAATAAACCTCATGGGGAGATAATTAGTCACTTGTTCCACCCAAATATGGTCTCTAATAAGCCAGAGGTCTGCAACATATGCCAAGAAGGAATAACATACATAGAAGGCATTAGACAACAATAAAGTGAAACATAAATGAATTTCATGAAAAAAATAATAGAAACAAACACTAGAATATATATATATATATTTATATATCTGTTTGTGTGTAACAAAAAAACTATTTAAATATTAATTCACATGATAAAAAATACCTATTAAAATTTCTTAAAGGTTAATTTATAAAATGGTAAATAAATATTTTAAAAAACAACCCAGTTATATTAAATTTGGGAATGAGATGACACATCCTCACTATATAGTGTATAAGAATGAATTAAATTATTAACTATCACCCATCATGTTCCACTATCAACTATATGCATCAAATCATCTAATAATACCAAGTCTACATATTCCATGGACACATTGAACTGTGAAACATTTGAAAATACACAACATGTAAGGGAACAAGGAATGTATATTGGTAAGAATAAATATACCCAATAAAACACATTCAAAATAAAAAGAGTAATGATAATCAGATGAGCAAACTTAATCATATGACGAATGGAATAAAAGGAAGGGGAATCCGAAGGAATAATTGATTGGATATGAGATTAAGAAAACCTCTAAAAAGTTAGAATATCAATATTTAATGAATATATTTATAGGGGATATTATATCATTGAAACTAATGATACTGGATTGTGTAGTCCCATAAAGCTCATAGTTAATTACCATTTATGAACCATATCTTTAAGGAATAAACAAATACTCAAAATAATGTCAAAAATCATATGGAGTAATAAATGTTAATACATTATAATACCAAAATCACCTAATCGAATTCAAATTTATCACATCCATATCATTACTATGTAGAATGTAACACCCCAGGTAAATAAAGAATATGACATTTTTATATTTATCCATATTTGTGAATAAAATGTTAATATTAATTTAAAGGGAACGCTATGCTTGATGGAGTACCCAATACGCAACAACGAGTTCTTTGGAAATCATGTGTTGCACTCTAATAATAAAATAATATTATTTTAAATGGTAGTTAACGCCTAGCCGTTGTAATGGCAGGAATGAACAGAACTAACTACAAAATGATTATATATGTTTGTCAAATATTTTTACCTTTATCCAATAAATGTTAGAGGCTTAAAATGGGAATGAATCCAATTTTAAGCGTAAATACTCTAATATTATTTAATAGGTCGATTAACTGCCTTTTGATGGTGAACCATTTTTAAATCCACTTTTTTACAATTTCATATGTTATATTGGACCAAATAAAATCCTTCTTTAGAATCTGGACATAAAAATTTACATTGTGTATTTTTTCCCATAAAGATCATTTTTAGTGAAAATGTTGTATTTTAATTCAAAACCTCCTTTTAATGTGATTTATTTATATGTATATATTATCTTTCTAATTTGTTTTAAAGTGTAGTTTGAATATATGTTTACCATTTAATCCAATGGTGGTAATTGGAATTAATTTCACTTTGAAATTGGACTTAAACTAGTGTCAATCTTTTGATATATTTTGTTTTGTAAAAACACACTATTTGTTTTGACAACGGGAATTAATTATTAAGTTGATTAATGCAACTTAAATTTTTTGAATTTTGTAAAATAGACATCATTTTTGAATTTGAAATATCAAATATATCTTAGGGTGAATTTTTGGTATTTTTCTAAAAAACTTCAATTTTTGATGAATAGTGAAACCACTAAGTGGTAGTTAAAAAACTGATCTTTCATTTAAATGAATGTTTAACACCTCTGTGATTTGAATTTCAAAAATCCAACATACATGGTTGTCATTAGGATGTAAAATTTGGTTCAATGGGATGAAAATGTTTGTTGGTGAATAGTAAATTTTAAGTTTTATGAATCGTGATTAAAGGTAATTAGTGTAATTTAAGGTAAAGATAATGTTATAATAATATTAAAAGACGTTGACACATGTCCTACCCATATTGTATGAATCATGGCCGACCAAGAAAATCCATGGGTCAACTTGGGGACACCATGGAGCCAGTTGGGTAAGAAAATGACATTAATAACTTTTTTTTATAGTTAAAATAAAAATGTCACAAACATGTATTATTTTACGAAATTTTTTTTTACATGGGGTTATACAAGTAATATTTTTGACTATAAAAATTAATTAGAAAGCTAAACATATTTTCTACATCATGATATTTTTTTATAATTTTTAGATATTATATAAATTAAATTATTTATGACACCATGATGATGCAACTATTACCTCATTATTTAACGATTTAAATATAATGAGACGATATTGTAAAATATAAGACTTACACATTTCAAAAACCTATTGGATGGGTGGATTTATAACCCTTATCACCATAGCCTTGAAATTTATCCTTTTGGGACCTTTAAAATCCGAAAAGCATTTTATAATAAAGTAACTTTTCAAGACATTCCAAGAGTGCCCCTCCTCCCTCTTATAAAAGGCCGCATCTCTACCTCCTTACCCAAACCTCTCAAGCCTTTGGCTAGGTCAAACTATGATCATTTTATATTTCCAAATCTCTCTATTCATCCTAGAAGCCTTACTTTGGGCAGAAATCTCTTCAAGAAACCCTCTTGGTCAAACCAAGAGGAGTTACTCGATTTAAAGGTAATTTCTTCACTTGTGTCCTTTTGTTTGATTTCGCTTCTCCAACACCCTAAACTATTTTTATTACTTTATTTTGTATCAAAAAAAATATCTTCAATATACTAGGATGTTTTTATGAGAATGATTCTAGATACACTTACACACACCTCCATATAATGGTTAAAGAACATACTGTTTCTGTGGATGGAGAATTACTGCCTCACGAAACTATGATTGTTCAATCTTCTCTTAACACCTTTCATCGTGTCCATTATTATATAAATGTATTTTATATATGATATATATGGTATTTATGTTTTCTCTATGATTCTGTATTTTATATTTAAAACATACCTTTATGCTTTGCATGTTGTGCAAATGCGATAATTTCATACGAGGAAGTGTGGACTACCGCCCCCTCAAGTGATGTGACTCGTTCATGCAATACATGGAATGTATAAAGAATGAAATTAATGAACATATGTGACCTATATAACATATATATTATACTTGAATTATAATATATATATCTCTCATTTATTTTTAATTCCATTAATATGACAATGAAATGAAAGTAGCGTTCATGCGTACGTACGGCCTACCGTCTCCATGAACGGTGCATTTCATTTATTTTTATCTCCAAATGTTATGTAATAGTATAAAATGAAAATGTACTATATATATATGATATTTAAATCATTAATACTATTCTGGAGAAGATTTACTTATAACTACATGGACAATCATTTTCAAACAAGTTCATTTTTGACTCATGTACAAAACATCGACAAAAACTTCTGATATGAACTAACATTATTAACTAATTATTATAAAATTATAATATGTGATATGAACTGAATAATAATATTTAAAGGAGGTACTTAAGAAATTAAAAACTTACAAAAGTTTATTATTAAGGAATATAAAGAAACAAACAAGACAAGTCAGACTTGAGGAAGGGATCCAACCTCTCTCTTTCTTTTTAAGTACTCTCTTTTATGCCACTTCTTTTAATTTCATCTTTATTATGTTTTGGGATGTTATTTTATATTCCTAATTCTGTAATTTTTATTTTAATATTATTAGAGATCCTATTTGATCTCATAAATCATTTTTTGGAAGTTTTAAGTGGAGCCATTAGGCTGCCGAGTTTTCGTAGGGGATTTTTCATCTCACTTTTATTCCCATGAGTTTTATGCTACATTTTCCACCATTTACTTTGAGTGGTATATGTACTGCCCATTATTATACTATTTGTGTAATATAATTTCGTTTATGAGTATTTACATCAATGTTTTATAGTCCTTCTTTCATGGGGTGTACGTTTCGAAAGTTACCCAAGTCGGTAAGGGAACCTTTCACCCTCCTCTTTTTAAAAGACTTATTTTGTTATGTCTTTTAATTTAAATATTTTTATTTTGGGATATGTTATTCTATATCCTTATTGATTTAAAATTTATTTCCAAGGGATGAGATACCCTTTTTTTCTCATCAAATCAATTTCTGAATTTTAAAGTGACGCCATTAGGCTGTCCAATTTTTACAAGGGAATTTCATAACCCAATTTTGTTTTCTTTGGGTTCAAATTGTAGTTATTGAATATGTCATCCTATGAATATGTGTGAATGACCTATGATTGTTTTACACTTAATATCCACTTATATTGGGTGTATTTATATTTTTCACACATAATTATGAGATTGACTTATCATTAATTTAAGAATACCTTATTTATAAGGGATTTCATTTCATTTTACATTTCTATTGAGACTTCATTGTTGTTATGAACCAATTCACTCTTATATGGTGTATATATTGTCCTTTTTCATATTATATCATTAATAAATTTATTATCATGATATTATAATGTTCTGATTAAATGTTATTCCTAAATTATTTGTATTCAAGTGTCTCTCATTTTGTTAATAACTCTTTAACTAAAATATCGTATTTAATGTTTTAATGATTTATTCTTATAAATATTTATCATTAATATCCATGTTTTAAAAATGGTTTTAAGGATTTATTTATATGGATATTAATGGTTTAAAATGTTAAAAGCATTAAAGTGGTATGGGACACTTTGATTAAAAAATATCCTTATTAAATGTTTTAAATGGTTTTGAAAATGGTTTTTATAATGGATTTGTTATGTCAATATATTTAAGGGATATATTGTGAATTGAAATGTGGAAACGTTTTCATTACATTATATTTGTTTTATTTCTTATGATTTTATAATGGTACTTGGACATTTTACAGGTGGTTACGTAATAAACCATATGACGGGTGGTGCCGTGAATACCAGGACGGGTGGTTACGTTATAACCTCCAATGCATTGGGTATGGAAGTCATCCGTATTGCTATTCCATGTAGTGATATGTGTGGAAGTTGATCGTATGGTTATTCCATTTAAGTATGTTTATGTCCCAAGTTACCTTTATATATTATGTGTTCTTTATATGAGTTTATGATAATCATTTGGTTGTAAAGGATAAGTAGTGATCTTATATTCAGTGAAGAGTATTTACTACTTCATAAAGGTAAAAAGTATTACTTTGATAAAGTATTCATCATATACTTGTTGTTTTGAAAATCTAACGGTTTTCCTTCTTTATTCATCCTTTACTGGGCTTTTTATGCTCATCCCAAGTTTTTGAAATGTTTTCCACAGGACTTAAAGATGAATAGGGTCAAGGATGGGATCAAGGAAAGACATGCTATCTAAAACATTGAACTAGACATGTTTCTTTTTAAGAGTTTTTATTTTATGGAAACTTAGTAGAAGTGTCTACTTTATAATATTTTGAGATGTAATAGTTATGTCCTAATTCTCTAAAACTCTAAACCTCAAAATATCCTCAATGTGAATTATTCATTTAATTAAAGATTAAGTAATGTTTTAAGGATGGGTCCTTATAGTTGGTATCGGAGGTCGGTTTAGATAACTTTAGAGGTTAGAGTGTTGTTTAAGAATAAGTGACAAGTTGTGTATAACCACAATGGTTATTATATTAGATAGAGTCATTGTTATTGGAATGAGTTTGAGATAACTTGGAAAATTATATCTTAGTGTTTATCTTCCTCTTTAGTACATGATGATTTTGTTGATATACTCACACTGACCTTTTTGGTTTTAGTAAATGGATAGATCTAGCAGGCACCAAAGTGACAATGGGTTTGATGAAAACTGTGGTGGTTCTCTGATTAAGAGACTAGATGAAATGGGGGATTCAATGAAAAATCTCGTGGTTATTATAAAACAACTATCAGGAGTCATGATCAACCACTTGAACCTTGGTGAGTTCTCTAATGCATCATGTACAAGAGAACCAAATCGACGTGGAAGTTCATGTAATAATTATGAAGGTAACCATTAGGGTTTATATGATTCTTACTTTTGAGGTAATTATGGGTTACTATATGTTATGATGGAATATGAACAACTTGAGATAAACTTGAAGTTAAATTATGTTAGGGTTATTTTTGAATATTTTATCGCTTTTTTGGGAATGTTATAAGAATTATGTAGTTTTGGAAAAAAAGACAACACGTAGACCGTGTGACAACCTGTCATGTCGGACGAAGCTGTGGGAATCGAACCCACAACCAAAGTGCGACTGGTATTTATCACCTACCACTGGACTACGTGAAGTCCCTGGTTATTTTGACTAATTATATTTAGTTAGACGATCTTATGAATCTAGAATAAGTTGATTTTAGGTTATCTATGGAAATTATTAACCTATCATAGAGGATATGTGATTATGTTAATTACTTTTCAGTATGAGACTTTAAGAGTAACTGATGATTGGGGATATATGTAAAGATTTACCCTGGAATACTATGTGATTAAATCTTTCAGAGATTTGGGTTTAAATCTTTGTTTGGTTTACTTTGATGAATTTTATGGACAAATTGTTTATAGAATGGTCTTCGTTGAACTTTGGGTTGTGTTGGAAAAAGTTTGGAGATTAAGAATAGATTTTTTTATAAAGGATTATCCTTTTTGGGTATTATATGATCTTGTACTAAAATTTTTGGTTTTGGTTTTGGTTTTTGTCTAAATACATGGGATGTATATATTTCTCTTTTGTGGATTAGGTGATTTTCTAGAAGTTGATTATAGTGCTATTAATGTGAACAAGTTATCCTAAATACTCGTCTTTTGGAGAAAATATGAGTTTGTGTAAGAAATCTAGAAAAAGCTAAAAGTCCACACAACAAGTAAGTTGGTTTACTTATGATTTATTTAAGATCATAAATAAATTCTTCAATGAAAAGTAACTTAAATAAAAAATGTTGTCTATTAATTTTTCCTACTGGGGAATCATATAGCATTTAACCCAACACAAGTTTGTGATTTTCTGGTGGTTAAATTTCTCCTAAACATGTTTTCTAACACTCTCCCTCAGAACATGAACCTTTGTTATTTTCATCCATATCCATGTTTTCCTACATGGAATACTAGTATGGGTTAACTCGGGTGACCTATGTACTTCTCTTTCTTTATTTTAAAGTGATAGTTTTATCGACTCTTATTCTGATGTGCGAATTTCAATGAAGTTTCCGAGCCCAATTTTAAAATTGTGAGGACGCAATTCCAAAAAGGGGGGAAGGATGTAAACCCTAGGTAAATATAGAATATGACATTTTTATATTTATCCATACTTGTGAATAAAATTTTAATATTAATTTAAAGGGAACACTATGCTCGATGGCGTACCCAATACGCAGCAACGAGCTTCTTGGAAATCATACATTGCACTCTAATAATAAAATAATATTATTTTAAATGGTAGTTAATTCCTAGCCGTTGTAATGGAGGGAATGAACAGAACTAACTATAAAATTATTATATATGTTTGTAATTTTTTTTTACTTTTATCTAATAAATGTTAGAGGCTTAAAATGCGAATGAATCCTATTTTAAGCGTAAATATTCTAATATTCTTTAAAAGGTCGATTAACCTCCTTTTGATGTCAAACCCTTTTTAAATCAACTTTTTGAAAATTTCATATGTTATATTGGACCAGATAAAATCCTTCTTTAGAATCCGGACATCAAAATTTGCATTGTGTAAATTTTTGTTATTTTTTCCAATAAAGATCATTTTTTGTGAAAATGTAGTATTTTAATTCAAAACCTCCTTTTAATGTGATTTATTTATATGTATAGATTATATTTTTAATTGGGTTTCAAGTGTATTTAGAATATATTTTTACCATTTAATCAAATGGCGGTAATTGGAATTAGTTTCACTTTGAAATTGGACTTAAACTAGTGCCAATCTTTTGATATATTTTGTTTCTTAAAAACACGCTATTTGTTTTGACAACGAGAATTAATTAATAAGTTGATTAATGAAACTTATATGTTTTAAATTTGGTAAAATATACATCATTTTTGAATTTGGAATATCAAATATAGCTTAGGGTGAATTTTTGGTGTTTTTCTGAAAAACTTCAATTTTTTATGAATAGTGAGTCCACTAAGTGGTAGTTAAAAAACTGATCTTTCATTTAAATGAAATTTTAACACATCTGTGATTTGAATTTCAGAAATCCGACATACATGGTTGTCATTAGGATGTAAAATGTGTTTCAAAGGGATGAAAATATTTTTTGGTGAATAGTAACTTTTAAGTTTTATTAATCACGATTAAAGGTAATTAGTGTAATTTAAGGTAAAGATTATGGTATAATAATATGAAAAGACTTTGACAAATTTCCTACCCTTATTGGATGAATCCTGGCCGACCAAGATAATCCATGTGTCAACTTGGGGACCCCATGGAGCCACTTGGGTAAGAAAATGACATTAATAACTTTTTTTTAAAGTTAAAATAAAAATGTCACAAACATGTATTGTTTTACTAAAACAAATTTTACATGAGGTTATACAAGTTATATTTTTGACTATAAACATTCATTATAAATATAAAAATATTTCCTACATCATGATATTTTTTTTATAATTCGTAGAAATTAAATAAATTAAATTATTTATGACACTATGATGATGCAACGATTACCTCATTATTTAACGATTTAAATAAAATGAAAAGATAATATAAAATCTAAGACATAATCATGTCAAAAACCTATTGTATGGGTGTATTTAGAACCCTTATCACATTAGCCTCGAAATATATCCTTTTGGGACCTTTAAAATTCGAAATGAATTTTATAATAAAGTAACTTTTCAAGACATTCCAAGAGTGCCCCTCCTCCCCCTTATAAAAGGCCCCCACCTCTACCTCATTACCCACACCTTTCAAGCCTTTGGCTCGGCCAAACTCTGCTCATTTTATCTCTCCACATCTCTATATTCATTCTAGAAGCTTTACCTTAGGAAGAAAGCTCTTCAAGAAACCCTTTTGGTTCAAACCAAGAGGAGTTACCTGATTTAAAGGTAATGTCATCACTTGTGTTCTTTTGTTTTATTTTTCTTTCTTCAACCCCGTAAACTATTTTCATTCATTTATTTTGTAAAAACAAAAGTATATTCAGTATACTAGGATGTTTTTATGGGAAATATTCATGCTTCACTTACACACACCTCCGACTAATGGTTAAAGAACATACTGTTTCTGTGGATGGAGAATTACTGCCTCACGAAATAATGATTATTCAATATTCTCTTAACACATTTCATTGTGGCTATTATGATGTCACTATATTTTATATATGATATATATGGTATTTATGTTTTCTATATTCTTCTGTATTTTATATTTAAAACATACCTTAATTCTTTTCATGTTGTGCAAATGTGACAATTTCATACGAGGAAGTGTGGACTACCGCCCCCTCAAGTGATGTGAATCGTTCATGCAATACATGGAATGTATAAAGAATGAAATTAATGAACATATGTGATATATATAACATATATATTATACTCTAATTATAATATATATATCTCTCATTTATTTTTAATTCCATTAATATGACAAAGAAATGAAAGTAGCGTTCATGCGTAAGTATGACCTACCGTCTCCATGAACTGTGCATTTCATTTAATTTTATCTCCAAATGTTATGGAATAGTATAAAATGAATATTTACTAGATATATATGATATTTAAATCATTAATACTATTATTCAGATGATTTACCTATAACTACATGGACAATCATTTTCAAAAAAGTTCATTTTTTACTCATGTACCAAACATCGACAAAAACATCTGATATAAACTGGTATAATTAACTAATTATTATAACATTATAATATGTGATATGAATTGAATAATAAACATTAAATGAGGTCCTTAAGCAATTATAAATTGACCAAAGTTTATTATTCAGGAATATAAAGAAATGAACAAGACAAGTCGGACTTGAGGTAAGGGATCCTACCTCTCTCTTTCTTTTTAAGTACTCTCTTTTATGTCATTTCTTTTAAGCTCATCTTTCTTATGTTTGGGGATGTTCTTTTATATTTATCATTCTGTAATTTTTATGTTCATATTATGAGAGACCCTATTTGATCTCATAAATCCTTTTTGTTAGTTTTAAGTGGCGCCGTTAGGCTGCTGAGTTTTCGTAAGGGATTTTTCATCTCACTTTTATTCCCGTGAGTTTTATGCTACATTTGCCACTGTTTCCTTTGAGTGGTGTATGTACTGCCCATTAATCTACTCTTTGTGTAAAATACTTTATTTTATGAGTATTTACATCAATTTTTTATAGTCCTTCTTTCATGGGGTGTACGTTTCGAAAGTTACCCAAGTCGGTAAGGGAACCTTTCACCCTCCTCTTTTTAAAAGACTTCTTTTGTTATGTCTTTTAATTTAAATCTTATTATGTTGGGATATGTTATTCTATATCCTTATTGATGTAAAATTTATTTCCAAGTGATTAGATACACTTTTATCTCATCAACTCATTTTCTGAATTATAATGTGACGCCATTAGGTTGTCGAATTTTTACAAGGGAACTATCTAACCCAATTTTGTTTTCTTTGGGTTCAACTTGTAGTTATTGAATATGTCATCCTATGAATATTTGTGAATGACCTATGATTGTTTTACACTTAATATCCGCTTATATTGAGTGTATGTATATTTTTCACACATAATTATGAGATTGACTTATCCTTAATTTAAGGATACCTTCTTTTTAAGGGATTTCATTTCATTTTACATTTCTATTGAGACTTCATTGTTGTTATGCACCAATTGACTCTTATATGGTGTATATACTATACTTTGGAATATTATATCATGAATCAATTTATTCTCATGATATTATAAAGTTCTGATTAAATGTTATTCCTCAATTATTTGTATTCAAGTGTCTCTCATTTTGTTGAAAACTCCCTAACTAAAATATCGTTTTAAATGTTTTAATGATTTATTCTTATAAACATTTCTCATTAATATACATGTTTTCAAAATGGTTTTAAGGATTTATTTATATGGATGTTAATAATTTAAAATTTTAAAATCTTTAATGTGGTATGAGACACATTGATTTAAAAATATCTTTAATAAATGTTTTAAATGGTTTTGAAAATGGTTTTTATAATGGATTTGTTATGTCAATTTATTTAAGGGATATATTATGAATTGAAATGTCGAAATGTTTTCTTTCCATTATATTTGTTTTATTTATTATGATTTTATAATGTTACTTGGACATTTTATGGGTGGTTACGTGATAAACCATATGACGGGTGGTTCCATGAATACCTAGACGGGTGGTTACGTTATAACCTCCAATTCATTGGGTATGGAAGTCGGCCGTATGGATATTCCATGTAGTGATATGTGTGGAAGTTGACCGTATGGTTATTACATTTAAGTATGTTTATGTCCCATGATACATTTATATGTTATGTGTTCTTTATATGGGTTTATTGTAATCTTTTGGTTTCAAAGGATAAATGGCGTTCTTATATTTAGTGAAGAGTATTTAATACTTCATAAAGGTAAAACGTATTACTTTGATAAAGTCTTCAGGGTTTACTTGTTGTTCTGAAGAACTAACAGTTTTACTTCTTTATGTATCCTTTACTGGGATTTTTATGCTCATCCCAAGTTTTTGAAATGTTTTCCATTAGACTTAAAGATGAATAGGGTCAAGGATGGGATTAACGAAAGACATGCTATCTAAAACATAGAACTTGCCATGTTTCTTTTGAAGAGTTTTTATTTTATAGAAACTTAGTAGAAGTGTCTACTTTGTAATCTTTTGATATGTAATAGTTATGTCATAATTATCTAAAACTCTAAACCAGAAAATATCCTCAATGTGAATTATTCATTTAATTCAAGATTAAGTAATATTTTAAGGCTGGGTCCTTATATAGAATCAGTAATGAGGGACCACTCTGAATTTTAGTGGAAGGGATATTTTATGTTCACAGATATACGAAAACTATAATAGAAAAATATGTCAATATGATTTCCCAAAAGATTCAATTTAATACTAATATTAACTAATCAATTTTGATTTAACAGTGAAATTTAAGTTTTCATTGTGGATTCAATGAATGGATGATTAACATAGATATATATATACAGACCTGGGATATGATGGACTATGATTTAAAGGTTATAATAAAAAGGGAGATAACGTTTGATAAATTACATATTGATTGGAGCCTTTATATGTTTAGTTACTATAATAATTTGCTGTTTTTGTGGGATGTAATTATGGTCTCCATCAATAGATAATGATGAAATGGATTGGAAACTAACTAACCTAGATAATATTATCCTATCTTTATGTCCTATATTTTATTATTAGTAAACATATGGTACTATTTTTCACTTAATTGTGCTTAATGATGCTTATTGTTTTATAAGGTTCACAATAAAACTCAAAGTGGAATTATGAAAATACAAAAATGATTGATTTTATGGGGAATGATCCTTTCCAAATATAATAGTCATGAGGGTTGCTAAACCCTCTATGGAACCCACACCCCACTGTTTCATATTTTCATGAGTAGAGTGGTTTACATACTCAATTAGTGGAAAATACATTCTATGAAACGATGATAGGGTAACATACTCTACTAAATACATAGAGGACCCATACTATTAAGGTAATATGATACCAAAAGCATTATTAAACTATATATTTTCTATAAACAAATTTCTACCATTATAAATATTTATACATTTCAATTAAACTCTAACTAAATCAATAACATTAATAAAAAAACTAGAAGAATATGTTTTATATACCAACAGGTCCTACATGAACAAACAATTATAACAAACTAATCATACATTCAAATAAATCCCCAATGTGAAAAACAAGAAGATCAATAAATACTACCAGAAAACATGGAGTGTTCCTGTGGGGTAAATAATATGCATGTATCTTGATAGAGGTTATTGATGTGTTTTTGGTAGTATCCAGGTCAAGTGGGGGAGAATATGGGTTGAACTAGTTGGGGTTCGTACATGATATGTGGGAAAAACTAGTGTAACACCCCAGGTAAATAAATAATATGACATTTTTATATTTATCCATATTTGTGAAAAAAAATATTAATATTACTTTAATGGGAACTTTATGCTCGATGGCGTACCCAATACGCGGCAACAAGTTCCTTTGAAATCTTACGTAGCACTATAATAATATTATTTTAAATGGTAGTTAACGCCTAGACTTTGTAATGGAGGGAATGAACAGAACTAACTACAAAATGATTATATATGTTTTTCAAATATTTTTACTCTTTACAATAAATGTTAGAGGATAAAAAATGTGAATGAATTCAATTTTAAGCATAAACATTCTAATACTCTTTAGAAGGTCGATTAACCGCCTTTTGATGGAAAACCGCTTTTAAATACAATTTTTGACAATTTTATGTGTTATATTTGAGTAAATAAAATTCTTCTTTAGAATCGGGACATCAAAATATACTTTGTGTAAATTTTTTGGTATTTTTCCGAAAAAGTTCAATTTTTAATGAATAGTGAAAAATGTTGTATTTTAATTCAAAACCTCTTTTAATATAATTTAGTTATATGATTATATTATAATTTTAATTGGTTTTAAAGTTAAATGAGAATATAGTTTTACCATTTAATCCAATAGTGGTCGTTGGAATTAATTTCACATTGAAATCGGACTTAAACTAGTGTCAATCTTTTGATACATTTTGTTTCATAAAAACACGCTGTTTGTTTTGACAGCGGGAATTAATTATTAAATTAATTAATGCAACTTATATTTTTTGAATTTTTTAAAATAGACATCATTTTTGACTTCGGAATATCAAATATATCTTAGGGTGATTTTTTGGTAATTTTCTGAAAAACTTCAATTTTTGATGAATAGTGACACCACTAAGTGGTACTTATAAAAACTTATTTTCCGTTTAAATAAAATTTTTCCATCTTTGTGTTTTTAATTTCAAAAATCTGACATACATGGTTGTCATTATAAAGTTAAATGTGATTCAATGGGATTAAAATAATTTTTTGGTGAATAGTAACTTATTATGTTTTTAATCGCGATTAGAGGTAATTAGTGTAGTTTAAGGTAAGAATAATGTTTTAATAAAATGAAATACCTAGACACATGTCCTAACCTCATTGGATGAGTCATGGACAAACAATACAATACATGGGCCAACTTGGGGACCACATGGAGCAACTTTGGTTGGGAAATGACATAAATAACGTTTTATTTAATGTTAAAGTAAAAATGACACAAACATGAGATGTTTTAATAAAACAATTGTTACATGGGGTTATACAATTCATATTTTTGACTATAAATATTTATTAGAAAGATAAAAATATTTCATACATCATGATATTTTTTTTATAATTTTTAGACATTAAATAAATTAAATTATTTATGACATCATGATGATGCAGCGATGACCTCATTATCTAACGATTTAAATTAAATGGAAAGATAATGTAAAATCTAAGACCTACACATGTCCAAAACCTATTGGATGGGTGTATTTAGAACCGTTATCACTATATCATCGAAACACATCAATTTGGGACCATTAAAATCCGAAATTCATTCTAAAATAAAGTAACATTTCTTTACTATCCAAGAGTGCCCCTCCTCTTCTCTTATAAAAGGCCCCCACCTCTACCTCCCTTACCCACACTTCCAAAGCCTTTAGATCGGCCAAACCCTGCCCATTTTGTCTCTCCACATCACTCTCTAACTCCTTGAATCCTCCCTTTTGGCAGATGTCTTCCCAAGGAAGCCTTTGAGCTCAAACCAAAGGGAGTTACCCAATTTTAAGGTAATGTCTTCACTTGTGTCCTTTTGTTTTATTTTGCTTCTCCATCCCCCTAAACTCTTTTTATTCATTTCTTTTTTAACAACTGCAGTATCTCAAATATACTATGATGTTTTTATAATAAGCATTCGAGCTACACTTACACACACCTACATCAAATGGTTAAAGAACATACTGTTTCTGTGGATGACGAATTTCTGCCTCATGAAACGATGATTGTTCAACACTCATATAACACCTTCAAAGGTTTCCACTAAGATGTCACTATATTTATATATGATATATGATATTTTTATGTTTTACATAATCTTCTGTAGTTTTCTTTTGTGACATACCTTTATGGTTTCCGTTGTGGGTAAACACGATAATTTCATTTTAGGAAGTGCGGACTACCGCCCCCTCAAAGTGATTTGATTCGTTAATGCCATATGTGTGATGTATAAAGGATGTACTTAAAGTTATTATATATGATGTATGTTACATATAAATTATGAATATAATTCTAGAATTAAAATATACATACCTATCATTTAATTTTAATTCCATTAATATGACATAGAAATGAAAGTAGCGTTCATGCGTACGTACGGCTTACCGTTTCCATGAACGGTGTATTTCATTTCTTACCTCTAAATGATTATGTAATATTATAAATACATGTATATTCTGGACATATATGATATATATGATATCCAAAACATTAATATCATTCTGGATATAATGAACCCTTGACCACACGAACAACATGTAATTGTAAGAAGTCCACTTTCGACTTAAGAACCAAATATCGACAAAACAATCATTATTAACATAAATGATTACATAATGTTTATAACATGGAAATAAGCGATATAAAAGGAATAATTAACTTGAAAAAGGTTCTTAATAAAGTATTAATTAACTCAACTTTATTATTCAGGACGTTAAAGAACGATCGAGTCAAGTCAGAACCGAGGTAAGGGATCCTACTCCTCTCTTTCTTTTTAAGTACACTCTTTTATGTCATTCCTTTTAAGCTCATATTTCATGTGATTGGGATGTTATTTTATATTACTCTTACTGTAATTTTTATGTTCATATGATGAGAGACCCTATTCTCTCTCATCAATCAATTTTGGAAGTTTTGAGTGGCGCCGTTAGGCTGCCGAATTTTCGTAAGAGATCTAACCTCTCTCTTTCTTTTTAAGTACTCTCCTTTATGTCACTTCTTTTAAGATACTCTTTGTTATTATGGGGAATGTTATTTTATATTCCTCTTGATGTAAATTTTATTGTAATATGATGAGAGGCCCTATTTTATCTCATCAATCCATTTTTGGAAGTTTTAAGTGGCGTTGTTAGACTGCCGAGTTTTCGTAAGGGATTTTTCATCTCACTTTTATTCCCGTGAGATTTATGCTACATTTGCCACAATTTCTTTTTAGTGGTGTATTTACTATCCATTATTATACCATTTTTTTAATATACTTTCGTTTATGAGAATTTACATCAATGTTGTATGACCCTTCTTTCATGGGGTGTACGTTTCGAAAGTTGCCCAAATCGGTAAGGGAACCTTTCACCCTCCCCTTTTTAAAAGACTTATTTTGTTATGCCTTTTAATTTACATCTTATTATGTTAGGATATTTTCTTCTATATCCTTATTGATGTAAAGTTTATGTCCAAGTGATGAGATACCATTCACTCTCTCATCAACTGATTTTCTGAATTTTGTGGTGACACCGTTAGGATGTCAAATTTTTGCAAGGGAACTTCTTAACCCAATTTTGATTTTTTTGGGATAAGATTATAATCATTGACTATGTCGTTATATAAATATTTGTGAATAACCTCTGATTGTTCTACACTTAATATCCAATTATATTTGGTGTATTATTTTGTCACACATAATTATGTAATTGATTTATCCTTAATCCAAGGATACTGTCTTTGTATGTGACTTCGTCTCAATATCCTTTCATTGAGGCATATTTTGTTTTATACACAACATTCTTTTATACGGTGTATAAACCCCTTTGACATATACATTTATCCTAAAGGAATCTTTTTTTATACAAAGTGTTTTACTAAATGACAAAAGGGAATGTTTTTGTCGTACGTATGCGGCGACAACGACTTCTCCGCCGTCGTGACCATTATTTGAGTTTCGGCTTCCTCTACAAGCCAAACCTTATTTTTAAAAGAAAAATAAATACCATGTTTCACATTTCTTTTATTTTGGTATTGAAAATGGTTTTCATAATGTTTTTATATCAATGTGTTGTATTGATATCTTGTAATTGAAAGGTGGAAATGTTATGTTTCCTTTATGCATATTTTATGTGATAAAATAATGTTTTGGTTCTTGGGCATTATTATAAAGACGGGTGGTTCTGTGATAAACTAAGGGCGGGTGAGCCCGATATAACTCTCCAATTCATTGGGTAACGCGAAGGAGTGAAATGTTAAGGTTTCTCCAAAGAGATTTAGGGAATATACTGTGGTGGTTATTCCCAACATAACCAAGAGGGTTACTCCCTACGTAAGAATTTTATGAATGCCTCAAGTTACCTTTACATCTTATGATTTCTATGATTTATTCATGATTTTATGGGGTACGTCAAAGTGCTTATGTTTTATGGGTAAAGTTTGATTTCATTCTTATGTATACATATAATCATGTTTCCTTTCCATATTTTTATATCCCTTACTGAGCTTTTTATGCTCATCCCAAGTTTTTGAAATGTTTTTCACAGGTCAAGGGAAGGGTAAATGATATGATGATAGTGTCAAGGAAGTGTTAAGAAATAATCCATGTTTTATTTTACATATGTTTCCGTTGATGGGAAAAATGAATACTATCTTTTATGTAACCACTTTGTTTAAATGTGGAATGCAATGGAAGTTTTATGATCTAATTCTCTAAAACTCTAAACCTGAAAAGATCCTCAATGTGTAATCTTGTAACAACTCAAGATTAAGTAATGTTTAAGGCTAGGGCGCTATATTTGGTATCAGAGGTCGGTTTAGATAACTTTAGAGGTTAGGGTACTCTTTAATCACAAGTGACATTACTATAATTGTTAGGATTTCAGAAAGATTCCTAGTTTTAGATAAAGTGAATGAGTAAGTATATTTTAGTGTTTATATTCCTCATTAGTACATGATGGTTTTGTTGATATACTCACACTGGCCTTTTTTGTTTTAGTAAATGTGTGGATCTAGCAGGCACCAAAGTAACAGTGGATGTGAAGGAAACTGTGACAGTTTTTTTAGCAAGCAACTGAATGATATAGGAGCTGCAATGAGAACTCTTGTGATTATCCTCAACCAACAATCTGGAGTCATGATTGACCACCTAAACCATGGTAATTTCTCTAAGGCATCATATATACGAGAAACAAATCCCTACGGAACTACAGGTAATAATCATAAAGGTAAGTGTGTTCGAAAACCTATGTGTCAAAGATGTGGAATGAAACACCTAAGAAAATGTTTCAACGGGACATAAATATGCTATAGATGTGGAAATTAAGGTCATGAAGAAAGAACCTTCCATGGAAAAAGGAATCATCCAGTTGACTCGAGGAAACGGAAAGAAATTCTTTCTGAGGGATCAATTGAATGTTTTAAAGGTGGTGTGCATGGTCATTATGAAAACAAATGTCCTATGAAGAAGTTTCGTGAATGGGATCACCAAGATCGTACAAATGTTCATTTACCAATACCTAATGCCATTCCGATTGAGGATGAAGAAACTGAAAATGACCAATCAAAGGGATGGATTATTCCATAACTATTTTTTTCCTATTTTGGGATCTTAGGATATGATTCATGATTTTGTTTGTAGGAAAGAAGTATTTCAGAATAATTTTGAAATGAATGGTTAATGGATCATGAAGAATGTTGAATGAGTAAGATGTCCACATATAAGGGATTCAAGAGTTATGGTGAAATTCTTAAGAGTATTAAGTCTCTTTTGATGATGGGGTTACATTAGAAGACTTTTTATAGTATGTGTAATCCTGATGTTTAATATATGATAATTTTATTCAAGGAATAGTTATCTGTTCTTTTGTGGACATAGTTATAAAGAACCATTTGGGTTTATATGATCCTTACTTTTGAGGTAATTATGGGTTACTATATGTTATGATGGAAGTGTAAGACATGAGATAAAATTGAGGTTAAATTATGTTATGATTATTTTTTAAGATTTTACCTCGTTTTGGGGAATGTTTTAAGAATTATATAGTTTTAGAAAAAGGACAACACACAGACCGTGTGACAACCCGTCGCGTCGGACAAAGCTGCAGGAATAGAACCCACAACCAAAGTGCGACTGGTATTTATCGCCTACCACTGGACTACATGAAGTCCCTGGTTAGTTTGACTAATTCTTTTTAGTTATATGATTTTAGGAATCAAGAGTAAGTTTATTTTGGGTTATCTATGGAAATGATTAACCTATCATTGAGGATATGTGATTAGATTAATTACTTTTCAATATGAGAATTTAAGAGCAATAGATGTTATTTGGAGATAAAAGTTAATTTGTACCTTGGAAGACTATGTGACTAAATCCTTCAAATATTTGGGTTTCAATATTATTTTGGTTTACTTTAAATAATTTTATGGACAAGTTGTTTATCAAATGGTCCTCATTAAACTTTGGGTTTTGTTGGAAAAATTTTGGAGATTAAGAATAGATTTTCTTTTTATAAAGGGTTATCCTTTTCTGGATTATCTGATCTTGTACTAACCTTTTTGGTTTTGGTTTTGGTTAAAGTCTAAAGACATGGGAAGTATATAACTCTCTTTTTTGGGTTAGGTGATTCTCTAGAAGTTGTTTATAGCTCTCTTAATGTAAACAAGTCATCCTAAATACTCATCTTTTGAAGTAAATATGAGCATGTGTAAGAATACTAATAAAAGTTGAAAGTCAACATGACAAGTAATTATGTTTCCTTATGAATAAATTCCTCAATAAAAAAAAGAAACAAAAATGTTGTCTATTAACTTTTCCTACTGGGGAATCAAATACCGTTTAACCCATCACAAGTTTTTTATTTTCTTATGGTTAACTTTCTCCTAGACATGTTTACTATCACTCTCCATCAGAACATAACCCTTTGTTTTTTCCTCCATGTCCATATTTTCATATATGGAATCCTAGTATGGGTTAACTCGGGTGACCTTTGTACTTCCCTTTCTTTCTGTTAAAGTGATAGTTTAATTTACTTCTTTTCCGATGTGGGACTTTCAATGGGGTTTTCATGCCAGATTTTGAAATTGCGAAGACACAATTCCCAAAAGGGGGGAAGGATGTAACACCCCAGGTAAATAAAGAATATGACATTTTTATATTTATCCATATTTGTGAAAAAAATATTAATATTACTTTAAAGGGAACTCTATGCTCGATGGCGTACCCAATACGCGACAACGAGTTCTTTGAAATCTTACGTTGCACTTTAATAATATTATTTTAAATGGTAGTTAACGCCTAGCCGTTGTAAGGGAGGGAATGAACAGAACTAACTACAAAATGTTTATATATGTTTTCAAATATTTTTACTTTTTACAATAAATGTTAGAGGATTAAAAATGTGAATGAATTCAATTTTAAGCGTAAACATTCTAATACTCTTAAGAAGGTTGATTAACCGCCTTTTGATGGAAAACCTATTTTAAATCCACTTTTGACAATTTTATGTGTTATATTTGACTGAATAAAATTCTTCTTTAGAATCTGGACATCAAAATTGACTTTGTGTAAATTTTTGGTATTTTTCCGAAAAAGTTCAATTTTTAATGAATAGTGAAAAATGTTGTATTTTAATTCAAAACCACTTTTAATCTAATTTATTTATATGATTAGATTATCTTTTGAATTGGTTTTAAAGTGAAATTAGAATATATTTTTACCATTTAATCCAATAGTGGACATTGGAATTAATTTCACATTGAAATCATACTTAAACTAGTGTCAATCTTTAGATACATTTTGTTTCATAAAAACACGCTATTTGTTTTGACAGTGGGAATTAATTATTAAATTAATTAATTCAACTTATATGTTTTGAATTTTGTAAAATAGACATAATTTTTGAATTCAGAATATCAAATATATCTTAGAGTGAATTTTGGGTAATTTTCTAAAAAACTTCAATTTTTGATGAATAGTGAAACCACTAAGTGGTACTTATAAAAACTGATTTTCCGTTTAAATAAAATTTTGCCATCTTTGTGTTTTGAATTTCAAAAATCCGACATACATGGTTGTCATTAATAAGTAAAATGTGATTCAATGGGATTAAAATAATTTTTTTGGTGAATAGTAACTTATTAAGTTTTTAATCGCGATTAGAGGTAATTAGTGTAGTTTAAGGTAAGAATAATGTGTTAATAAATAGAAATGGCCTAGACACTTGTCCTACCCTCATTGGATGAGTCATGGCCGAGAAAAAAAAATCCATGGGTCAACTTGGGGACCCCATGGAGCCACTTTGGTTGGGAAATGACATAAAGAACTTTTTATTTAATGTTAAAGTAAAAATGACACAAACATGAGATGTTTTACTAAAACAATAGTTACATGGGGTTATACAATTAAGATTTTGACTATAAATATTTATTAGAAAGATAAAAATATTTCCTACATCATTATAGTTTTTTTATATTTTTTAGACATTAAATAAATTAAATTATTCATGACATCATGATGATGCAGTGATGACCTCATTGTTTAATGATTTAAATAAAATGGAAATATAATGTAAAATCTATGACCTACACATGTAAAAAACTTATTGTATGGGTGGATTTAGAACCCTTATCACCTTATCCTCGAAACACATCAATGTGGGACGATTAATATCCGAAATTCATTTTAAAATAAAGTATCATTTTTTTACTTTCCAAGAGTGCCCCTCCTCTCCTCTTATAAAAGGACCCCACCTCTACCTCCTTACCCACACTTCAAAAGCCTTTGGCTCGACCAAACCCTACCCATTTTGTCTCTCCACATCCCTATCTAACTCCTTGAAGCCTCACTTTGGGCAGAAGTCTTCCCAAGGAAGCCTTTGAGCTCAAACCAAAGGGAGTTACCCGATTTTAAGGTAATGTTTTCACTTGTGTCCTTTTGTTTTATTTTGCTTCTCCAACCCCCTAAACTCTTTTTATTAATTTCTTTTGATAAATCTCCAGTATCTAAAATATAATAGGATGTTGTTATAAGAAGAATTCTAGCTACACTTACACACACCTATATCAAATGGTTAAAGAACATACTGTTTCTGTGGATGGCGAATTTATGTCTCACGAAACGATGATTGTTCAACACTCATATAACACCTTCAAAGGTGGCCATTAATATGTCACTATATTTATATATGATATATAATATGTTTATGTTTTCCTTAAGCTTTTATATTTTTATTTTGTGGCATACCTTTATGGTTTCCATTGTGGGTAAACATGATAATTTCATTTTAGGAAGTGCGGACTACCGCCCCCTCAAAGTGATTTGATTCGTTAATGCCATATGTGGGATGTATAAAGGATGTACTTAAAGTTATTATATATGATTTATGTTACATATAAATGATGAATATAATTATGTAATTAAAATATACATACCTATCATTTAATTTTAATTCCATTAATATGACATAGAAATGAAAGTAGTGTTCATGCGTACGTACGGCTTACCGTCTCCATGAACGATGCATTTCATTTTTTACCTGTAAATGATTATGTAATATTATAAATACATGTATATTCTGGATATATATGATATATATGATATCTAAAACATGAATATCATTTTTTATATAATGAACCCTTGACCACACGAACAACAAGTAATTGTAAGAAGTCCACTTTCGACTTAAGAACCAAATATCGACAAAACAAACATTATTAACCTAAATGATTACATAATTTTTATAACATGGAAATAAGAGATATAAAAGGAATAATGAAATTGAAAAAGTTTCTTAAGCAAGTATAAATTAAATCAAATTTATTATTCAGGACGTTAAAGAACGATCGAGTCAAGTCGGACCCGAGGTAAGAGATCATACTCCTCTCTTTCTTTTTAAGTACACTCTTTTATGTCATTCCTTTTAAGCTCATCTTTCTTTTGATTGGGATGTTCTTTTATATTACTCTTACTGTAATTTTTATGTTCATATGATGAGAGACCCTATTCTCTCTCATCAATCCATTTTGGAAGTTTTGAGTGGCACCGTCAGGCTGCCGAATTTTCATAAGAGATCTAACCTCTCTCTTTATTTTTAAGTACTCTCCTTTATGTCACTTCTTTTAAGCTCCTATTTTTTATGATGGGGGATGTTATTTTATATTACTCTTTCTGTAAATTTTATTTTAATATGATGAGAGACCATTTTTGATCTCATAAATCCATTTTTGGAAGTTTTAAGTGGCGCCGTTAGGCTGCCGAGTTTTCGTAAGGGATTTTTCATCTCACTTTCATTCCCATGAGATTTATGCTACATTTGTCACAATTTCCTTTGAGTGGTGTATTTACTATCCATTATTATACCCTTTGTGTAATATACTTTCGTTTATGATTATTTACATTAATGTTTTATGACCCTTCTTTCATGGGGTGTACGTTTCGAAAGTTGCCCAAATCGGTAAGGGAACCTTTCACCCCCCTCTTTTTAAAATACTTCTTTTATTATGTCTTTTAATTTACATATTATTATGTTGGGATATGTTCTTATATATCCTTATTGATGTAAAGTTTATGTCCAAGTGATGAGATACCATTCACTCTCTCATCAACTGATTTTCTGAATTTTGTGGTGATGACGTTAGGCTGGAAATTTTTTTCGAGGGAACTTCTTAACCCAATTTTGATTTTTTTGGGATAAGCTTGTACTCCTTGAATATGTCGTTATATGAATATGTGTGAATAACCTATGATTGTTTTAAACATAATATCCCCTTATATTTTGTGTATTAGTTTGTCACACATAATTATGTAATTGATTTATCCTTAATCCAAGGATACCTTCTTTGTATGGGACTTCGTCTCAATCTCCTTTAATTGAGGCATATTTTGTTTTATACACATCCTTCTTTTATATGGTGTATAAACCCCTTTGAATTCTACGTTTATCCGAAAGGAATGTTTTTTTATACAAAGCGTTTTACTAAACGACAAAAGGGAATGTTTTTGTCATACGTATGCGGCGACAACGACTTCTCTGCCACCGTGACCATTATTTGAGATTCGGATTCCTCTACAAGCCAAACATTCTTTTTAAAAGAAAAATAAATACCATGTTTTACATTTCTTTTATTTTGGTATTGAAAATGGTTTTCATAATGTTTTTATATCAATTATTTGTATTGATATCTTGTTATTGAAATGTGGAAATGTTATGTTTCCTTTATGCATGTTTTATGTGATACAATTATGTTATGGTTCTTGGGAATTATTATGAAGATGGGTGGTTCCGTGATAAACTAAGGGCGGGTGAGCCCGATATAGCACTCCAATTCATTGGGTAACGTGAAGGAGTGAAATGTTAAGGTTTCTCCAAAGAGATTTAGGGAATATACTGTGGTGGTTATTCCAAACGTAACCAAGAGGGTTACTCCCTACGTAAGAATGTTATGAATTCTTCAAGTTACATTTACGTCTTATGATTTCTATGATTTATTCATGATTTTATGGGGTACGTTAAAGTGCTTATGTTTTATGGGTAAAGTATGATTTCATTCTTATGTATACATATACTCATGTTTCCTTCCCATATTTTTATATCCCTTATTGAGCTTTTTATGCTCATCCCACGTTTTTGAAATGTTTTTCACAGGTCAAGGGAAGGGTACATGATATGATGATAGTGTCAAGGAAGTGTCAAGAAAGAATCCATGTTTTATTTTACATATGTTTCCGTTGATGGGAAAAATGAATACTATATTTTATGTAACCACTTTGTTAAAATGTTGAATGCAATGCAAGTTTTATGATCTAATTCTCTAAAACTCTAAACCTGAAAAGATCCTCAATGTTTAATCTTGTAATAACTCAAGATTAAGTAAGATTTAAGGCTGGGGCCTTATAACTAGGATGAGAGGAATTTTACCTTTTTATATACTGAGTCACCTCTCCTACTATATATAACATCTCTATAGAAAATATTTTGGTCCTACGTTGACGTTGGAAATGTGCCGCATGTACATGACGATCCACACAATATAACATGAAAGGAATGTATGACATGGTACATAATGTGGGATTCCAATGAGTTGTTCAAGTGTGTTTTCTGAGTACATGTCAAGGAACTCAATCCCATGACATATAATCTTTGATATAGAGTTAAATGGTGTTAGATATTTAATTCACAATTGAACCCTTGACTCTGTGGTTAATGATATATTCATTAAGTATCTCAATAATACAAGTTTTTTTTAAATTAATGTAACTGATTCAATCGATAAATGGTTGTATGAGAAACATTTCACTAGTTAATACATGCATTTTTGTTGATAAAGTTGTATAATTCTATTATTTTTTATATCTAACATTGAATACCATCATCTCCTTAATTACCAGTTGTGCCTCAATTACCAGCTAAACTTGATTAACTCACCACCTGATACATACCACACATTTTACCATTTAATAATAATTATTTATCAATAATATGATTGAATCATCTCACGTTGATATTGATAGGAAATGTTAAGAATAATAGTTAGTGTATGAACCAGCCACCACAAATGAATTTCATGTTATATCAAACAAAAAGTGAATAATTCATAGAGGTGAATAAATTCGATTCTTAATTATCAGATTTTCTTCTATTAATCAAAAATTAAATTTTCAACAAAGAAAAATCATATTCTATCATGAAATAAAAACATTATAGAAATCAACTGAGTAAAATTTATCAATAAGAATATTATAAAGAAATAGATGGTGTCTTAACCCCGATGATGTTTGAAATAAACTCTTCATGATGTGGGAATATAGTGAAAACTTTTAACTAAATAAAATAGTTATTTTTCATAAATATTCCATTTTTTATAATTTCTTTAACATTTAAAAATTCATTAATCAATTGGAAAAATTTATATTTGATATAAATATGATAAACATAAAAAAATATGCTTTTAATCCAAATGCTTATTTAATCATCTGTGTTTTATAAAAAAAAAATATAAATCATATTCAAAATAAAAGAATTTATTACTATGAAAAATAATTTTAAAATTTGATTAATTTCATTATTTTCTTACTGATCATTTTCAAAAGAAAATCCATCAAATCCTATTTTTATCAATTCCAATCACCCAGAATTATTATTGTTAATAATCTTTGATTGATTTACCATAAAATATTTTATTATTTTTTATATTATAAGTCATTAAAATATATAATCATTTCATGTCCATATAAATGTAATATCATCAATCATAAAAAGAATAAAATCAATTTACATAATAGAAGTGAGGTATGGTGTGGGAAAGAATAATTTGAAAAATTCTTAAATTCTCTTCATCGGTCATATAAAATTCCTCTACCATCATCAATTATACTATGAAGAATGATAAAAAATATTATATTCCATGAGGAGTGTTTCTCAAGGATTATCCTCCAATGGAAACCCATCCCTCTCAAAATAGTTTTATGATTTAATTATGGGAAAAAACTTGGTTAAAAGGTGTAATATGATATTTTTTATCCAAAAATATAGAAGTCACTCAGCCCTGGTATTATTGTGAAACTAAAAATATTAGTCCAATCTTAATGAAATAACCCCATTATGGACACAAATATTGAGTCAAAATTTCTATTCATCAATTTTGGTGACATAATTTTTTTATTATCAGATAAATATTATTTATTTAAAAAATATAATTTTTTTAATAAAAATAAACTATCTAAGAATTTTTTTCAAATCATAGAACAAACATAAATAACACATTAAATGTTCAAACTAACTATTCAAAAATATTTTTGAGGTCAACCATGGGATAAATTAACCATTTCATCCACATTAGGATACATATCCTTCTGAATTCGAGAATAAATTAATTATTGTTAAAAAAAATATGGGGTTTCACATTTTCCCCATAATTAATCCTCCTCATCCCTTAAAAGTAAACAACCAAAGATATTTAGTATGAAATTTCCTTAAACATCACATGTTATGTATAAATGTCCTTATATATATACAATTCATCTTTTGAGGTCAAGGCCCTAAGAAAACCTAAGACACAACTTTAATAAGAATCATATGTCACCTCTTAATAGTAATCATAATGTTAAATCCAACCACAAAAGGCCATTCAAATATGAATAAAATCACATTATATGACACATACCATGATTGAATATCAAATAAATTTACAACCACAGGTCATCCATTTACATATCATGAAGTGAAACCCATAAGAATGGAATATACACATTTAAAAGGATCATTTTCGAAGCTTTATTGTATGAGATAATGAGAAAATCTAACTTCAAGAAGGAATAAATAATCCACCACATTAAAAAAGTTAATAATCATCATAAATTATAATAGGGTTATTAAATTATGTATTTCCATAAAAAAAATGTAGAGATCAAAAGGAAAGACTCATAGAGTTCAATTTTAATTGTTATTTATAACTTGTGATGTGTATATAAGGACATCACCGACATCAATAAGTAATATATCACTGGATTTAAATATTATTACTCTAGTTGATAAAAATAATGATCTAATTCCATATAAGCCCATATCCTCTATTAAATTTTACACGATTAGCTTTTGGTTACTATGTCCAAAGAAATTTATGAGCACACAAAAACATGACAGAAGCCTCATCCAACATCCATGATGAAAATGAAAATCCTTCCAAAGTGGATGGTCCTAGAAATTCATATAATCATTAAAATTTAGATTTTAATCATAGGAAAACACATGTCAAACTATATTTAATAATAATTCAACCCATAAAGTATAACCATTCTCTATGTATATAAATTTTATTTATAACAAACACTAACGATCAAGTAGACATACACCACAAAGGCCCTATACTTACTATAAACCATTATTTCAATAATAATCTTAAAATTACTCCAAAAATCCTAATAGAAACCCCACATTGTAATATTTAACCTAAATTATGTACTCCCTACATTTATGAGAAATAATAAAGGGAACCCCTGAAGTTATGCAATCACATATAATCCCATAATTAATAATTCTATATTAGAATTTTTAAATTTATTGATTTGTGAGATTTATTAAAAATAGATAAAAAAATATCTCTCTCTTCCATTTTAATTATGTTTTTTAATGCTATAAGATCTAGTATCTTCAATATCCACTATGAATGAGCATTACTACTATGGGCATATAATAAATGTCCATCGTTTCATCATTCTATTCATGGAATACACAAATGTTTTATGATTTATATAATCCAACAATAATCGAACATCATAATATCATAACCTTAGGAACAAATCTATCAACACCAAATCTTATACCTCCAGAGTTCCCTATACAACTATTCTTATTTAAGTAGGTTAAAAGAACCCAAAAAATCCCAGATTCCCACAATCCATTATTTTTCAAATGAGGGTTTTACCAAAATGGCTTACAAAAAACATTACTTGGGACACATAATCACATCATTATTGATTACATACAACAAAATCATAAAACATTTATGATATCCCTAAAGACTATGTAACATGAATTACTAAATGAAATTCTCAAAAAACTAAATATGTAACCAAATGGACATCACATTTACATCTAAGATCCCCTTATATTCATTTTTATAAGTTAAATAGGTCACCATCAACTCAATTAAAATAAAATTCATAATACGACTACCATTTATATAAACATATATCAAATCTTAAGGAGGAAAACAAAAAATTATAGAGTATTTTACTAAAACCTATAATCCAAATAAATACTAAGGAAAAACACCTAATTGTAGTATCATTTGGATATACTCCAAGATATAGTTTCCATGTTAATAAATAGCTTTATGTAACCACATCATCAAATTGTAAATATATTTGTATTAGAATCTCTCCAATCAATGGAGAATTTAAAAAAATCCAATCAATCAAAGTCATCTTTATCGATACTTACCTTAATTAGATCTTAAACCACTATTTACACTATTTTCATGGTAACATAGGGACTTATACCAACATGATAAAACCCTAAAAATTTTCTTCTTTACAAGAGTAGATAAAATTATTTTAAACTATATGAATATAATATGATCACTATTAGTACAACCATATAAATATAATGTTCAATTTAGATACTCTATTAGAAGAAACAATCCACAAAAAAGCATTAGATGGAATAAATATTTCAGACAATCATAAATGAGTATAATGGTATCTATTTTAGACCCAAATAACATTTAAAAAATTATCAATTACCCACAACACATAACTTTTATCCTTAAAAAATATACATAGTTTGACTACCAACTGTTAGGGTCTGATTGTTATTACCTAATGGTTGTAAATAAATATTTACAATGATCTCAATAATATCTACCTACTCATAGTCTACCTAAATTATTTCTTCCATCACATTATAAATTTAGGCTAATTTATATATGGAAAATAAATTTCCTATTAGATTACATTAGCATAGAGTGAAATCCAACTTTCAAATACGAAAGAATAATTGAAAATGAAGAATTGTTATAAAGTAAGTGTGTATCACAACTAACAAAAATATCCACGACGAAATGTCACTCCGAGACTTTGGAATGAATATGGTATACAAGAAAGAGAAAGCCTAAACTCGAAACTGAATCCAAGGTCGATTCTTGAACACACAATTTCATAGGAATCCATTATTTAGGTCTATAGATTAATTAATATTTAAGCCTCATTGTGAACATGCCCAAATACATATTTTTCAAAAAATTGTTTTCACACCATATTAACAAAATTCTACATTAATTTTATTGCTATAAATTCATTATTGAGGAATAAAACTCAAACCATGATTGGGTAATACTATATTTGGTTTGGATAAACTTCAACGAACGATTCACAACATCATGAAGGGTAAATAATATACAAGAATCACTATCTATTTTGGGGGCGTCTGATATAGATAAGAAACTATAATCTTGAATTCCTACATATCATCAATCACCCAAAGATCATTCTCAAATTGTATACCTATGATTAATTTATAATTGTAATGTCTACAGATTATATAAACTACATGTATTATTTTATGACTTAGTGAGGACCATTATTCAATCTATTGTAAATTATACATGAAACATAAGATATGGTATAATTTTTTTATGTGGACATTTTATAATAATACCTCAAAATTGATTTCAAAATCGATGTTAAATATCATTATTTATCAACAATGATGGACTCATGAATAGTCTCAATAATTTCATGAATTTAAAATTTCATGAGAACTAGCTGTAAAGAGTTTGCATCCACTATTAGACTAGATTACCCTAGAGGTACTAGAGAATATTTAAGTGAGTTGACATAATAAATATATAAAATATAATAAATAATAAATATATAATTCATGTACTAACATATGTATACCCCCAAAATAATTCCTTAGAGGTTTGGGTTAAGGATTAGGTTATAAGAGATTTTGATAATGAATGCATTAGCTACCGTAGCTACCATGGTCCCCCTTGTTTGATTACAATACTCAATAACCCCAATTTATTTGTAAAATTATCACTAAAAGGAAACTATTTATGAACTATATACCTAAGACTCAAACTATTTTAATATCATTCAAACTTGACCAAACTACCTAGGGCCTTACTTTGGCTTAAAGTATGCAATGTGTTCCACCCTCTTCTATCCTCCAACAAGCCAGGGGAAAGATATTAGAACAAAGAAGTCATAATATATATGATAATCCTTATCCTATAAAAAAATATAACATAAATTCATCTTAAATTAAAATTAATTTCCATAACACCTTAAAATGTATACAAATAAAATAACATTGTTATAATTCAACAACGAGACTCCATGTAACTCATGTCTCCAAAATACCTCATAAGTCACATAGGTCACATGAACCACTACACTAGGATCAATCTGTAGTCCCAAAAAATTGGAAAATAGTTCTATGTGCCTTAGTATATAATTTGAGGAATGATTTACCAAATTTTCTAAATAGTTAATACATAGGTCGATATTGTGGAAATTTGATATAACTCATTTAAAATCCACATATTCCAAAAATAAACCAGAAAAATAATATTAAAAATAGGGAATATGATAATAACTATATATATATCTAATTACAACAATCTATACGATTTACTGAAATAAATTTTATTTGAAAAAAATCCTATAAAACCATATTTTTGGAATTTCACACAATCCATGAAAGGAATAAGAAAACAAAACCATATATGAATAGGTAAAAGAGGAATAAACGTCTCAAAAAAATTCAGTAACTTCAAATATCTATGTGAAAACTGATCCCACCACTATATCAATCCAAACAATCTACTATAATGAATATATGGTAACAAGATCAGATGGTAGAAGGAATGTATCATAAGTGAGGCTATCTATCCATTGATATCTCTAATAAGAATAAGAGCATAAAATACATTGTAGGTATCCCCAATTGTGTTTCAATAGAACAATGATATAAAATTTATATTTAGGTATATATATACTTATTTACATAAATATATAGAGAACAAGGTTGGAAATAAAAAACAATGAATATAAGAAGGTCAATAATAATATAATCTAGAATTCAACATAAATTATGATAAATAATTCCCCATAAGAGAATAATCGTTACTAATACTATATATATTGAGAATAAACTCAATATATGAGAATATATTATGGGGTCATCCAATTTAGGGGTAAACAAAAATATTTTCGATGTATTAAACATGTACTCATTTGAATCTACACATATGGGTAGATCTGTACAAATAATTCAGGGTCCAAGAGACATTTTCTATGTATATAAAATAGGAATATTTAGTCAAGGATATCTTGTAGACGGTCCTCATGCATAATGTAATATGTATAATGAGTTAGGGTAATCTCACAACCCATAAAAATAATGATTTAGGGAATTGATTTCCCATCATAGTCCATCAAACCTATCTTCCATATAAAATTACCGTATCAAGAAATATTTAACAAAAACATACCACATCGATATAAAACATATTATTATTATCATGTATAATATATTAAATAGAAATATATAGTAAAAATACTTAAACTATAACATTTAACATGGTCAAAATAAAAAAAAGTATATACATACTTTAGTAAAACATATCCATTCAATATACAAGATAACACTGATACTTTACATCATGCTTTGGAAAATTAAGTGATAACATGTTTATCACTAATGAAATAATATCCACAAAAATTACGCATAAAATCATAATGAAATGAAGGTAAATTAGGAATCAATATAATATAAAAATAAGAAATTGATTCACAAACTTGTCTAATTAGTGTGTTACAATAGTGTAGTAAAATCACAAGCTATAAACATCCAAATAGAACAAAAATGGGTTTTAAATCATCAAAAGCAAAGGAATACATAGGGAGATGAGTTAAAAAAGCAGACATTTCGTAATATTAATTCATGTCCATGTGTATAGGAACCTAGAATACTTTTGGACTATGTCATACAAACATGACATCATAGGTTAATAAAAATATTAAATTTATGACAACTAGGGGAATATGATTGAGAAATTAATGATAGTTTATTTTCGAGGGGACTTCTCTTTTAATTTGAATCCCAACATAAAATTTACAATTTTAACCACACAACTGATAAAACTGTGATTTTTTTATAACTATGTTAAAAAGTTCAATGGTGTATATTGTGGGGAAAAATGTCACGAACCAGCCCGAGTCGACCATGAACCGATTATAGGGGCCAGCCCATGACAAGTCCTGAGAGGAATTCTCAATCCTCCTAGAATGGACACAAGCACCAAGGGAATCAATAAATTACATTAGGGAATGATTTATCCCATATATAAAAAATCAAAAAACCACTGGAAAGAAATGGATAACCCAAAATACATTTATATAAAAACAGAACTAAACATTATTTGTATGAGAAAATGAAAGTACAACTATACCAACAACTCATTTGACAAAACCTGATAACCAAATAACTTTATGTGACCCTTCTGGTCACTATCCAACATAATGATCACACAACGACCAAGGTGATCGAACTCAAGATGAAATCTTCACAAGCGATAAAAACACAAGAGGACTATAGGTGAGAGTATTAAAACTCAGTAGGTTAGGCGAATATTCTATTCCCAGTGAACATCATTTAAAATAAAAGTAACAAAAATTTCAAGTTTTAAATACTATATATAAATGTATGTTTTACAAATGAGGTCCCATGCTATATAAAAAAATTAACAAACAAAAACTTGCATGTTTTATAAACAAGAATGAAAGTAACAATTTTCAAAGAGGTGCAACTCCAAAATGAAAATAGTTTTCAAGAGGGTTGATTTAAAGACTTTACAATTTTAAATAAATCAAACAAACTATAGAATTTACCAACCAAACACACCGTATGCTGATAGTGAGTAAAAAATATCCAATGAGAAAAAGTCATTGGAAGACCCCTTGGCACTAGTTAGTTGTGAGCCCTAGGTACCTCATATCTCAGTGAAAGTAACCATAATAAATATTCATTCTCTTGCAAATGAGCCACTAGTTGGGAGAATACCCATAAATTAGTTTCCCCCAAGCAACAACATCATCATAGTTTAGTTAGTGTTGTCATTATCAAACATTCTACGTGAAACAGGGGCCAAACCCCACGGAATCACTAGCATACTAGTACACGTCCACCCACATGGATACCTGAGATTTCTTTTAGGGCTAAATCAAGTGAAACATATTATCAAATACAATTTCCACATAAAAATTCCATTACCAAACCATAAACACAAAAAAATCCTTCATACATACTTTACATTTCTTTCATGAATCAATAGATAACTAAAAAGCTTCGTAAAACAATTTCCAGGAGTATAATGAGGCCTTGCACATAAAATACATTCAAAAATGATCTTTTATGGACAGAAACCCATAAATAAAATAACAAACCATATTTAAAATCCCCAAAACCAATTAATAAATCATTTTTATGGACCATAAACTTTCCCCAAAAGATAGAACATGAAATACTCATGGAAACCATTTTTACAAAAAAAAATTCCAAACAGACCTTTAAGACTTTCTAAAAACATTATTTTGACCAAGGTATGAATTTAAAATTTATTCAGAAGGTGTACAAACACCATTTACAGTAGTAAAACACATTAAAAAATCCATTAAAACATTCAGGTTACATATTTAAAACACAATTATTTTCATAAGGATGTGAAAATGAAATTTTCTGACAACTTGGGCCAAAATATGTTGTAAACGAAAACCCATTTGTTTGTAAACCCAATTCCAAATTGGAAATCCATATGAGGAACCTAAATAACATTTATAATTCTTATGATTCATTTATAAATCTAAAAAAAATAATTTTTAAATCAAACATAACACATAAAATCCAACTGGGAAATTTATGGAACACATCACATGACCTTTTAAACAAAAAAAATTTATTTTAAGCACTTGAAATAGAAATAAACACCAATTGGTTGAAATATTTTATACAAGAGACTGTAACACATTCAAAATACCATAAACTAGGTTCTAAACCTAAAAAATAGTTTTTAAAGATAATTGATCATTTAAAGAAACACTTTGTGTGCGCTTTTATGACAAAACAACACTACCGTTCACCACACAAGGATTAAAAAACCATTTTTCACTCTAAGGAAATTATCCAAATTCTAAAAAATAATAATAAATATATATAAGAAAATGGTTAATCTAAAATATTAAAGGCATGTGAAATGGATATCCTACCTCAAATCCTTGGCGTAATGGAAGCTCAGACCCAATATCACCATCCGATGGTTTACAAACCCAAAACCTATGATGATCAGAACCAAACTATCAAAAACCCCATTAAACATAATAGTATAGAATAACCATAGGACTATCAAGAATAGTGGAGATTATAAAACCAAGAGATAATGAAAGGAGGAAGAAGAGGGAGGAGAAAGGAGAAGAAATCTCACCTTTTCAACTAGAAAACTCTTTATATTCCATTAGATCTGCACCCTTAGAGACAAAGGAAGGGCATGAAACATTTGGAAAGTCTCCTATGTTATGGATGAACTAGGTAAAGATGATTTTTTGGAAAAAGAGTATGAATATAAATATTTATGGATGAAAGAATTTACCTTCACGATTCTGGATTATTTGAGAGACATTGAGAATTTTTCTCTAATCCGTGACTCATATGAGTTCCAAAGAGGTAAAATCGATAATGGGGGTGGGGATAGGGGTGTTGTATTCTAGTGGGAGGTAGGATCATCAAAAAATATTAATAATTGAATTATATATAAAAGAATCAAATTATATTTTTTAAACTGGAAATGGGCCCTTGGGCTGGCCCAATACCTAAATTAGTAACCCAATTCACCATGATTATGAATTTCTAAGGGGTCAAAAAGGATATGGTAGATTTAATATGTCTTTTTAGGATAAGTGGGAAGTATAATGAGTCAAGAATGGTAAAAAAATTAATGAGTTATAAAATAAAAAATATATTTTTTTAAATATGGAAATAGGCTCACGGTTGGCCCAAATCCTGAAGTAACCACCCTTTCTCCAAAAACTACTCAAAAAGCAATGGAGAACCCAAATTAGTGTGATTAGACATATATGGTAGTTCCAAAAAAATTAATCTCACCCAAAACCAAATAAAATGATTAGGATTTTCAATGAAGCAAATCAAAACCATGACATGAAAAGAAAAAAAAAACCGGGTGTGACAAAACTGTTATGGTAATGCATTTAATGAAGAAGGGTATATGAAAGACAGGTGACCATGTTTCAGAAACCATTTTTAAAATTAAATCATTTGAAATTAAAATCATTATATTTATAAAATTTAATTAAAACCATGTAAATTAAATAAATATTCCCATGTTTTGAGATTAGGTACATATGAAAAAAACAATACATTCCATGTTAAATAAACTCTGACACCCTCATAAACCTATCAACCACATCATCACTGATGAACATTATTAACCATATGGTTTGAGTGGTCCTTTGTATTATAGATCATTGTAATTTAAGTGTAAATGTTTTTTTTCATTCTATTATATAGATGGAAATTTATGAGGTAATATCTATTTAATATTTAAATAATTCAAGGAGATTTATTGAGGGGATGGTATTTAACAAGTAAATTGTATTTAGGAACATTAATTTCTAACAACACTCTAAAGTATCCATCTTTTAACATGATTAATGTCAATAGAAAATCATAACCCATTTAAACTATTGAGTTTGTTAATATAAGTTATTCATCGATCACCAGACCACTTAACAAGGGAAAATAATTATCATGTTTCAATAATATTATGTTTAAGTTTTATTTAATAATAGTTCATTTAAGATTCTAAGAAAATAAAATCTAGAAGGCTTCAATTTCACAGTGCCAACCGATTCCCCTGGTAAAACATTTTAATTTTTATAAAAAATTATAAATGTAAATATATATATAATTTTTCTGTGCAAAGTTAATAATATCTAAATAAAATAGAAGGTATAAACTTTATAAAAATATCCCTAGAATCACTCTATTAGTTTAGAACACAAGACCATATTGACAATGATAATTTTGATTCCATGTTATCACCCACATCCTATAATACAATAAAATCAAAATTACACTTGATAAATAAAGGATAACCAAGTAAATTTAAGACATTTAAAAGAACCATAATGTCTATATAAAAAAATATAATTACTAATACACAAACAATCATTGGAATCATCCTCAAATTCCACCATAGAAATCAAACAACACTTTCTAAAACTACAACTTGATCACTTTCTATCGAAAAATGATGAATGGAATGAAAGCCACCTCCCTAAATAATCACTACCTAAGAGATATAAACTACCCATGATCAAAATGGATTTATCTTAGCCTTGGTGAACTCTCATCCCATTCACCTAGTAAATATATAATAAATTATAAAGAAAGGTTAAAGATGGAAATTATTGAAATGGGTGATGCCTACCCTTTGATTCCAGCATACAATCACTAAAATATACATGATTAACCATTGTAGAAATAATGGATGAGGAAGGATTAAAAAGAATACAATATTATATATCTTACAATGTATTGGAGGATTCGTGTTAAAAGGATAAAAAATTGAAGAATTAAAGGAGTTACAATGAAATTAGAAAAAACTCTAACCACTTTGTAAACTATGAATCAAAAACACCATTAATAAATGTAATTAAATTAAACATACCATATAACATGAGTAAATAGATATTAATGATATAAAAATTAAAATGGGTAGTTTATAAACCTCATAAAATATGATAGGTTCATTACAAGATGTATCCTTCAAAGAAAGAAAATTAAGACAACCATCCTTTGGCACTATTGTAACCTTTGATCCAAAAAACTAATGAAATATAGAGCCTAAAATGGATAATTGAATACAAAATATTTTCTGGATAATCACCATAAAATATTTTCGTGGGTAGTATATAGAACACATAAAACAAATAGGCAGTGAATATTGTATGTCTCACATAGATGTAAAAAGTGAGACCAAAGTCCCATACCATAAGTCTTGAATTAACATTAATAGATTTGAACCTACAGTTTAATAAATATTTTTTTATAATAAATATTTTGTATAAAAATAAATATACATATCATACCATTTATGTTGAACTTTTAATTTTTTTTAACAATCCCCTGTTGATATAACTTTTTGAGCAATAACTGCACTATTTTCATGTATGTTTTCATTCGTTATTTTTTATCCCATTATATTTAACATGGTTAAATAATATCTATATTTATTAACATGATAAAAATATCATATATATTCTGTATACATGTATTATGGTGATCCATATATGTTAGAGATGGAAAATAAAATTACACAGTTCCAGGAGACAATAAGTTATATGTATGAGTAAATGTTGTTTCCATTTTCTGGATGGAAATAATGAAGGAATGGTAAATAAACAAAAAATTATATAATAATTAATGCCTACCTATATAATGTATATATTCATCAGAACCTAACCATATTAACTTACCTTTAATGCATACATGAAGGAAAAATCACATCGCTTCGTGAGGTGGTAGTCCACCGTACACCCAAAAAATATTATCTTTTTCCCAAGGATTGGAAGGTAAGAATAAAAATGTTATATAATGATTATATAAGCATAATAATATAATAAAATCATATTTAAAAAATTAATCAATAATTATTTCGAAATGTGTGAGGTGGAAATGTGAATAACAGATGACATTATCTCGCAAGGTGGTAGTCTTCTATACACACGAGTCTCAATTTCATAATCTATTTGAACGATGTGGAGATGGTTATAGGTCATGAAATTAACATAAAGAAATATAATTATATAAAATATAATTTTTTTATATATTCATTTTTTAGTAATAATTAATGGAGGTGGTGGAATAAATATATTAAGGCTCTCAGTTAGGAACATTTCATCTTCTTTGAAAAACATCATTTGATTTTAAAAAATATGACTATTAGGCTGGATTGAGGACCATAAAAAATATTTTTGGAAGAAAGGATTCATGAAAAAAGTTATTTGGATAGGTCATGGTAGATCCAATGTGTTTTGGAAGTGTGATGAAGACCCAATATGGGGTGACCTTTTATAATTGAGGTAAGTGACACACTTGTAATTTTTGAAAATAAAATGGTGTGCCCGTGTTTTTCACATTCTAGAAGGATCCAAAATGACCCATTCTAGAATATATAAGGAATATGGTCAAAATAAAACCATACAGTAGGTTTTGGTAAAATTTTGGGTAATTTTCATCCCTTATATATTTAGTTTAGACCCCCATAAATACGTTTTTACCTTTACGGTGGAAAATAACGTTCCCGTGTTTTTAAAAATAACTTTAGTAAAAATTAATGTAAACATATTACATAATATAAATATTGAATAATAAAAATATTTAATCAATTTTTTCAAATTAAATCCACATAATTGGATAATTATAATTTAAAATTAATCTGAAAGATGTGATGAGAAAGCAGTTTTTCTAAGCGAAAATATTTACAAATTTAAAAAGATTTAACATCAAAATTTAATATAAAATAAAAAAAATTACATTTATTTTATTAATATGTGTAATTTAAATAATTTTATTTTTACAACAATATTAAAACAGTTTATATGTGTTTAAATGTTTTAAAATAAATGATAACTTTTAATAAAAACATGTATTTTTACTATTCATCATAAATTTTATCTTTTCATTAAAAACATAAAAAATAAGAATAAGATATTTTTGAAATGATGATTTAAAAAAAATTTATTTTATTAAATTTATTTTATTCATTCATGAAAAATTAATTTTATAATAAATGGGAAAAATAAGAAAAAATTCTTTTTAGAAAGATACAGATTTTAAGCAGAAAATTGGAATTTTTCTATTATCTTGTCTAAAAAACACATAAGAATAATATTAATTAATTTTAAGAATATATAATATATAAATTTTCTTACATTCATTATTAAAAATAAATTTTATTAATCATTCAAGTTAAAACATATTTTTTTCATTAAAAATTACTTTCATAAAATAATTCATTCAATTTCAAATACTTTTTATTTTCATTTATAATTAATTAATCGCCAAATAATTAATTCTATATACATGTGTAAACCTTATATTATCATATTTTTGCAAATATTATCATATCCTAGATTCTAATATATTGGAAATTACAATGATATTAAAAAAAATTATTTTAGTTACATGTCACATTTTTTTAAAACTCTGTGTTGCATGTAACAAAAGATACACTATGTGTTACATTTGATGTAATCTAAACTCAGTGTTTTGTGAAATATCAAAATGAATATTTTTTTAAAGCAAAAGATTTCATAAATAATCAAGTTATTTTCTTATACCCCTTTAAATAAATTGGGTCCAAATAATTTGAACTTGTGCTTAGAAAATAGGGGATTAACATTTGAAAATCCCATTGTTGGAAACCCATATCATAGAATGGGATTATAAAAAATCATCATCAATAGAGTAAGATGAATGTGAAAGGTTTATCTAGAATAACACATTATTAGTCTCAAAATTGGATAATAATAGTGGTAAGTGAAAACATAGACATATAAGTAAAAAATAACCCCCATATATAGATTGAGAATGATAATAAACATGGTCAAGAGAATGTTAGGGACCAAAATTCCGTAAAATACGTGAAAAGTAAAAAGTAAATTAATTAATCCTAATTGTAGGGAAATATTTACCATATTATTTAAATATCCTTATCCTAATGTTGGGTAATTTTTTAAGAGATAAGACACTTGATTTGATTCCATAGCATTACCACAATCCCATTGTTTGGTTTTTCCCTGATCAGTTTCCACTTAATCTATTAGTCTATAAGATTAATTTTTCATGTCTGAAGCACTAATTAGATAATAATATCCATAAAATATTGATAATTCAATCCTTTTATCAGTATTTATTATAAAAAAATGTTAACACATGATTTCCAATATAAATAAATATTCTTATGTTGAAATAATACAATAAACTCTAAAGGCTCATCAAAATATCAAGTAAAACCATTCCATAAATGGATAAAATTATAATCCTTCCAAAAAATAAAAATTATAATCTAGGTAACTATAATTTTGAAAAACAACATAAAATAAATCCCAAAAATATTATAATGTTACTCTGAATTGTCACATACAATAAATCTCAATACCATGGTCATATATTTTCTTGAAACAATTTAATAAAAATAATTACTATAAAACCTTAATGAAAAAATGCATTCTTACTCATTCCAAGAAATAAAACCATAGATTATTGAATATATTTTATAAATAAATAAATGTTGTAATCTCCATAAATGAAATTGTAAAATACATTTTCCACAAACAATTAATCATTCAGATGTTTATCAATGCTATGAGTATTAAATTATTCATAACCATCATTAATTTATCCAAACATAATTTTGAAAACATCAGGAAAATTCTAATTATTATCTTCCCTTAATCATGTAATTTTTATAAAGTATCACTTTTCCATTAATTTAAATTTCTTACCAATTAGTAATATTTAACATAATCTTGAATCTACTTAATGAAATACTACAATGAAATAGTCCAATTATATTTCATGATTATTATAAACAAAATAAAAATTATAAAAATTATAATTATTCTAATCCAAGTGCATAAACACATCCATCAATCCACTTACTTCATACACCAAAAATTAGTATTTGGAATCTTATTCCATAAAACTCTATTCCATTCATATGTCAATTGTAGTATATTAATCATCAGGAATATAACCATTAAACATAAAACCTTTTTGATTCTCTTCATGGGGTTTCACTTTAGATCATGAATTTTCTTTATTCTCATACCATCTACATTTTAACCTTCAACCATCGATGACAACATTGGGACACCATTATTATTATCCATATCATTAATTGATATTATCACTTTCTTATGCAATTACCTACTCTGATTCCTTATATTCCACATATAAAACATGTTCTTGTTCGATTGAGGGAATAATTAGAGTTATCCTTATAACATTTTTCATTTAGAAGAAATTTAATCTTATTTCTTATAGCATCTCTACAACAAAAAATCACTACAAACTCTATCCTTCCTATAATGTCCCAGTAATTCTCATTGGCTTGAGAGAAAAAAAAGTTATTACATGGCCTTAAGTGACATCCCCAAGATTTCAAAGGCTCGAAATAAATGTCTAAGGGTTTCAAATACATGTGGGGATGATTTAACTTTTCAGAAATAAATCAATAAACAAACAAACCATCACCAAGCCAATCATTAAATGATGAACAAACAAAAGGAAGACCACTAAACAACTTCATGTATCTCAAAACCCAATCAAAGTGTGTGACAAAAGAAAATGAAACTAGTATCCATGACCACAGTGGAAAAACAACAAAAGTCTCTCATAAGACCACCAAAATCCATGATCTATAAGCTCCAAGATCAACAATCAGCGAACCACCGAAATATTAGAAGGTAGTACTAAAAATGTTGGAAACATTACCTTTCCATTCTCCCAGATGATAGAACCTCCAAAAGAACAAAAGTTCCAAATAAGGGATGAGTATAAAAGTCAGTAGGTTTTCCCCAATGACTTTCCCACTCATGCCACTATGATATAAATGTTATCCATATTTATATAAATTTTTTATATAAAACAATTTACCAAAACAATTTATAACCAATTATAAACAAGTTCCACAAACCGTATGCACCCATGTAAAAATAAAATAAAATAAACTAATTTCTAGTAAAGTATTTTCCAAAAAAAATAACTAATCAAGGATTTAAAACCAATTATTCTTATCATTTGGCATACCAATTCCAAAATTCCCAACACAGACACACGTATATGCTCCGTTTGACAGTTCCTTACTCATGAGCGGTCTCTCTTCCAATTATCCTCTGTCCCAAATCGACATGCCCCTGATCTAGTGTCATGTCCCTTTTACGCAAATGGTTCTCATCCATTATTAAGGGGCCATTAATCATCACTTATACCAACACCATTTATGCCAAATACTTTCATTTCCACAATAATCCATTTCAATAAAACTGAACTTTTATTAAAAACCAAATCACAACCAATTTCAAAACAATATTTAATTTCAATAAAACATTTTATTTTATTGAAAACAACTAATACCAATCATGTGCCAACAATAAAAAAAAATCCCCATTTTAAAATCCCCATTTTAAAACCAATAACCAAAGAACTCAATCAAAATCACATATTTTCAATATTTCACAATAACCACTGAAGTAGGTTTAAAAAATGTTTTAAAGAAATCATAATAAATTCAACACCACACATTCAATTTGAAAGAATTGAAATCAGTTCTACTAATTAGAGTCGAGAAAAAATCCTCATACCTCAAAGGTTATAACAAAAACGCTAAAGAACAATGAACACTCAAGAAAACTATGTTGATTCTCTTAGAACCCACCTTAAATCTCTTCTCCTCAAAAGACTAAAACCAAATACCACCATATTTGGCATCCAAACACATAGATATACCCATAATGGGAGTATATATAAGAAACCATGAGAACATGAGAAGTATATCTAAGTATATTTATGAAACAAGACAGGAATGAAAAGAATGATTACAAACCTCCAGAATCTGGCTTCGATTCACCATGAGAAACCATTGGATCATCTCTAGAATTATGAGAGAATCGTATTTGGACTTAGGAGAATAAAACTCCCATGTTATGGATGATTAAGTGAAAAAAATCCACTTTGAGGAAAAAACGTGTGAGATCCACTTTTTTAGGATCTCATATAAACCATCCACACAGTTACATTGCACGGTTAGAAAAATTTTGTTCTTACCCTGCGTTAGATACAACCAAGGAAGACCCTCACATGGATTACTTACATAGTCTCCCTAAAAATTCTCTAAATGTTCTAGATCCACTATCTAAATGGGACCATTACGCATGGTTTGGCCACATAGTTAGGCAAACCCTGAACCACACGTACGACTTCTATTTTTCCTCAAAACTAATTATCACATTATCAAAACTCGCCCATCCTTCACCCTTAAACATTATATTCATGAAAAGAACCTAGTAAGGGTAATATACTAAAAAATGGGGGACTACATTCTCCCTACCATTTGTCTATCATTCCTCAGAAAGTAGAAAACCCTCACACATCTAAAAGAGTTCTGGCCATTACACATTCATCTCCTTCTCACATTCCCAAGATTCCTCATGACGCAGACCATGATTCCTTAATACCCGTACTAGATCTATTCCCTTTCTAAAATATTATTTCTATTTCCTATCTGCAATCTATACCATTATATGTATCAACAAAGCATCAAAATATAGGTCAATATGATCCCATATGATTACATGATCTGGACCAGGGTGATACTTTTTCAACTGAGATGCATGGAATACATAATGCACCGAACTAAACAATGGTGGAAATTCCAACCCATATCCCACCTATACAATCTATTATAGTATCAATAAAGGGATAAATTATCTAGGAGATAACTGGACATGCTTCCCAAAATGATGATTTCCAAGCCTTGGATATATCCTTATGAAGACATGATCACCCATAGGGAACAACAACCATCTTCATCAGTGATTTTCATATGATTTCTGATAACTCTAAGAAATATGTATCCTCTTTCTAATCAACTAGATCGTATAAATTGTTTCTTTGACAAGGCTCAACCCAAATAGTTAAGTTTCACCTATTTCCATCTAGCATAGTGGAGAATGATAAGAATTCCCATAATGTTTTTTAAACAGAACCTTGTGTGTCGAGGCCTGATGGATGTTATTGTATGATAACTCCATTAAGGGTATATTCTCCTTCCAAGAGCCAAAAAAATACATTACCCAATCCCGCAACATGCCTTCCAATGTCTGTATCGTTCGCTTGGATTTCCCATTCGTATGTGAATGATACGCCATGCTCATAGTCAACTGAGTCCCAAGGGATTATTGTAAGGATTTCTAGAAATGATATGGGAACCTCAGATCTCTATTTGATAGTATCGATACTGGTACACCATGAATATTTACCACTACTCGGATATAGATTTTTGACAGATCCTCTACCGTATGAGTTTCACGATTAGGGATGAAATGGGCTGACTTTGTACGTTGATCCACTCTCACCCATATGGCATCATGTTTCACAACTATTCATGGAAGACCTATTACAAGATCAATCACAAGATTCACCAATTTTAAAACTGGGATAGGGAAATACTGCAACATTCTCACCGACCTCTAATGCTCATCCTTAACCTGATGACATGTTAAGCACCATGAGATGATGTCGGTACCTTCCTTTTCATGTAATTACACTAAAAATACTCCTTTAGAACCTTATACATATTCTATGTACCTGGATGTACACCCCATCTCGAATGGTGGTAATCATGATGTAATTTTCCTTAGCAAGATATAGGTACAACCATCCGAGCTCTAAAGTACAAAACTAAACTCCCATCAAGTTTCCAGCCCTCAATTGTCTCCCTACCTTTGAGTTTTGAACTCACAACCAGAAATTTTGCATCAGATTCTTGCGATTCTAGGGCCATATTGACCAAATTAAGAACAAGCATATATGAAAAGAAAACCACCACATATCCTCAGTCTCTAGATTCTGCATGCATGTCGGCTTGGACTAACATCAACATCCATTCATTTGAAGCATGTTTCTCCAACTGGGCATATGAATTCCTACTCAATGAATCTTACACTAAAGTACCTTTTCCTAGGGTATACACTAAGTCAATGTCAAACATATGTAGGTATTTAATCCATATTCTTTTTCTCACATTCAAATTTTATAGTGATAATATGTGTTTCAAACTTTCTTGGTCCGTGAACACAATAAATTTCTCACCAAAGAGATTATATCTCTATGTTTTCAAATAGTGGATGAATACAACTAACTACAAATCCTGTGTTGGGTAATTTTTATCATTCACCCTCAACTGCCTTGATCCATATGAACCACATGGTCTCCTTGCATGAGAACACATCCCAGATATGATTTAGAATTATAATAGTACACCACATACCCCATTACTGATTCTAGAAAGATCATGATAGGTGTCGATGTAATATGAATGTTTAGTTATTAGAAAGATTTCTGGCATTCCTCCCACTATTGGAATTTAGAATTATTCTTTTTTAGAGCTGTAATTGGAAAAGATAGTCATGAGAAATCATGGAAAAATAATTGGTAGTAACCAGCTTCACCAAGAAAACATCGTATCTTAAAGACATTCATTGGTGGTTTTCATGAGATAACGACATCTATCATTTCAAGATCAACATATATTATTTTTCAGAAATTACATGGCCAGGAAAACATAATTCCTTTACCCAAAAATCACTCTTAGTTAATTGGGCATACAAATGGTGATCTATCAAGATTTGTAACACTATTTCCAAGTGTAGCTCCTGGTTATCCTTTGTCTTTGAATACACTAAGATGTCATCCACAAACACCATAAAAATAAGTCCATATATTGATGGAATATCCTATTCATCAAATTAATGAAGACTGTTCGTGCATTCATTAGACCTAAAGGCATGACTATATATTCCTAGTGGCCATGTATACTTCTGAAAACACTCTTTGGAATATCTTCCTTCCGAACTCATAATTGATGACATCCTAATTGCAACTCAATATTGGAGAACAACAGAGATCCCCATAATTAGTCAAATAGATCATAAATTCATGTATGTGTATATCTATTCTTTATCGTAACTTGGTTAGGCTTACGATGATAAACACACAACTGAAGAGTTCCATCAACTTTCTTCACGAAAAAACTGGTGCAGCCCACAAAGACGTGCTTGGTTGAATGAAACACTTGCTTTTTAGATCCTCCAAAAATACTATCAATTCCCTTATCTCTTTTGGTTCTATCCTATAATATGGAAAGGAAATAAGACTAGTCCCAAGAAGAAGATCAATCATAAAATCCACTTCCATTATAGGTGTTAACCCTAAGAAGCTCTCGAGAAATAAATATGGAAATTGAAGCTCAATTGCTAGAAAATTAATTTCCTCAATATCTTACCCTAATACCAAATTCAACACTTCCAACTCATAAGAGATCATTCCCACCATTAATGCCAACATGATCTTTTCACCTTTATTTACCATCCTATGTCTTCTGAAGAGATGCTCGATTTCATCCTCAATCATGAAACTAACAATTCTCCTATAAAAATAAATGTGATTTTTAAATCTTTCAACCAATCCATACTGAGTATTTCATCATAGAAAACCTTTTGATACTTCAAGAAGTCCCATTTCAGCTCATCTCCATCAACAGTTATAACACATGCTCGATACACAAAGGCTCCAAAGAGGATTTGGGATTTTTAAAACAGAAGTCATTATTTCCAAACATAAACATAGAATATAAACAGTATAAGAAGCAATGAAATAATGTGATTCACTAGTATTGAAGAAAATTTTTACAATGGTAGAATTAAAAAGAATATTTCCTCTCTCCATAGATGGTCTATCCTGATAATTGACAATCATCTTCTCACCACCATATATTTTCTTCATCGTTGTACTTTTCTCCGTATTTCATTGCTGAGATTTCCCTGGTTGAGGAGTTATGGTATTTTGAGAATCACCTGGGATATCTCTATTCTAGTGATGATACTGAGGGTGTTTTACTCTCCATGTCAAATCATATGATGCTTATAAATCCTGAGAAGTGTCCTGAGAACCCAACCATGGAGAACTGCGACAATATTTCTAAATATGTCCCATCTTGTTGAAATTATTACATGCTCTTGGTTTTTTCATACATTCTCTATTTATGTTTTCAGGAGAACCACATTGAAAACAATATTCTTTGCTCTAGGGTCGTGAAGGAAGGTTCACTGATACAGTGGTCAGATTATGATTTCCACTTCTACCTTAGAAATATGTGTCCATTTTCCACTTTATCCTAGCATCTGAGTTTCCACCATTTCTTGTAGGTATCATCATACCTCCTCTTATAGATCCCGAGATATCACATTCATCCACAGTTGCTCTGTTTTACCGTCTTTGTATAATCTATGATATAGGGCACCATAATCTTCAATCGAATCTCTAGTCGTATCCCTAATTCGAAGATTCATGCCTTCAAGGATGCACTTTCCACTACTTCTGGTGAAAAGAACCCAAAATTGTTGAATTTAGCTGAATAATCTATGAAAGAGAGAATCCCATGTTTTAGGATGAATAAGTCCATCATTTTCTGGATCATGAATGTATGAGGATATAATTATTTTTTGAAAAATTCCTCAAAATCCCCCCATGTAAGGCCTTCATACAATTTATCCTACACTGTGAAAATCTCACCACTAGTTTGCAAGGTTCCTGAGAATATACATCACCGGATTGACCTTTTTCTAACTAGTGTGCTGATGAAATCACACATATGATTCATCATACACAACCACGCCTCTTCCTTTTCAATTTCAAAATCAATCTGTATGTCTTTTGGATTCTACTTCATGAGATAGATGGTATAATCCACATGTCGTGGCTTAATCCTCTGATTCCTCATATCCACCACATGAAAAGCCTGGACAATAATCTTTACCATCTATTGTTTCAGCCATTGTCCATTTGCAACCAACTTATCCGCAGTTTCTTCAGGTTGCATTCGATGATGCCTACTGGGTTCCATTTTCTATTCCAATAACAAACTCGATCAATCTCACTCTCTAGAAAATAATTGATAAGAATTTAAAATTCTATCACATAAACTATCACAACATTATTTACTAAAAGACCCGATTCTATTCCAACCATTTTTGAAACCTTCATTCATTCTTTTGAAAAAAACTATTTTCAGAATAAACCAAATATCCTGGATTCAAAATCATTCATTTGAAAACAAATTCTTCTTTCTTAAAATATTTAGACCTTTCAAAAAATCATAAATCATTTCTCTAAATAAAATATGAAATCCTAGTGGAAATTCATTCGACTAAAATGCATCTCTTAATCATATCATTGGATAATCCGATGGCAATGAGATTCATAAATCCCAGAAGTGTCTCAAAACACCTGTCAAAACAACTCCCTAGTAACTTGATTTTAATTATAAAAGGGTTAGATATATCCTTTTATGCTTCACATTTCAAGTTCCGACGATCCTAACCCTTTATAAGATTACAACCCTAGGAATAGAATAGAAGAAATTTCAACTCCAAGATAAAAAACATTGATAAATAATTATTTTTCAGGGACCGAACAAGCTGATAACATTTATACCGTAAAGGAAGGACTAGACAGATACCATTTGTAATGACATACCAATTCTCATTGGTTTGGGAGCACAATGAGTCATTATTTTTCATTAAGAGACATCCCCAAGATGCCAAAGGATTGAGATAAATGAAGAAGGGTTTTATATACAAGTGGGGGATGATTTACTCTTTAGTGAACAGACCAATAAACCAAAAAACCATCACCGAGCCATTCACTAAATGATGTATGAACAAAATGAAGAATACTAAACAACATCATGTATCTCAAAACCCCATCGAAGTGTGAAACAGTGGAAGACCAAACAAGTATCAAAGTACATAGTGGATAAACAAAAAGAGACTCTCGAAGGACCACAAGACTCTATGTTCTGAAAGATCCATGTTCTACAATCACTAAATAACCTAAATATCACAAGGTAGTATTAAAAACGTGGGAAATGTTACCTTTTCACCTTTACCATAAGGAAACATCTGCAGAAGCACCATAGTGACAAAGCATGGGTGTGTATAATACTCATTTGGTGTTCCCCAATGACTTACCTACTCACGCGACTAGGATAGAAAATTTATCCACAATAATATAAAACAGTTTATATAAAACATTTTACAAAAACCATTTTTAACCAAATATAAAAATGTTGGAAAAACAGTTTACAACCAAGTAAAAAAATAAAAGAAACTAATTTAAAACAAGTTATTTTTCCATAGAAATAAATAATCAATGATTTAAAACCAATTATTCTTATCATTTGGCATACCCATTCCATATTTCACAACACACACACATTCATACTTTTTTTGACATTTTGATACTCATGAGAGGTCTCTCATCTAATTACCTTATGTCCTAGTGACACACACTCCCGATTCAGGGTCACATATTTTGTAACCCAATGGTACTCATCCCTTGTTAAGGACATGTTAATCATGAACTCAAAGCAATTCCATTTATGACAAATACATCCATATTCATAATAAACCATTTTAATAAAACTGAATTTTTAATGAAACCCAAAAAACAACCAATTTTAATGAAACATGTAATTTCAATAAAACAATACCTTATATTGAAAACATCTAATCCCAATCAAGTTCAAAAAATATAGGAAAATACACTTTTTAAAATCAACATTGTAAATCAATAAACCAATTCACTCATTCAAAATCCCCTATTTTACAGATTTTACAACCATCACTAAAGAAGGTTTCCAAAAAGATTTCAACAACCAAATAACAATAAATTCAACAACACACATTCAATTTGAAATCATTACGATCAGTTATTCTAAGTGGAGTCGATAAAGAAGCCTCCTACTTTAACGGTTTTGAAGGAATTCCCAACAAATGAAAAACATAAAAAAATACCAGATTGATTCTCCAAGAAGCCACCTAAGATCTCTTTTCCTAGCAAGATTAAGACCAAATATAATAATATAATTCATTTGGAAAGATGGAAACCAAAAAATCTGGTCTATATGTTAGATATATCATCACCCACGATGTTCTTCATATGTAAAACTATTATTAGAAATATCCTACATACTTAAATTTTTCATATCTTTGAGAAAAGATACATATGAAAGGGTGAGATCACATGATTGGTAAGGGTAAAAAAGAGAGATTCAAAAGAAAACCAGGAGTATAAGGGTATGATAAAATGATCATAACAATGGAAAACCACAACATACATTGAAGGATCATAATCATGAGTCATGGAATAAATATTAGTAGTTCATAATATATCAATCACATGTAAATTGAGGAATATAAACCATTGGAACATTACATTAACAAAAAATATCAATTTGTGGAATAAACATAAGCATATAAAATAATTTTCATAGTATTAAAGGATTATTTCCGCGGATATCAGAGTGGAATGGGTTCACTCCTCAAACTGTTATACTTGTATAAGCTCACTTAGAATACCATTACTGTGGATAAAGTCCCATATTGAACTCGGTTCACTTCTATTCCCATAACTCTCAATCTCATGAGATAAAAATCACTACCCAATGAATGGGATTGGGATATAGGTTCCACCACTAATGGTTATAATATAACCAACATCCATGGTTATAAAATAACCACCTTCTTTAGTTATAATGTAACCACCATCACAAAATAAAAATCATGACATGTGATCCAAAATATTGTAAAACATTCATTATATTTTAACCCATGGAAATATGTGAGTTTTAAAAAAATTTCATAATAACATAACCTATGTATAACAAATAGGTTTCATAATTATTTCATCATTTTATCAAAGCATAACCAATAGGAAAATAATCCTGTTTTATTATAATTTTATCATAGTGTATCCAGAGGAAGAGAAAAATGATTCATAAACATCTTTTCATCATAACCCTACATAATTGAGATAAATAATGAGAAAGGTATCCTTTTATGATATCCCCAGTAAATTATTAGTAACATCAATGGATATCATCTTTGATGGAAAATATTTGTTAAAGTCCATATGGAACATTTAATGAAGATAATTCGTCCTTACACTTTGAGAAAACATTTTAAAAAAATAAAAGTTTTCAAAATAATTTTTCATAAAAATATATTGGAAGAGTATAATGGAATATTTCAAATAATTATTGGTAATGATAATGGAAAATAAAATTCATGATGTATACTTTAACAAAAATATTTCCTTTATATTTTCAATAAAATCCAGACAAGAATTTTTTGGAATATTTCTTCAAGATTCCATTCAAAACATTATTTGATTAATTTAAACATTAAATTATAAGTCATTTTGATAATGTTAAAAATATTAATGAATTTTTTTAAAAATTATTATTAATACAAACATGTTTTCAATTGAATAGAGAAATAAAGATGATTTTTCCTCAAAAAATATCTTCCAACACATGAGTATATAATTAGAGGAAAGTGATGGTAAAAAATTCATTCAATATATTAAAAAAGGATAAGAAGAAACATGAGTTTATTAAGGGATATATCACAGTATTTCACCATTAGAAGAATAATCTAGAGTAATCATAATAAATGATAAGATTGTAACATAAAACCCTTTCCACACTGATAACATTGAATTAAAACCGCCATTAATGAATAATGAAAGAGTCATATTTTAAAATTTTATTTTGATTTATAATACCATTTTCAGGTAAAATTAATAAAAATAGTACGTTTTTAATTTTTTTAGGTTTTGTGGTAGGATATAGAGTTTGGTAAAAAAGAACAAGATGAAACAAATATAGTGTAACTCAAACGATTCATGCCACACCACCAAATATTGGGATGTGAAAAATACTTTTTAAAGGAATGTTGTATCTGAAATAGTTCCAAGTATAAGTGAAGGATGGGTTCTCTAGATAAAAAAATGTATTCAGTTAATTTAGAGTAAAAATAGTAGGGAAAAATAGACAATTCATGTAATTCAATAACATAATGTATGACTATAGTTATTTTAATGCCGTATAAAATGACATGAAGCAGGACACCGAATGTTTTAACCCCTAAATTTACATGTTTTTTAATATATGCACGATGTAAATTCTTTTATAATCTCTAAATAATGGCATTTTGGATAAAATTTACTAGCAATACACCACTTTTATTACCACATATTGACATAAGACCAAAAGATACCCATTTTTGATGAAATTAATGGTTCTGAAGGTATATTTTAAAGCCCATTAATTGAAAGAAAATGATGAATATAAAGAAAATAGATCCAAAGGAAATACCATTGTGATGCCCTATATGGATGCTACTCCTAGGAATTTTCTTTTACATTTTCATCTAATTGTTTTTGTAATATAACACATCTTCATATTTCAAATTCATGTGTTTGCATTTGATAATCAGTATCTCTCTATCTACCCCCCAATTTTTATTTCCTTTTCTCATCCCATCTTTCATTAAGATAGCTTCTATCCTTTCAATAAAAATTTACTAATAGGAGCCTTGGACCTGGGTGTTTGTTCAGGACATTATTTATTATAACACTAAAATTTAACACGTTTTTATTCTATTAGAGGTCGATGTGAGAGTATTTAATTGGTTCAGAGATCATCCCCCATGAAATTATTTCTAATTATATTCCTTTTCTTTGATTCATTATTTTCCTTCCATTATCTTAGGAAACCCCTATATAGAGTGGATTGAGGGTTTCTTGGTGGGATGAAATTGAATACGTTGGAGTATGATCTTTTAAGAAATATATTCTCAATTAAGGTTTTATGCTATTTTACTATTGGAGTAGGTGGGGTTTTTATGTACTAATGGACTACTAAAATAAAACACTCAATAAGTCCAAGGAATTTAATTATTTAATTAGGTTGCATCCAAAAAATAAAAAATTTAATTTTAAAAAAATTAAATAATGAATTAACCCAATTTGTAAAACCCTAGAACAAGAACTTTCCTTTTACCCTCTTTCTCTGTTGCATCTACATCTTATATATATTAGTAAATGTATTTAATTCCATTTATTTTATAGAATAAAAAATAATTACATTTTTTTGTTTTCATAAAAAATATATATAATACTATATAGATTTGTTGAATTTAGAATTATAGATTGATCGACTGTAATTCTCCTCCTGTGAGATTACCCTGGTCAGCCTCTGTGCTGCAGTAGGAAGATAAGATTTTTCCATTCACTATGATAGCAATGAGTGAAATAATATTCAATAAATAATATTATATATAATCATGAGAGGTATATTAATTATATAAAATTTCAAAGTACTATTATTTACCCCTTATAAAATAATATAGGCACATAACACAAGAGATGACTAAAATGAGGCAAATTAATAAAAAATTCCCTTACTAAACTGGTAATATACAACCATAAAAACCAGGTAAGAAAGGTTATAAAATGGATATGTAAATCAAAATAATTTTAAGGATAATAATCATAAAAAGGTTTATTGTTATTATGTACACCATATAAAAGAAATAGTTGGTGAATATGTCATTTTTCTCTTAAAAGTAAAAATTGCGATATAAATTCATTACCATAATTATAGACTTTTACTGTGCATGTTCAAAAATAATTTATATTAAAAGTAAAATTATTATAAATCTATGATATAACCATACATTCATATATCATAACAATTATGATAACATTTTATTACTTGTTTAACAAAAATTCCATTTTAAAGTCATGTTTCGTGCAATAACAACTTTTTTTTTCATGTATGTTTTGATTTTGTATTTTTTATCCTATTACATTGATCATGGTTAAATAATATCCATATTTTGAACCATGACATAAATATAATTTTTATTTAGTATATATATATTTACAGTGATCCATAAGGGGTAGAGATAGAAAATGAAATACACAGTTCATGGAGATGGTAGGTCATATGTACTCATGAATGTTGTTTCGATTTATCCGAAGAAAAGAAATAAAGGTTAATAATAATTAAAAACTAGAGTATTAGTTTTATGAGAGTTATAAATAAAATATTTTTAATTAAATATATCCTTATTACTTTACAAGTGAAGTGTACGTGAATAAGGAATATCATTATTTTGTTAGACTATAGTCGGTCGTACACACGAACAATTTTATCATATTCTTATATAATTAAGTTAAGACAGAAAATGTGATATCATGAATACATAAAAATAATAATATTATAAATATAATATTTAAATAATAAGTCTCTCATTACTTCCATCCATGAGAGGTGGTGATGGAAAACCGAATGGCAAGAGTTCGTTAAGTGGCAGTCTGCCATACACATGAATGATGATTTCGAAATCAATTTTCTGCATGTGGTGATGGATTCATGTCATTATAATTACATGAAAACATATAATTATATGTAATATAATTAGATTATTATATAATAATTTTTTAACAAAAAATTGTGGAATTAAAGGGAGAAATAATACAAATAACTCATTTTGGGACGTTCCCTCTTTTTGAGACAAATTATTATTTTTTTCACAAAAAGGCTTCCTTGGTTGGATTTATGACCTAAATAAGGATTTTAAGATGATATTATGGAACTAAGTAGGTTATTTTATCATTTATCTACTAATAAAACGGGTTTTTGAAGTGTGAATTTGAGAGTAGAAGGGGTGTCCTTCTAAAATTGGGTTGAGTGGCATAATTGAGTTTTCTTTGAAGAAATGAGTTCCCATGATTTTCAAATTATAAAAGGATAGTAAATGATCCATTTTAAAAACTAGAAAATATAATGTCTAAATATGGAAATAAAATGAGTGTTTGAAATGTTTTGGATCATTTTAACCCTTTTCATTTTAGTTTAACACCAGATAAAACCATTTTTACCTTAACTGTGATACATAATTTTACTGTTTTACTGTTCATTTTGTTAATAAATTAAAATGAACATATAAGATAATAAAAATTAAACTTTTTTCAAAAATTTAATAAAAAATTTCAAATTCCATTAAATTAAGTAGAAAATTTTATTTTAAAATTATTATGGTAGATGACACAAGAAATCATGTTTTCAAAGAAAAAATGTTCAATAGTTTGAAACATTTGTATATACAAATTCGATATCATATTAATTAAAAGGACCTAAATTAGATTAATATATATATAATATAAATAATTTTACTTTTATAACCATATTAAATTTTTTATGTGACTAAATATTTTAAATAAAATGTAAATTCATATTAAAAACATGTAACATTTATTTTTTCATTGAAAAAATTATGTTTTCATAAAAACCCCATAATAACAATAATATAACATTAAAATGATCAATTGAAAAATTATTTATATTTTATAAAATTAATTTTCTAAAATTGTAAAAAATTAATTTTTTATTATTATTCAAAAGGATAAAAAGACAACTTTTGAGGAAGATATAGTTTGAAGAATAAAATTGAATTTACTCTTATCTAGTATCTAAAAAACATAAGGTGAATTTTAGAAAATTTAGAAAATATAAAATATATAAATTTTATTATAAATTTTTGAAAAATATTTATTTTTTTAATTTAATATGGTTTAATGAGATATTTTCATAAGATTACTTTTTTTTTCAGAAATTTTTTTCATTTACTTTTTATTGTTGTTATATTGATTTAAAAATAATTGGCCACCAATGAAATAATTATATATACATGTGTAAAACACATATTTTTATAATTTAGTTGATCCTATTAATTCCAACCATTCCAAAGGCTATGTAATTACTATCATATAAAATAATATTATTTTAGTATAATTTCATTTTTTAGAAAAAATTTTGTTATGTGTATCTAAAGATACACTCAGTGTTGTTTGTGATATATGATAAAATCGGTGTTGGGGGAAATATCAAAATTATATATTTTATTTGAAACATATATTTTTCATTAAATATTAGGGTGTTAAATGACCATTCATATAATGAAATACATATATATACGTGTGACATAATATCAGTAAATATTAATCATATCATCACAACAGAACCCATGAAATGAAAATATATTTCATGAACATTTCATCATTTTATCATAGAATTAACCCTGAAAAATAAGTATGTTTCATATAAATCATATCATCATAATCCAAAAAAAAATAAAATTATTGTATATTTGGACCATATCCACATTATAAGATAAGTAAAATCAGTGGTTGAATTCATTGATGGATATAAATTCTATTAAAAGTTCATTAAAAAAAACTTTAGGAAAATGACCTTTTATCATTAAATTCACAAATTAAATGTCTGAAATTTTCAAAAATATTTTTGAAGACTTTTAATTAGACAATATAATTCTAAAAATGTAACGTATGTTTCAAAACAATTAGTGGTCTTGATGGTAGGAAATTATGTTCATGTCATATACATTAAAAAAATATTCAATTTACAATTTTAAATAAAATTTCAAAAAAGTCCTCATTTGAAAAAAGTTGAATAATATTAAAAAAATTTAAAAAAAGGGAAAAAAATAAAAACATAAAAAATGGTAAAACAATTCGATAATTTTTTAGAAATCGTAGACACAGAAAGATATGATTTTTGATTGAAGAGAGAAATTATGTTGGTTTTCTTAAAAAATCTTCTTTTAGTCTGTTGTGTATATATAAATTGTAAAATAAAAAACATGTATTCCTATGAAATAACTATATAAAAAGAAATTTATTAGTATTTTGATAGTTATACTAGAATATTTCATGATCAGAAGAATAATAATAAATAAACCTTATAAATAATGAATTTTTTATATAAAACCGAAACCTCATTACTTTTATTCGTCATTCATGAATGATACTATTTTGTAACAAATATAGATTTATTATAAATCTATTCCAAAACCATAATTACATATATCATGCCATATATTATTTACTTATAAAATATTATCACCCGTTTATTAATAATTTAGTTAAAAAATAACTATTATATTTGAAAAGTGATTTATCTTTCATTCATGATTGGGTTTGGAAGTACTATTTATGATACATTGATCTGGATATATTATATTGAATATATTAATCAACATATATGTATCAACCCATGTACTTATAGAATATTTTTTACATTCTTTAATTATATAGTAAAACTCACTATAAGTGTATAATGAGATAAGTGGTATTTATAGAAATTATAAAATATATACTAATGGAATAGTAAACAAACCATAGAAATAGTATTGTCAAAATTAGTAATTATAATATAGACATCAAAATAATAAGCTCAATTATGAAATTATAAATAAAATTTATCTGTCCCATAGATGGAAATATGATATATTTATATCCTGGAATAAGTAAATAAATGTTATAAAAATGATAAATTATTTTTTGGTAATTCTATGAAAGGTAAATTTTATTTAAAATTCTTATAAATAAAATATTTATTTGAAATAATGATTTTCCTTAAATTATATTCCTAAATTAATATTTTTTATATCATAATTATAAGAAAATTTTATGAGACCATAGTCATTTTTTCAAATTGTCAAAAAATGGGTTATAATTTTAAAATCAGTATTTCATAAATAAATTTTTATTATAATTATAATTTGAAAAAAATGTAGAAAATTATTTTTATAATATTGATCCAATTCATTATTCTAAAAATAAAAAAATGGTGATTTTTATATGTTTCTAAAATAATTGAATTTTTGGTGAATTGGGAAATACGATAACTTATGGTATTTAACGTTTTAAAATCAATACATGAAATTTTGAGAAACTCATGATATAATAACACATTAATTAGTAATAAAATAAACTATTTACTATAATTAGTCAAAATAGTCATCACTATTTATATTATTGTGCCGAAATAATCAAAAAATGAATAACATAATCAAAAACACCCCTCTCCTCTCCCTATAAATACCACCCCTTCTCCTCACACCTTGAAATACTTATATCTTTTATATATTCTACACAATTCACTTCACAAGCCTATTACACACGCCCATGAGGTTTTGGTCTCACCAAAAGTTCAAAACCAAGTTCTTTAAGGAGGTTATCAATGAGACGATATTCAAGAGGTGAAATCATTATTCTTTATCTTTTAATTTCATTCTTTATTTCTTTCATTCTACCTGAACCTCACACCCCCTCTCTAAATTTTTATTATTACTCCAATATTATACATTTTATGTAATTTTATAATTCAAATTTAATATCCATCATAAAATCGATTTTTTTCCTATTATTCTAAAAAATGGAAACATTGCCCATGACGTGTCGATTCACCGCCTTCGTAGATTAAAAGTTATAATTTTACATTACCACATTCATTACATGTCATAAAAATATTATTATTTATAGATAGTATATTAAGAATTATATTATAACTTATTACATGTTCTTGAACTAATATATGGAGATGATATCAAATAAAATGCAATTAATTTGTTATGGTTGGAAAAATTACCATAATTAATTAAATGAATTTCAATAATGTTTTATTAAATAAATCCACCTAATGAAAAACTAAAAATATTATATGACACCATTTAAACATATATAGTTATATTAATGCAATATAATATCACTTGTAGAGTATTATTCCCATTCTTACAAGAAAATCCATAAATATATAAATGATAACAAACCTTGAAACCATTAAACAAACACTCTCATAATTTAGAAATTAATCTATATAACTCATCAAAATGGACATATATGATATTAACAAAATGGTAATAAAAATAATATATGTGAAAAAATTTATTTATTATGTTATCAAGGTATATATTTTGATAATCTAGGAGATTAAACAGAAATTCATAATGCTTCCACGCATAGGGTAGGGAAATTCTTAACAAAATATAAATTCTATGGGTTAACCATCTATTTCACTGATATTTTTATGCTAAGATTATTTTTAAAACATATATGGATTATATTTTGTTTTTTATGTGGATATACAATTAATATTCAAATTATATTAATTTGATAAATTCTCACATAAATAATATGATATTTAAAAAGGACTTTAATTTAAAATCCTCTTTAATGTCACATTTTAAAAAATTCGAAAAAGAAATTTCTTTTATCAAATATGGAATGAATATAATTTATTTCATTCAACACGATTTAATGTTTTTATTATTTCTTTACATGTTTAGAGTTTTATTATCGAACTTAATGTTTTCATTTATGAGTGTGAGGATTTGTAAAAATGAAAAGTGATTTTAAAATGGAAATATTATTTTCATCAAGAATGTTACTTTTTTAAAAGGTTAATGTTTTATTATTAAGTTGTGGTTCTTGGAATATTTTTATGAGGATGGTGGTACATTGATAAAATGAGGGTGAGCTTGGTTATTATAGGAAACAAATTTATTGTTTGACAGGATGGGGTTAAATGGTATGGTTTCTTCTAAGAGATTATGGGAATAGAGAATGATGGTTATTCAAAATGTCACCATGATGATTAATCCCCCTATATATTGAAGGGATAATTTATTTGTAATAGTGACATAAAAATTATTCCACATTTTTCCTTTTGTTATTTATGTATTCATTCAATGGTTTAACAATAAGATTATGATTTCATAAGGTAATCTAATTATTTTTTGTTTTATGTATAAAAGATTATTTTTTGTTCAAATGTTTTTATTCTTGGACTATGAATTTATTTCTTTCTTTTTATGTCCCTTACTAGGATTTTTTTCATCCCATGTCTTTATGTTATTTTCATTAGTTTTATGAATGCGTAATGGAATGGAAGAATTTCACCATGATTTTTTAAAGCAAAAACACGTCTTATTTTTAAATATTCATACTGCGAAAAAAACAGATGTTGACTAAAAGTGTCAACATTGTAATATATGAATTTATATATATGATATAATGACCTAATTCTATGAAACAGAAAACCTAAAATATAATTGGAAATATATAAAGATGAATTTTAGGTTAATTAACTAGATCATGTAATGTTTATTGTTATGGCCCTAAAGATGGTATTAGAGTGAGGTTTAGATAAATATATTGTTTAGTATAATGTTAATGGAATAACTATAAATTATTTTTAATTTATTTTTAAGTTTAAATGATATATAATTAAAAGGTTAAATTTTTTATTAATCTATGATTTTATGTTTAGAATGGTTTTCCATAGAAGAAATATGGAATCTAATGAAAGAACATCCCGATTGGATGATGTCTTTCTGAATATAAAACCTACAATTGTGGGAATTTGAACAAATAATTTTTTGATATTAATGAAATAGTTTAATGAGGTTATAGATGGCAGTAAGATCCATGAATGAGAAAATCATGGTCTAAAATAGATGAATATTTCAATGGTGGACTATTTTATTACACAACACCCTTCTTTATTTAATGTGTATTCTGACCTATTTATATCTAAAGGGTAGATTAAATCCATAGAAAAGAATTTCATTATCATCACATTTTCAGACCATCAAAATTATGGACTCTATATTTACAATTTTTATGGTTAGGCTAACTAGTGGTGTTGAGGGATGAATAATATCATGAGTATTGAGGATATTGATGATTTGAAATGGGATTAAATAAAAAATATTTTCCTTGATAAATATTTTCTTTAGATGATTTTGATTTGGATAGAAAAACAATTCGTGGAATTGTAATAAGAGGAGGATTCAGTGGTTTCATACATTGAAAAATTCCATCGATTAGAATGGTATTCTATAAATTTAATCTAGGTCTTGATTGTAAAATGAATCATTTTTTCTTAAGATTGAAGCTAGAATATCGATAGGCATTGGATTATAAGGAATCCCAAAGTTATAAAAAAATTATCAATTTTTGTAGATGGTTGAAATGAAGTTTTGGGATTATCATGTGTTATTTGAAAACAAGCATAAAAAGCAGTTTATGTTTCAAGAAAAATGAAATAATGCATCAAAGAAGTTTGAAGGTAAGAAAATCAATTTTTCAGTTTATGAGAACATTGGTAAAAAACACACTGGGGAATGGATTTTGAAGTATGATTAGTGTTTTTGATGTGGTATGTTTGAAAAAATGGATCGTAATGGTAATGAAAAACATCATGGAAATTGTAAGAACAATTATTATATTCATAACATTATTTGTTTTAATTGTAATGATATAAGTCATTAGGAAAACGAGTGTCCGAATATGAACTCAAATGATGGTAAGCATCCACATTATATGAATAAAGGTACGGTGAAATAATTTGAAATTAATACAAATGACGTTGGGCCATCAAATTAAGTGGTATTAGTTACATTTATTGATTGTACATATTATTTGAATGTATTTTTTTATATATGGTTTACAAATTCTGAAATTTGTGAGAAATATTCTAGTAAATTAGAAATTACACTATATAAAATTAAGCTAAAATTGAATATAAAATACATGGTGGAAATATAAATCTGAAAATAAATTATATGTATCTTCTTATAGACTTCGGTGGAAATAATTTAGTCTTAAAACTTGTTGTCTTGACCGTAGTATAATTTTATTTAATTATACGAATGGATTGGATTTCTGTTTTCCAAGAAAAGTATGATTGTAGAGAAACAAAAGTTTCATTTTAGAAAGAGATTCATTTTGTACATAAGAATGAAATCATACCATTGTTACCAAATTAAAAATATGTGAAACTAGTAAAATATTAAAATAAATGATATTTTGAAAATATATTTCAATGTAAGGGAACTGATCATATTAATTATCTTCTAGGGGAAAATGATTATCTGGATGATTTTTCAGATGATTTTAATGTTATAAAACCTGATTTAGAGGATGATTTTATAGTATATTAGGTCCTTGATACTAAATTTTTTTGCAAAAAACCCATTATCGAATGTCTACAGTAGAACTTCTAGAAAAATAGAAATTACATGAGTTTCTAGAAAAAGGTTTTTTACCCATCCCTTCACATTGGGTGATTATTTTTTTTGAAAAGAAATATGGTTCCATGATCATTTACGTCAATTATAGAGAATTTAATAACATTAGAATTCAGAATATGTATTCATTGCATCATATAAATGATTTGTTTTATCACCTCTAAGGAGAGCAGTAATTTTTAATGATTTATCTCATGTCTAGGTACCATAAGATGAATGTGATGGTAGCTGACATTCCATGAAACATGGTTTTGAACCAGATATGATCATTATTATTTTATAGTTATTCTCTACAGATGTTGAAATGTTTCAGCTAAATTTAAGAATATTATGTATAAAATTTTTTCATGAATATATGGATTTGTTTTTTGAGGTTTTTATTGATGACATTTTTAATTATTGAATATGTTATGAGGATCATGAAAAAAATTTAATTATTTTTCATCCAACCTTTTAAGAAAAAAGTTATATGATAAATTTATAAGAGGTGTTTTTTGGTTAAAATATTTGTATTTTAATAGGAACATTTTAAATTTGGATGTCATAAGAGTTGATCACTAAAAAAAACGGTTAATGAATGTCCATGATCTATAAATGGAAATGAGATTAATTTTTTTCTTATCTGAGGAGGATATTACCAATGATTTTTTAAAAACTTTTTAAGGTTATCATTCATACTAACAGAGTTAAGAAGAATAAGGGTTAATATTTATTTGGATAAAAGAATGAGTTTTTTTATTTTGAGGATCTGGAAAGGCGATTGGAGAATGCTACAGTTTCTTCCATCCCTTCCAAATATGGAGAGTTTTTCATCTATAGAGATGATTCTATAAAGGGGCATGGTTTCGTTCTGATGAAGAATGACTGGGTAATTGTATATGCTTCATTTAAATTGAATCCTTATGAGTTAAATTATCTCACAAATGATTTGGAATTTGCAGCTAAGGATTTTTCCATAAAATTTTAGAGGCATCATTTATATTAAAACTAATGAGAAATATATATTGAACAAATTTTTTTAAGTATATATTTACTCAAAATGAATTGAACATGTGAAAGATAACATGGCTACAACTGATTAATGATTAAAATTGAATGATTCTTTAAAATCATGGAAAATAAAATAAAGTTGATGTTCCTTTAAATAAGAAAAATAATGCAACATTAATAATGATTTATTTGGAATATTACCCATTGATTAATGGTTTGATGAAATTTGGTTTGGATGTTTTTTGGGGTAGAAATTCCAATGTTTTGTTTCTGTTTTCAGTGTAATAACCTCTATTAGGTAGAATTATGAATGCAAAAAATGAAGAACATGAGTTATAGAAGCAACATGGGAATTAGAAAATGATATGAGGGATATAGATCCACACTTATTTTATAAGTGAATAAATTTGAGAGGATGTAATTTCCAGGGGGAATGTAAGAACCCAGGTTCTTATAGAACAATTTGTTTTTGTTATATAATTAAATAGGTAAATTCATTATAAATATATAACTAAATATGTTGTGTTTTTATAAATTAAGGATTCTATACTAATGGAATTGTAAAAAGACCATTATAATAATAATGTGACCATTAGGAATACTAATCTAGATATCAGAATAATCAGCTCACCTATGAAAGTATAAATTAATTTTATGTCTCCCATGAATTAAAATATGATAAATTTATATCCCGGAATAAGTAAGTTTTTTTATTAATTAAAAATTAATTGTTAGTTTTTTATGAAATGTAAATGATTATTTAAACTTTAATAATTAAAATAAAGAATTATAAAAAAATTTATTTTCAAAAAATGTATCAATAAATTCATATTTTTTTGTATCATAATTATAATAAAATTTTATGATCTAATATTTTTTTCAATGTTCCATAAAATATGTTATAATTTTAAAATAGTTATATTTCATATAAATGATGATTTTAATAAAAAATTGATTTTGGTCATATTTAGATAATTATTTTCAGTAAATGGACTCCAATATTAAATTCTAAAAATCAAAAAAAGGTCCGGGTAATGTTTTTTTTTCAATTTTTCTAAAATAGTTTATTTTTTTGTGAATAGTGAAATATAGTAATTTAAGGTTTTCAAAATTTTAATTCAAATACATGAATTGTCGAGTCATGGATGATTTAATAACTCATTAGTTCAAAATCACATACATTTGTTATTATAATTAGCCACAATAATCCACTCTATTGTTAGTATTGATCCAAAATTAAAAAAAATTGAATAAAATCATAAAAAAACTCCCTTATCCTCCAAATGGCCTAAAGGCCATATATTTTTATTTATTTTTGATAATACCCCTTTTAAGGGTAAAAGGTTAACCCTTACATGGTCCGAAAGATTTGTGACATCACACGACCCGAAGGACTTATAAGAAATCATCCCTACTATAAATACTTGGAACTGCACCTCCCCAAAATCTACATCATTTTTTTTCTATACAACTTCACATGGATTATCTACTTGGATTCCCATGCATAAATAGACTGGCCATGATGGAATTTTCCATAGCCTTTCATTCATCCAAATCCGTTAGCTGTACTCTTGTGAAAGTGCCTCCAAATCCTTTTATCTTGTCTAAATTATGACCAATTCCATTATAAATTCTCTTCCTCATGTCTGTGACCTGATGGTGTCCTAAAAACTTAAAGACCAAGTTCTTTGACGAGGTTCTCAAGGAGACTATATTCAATAAGAAAAATCATTTATTCTATTTAATTTATTTCTTTCATTCTTTATTTCTACCTTTTCCTCACCTCACTTATCCAAAGTGACATGAAAACCTTGTTTCACACATATACTATAATTTTATGGTGTTAATGGAATATCCAACATCAAAACTCTTCTCTTATTCTCTTATTAAAAAATATAAAACATCATCTATGATGTGTTTCTTCACCTCTTTTATGGATGATGATTTTACACATCCTTTTTCCACCTTAATGGATGGTCATAAAATTAATATTATGATAAAATAAAATTTTAATAAGTATATTATAACTTATTACTTTTCATATAACTAATATATAGAGGTTTTATCAAATAAAATGGAACTAAATGATAATGTTCGGAAAATCACCATTATAAATTGGATAATTTTTATTATGGTTTTATCCATTTAATAATCCACATGAAAAAATAAAAAATATATATTGGGTCATATAAATAATTAGAGTTGCATTAATACAATATAATTTCTCTTCTAAAGTACCATTCACATTTTGAAAATAAAATCCCTAAATATATTTAAAAGATAACCAACTATGAAACCATGAAATTGCTAATCCTATAATAGAAAATAAATACGTATAACTCATCAAAATATTCAAAAATAAAATTAATAAAATGTTAATAAATAAGTTATATATAAGAAGGTTTATTAAATTAGTAATTATTTAATCTAAATTGATTATACATTATACTAAATACTAGTACATAGTGATTTCATATATATGGTAATGGAATTATTAAACCAATTTCCCTTCTTAGGTTAACCTTTTACATTATTGATTATATTACGATATGATTATTTGTTAAAATAATTTTGCCCAGGTTATTTTTATATTATGTTTATTTATAGATAACATGCATATAATATTAATTTGATTATTTCTCAGGTCAATAATATGATTTTGAAAAAGAATTTTTTTACTGACTGTTTCACAAATTTTCCTTTAATGATAATTTTACAAATTTTTTGAAAAATGTTTTCACATATATGGTATGAGCATATTTTTAGGCATTCATGAATATTAACTATTTTTAAGCCTCCCTTAAAATTTTAAAATTTTATATTCACAAAAAATGATTTCATTTATGAGTGAATGACTTTTTAGAAATGAAATGTCATTGAAAAATTGAAAAATTATTTTCTTCAAGAATGCTACTTTTAGGAAATCTTTATTAGTATTGATTATATTATGGTTCTTCGGAATTACTTATGAGGATTGGTGGTTCTATAATGAAATGTGGGCATGTGATCTTATTATATATCTTTAATTAAATTTGTAATGGGAATTATTTAAATTGGTAGGTTTATCCTATAAGTTTATGGGAATATTATGTGATTGTTTTTCAAAGTTTAACCATTATGGACAATCCCTTTGTAGAAAAAAGTGGTACTTTTTATGTAAGATTGATATGAAAATAATGACAGAAGTTACCTTTTATGAATTATTTATACTTGATATGGTTTTATAAGAAACATACGATTTCATAATATAAACTAAATACCTTATGTTTGATTTTCAGAAGTTATAACATTGTATAAAATATTTCAATCCTAGACTAATTATTTATTTCTTCCTTTTTTATGTCCCTTACTATGTTTTTTGTGTTCATCACATGTTTTAAAAAGTGTTTCACATGGAGAATGAATTGGTAATGTAAAAGAATAATTGACACATAATGTTTTGATGTTTTGTAATGAAAATAAATCATGTTTTATTTTAAAATATTGTTATTTTGAAAAAATTGGTTGTTGAGTAAAAATGTTAACTTTGTAATATTTGAGTATCTTTGTATGAGGTTATGACCTAATTATCTAAAACTCTAAACCTTTATGATATTTGGGAATGTTTTAATGTGAATTATAGTCAAATTAACTAGATTATGTGATGTTTAATTATAGTTACTTCCAATATAGTTATAATATATATTCATTATATATACATTTAGATTCATCCATAAATAATAGATATAGAAAGACATATTACACTTTTTATGGAGATGATAGGTCACAAATATACATGAACGTTGATTCCTTTTAGTTAATATTGTAAAATATATATATTTAAATAATAATTCACCATTCTTTAATAATTATTATTTCATATATATCATATATATTTTTTAAATCTGTCCTTATTATAATCCATGTAAAGTGGAAATGAAAAATGAATGTCATTGGCTTGTGATGCCATTGTCTGCCATACACATTTACTATTGTTTAATTTCCCAATGAAAGGAATTCAGGAAGGGTATAGGTTAATACATTAACATAATAACATATCAGAATATTTTACATACTAAATATTTTATATCTTCAAGGATCATTATGATTTGAAATAGGTGGGGTAAGACACAAATTGAAAGGGGTCAGGTAAGATAATTATGTGTCCTTCGAGAAACCACTTTTGGATTACACATTAATCCTTGAAGGTATGGTATTTTGGAAAGCATAGAATATATTGGATGTGTTTACATAATATAAGAAGGTATTTTGGCAATCAATTTCCAATCTATAAGGCTAAATGTTGTTCATATAAGTGAATGAGGTGATTCCCATTTATATTAGGGGAACATTTGGAATATATTATAATATTAAATTCTAATCAGTTTCTTATCTATAAAAATGATTCCAAAAGGATATCTAATCAATGATATATAAGATGGGTTTAAAATAAAAAGACATAAAAATTTGGATAGGTTTATGTGGTTTTTTAAATATATTATTTTGGTTTAATCCCTTTGGCATTTTTTGAACATTGACATCATTAATGTATTTTTCACTATTAAAGGGTTATAATTTTACTCATAATGTGTATATACCCTCATAAATGGATAGTCTATTCTAATTTCGACCATATATTATCTAGTTTTTCTTATTTAAGTATTTATATATTTTTTTATGAATTTTAAAAATATTACAATCACTAATTATTGTTATTTTCGATTTGGATACATTAGATTTAATTTGTAAAAAATACATAATGATGATTTTTTAGTTCTTATACAATCCTTTTACAATAAAATATATGAAACATTCATCTATAAAATTCATAAAACACTATAACACATTCAAATTATATTCATTTTTATAATTTTAAAATAATTTCTTTTGTTTTTCTATTAATTTGCAGAAATACTATCGTATTGTAGAATAAAAATATAAGGAAATTATTTAGTTATTAAAAACAAAAATAAATTTTATTACGGAAATAACATTATTATTATCAAAACGGTTAATTTTATATGTATTCATAAAAGACTTTTTTCCCTATGTGGAAACATAAGAGAAATTTAAATGTAAGAGATTTCCTTTTTTTAATATTCTTTATTTTAAATTATAAACAAGTTATATTCATAAATTATAGCCTCTAAAAATATTTATTTAATTAATAAGTTGACTAGGGTCTAATTAAATTCATCCAATATGAATTATTGTGTATAATTTGGAAATTACCACTTATTTATGACATTGATTTACCCTATTTACCCTTTAATAAGAAGATAAAAGTTTCCTTGGTTACTCTTCAAATTATCAAAAAATAAGAAGGGAAAAATTACCAAAATTGAACCTCATAATAAAACATATGGAATCCATTTAATTAAATTAAAAACAAATAATTGGAAGACATTTTATTTAAAATAAGTCCTCAAAACATGAAAAAAACATTTTTAGAAAAATTTTTTTAATAATAAATATGATTTATTTTAATCCCATACATTGAAAAGTGTAGTATACTAAGGTAAAAAAAATTAATTGATTTTATAAAATATGAATTTTAATTGAATAATTTATTCATAGTGACTAATTATATTTAGTAAGATAAAACCACATTGTGTACATAAAATTATTTTTTTTATAAAAACATGCCCTTTATTTTTCGATGTTTTTTATTTTCATTTTTAGTTTTTAGATAACCTATAAATTAATTTTATACATATTAAAAACATTATTTTTTGAAAATATATTCATTAATACCCATACCGTCCAATAAAATGTCTAAGTGGTAAATTTTATATTAAATAATTTTTTTAATAGTATATCATGGTTCGTATTAATTCAATATTATATATAAGGCATGATTTCAAAGAAATAAAATTAATTTATGGAGAATTATGTCATAAAATTTAAGGCAGTTAAAATTATTCACATCTATAATTATTAAATAGAAACATCAACAGGATGTTGAGGAGGATAAATTTTCTAGGATCATGGGTCTCGGTCAATGTGAACAATCAGTTAAGGTGTATCCTAAGAAATTCTCATTTTTAGTTCCTTTGTCAATTGATCTTGTTTGAGATGACTCCTTTAAATATATCAATTTTATTGGAGGTCTTTATCTAGACAGTTTAAATGTTGTATTATTAGTCTTTTGACATCTTATCTTCAAGTTGTTCAAAATTACCCAATCTATTGATGTAGAGTTAGAAAAGTAAGTGGAAGTTTCTAATTCCTCATTCATTTTTTAATTATTTCAAAAGTCCCTTTATATGGATAATAGAAGTTAGTTTCATTGGGAAAGTATTCATGTGGAATGTATTAGCATCACATTATATTTGATTTTGGAAAACCTAGTCATTATAAGAGGTCATGTTTGAAATCTGTGATAGTTTGTGAACAATGTGGATGCATGGTTCATCTTAAGAAGTTTTTTCTATTGGGATTCAAAAAGGGGAATTTTTCTGTGTACTTTGTGTTTCAGTCACCTTCATATTTGTGGATCACTTGTTGATTGTTTTTGGATATTTTTGGTTTCTCTATTTTGTATCAAGGATGGTGTTTCTTATGAGTTGTTATCATAAGTGGATTTTTTTCCTCCATATATCCCTAGTATCTCGTTATTGATGTCATATCCAAATTTTGTTGGTTGTCATTTATAATGGTTTTAATATCTCAACATAGTTAGGGATTATCATGTCATAGGGGAACTACAGAGTAGTAGGATATTTAAAACAACACGGATCTTGTGATATGGCTTGAATGATGAATTTTCATATAATGGTGGAACTTAAAATATAAGTCCATGTTTGTGTATCATTTTAAAGGGAATATATCATTGAAATATGTTAATAAATTTTAGATTTAATGTATTCTTATGATAAGAACATTATATTGTTTTGAGTTATTATATTTTTAAATCCTAGTTCTTTCCTTTAATGGGTATCTCCCTTTGGTCGATGTTTGGGTGGGGGTCAAAGAACTATTTTTTATTGATCAATGAAAGAAGGAAATCACAATGTTAAGGTAGACTAAATTAGTGGAGGCCAGGACAATTAGATCAAAAAATATTAATACAGTCATGTGGTAGAAAACCAAGTGTAAAATAAAATATGTAAGGGGTTAATTGATTTACTTTTCATATATATTCGATATATCTTGGTTGGGTTGTTATTCTTAGGTGAGTCTTATTCTATTTCATAAACTGTCAACACCAAAAGTTTTATGTGGATACTATTTTGTATTGCTGTTCCCTATCTCAAAACAAGTGTCATTTTGAGGATATAAAGTGACATAGTTTAGAGAATTGTCACATTCTTGTTTTTTATCCATTAATATATATGATTTTTTTATTTGGTCAAACTTTTTGATGTTTTTAGGTTTTTAGTGTTCCCAAACATGTGTAAGGTTGAGGTTCAATTGGTGAAAAGATAGAAAAATTGTGTGTCTTATCCTTGGAAACAATGTTGGCCTATCTAGTGTCCAAGAGGAGGGAACCAAGTTGGTGAAAGTCTAGGCCAAACCCAATGCATTTCTATAAAAACAATGATTCCTTTGATATATTTATATTACACATTTTGAAATTGGTTACCTAAAATGTGTGACCTAACCATGAAACCTCTCAGGTAACCCAAAATAGGGTTTATGGTTTGTGCACACATTCTCTAACCTTGTAACAAGACATTCTAAGACAAATTTAATATACATAAATTTATTATAATGACCCAAAACACATAAAATTGTCCTCATTTGTTCTGCAATGTCATTAGACCAAAAACTAGGGCCCAACCCTTTGAAATTTTAGAGATTTTCTTCCATCCAATGTGAAATTTTAATTGATTTTGTGGCATCATATCTAGATAATTAATGGTATGATTTTATTCATTATCATTTTTCATCTTCCTACATAATTATATCTTTTTTATGCGATGGAATACAATATCATAGATTATATGAATGAATCTTTGGCTTTTATCATGCTCTAATTTGGAATATTGGGTTCTAGGGTTCGTTCAAATCACTTCATCCTTTATTTTTTCCCCATTATTGGTGTGTAACATCTCAAAATCATTGAAATTGTTTCCCATAAATTCCATGTATGTATTTATATTACTTTTATTCATATTTTTATACGTAAGTTACTTGAATTCATGATTCCTTAATTGAAATTGGTTAAGAATGGTTTGATTGATTTCAATCATAAAATGATCATTTTATTGAAAATAGTGTTAGGAATGGATAGTCTTATATTTATATTTATTTTTTTTCAAAATAATATTACCTTTTAATTGGCCTTGGTGGTTTAGGTAGATGAAATGTAAAGCCTTATTTTTGATAAAGGTGTTGTAATTCTTCAAGATTATTCCAAAAGGAATAAATTTTTTCAATTTTCTAGGAAATATTTTATTAATGAGATAACAGATAATATATGATGGTTTGGTTTTGAAATGATGATTGAAATCATATTTTAACAAAATTAAAATTATTGATTGTACTTTATAAGTTCATTGATTAAACACTCAAATGGTGCATTATAAATGGGATTTAAAGGATTCAAGAACATATGTACCTTTTGTATGGAATGGATCAAAGTAAATTTATATTAGATAGATACAGGTATGTTTTAAAATTTTGGTTTCCCATAAAAGTATTTCTAGCACATTATGATGTAAATCCTGTTATTTTGTAATTATTGACTTACACCCTATATATAAAATTCCTTGATTAATGGTTCTCAAATAACATGATGATGGGTGTTTAAATAGGGTTTGTAATCATTGAGGGATAATGGGGGTGACAGTGATATATAAACTTGTTATGTGATGTTATAACTGATTGTGCATGTTGATGGCATTCTGGACACCCATTTTGATCTATAGTACTTGTTTTCTCTCTTACCCCTTTATGTGGTCATGGGGAACTTGAGTATCAAGATGATGGACCTTATATTTATGCTATTGTTTTTCGGTCTCACACTCCAACTAACATCTCCCTATAAAAAGTGGTTTTTAACTAGGGATGAGCTCGAAGGTAGTGGTTGTGTGCTGATTCAATAATTTTGTTTTTTTGATAGACTCTCCAATTATATTCATTTGTTAATGATTTGTTTTATTTCCTTGGGTGTAATCTGAAATGTATCAATCATGTTCTTTTGAAATATGACTTATATAAATGACATTGATAGTTTATATTTATCTCTGAAGGGTTAATCATTACTTATAATTATAGATTCCTTATTTTTATTCTTTTACTATATCCATTAATTTCATAGATTTACATTCATTATATATATATATATCCTATTTTTTATGTATTAATTTCCGGTGATATATGGTACCATATCATATATTAATTATTCATTTTTAACCTCGTCTTGTAAATTTGTTTTCAATGATTTTATAGAAATGATTAATTTTACTAAAAATGGAATTTTAAATGTTTTTATCTTGAGATTTTTGAAATATATTTTGGAATGGAAAAGAGGTTTGTTTAGACTTTGTTATGATCATAAACTTAATATGTAGATTTTTTTTTATTTTCATAATTTCATATATTTCACTATGTAACATTATAATGGAAAAAAACGAAATTTTATTAATCTAAATTTCAAACTAGAATATCATAATTTCATTTTAGAGAAATGGAAAAGGATTATTTGTGGGATCCTGTGGGAAAATGTTTACTCACACCTTGAAAATATCATTTTGGATTTGAAGCATTAATGTTTCTCTAATTGAGGCACATGCTCTCTTTATCATCCTTTGTTGGTTCGTTCATGGTTGACTAAGGGTAGGTGACATGTGGCATGATGGTTAGTCAAGGACAATATGTAAATGAGTTATCATGGTAATGTTTTCTTCTTTATTTCCTAAGGTTATTCCTATCATTTCTTTTGGTTGTATATATATATGACTTATTTGTTATAGTTTTTATATGTTTTCATTGTATTATTTCATTTTTCATCTTTTTATTGTTAGAAATCCTTCCAAAAGGATATTAATTTATACCTTGCATCTAGTTAGTAATCCATGGGAATCGAGAACACCCTTCTAGGATGTGATGATTGGTATAGATTCCATTTTATATGGCATTCTAGGTCAGTTCTTTGCAAATTAATTTAGAGAAAAGTTCATTTTCCAATTTCCTCCTCTTTGATAATTTATTAAAAAGAGATTGTACTGTTTGGAGAATATATATTTATTTAAATGAGGTTTTCCTAAGGTAAAAACTTCTTCAATATATTATTTTTCATGGTATCATTTTTTTTGTAAATATTATTCACATGTTCCTTCAAAGAAGTATAATTTTATAGACTTTTTTATACTATGTATTTAAAAATTATATTTTTATCCCAAATTATTTTCTTCATTAGATGTGTTATAATTAGCTCATTTATCAAAATATGATAAATATTTAAAGGTATCATAATTATTTTTTAAAATTATATTATTGGATTTTTAAATATCTTCCTTAGAACTAACATATTATTTCACCACTTTGGAATCCCTTTTCTCATAGAAGGTTAAATATCTAGTTATCTCTTTAAAATAAGGTAAAAGAGCCTGATATTCCAATGAAATAATTTTTTTAAATTTTGGGGGAATCATAACTAAATTTATCTTTTTAATTATGATGGAAATTTTCATATAATGTTAAATTCTTAGGTGATTCATGTTATACCATGGCCACAAAACATTGAATTTTTTTTATTATTCTATCTTAAAATCCTAATACCTTCTCACTATCACTAATTATATTAGAAGAACTCTCCAAATATTTATATCCACTACATTCACTCCTTGTTTTTAGATCCATCAAACTTTTCTGGCCATTTACTTTATATTATTTCATTGAACATGTCTATTTTATCATCATCCTTGTACAACCATATCAAATAATCCGTAGTTTCTTATAATCATAGAATGTTGTTTCAAATGTAACCTTCTTTTCACTTATATCTATTCGATTCTTTATCTGTTTATAGCTAAAATTTATCTTATCATGTATTATATTCATTCCCTTTACCAATTGAACTAGATCATTTTCACTCTCTTTTAAGGAACTAATATATAATTCAACATTAACATTATTCTTGGAAATTTTGTATTTTGAAAAATTCCCCCAGGTTTAGCCTTCTTATATATAGCTGCTCCATAGGGTAAATAAAAATGTACACCATTATTCTTCATTCCTGTCTCAATATCCCTTTTCAGATGTAGGAGGGGGGGGGAGGAACAATTCATGCTGACTCCAATGTCGTGGAAACCCATTATCCACTTTTCTATCACTAGCTTCCTTCTAGATTTTTTGGTGATTTTGGTAAGCCTAAATGTTCCGAATTTGCATCTTGGTGTCCCTCAACTATAGAATTCACTGTCAGTGTTCTATGATGTGTCGAGTTATTGGGATCCAACACTAGTAGCATGTTTCAACCATCAAAGGGCTACAATTGATGATTTGGATCGACTCGTTTTTGGTAAATTGTACATGAAATACCGTTCGGTTGTTGGTTTACTTGACAATCACCACATCATGATCTGGTTTTCTTCAAAAGATTATCTAGTCTAGGACTGGTGTAGTGCTCTCCACCGATGCAACGACTGCAGTTTCTTCAATCTTTGATGGTACTTGGATCTTTGTATCAATCACGACCCATCCTCCATCGCAACATGGGAAAGTCTCCCTCTAATCCCAATCCCTTTTCAAAATATAGAAATTATTTGTATGATATTCAACATGGTGGTTTGTTTTCTCTTTTCTGATATCTGCACATCTATTGTGATTCATCTGATAAACCCACACCTTTGTGTTTAGGTGGATGTGTCAAAGACTCTCTTGGAGTGGATCTGGATTATAGTCGGTGTAGAGTTTAGATGGAAATAAGCTTCTATTTTTGAATCATGGGTTTACTAATGTTTGACCTTCTATCGACTGTGGAATTTGGAATCTAATTTTCATAGTGAAGGCATCTACAGGAGGACTTTCATTCTGAAGGAGAGCCCAGGTGAGGGACCGAGGTAGATGCCTCAAGTGGTTTCTTATCCATGCAAGGCTTTTGGTTTAGTAAATCGGGATGCATTGATATTGGGTAAATATGCAGAGGCCTCTTCCAATATTATGGTTTCTGTAGTGTTTTTAAGGCATAAAAATGATTTGAAGGTGGAAGATGGTGTGAATCAGGTTTCTTCTAAGGGTGTCTATGGTATGGTAAACTATAGGATGCATGTTGTTTGGATCGAGGGGCCATAGGCTATGGCTGTTGCGAACATTAATTCTATAGTGTATGATGATGGTTTAATCGTAGGGGCTTGTGAAAACTCTGTTGATGAGTTAAATGGTCAGGCTGATAATGATGGAGGTGTGAGGATCATAGTTTCTATTGGTAATCGCTTTCAAGGATTGTAGCATGAGGATGTAGAGGAGGTTACTCAAATAAATGATTATGTGAATATACATATTGGGCTCACTTCTCCGGAGGCTACTACTGAAAATGGATTAATAAATAAATGGATACATGAACTTCATGATTTTGTGGAACATCAAAAATGTTTAGCAATGATTGACACTAATAATCAGTTTAAGTAGAGTCGACCGGTGAATTATCAAGAGGTGCATATCCCTGGAAAATGGGGGGATATATCTGATTGTTACCAAGAAAATGATAGTGGCATCGTCAGGAAATACTATAGTAACATTGTCTCGGGAGGGAAGAAGAATATTTCTGGGAACCAGTAGGTTATGATTTCCTCACCACAAAATATGCTAAGAAAAGATTACTCATATCTACCAAAGCTGGTTTGAACCGGGTCTTCTATCAGAAAAGAATGGATTCAATAAGGGTATGAAATCTTCTAATTAGTTTCTATCATTGGAGTGGATGAATATTAGAAGGATGTATGCCAAAATTCTAAATCATTATGAAAGCTCAGAGTTAGAATCAGATATTATGGAGGAAGAATTTTACCATGGATGTGGAGATGGTTATGGTTTTGATGATCTATAGTGGTTGTTTTTGGATTTGGTACTTGTTTTATGAACATTTCATTTATTTTAATAAATGGTTAGAGGTTTTTCATTGATTATGATTTTCTGGTATATTTTTTTCCTCTTTGATTCACACTCTATGAGAATGATATCTACAAAAAATTCAATAAGTTTATCATCTATCAAATATTTCTATCCATGTAATTGCATGATGATCACAATTTCCATAAATATTTTATTCAATTATGAAACTAATTAATTAGGTATGAAATCATAATCTTTATAGTCTATATATTGTATAGGGATTCTTGTTTCCAAGTCATTAGAAGATCCAAAATAAATTACATTCACATTTCTCTAAATACAACTAGTTCTCTCATAAGAAGATATATAATTATAGTTGTTCATAGTCATCGAACAAAAAATTTATTCTAAAATCTAAAATGCATATGATATTATTTCTTCTCTTATCTAGTAAATGTTTTTACTTCCTTTTCATGAATTTTTTAATTTCTAGTTATCATTATGAATGTAACAATCCCAAAGTTTATCATATAGGTATTATATAACATTCCCAAACCCAAATATCACGATTCAATAATTAAATCATAAACATTTCATTTTATTATTTTACACTCAAGAATTAGATATAATTATTCAATCCAAAATGTACAATACCAAAAAGAAATATTAGGTCACATAAATTATCAAGGGCCCAATAAGTATAGCGTTTCAATGAATTATGAAAAACTATTACATAAAGAATACCAATGTTTTATATAAGAATTTATCATATATAATCGAGATGTTATTATTTCATATTAAATCATCATTAGATTCTATATAAACTCTTCAAGTCATAAATATTTCAATGTCATTCTTGATACATTGGGGAAAAGGAAACATAAGAAGGGTGAGCGCAAATTCCATAGTATGGGTGAACATAAGCACTAATAATTGATTGTAATCAGTGACTATAAGAACTGTATAAGGGTATGATGACATAATAAAATTTCATTATAATAATATAATAATATTCAAAACCAAAAAAATATATCAATAAAAATGAAAACATGGAAGAAGGCTTTAAGAATGTAAAAAATTCATCACAATAAATAATCCATACCCATGTGATATCAATATTTATAAAAAATCATTTATAACCATAGGAAGAATAAATAAAATGGGTAGGTATCTTGGGACATCATCACATAACACATATAAAACCATTTTAATTGGAATAACAACACATATAACATCCAATATAATTCTCAGGATAACATAATCATTAACAAATGCATTGGAGAACTATCATTAACCCACCCTTCTTTATTTTATCATTGAACCTGCCATCCTTGGTTTATAATATTACCACCCTCCCTTGGTTTATAATAGAACCACATGTCCTTGGATCATCATTGAACCACCCATAATCATTGAAAATTTCCAACCGCCACAACCTGAATAATGCACATGTATCACTCATGTAATCATAAAACTCATAAATCAACCATTAGTAATTTAAAAACATGATAAACCCAATGAAAATAAAAGGGTTCCATAAAAATATATTTGAAACATGATTAACACAAAGAAAAGAAATGATATCCATAAAAAAATATTTGAAACTTGATTAACTCATGGAAAGTAAATGGATTCCATAACAATCTCTTTGAAACATGAGTAACCCATTGAAAAGGAATGAGTTCCATAATAATATCTTTGAACCATGACTAACCCATGGAAATGAAACGGGTTCACTTCCAACCTCTTTGAAAAAATATCAATCTATCAATAGAAATTATGTGGATGGTATAATTATAAAATAACCCCATTGAAGTCTTATTAAAAACAAGGTTTTTTTTTCATAAATGGAAATACCATTAAAATATCAATAAAATCATTTTGTAATGTGACCTTTTGTTTTTAAAAATAAATTTTTAAAAATAAACATTCAAAAAATATTTTGAAAATAAATTTATTTAAAAACGTCCTTGGAAGCATAAAAATGAAAATTCAAGGAAAAGAATTGACATGATTGTGGGAAAACCCATTCATGTCATTAATGTTACAAATAAACAATATTTTCAAAACATTTTGTAAAATGGAGTTAAAGGTGAATCATTTTGAAATGGTAGGAAATGAACTTTTAAAACATTTTAAAATAAGTTAAAAAATCATGAAATGGTTATTTATGGATATATTTTATTTTTATACTATATATTTTTGAAAACATTTTAGAAATGATGGATATGGAAGATAAAGATACCCAATCTAAATGAAAAATTCAGTTCATTATCAATAGAAAAATTCTTACATGATATTTTTAAAATAAATTAGGGGAAATGAAAATTAAACTTGTTAACCACATTCATAAGCTTATTAGAACATAATTTATTTGTTTCAAGAAAATAATAACACATTTTTTCCTCCAAATTAACCTCAAACAAAAAAATATTTAAAGAATGGAGATTGTAACAAAAATGCATTTCCAATTTGGTAACTCTTCAATAATAGGACCCATGAAATAATATCTTCAAATTAAAATTTAAATATCAATAATATAAAGAGTTTCATGATATAACTTTTCAAAATGGATTGTATATATATCTCAATAATGAATATTGGTGAGTAACATTACAATATGCATAAATAAAGATAAATTGAGTTTAATACCCTTAGGCTTTGGAAATATCAAGTTAAGAACACCAAAAAATGATAAAAACTCATATTGATTTTGAAATCCATATAATTATCATGAAAATACTAATAAAAAATATTTATAAGAATTGTATACCCCACATAATTAAAAAGTGTTTAATATGGAATATGTCTCACATAAGTAAATACTAGATGAGAAAAACCCTTATCTAAAGTCCAGAAATTCCTTGTCTATCCATTAAATTAATTATAATAAGATTACACAAATTATTTTATTTATTAAGGAAAATTTTCAGGTTTAATATCATATACTTTAAAAAAATATTTTATATATTTTTTAGTTACAAATTCAAATACTTAATTATTTTAGTCCTCATTCAGTGTTTTAATGAAGTTGAGTTAATTATCTCAAAACAGATTCAGTGTGTTGAACTTGGTCCAAGAGGACATCGTTTCAATATATATAAAATAATAATAATCAAATAACAATCATATTTATTCATAAAAAATAATTTTAATACAAAATATGAAAAATGATTATAAGAAATGAACTATATTACAATCATGGAGATGTTAGGATGTAACAGTCTTACAAGGCTGGCCTTCAACAACGTTGGAATTTAGACATGCTAGAAACTTGTCCTAAGAAATTCAATCATTATCAACAAAAAATAAGAACTGATAATGGCTATCTTTTATCTGTGCCATTTGTTTAGTTCTGATAAAAGGTCACCTATTTCACCGCTTTTTTTAATGCTGATAAAGGAATACTTTTATCAATTTTTTAATTTTAGCACTGATAAAGATATTTATTTTAGTGAATTCAGAGTGCTGATAAATGTATCAATTTATCAGTACTTTTTCAGTGATGATAAATATTACATTTATTAATGCTTATTAATTTAACACTGATCAAATGGATCTTTATGAGTTCTTTTATGGAAGTACTATTAAAAGTGTCCATGATATATTATAAAAAGCCAAAACTAGTAATTAATCATTGTGATTATAAATCTCTCACAGAGCTCTTCTACTGCAAGGGTGACTCCACTATGATCCATCATGAGAATTAAGAATAGAATCCTATTTATGATATTTTTTTACTTTTCTTGTATCATTATTTTATATTTTGGGTTCAAATTTTTTCATTTTTGTATTATTCCGAACAATACATCTCATCTCCACACCATTACATTATGAATTGTCCAGAGGAATATCAGATTCCCTAAAATAACATTTAAGGTAATATATTATATCTTCCCCAAAAGTGTTCATGACTCCAAAATTACCACGTTTATGATAATATTTTCTAAGTTCCATGTATTCTCCATGTTCTCATTGATTAAAATCAAATAATACAACCCATTTTCTTCCATTACTAGGAATAAGAACCCTAGTTCATTTTATATCGACACTACAGAGAACATCTATCAATAGGCATTTTCTAAAACAAACAGCTAACCTCCTATTCATTAACAAATTTATTCTTTTAAGAATGATACAATAAGGGATTGTATGAAATAGATGGTTTCAGAACATTTTTTAGGAGGTTTACTATAATATAATCATACTTGAAGCAATTATGACTAGAAACCATCACCCCAGATGAGTTCCAACTCGAGAGAAGCTTCTTTTGATAACAACAAGAAATATCCTATTGTATTGCCTTGGGTAAAGATTTTATTTTTGATATATACTTGAATTCTTGATTCGAATCGATGAGCCATGAAATTTAAATTGGAAATTATCCATACATAGATATATTTAACCCCTTCTCTGAGAAGTTTTATTTATTGAGATATGAAAAATGTTAAAATAAATATAATATACTTCACCAATGGTATGTTACCCATGCCAATATTCTTAAATTAAAAACTCCAATTTTTATCAAGAAACACTAGAAGATCTGAATAAAAACATTCAGATAAACCATGTAAAAGTTTTGAACTTTGGATGCACTTAGCATACCACTCATCACTAACTAATTGAATGGGTAAATTATTATACACACTATCAAATTCTAGTTTCTCAAAATATTATTTTAAAATTTTAATTCATTGTGATGAAATACTTGGAATATATATTCCATGCCTATGGTATTTTCTCATGATATTCCGTAAAAAAGGAATACATCTATGCATTTCAGAAGAATTATGAAAAAACAATTTTCCCTATACTGTTGAAACTAAATAACATCCTCTTTCTGCAACATAGATTTATCTGACCTAGTTAAGAACAAAATATCATATATTCAGCCTCAATATTTTTTATCAAAACAATGTTGGTTTCATTTGAAATAGATATAAAAGTTAAAGTACACTTGGCCATTAGGTCTCCTTGTCCTCCATAACCATTAATTGGTTGATATTTTAGAGAAAGAGCATGACCTATGAATGAATATAGGATTGTTGGTTCCTCACTATGTCTACTATATCAAGTTTCAAAGGGAGTACAGATGATGAATAAGAATGTGTATTTTAAGATCCATAATGAACATCCATAATTGATGAAATAGATGCATTTTTAAGCCGTTCATGAACAATATTCCCAATATTGTAGTGATGACATGGATCAATGATGAATCATATCTCATATCTATTACAAAAAATAAATGGCATTGATGATATGAATAAAAAACTTTTGAATCCAAATCCTAATGAGGAGAAAAGCCAAAATGAATAAGAATCATCTTGAGATCCACTATTCTAAGATCCAATCAATAAAATACATAATGAAAAAATAGAATTGATTTTCACACCTTTCTTGCAAATTTCACATTGTTATCTATTTCCCTTATTAGTGGAACTAACAATGTTGCAGATTTAATCATTTTTTTGGAGAAAACCCTTCTTGTTGTTAAAAATGATAAGAGTAGTGTAAGCTCTTATGGTCATCATGTCTCAAGACATCACCAAAAACTCAAGGCATAGGGAAACCCCTTCTAGGTAATCGTTATCTTATGTGTTCTATAAATAGCACATAGAACTCATAAATGAAGAAGTGATGATATTTGGAATATAGTTGTACTAAAAAATATTGACAGATTGATAAAGATAATTACTTAATGTGTTCAAAGCCTTTTTCCTGAAAGAAATTTTTTTTAACCTTAACATTTAAATACAGTCCCTCAATAAGACTTCCATTTCAACGCTACACATACTTGATTCCTCTATTTGTACAATTTTTTCAAGGGAAATATTCCACACAAACATACAACAACTCAACATATGACATAGAGAAGGAAAAAAGATTCAAAATTTGTGAATACAGTTCAGCTTGGGGATTTATCTTGTTCATGTGTAATTTAAGTTGAGGAGTGTATGTTACTAAAATTAATTTATTTTAATTAGTGCTACTATAGAGTTATTTATGAATTACATTTATATCTATCCTCAAATTTTATTCAAAATAATTTGAAAAAAACATTATAAAAATCATTGGATGATACTTTTTTATAATGTTTTTCAGGATAAAATATAATTTTAATACATTTTATTTTATTAAAAAAGGGATAATGTATTTTTAATAGTATTTATTTTAACAATATTATAGTTTGTTCTTTTATTTGTGTGTTAAATTTCATTTCAAATAAATTATTTATTTGAACTTTTTTATTCATATCTGGTGTCTTTTTGATCTATTTCTAGTGTTGTGGTGTGTTATAATAGTAAACCACAACGATGTTGGAGTGTGCTATTATAGAACACTGCATTATGGCCTTTTATCTTCATTTTTAAAACCGTATAAAAACAATAAATTTTTCATAACTTTTAAAAGCGCTGATAAAATATTCCATTAGCAGTGCTTAAGAAAAGTGCTGGTAAATGAGACATTTATTAACACAATTTTTAGCAATGGTAAATAAACCCTTTATCAGTGCTACTTCAACGCTAATAAAAGTTCTAGGCTTTTAATGTTAGTTAATTATTTAACACTTTTCTAGAGCTGATAAAGGCTAGTTGTGTCAGAGTGTATGCACACATTAGTACTGCTTCAATTTTTCAATGATCGTTATAGATATAATGTTGTAATATTTTATGTTTCCTTAATTATAATAGTATCCCAAATAAAATTTTATTTATTTAAAAAAATTTATATATATCATCCATGTGTTGTGGTGATGAAAAGAGAGTGACATCACTTCCTAAAGGCGATAGTCCAAAAATAATACAAATGATATCATCATAATATTTTAATATGTGATTATTTAAGATATAAAATGATATATTATATATAATTGTGAGTAAATATTTAATTAATTTCATTTTTATCATAAAGATCATGTATATTCATTAAATTTATCATTTTTATCGTCCATGTAATGTGTTAGTGAGAAAAGAATCACATTGCTTCGTGAGGCGATAGTCTACTGTATGCATGATCGACGTTATCTTATCTCACATGGAATGGAAAGTAAAATGGTATATATGATTTAATGAAACAATAGGTATAATTGTAATAAAAATATCAAATATACACATTATAATCATCATCATACCCAACCATGATATGTTATCATTAAAAATGTGTCACATCAGTTTTCAAGTTTGTAGTCTGCAATATACATGAACTATGGAATCATTTCCCATTTCAGGGAAAATCATATAGATATAGTCCCAGAAAATAAGATAAAAACATCAAATTTTATGGAATACAACTACATTAATATGTTTTTATGGTGTAAAAATAATTTAAGGATGTGTGGGAAGAATTAAAATAATAACACATAGTTCAGAATCTTACCTCTTCTAGGACCACCTCTTTAGGATTATAACTCAATTCATAGTAGAATGGATTTATGATCAATATTTATATTATAGTATGATTAGAGGGAATTTAAAAAGTTATTTGAGTAATTATTTTAATAAAAATTGGGAATTGGAAGTGTTTAGAGGACATGATATGGGGCTGGCCTTCTATATGAGAGGAAATGAACCCACATATAAACTTCATGGATGTTTCCCAAAGAATAAAAAATGATAAAGGTATTCCCATTAAAAAAATTTTGAAAGGAAAATATATTATAATAAAAGAGAATAGGTATATATATATATATATGAACATAAAATATTATTTTTACATGTTTTTTGGAAATTATAACCCTTATCATTTTTACATCAACCCCATGTAAAACCATTTTAACCTTAACTGCTGTATTTATTATTTTTTTATTTTCAATATTAATTATGGTCAAAAATTAAGTTTCAAATATTAGATAATGTAAATTATTATAATTAAAAATATGTAATCCATTTTAACAAATTCAAATTAAATAACTCAAAAAATATAATTTAATATTAAACTCGCAGACGTGATAAAAAACAGTTTTTCAAGAAGTGTATTTTTCAAGCAAAAGATGATTTTTTTTACTCACTCTATAACTAATAATATTCCTTGAATGAATATAAATTAATATTTATTGATACATATTCAATAAATTTCATTTAAATAATTCCTCATTTGGTTTTTTAATTAATCATAAATGATATTCATTAATGACATTAAAACAATTTTCAGAGAATCCCATTTTTTGAACAAAAAAATTTAAATTTCTAAAATAAAATATAAAGATGATTAAAATGAAATTAAGTGGAATAAATATAAAACAAAAATTATTTAATTTTAAATAATAATCAAAACCTAAATGATAATTTAAATATTCTCAATTTATTTGAGATGACATTTTCACAAAAATCATTATTTTTTACTATTCATTGAAAAATAAATATTTTCACAAAACTCAAAACATTTCATTGAAATTAAACATTGATAAGATAATTTAAAATAGTGTAAAATTTAACAAATAAAATTAATATAATTTTAAAAAAATTATAATATTTTTTCATGAAAATAAATGGAAATCATTATTTGGGAAAACATATTTTTTAAGAGATAAATTACGTTACTAAAAATTAATTGATTAATTGTAAAAAATGTATTAATAATTCACATTTACAAGGAATTATATATATATATATATTAAATTAATTAATACTACTCATATACACCAATTTAACTAATAGTTAATAATGATTATATATTTTGTAAGTTGTTTAATGTTAGTGTTGCATGTCGAATACACTATTGAACAATTTATCCTTTTCTATAAAATCTCAGAGTGTTAAATACTCAAACCCTTTTATAAATTTTAGATTCACAATTTGATCTTTACCTTATCTGTCAAATTTTTTACAATTTATAATACATATTTTGGAAACCCACATCATAAAAACGGTTAATATAAAAATCATGATAAGTTAAAAAAAGGCATACATAGGTGATCTAGAACAACACATAGAAGGTTTCCAAATAGCATAACATGCTTAGGAAATGAAAATTTAGACATAAAAGAAAACTATAATTCATAAATATGATATATAGTGATAATTATCATTTATTATAAAAATCTAAATGATCAAGAGAAAGTTAACAATAACATGACTATAATCCAAATAGGTGTGAAGAGATCATTCATATCATTATAAATTATTTTAATATGAAATATTTTGATTCATGATCTTTTTCATAGAGTTTAGTAATAACATTTTCATATTGACTAAGACAATAATGATATATACATAATTGATGAGATGAATTCAAACTTTTTTAAATTTATATAACATTCACATATTTTTCTTTAAATGATGAGTATTAAAAATGAATTTTTCAGCCACAAAGGAATAAAAACCAACTTTTAAATAGTCATATAACTATTAAAGGAATAAAATTATATTACACATAACTTTAGACACTAAACAAAACCAAAATTATTATCACTTGAGAAGATAATTCCCAAAAAATAGTATACCTTTATATAATGAATTGATAAATTAATATATAAAATTAAACAATATTATCCAAAGTTAAAACTAAATCATTCATAAATAATATTGAAATTAAATATTATTTCATCCTTGAATACTATTTCATATTATTTGGATTTAGAGCCCAAAAATATGGAAATATTCTTTTGAAGTAACATTAATAACTTAGTCTCCAAATCATTTTTTATATTCTAGTTTTCTATAAAATAAAACATGTGTTCCCAATATAATAAATAACATAAACCCTAAGGTGTATTAATACATAAACAATATTTCCCCATAATTTAAATGAATATATCATAGTAAAATAAATCATTAATTTCTTTTCATCCTATTAATACATCTCCTAAAATTCCAATAATTACATTATGATCTCATTACATAAAACCACAAAGGGATGTCTATAACTTTGATCTTATGATAAAAATTAATTTAGCTGACCCATAATGGTATCGATATATCTTAACATAACATAACATCAAAACATTATAATCTCTAATGTTATTTAAACCTTCCGTTGATACCAATAATATTCATCCCAAAAGAGACACTCCTCGATTCAATACTAAAATCATAAACATTACATTTTTGGTTTTATACTATTGAACATGACCCAATTTTTCTATCTAAAACATACATTATCAAAATAAAATATATGATCAGTTAAAATGTTAATTAAAATTTATGTTTATAGATTTATCGAACTGTAAAAATTTCTTACCCAAACATTATGCATTTCATTAAATGAAAATTTCTCCCACTTAACCCATCTATTCTTATTTCAAATTAATTAATTATCATTATCTAAATGAATCCAATCAATAAAAAATCCATGAAAATAATTCCTAAATACGTAGTTAAAAGGAAACACAAGATGTGTGAGCTGAAATTTATCTGTAGGGGTAAAACTAAGCACTAATAATTGAATTTAGTCTTTAATAATAATATGAGAATAAAGTTATGATGATATAATAGAAGAGATTGATCATAACATAACACGATTTAGGCGCACCTATTCTTGGATCATGAAACTATGAAAATAGAATAGGGATTTAATGTAGGCGAGATTCATCATAATTCATAATCATGATCAATGTGAAATGAATCGTGATAATAAGAAACTTATATAACCATATAAAGAACAAATAAAACATTTTGGTTTATTGGGACAACATCAATATAAAAAACATAAAAAACTATTTCAATTGAAGAAATCATATGGATATAAAACAGTATTATTCTATAGAGTATATAATCATCACCCAATGCATTGTAGGGCTATCATGGACACATTCATTTTGGATTATCACCGAACCACCCATACATAATTAATATAATTACCACCCATACATGGTTTATAACAGAATCAACTATAACTGGTTCATCAAAAAACCACCCATCATTATAAAAAATTTCCAAGATCAAGAATATTAATAGCACACATGGAGAAAGAGATTCATTAGAAAACCCATAAAAGAACCTCTATTACTTTCATAACATTATTAGCTCATGGAAAAGAAATAGTTTCCATGATAATCAATTTAAAACAATATTAACCCACGTAAAAGAATATTTTTTGATAATAATATCATTAAAACATGATTAAACTATCTAAAAGAAATATGTTCAATAACAATATCTTTGAAACATGACTCTCCCATAACAATGAAACATGTTCCATAAAAATATATTTGAAACAAGACTACCCATATAAAAGAAATGGGATAATTGTAAATCTCATTGAACCAATCATAATATATCCAAAAAAACAATAATTATGTTAAAATTAAAAAATATCTCTATTATAGCATAAGTAGAAAAAATGTTATTTTATGTTGATAAATGGAAATACCATTATAATATCATTAAAAATATATCGGAGTAATATAACCTTTCCATTTTGAAAATCACATTTTAAAACTATAAATAAAAAAAATATTTAGGAAATAATTTTCTTTGAAAAAACATTGGAAATATATAAACTAAACATCAATGAAACTAATTGAAATGATAGTGGGAAAATCTAGTCTTATAATAAATATTAAAAATAAACATTCTTTTCAAGAAATTATGGAATGGGGAGTTAAAAGTAACATAATTGAAAAAAATTAAAAACTTTCTTTTCAAAACATTTCAAAAGAAGGTAAAAAGTCATGAAAAATGGATTTTAGAAAAATAAATATATTAATAAAAGAAAAATTTTAAATAGTTTTTGAAATCATGTATATGGAAGAGAAAGATACCTAATATAAAAAAATCACAAGGTCAGTATCACTAAAAAATAAATTACCTGATATGTATTCAATCATTAAGGGGGGAAACTGAAATTAAATAGTTGAAGAACATTAATAAACATATAAGAATAAAATAGATATAGATGAAGAATATATTATTACATTATTTCCTCCAAAATTACCATAAAAATAATCAATCCTAAAGAGAAAGGATATCGTAACATAAAGCATTTCCTATTTGGAAACTCATTAATTGTAAGTCCCATGAATGAATAAATGTAAAAAACTTAAATATCATGAACATAAAGAGTTTCATGATGTAACATATCAATAAGGGAAGTAGGTAAACATAAAAAGGAAGACTGGTGTGTATAATTACAATATTCCTCAATGAAGTTAAATTTAGAGGAAGTCCCATGAAACATTGATAATCTCTCGATGAAAACCCCATGAAGAGAAAAAAATACATATGGATTTTGAAATCCGAATTGATTTTATAAAAATAATAGTAAAATAAATTCATTTTAATTTTTTAAACCAAACAATAAATATAATTTGTTAATATGGAATATGTCTCACAAAAGTACAAGTGGGATGAGAAAAACCATTACCTCAAATCTAGAAATACCTTGTATTTACCATAACACCATTATAATATTATTACATCAACTATTTTATTTATAAAAAACATTATCATGGTATAATAGTATATATTTAAATTATTTAATTTTTCTTCATTTTTAATAAAATATTTGAATACTGAATTAGTTAAGTCTTTATCAGGTGTTTTGAGGATGCTTGTTTTATTGTTTCAAAATGGATTTAGTGTATTGATGTGGTAAAAGAAGTTATTATTTCAATATATCCTATATATTTAAGATTAAATAATTATCATATTTATGCATAATTTATATTTTTTGATTAAATTATGAAAAATGGAAATGAAAAATTGCCAATGTTATTTTCATTGGATACACCACTACAAATTTTACCTATGCCAATAAACCTATAACAATGTTCTAGACAAAGATGTTGGTATTGGTATTATAAAGATACCCTATAGTAATTTGTTTTGAAAAATCATTGGTATAAGTGAAATATATAACAATGGTTTTAGTAAAACCATTGGTATAAATTCCTTGATAAGACCCTATACAAACAGTTTTGTACAAACCATTGGTGTATGAAATAACTATACCAATAGTTTATTAATAATACATTAGAATAGATTCTACATTATGTCCCTATTAAGATATTTTGATAAGATAGTTTGTATAAGTCATGTACATACCAAATATTTATCCAAACCCATTAAAATAAATTCAATAATAAAACCCTATACCAACAGTTTTGAAAAAACCATTGGTATTATTCTAGAAAACATCCAAATAATTATACTAACCGCTTTGAATACTATTGGTATAGGACTACACCCATTTCCTCCAAAACCATTTTTATAGGTATTAAAAATTCTTATATATTATTTTATAAAATAACATTGAATAAATCCAAAATTAAATTAATATTTAATTTAAATATATATTTATCATATTATGTTCACAATAGTTATTGTTTATTCATGGTTAGGTCATTGAAATATAAGTTGAAGGTGTTGGGATCAAATCTAGCAAACCTTTTTCTCACATTACCTTTACCAATAGTTTCTCAAAATACATTTTATAGGGATATACCATGATAAGATAGGAAAAACCCTATAATAAATAAGAGTAGCATATTAAAATGGATTTAGGGATTATACCAATGGATCCAAACCGTTTTTTAGATTTTTTCTATTAGTAAAAGGTAGGTCGAATGTATTCATTAGTAATGTTTGAATTTTTTAATGATCATTATTAGAATAATGTATATATTATATAATCTTTCTAGAGTGATCATAATATCATAAATAAAATATTATTTATTTCTATATACTAATATATATCATCTATGTGGTGTGGTTATGAAAATAAAGTCACATCTCTTTGTGAAGGAGGTAATCTACACATACAATGAACGATGTTGTCATCATTTTTTTGGGAGTGAAAATGTAAGAAATAAAATAATATATTATCATATTAGAATGATAAAAATTTCATTAATATCATAATTATGTAATATATATCACATATATTTATTAAATTTATCTTTATTCTTTTCCATTTAAGTGTTGATGAAAAATTACTCACATCTATTTGTGAAGTTTTAGTCCATCGTACACACTAGCGATGTTATCATATATCCAATGAAATGGAATGTAAACATAATATATAAGATATAAGTAATATGTATGTATAAATATGTTATAAATATCATATATACACTTTATATCCATCTTCAAAACCAATTGTGAGAGGTGTTTATGAAAAATGTGTCACTTAGGTTCACGAGAAGGTAGTCCACCGTACACACAAGTGACGTTATCATTTCATATTTGAGGAAACATGAGATGGTTATAGGTAATTACCATATCCTAAAATCCCTTTGATGTATGTATAATACTAATTATATTATATTACATGGTTTAATACTAATTTAATGTGGAGGATAATGTAATAAAAAAACGCATAATTAGGCATTTAACCACTTCTTGAAAGACGTCTTCAGGATTATTCCTAAGGTATCCCAAGAATGGATTTATATTCAAATAAATGATTCTAGGAAGAGGATAAGAATTTTTGGACTTGATTTTTTTAGGTTTTTCAAAACCGATGGGTTTTATAATTTTCAAGAGAAGAAGAGAGGGTGTGGTATTTATAATTGATAAAAGGAAACCATATGGAAACCACATGGAAATTTTCCCAAAATAATTATGAAATGATATTTATCCACATAAAAAATGCTCAAAAATTACCATTGATTGTATAATAGGATGGATAATATTTAAATATTTACATTGGATTGATTTTTTATAAGTTTTTTGGATTTTTATGCCTTATCATTTAAGTTTAACCCCATATAGAACTGTTTTCACCTTAACATCAATAATAAATTCTAATCGTTTTCCCTATTCATTAAGGTGAAAATATATCTTCATCATAATTAATAATATAAATAATGACAATTAATTATATGGAATCAATTTTAACAAATAAAATTCACATAATTGGGAAAATATAATTTAAAAATAACCCATTGACATAATGAAAAATTGTTTTTTCAAGAAGGATTTTTTTTTTTGGAAATGATGATTTTATATTGACTAAATGAATAATAATAATCACTATATGAAAGTACATTTAAATTTATTGATATATATAATATAAATTATGATAAAATTATTAATCATATATATTTATTTTAATTAATGAAAAGGGAGAAACATTATGCACATGAAAATAATTTCTAGAAAATCCAAATTTTAAACTCAAAATTCTATTTAAAGTAAAATCCAATATAAAGATTATTAAAATGTAATTATGCGAATTAAAGATAAATAAATGAAACTTATTTTTTATGATATAATATTTAAAACCTAATGGTACTTTTATATTTACATAATTTAATGGAAATAAATTATATTTTTATAAAAATTTGTATTTCTCTATATTCAATGAAAAATCAATATTTTCTGAAAAATCTAAAAAATATCACTCAAATTTAATATTGATATTAAAATTTCAAAAATGAATTTAATTTTTTCTTATAAATTATATAAACTATTAAAAAATTAATTATAATATCTTATCATGAAAATAAATAGAAATTATTTTTCAAGAAAACAAATTTGTGAAGAATAAAATTACTTTACTAAATTTTGATTCATTATTTACTAAAAATTATGAAATATTTTTTATTTATTATTAAATTTATATATATATATATATATTAAAATTTAGTTATTACTATTCATACCAACAAATTTAGTGGCTAGTTTATAATGGTTATATATTTGGTGGTTTGATTAAGATCAATGTTATTTGCGGAATATGCTATCAAACATTTTATAATTTTCTAAAAAATATCATTGTGATACATTTTCAAATGATATATGAAATATTAAAAATCCAAAACATCAATTAGTTTTGGTTTTATGTATTTAATATTCTCAAATGAACTAATTGATAGACCTCCCACCACAAAAATGATTTTCTCTTCTAACATGGTTAGTGTAAGAAAATATATATAGAGACCTACCATGAATCGAAATTTATGGTTGTAATAATATTGAAAATACAATAAATAGGGGAAATTTTTGTTTATAAAAAATTTAACTTACATATTCCCAACACCTTATTTATATAAAATCCTTTTATGAAAAAAATCATTTCTATATACTTTATAAATATTAGGGTTTGTTCCTACTAATAATTATAAACATTCTATATAAAAAACAATGTAAATATAATAATTTTAAAAAAATGAATAATATATTATAAAATTTTTATAAAATAATGTAATGAATGTTACAAAGACACTACAAATTTAATTCATAAATTTCACCCAAAGTGAAAAGGATGGTTGTATACCATATTTTAGGTATCCCCAATTTTTTACATATTTGAAGGTATTTGTTCAAAAACATGAAATCTATAGGTCTACCAAATTAGACAAAGGTATGTCACCATATTACTGTATGTCCTCAGTCTACCTAATTAAGAAACATTATTTCTCCTTATCTTTGGAATTTTAGAATCAATATGACCAGTAAAAAAAAGTTAATTTAGAACACATAAAATAAAATTCTCACATACATTTTATTTTAGATTCTCTCACAATATGAAAATATAAAAATAAGTAAACAAAAATACATTGAAAATACTCAAGTGTAATATTTACATTTATTTTAATCGTAAATTAAATATCCACAATGTTGCAATATTATTTATTGACGTCAACATAAATAATATTTAGTGGTCAAATTGAATAATTATTATGATTAGTTACAACCAAATCAAAAAAATATAAATTATCCTATGATTGATTTAGTAAAAAAATATTTTGATCAATGATAATTAGGTATTGAACCATTATAATGGCTTTTATAGGGTTTTATTTGGTATAAATATCACATCTCCCTCAGATATAATTTATACAACTCATCCTGATAGACTTTTTCTGTTTTCATCTGTTAGACATAATAAGTCATTATCTGACCTAATTTATAATTCATTCTCTAATGGATTTTATAAATCATCATTTATTTAAATAAAAATACACTTTAAATTATAATTAAAATTATTCATTGAGTAAAAATGAACTTCTTTATTCACATCTATATAATTTGAATGAAATAAATATTACAGATAGAATCATTTTATGAGTGAATTTAAATTTTTTGAAGTAAAAGTAGAATGAGATCTTTATACAAATAAGGGTAAATTAGTGTACCCACCACTAATGTATTACTATATTAAATTTCATGTGTAACCAACCATTTTATTTCAAATTTATATAGACACACATTTAACTAACTATTAGACAATAATAGAATACTACATTTTGAGTATCCCATATTGATTTAGATTTATAATTTACCCTATTTCACCCAACCAACCCATATATAAACTCCATGTTAAAGAAAACTTAAAAAATTTACTTATTAAAATATCATGTATTTTCAAACAAAAATTATATGAAATATATAGTCAAATATCATTAATTTATAAAATAAAAAATATAATAAATTTTAAATTCCAATTTCTGTTTAATTTTCACAATAAAAAATTTCTTTCAAATATTTTTCCCATTTAAAACAAAAAATTTTGTTGAAAAATTTCTAAGAACCATATTTCTTTAAAAATATCTTAAACTGAAAATCCATTTATAAGGAAATATGTTTTTGAATGAACCAATCAATAGGGAAACCATATTTAAGGTAATATAATTCCTTTCAAAGTTATACCTCTTTTGAAAACATATTTAAATCAAATAATATTATCTATATTTATAATATATAAAATTATAATAACTTTTCCATTTCTAAATGAGACTAACAATATTTTCAGAAAATTTATAAATAAGTTGAAAAATTTTCCCCTTGGGCTTATCTAATAATAAAACACTATCAAAATTTATAAGGTAATCTTTTTATAAAAATCTATAAGTATTTCTAGAAGCATCTCAGTAAAAATTGAAAAGACAAAAATGATCACAAGAATAATATCATTTTACCAATAACATACTAAAACATAAAAATAATCTTTATTCTTTTATAAATAATGATGTATAAAAATATACATCCTGGTCATGAATGGATTATTTTATATATAAAGACAGACTGCATTCTTGAAAATAATTCCTAAGAAAGAAATTAATATAAATCACAAATGATAAAATATGCAAAAAATATATGGTATTATTAGAAGTAATGATATAAAACATGTTCATCCATGTAGTGAAAAATAAATTAGATAACAACCTCAAAAAAAATAACAATCTAAAAAATTAGTACTTGGCCCGTGGATATTTTCATTATAGAATACTAGAATGATCAATTGTAGAATATAAAATTACAAATAAAATGTTTCATGATTGGTATAAATTTATGAAGTAGTCAAAATAATTCTCAGTAATATTGCAATATTTGGATGCCGACATGAATAATTATAGCTATCATAATAAGGTAAAAAATCATTAGTTAATATTCACATTTTTTTTCATTGATACATATATATTAAAAATATCTATATATAAATATGTATCAGTGATATTTAATTTTATTAAACCTTATACCTAATTCATACTAGGAGACAAAATAATATAGGAAATAATGTTATATGATATGGAATCCTTTGTGTGAAAACAGCTCTATGATTAAAATGATCCAGGAACCAAAATATTGGCTCAATCCTTTGAAATCGATATACATATCCTCCATGAACTATTCCAATATTCACAATACCTGAATATTCACTCAATCTTTTAGTGCCAAATGAGTACCCAAGAAACCCCTATAAATTTTATATTATGTAATAAAAAGGGTTTTGATGATTTTTTGGGGTTACTTATATTGTATTAACAAACATTAATTCTATCTAAACCTAATGGTTTTCAATCACAGATTACCTAAAACACCACACAAATACCACTTTGTAATGTCAGTTACCCAAATGCCTCATTTGCACCTAGAATGTAGTGTGATAATACCTTGGGAATATTATCTGATCATAATGGGTTTGAAAATAATTCTATAATCATTAAAATATAATTATAGGTATGATTATCGCACTTTTTTAAAGAAGTATGATATATAAATATTCTCTAAAAAATCATTAACTGCACATTAGTAAGTTAAATGTTACCAAAATAAAAAAAACACATATTTCAATTAAATATTTTGAACAAGTGATTAACGATGGTGAAGTATAAGTGTAAAACTCAATATGGATGCATACAAACCAGATCCAATATTAATAACCAAATAAAACCAACTCATGGAATATCTGATAAGAAAAAACATAGAATAATAATAAACCCAAAACATGTAAATATGAGAAGAGGTTTTCAAAAGCCTTAACATATTTTAGTTTCTCTAAAAACTAATTTAGTAATTGATACTACTTCTATAAAAGACAAAAATTATCCACAATGGACATCCAATAGAATGTAGAACCTCTAGTACTTGAAATGTTGTTTAGGAAAGACTATAACTCCACCGGGGTTCTATTATGTGTGTAGGTATAAAATACATAGTAGGTAACTAAAAAGGGTGTCTCAACATAATAGTTGTATAATAATAATATAATGGAATATGTAAAATTATGTACTTATGTATACAATGTTTTTTAAATAACAAATAAAAAATAAAGGAAAGTAAATAAAAATAAAATTCAAATATCAATACTGACTATAATTGAAAACGAACAATACTAGAATGTTCTATACTAGTATTACGTTATTCAGTCCTAAATTGGAGATTTGAGATTATATTTTTACATTGTTCCATATGGGTGGAAACCTAAGTACCTGTGATGTCTTTCAAAATAACTCATATACACACAAAAAAATTGATAGACGTGTTCAATTAAATTATGGTTCAAATGGCCCATCCTAATTATATAAATGAAACCTAGTTAGTTTTGGAAAAATTGCGACCCATCCCATGTAATAGTGGAATGGGTATAATGATTCATTGATATCTTTCAGCCCATCATCAGAATGAGTTAGGGAATTGTGATCCCATCCTAATGCATCTTACGTACCCACTATATAGAAGTACCTTCTCAACCAATCTATAAATACTATATACAAATTCAAAATTATACACTAGACTATACCATTATGAATTTTTTCAATACATAAATCAGTAAAAAATATTAGGCAGCATTGCATGTTATATGAGTTAACATGATTTATAAAAATCATTTACAAATATACTAGATTAATATATATCCATGATATGTATAATTTATTAAGAGTTACATTATTTATTCATTTTATGACTAATAATTAACATGATTATTCCAAATAGACCATTTTTTCATACTTAGTATATATATATATTAATATATTTGAGGCATAATAATATTAAAAATTACATAGAATCTTGACATCACCATACAATTATTTCTAATATGTAGTTATAGTATTCCATGAGTTAGACATGATAGAAACATTTCAAAACAACAACAAATGTTTTAAAACAATTGATGTCGAATGGAAACATGGGGTTACAATTCGGAAAGTAGATATTTCATAATATTAATACTTAAAAAGTGTGTAAAAATAAAAATAGATATAGGTGAAGGCCTACATGTGATATGTATGATAATAATAATACAAATAAATTGAATGATATTAAGGTCATGTATTTCAGAATATTGGCCTACATTATTTTAATGAGTTTCACCTTCTAGTTTATACCCCCAACATACAAAATAATATTTTAACATATCCCTTACCACAAGTAGGATTTATTTTGACAACTATGTTCAAAACAATAATTTTTTATGTAAAGTGAATGACTTTTTATTATAAAACCTTAAATATGAAATAATCAGGTAAGAAAGAGGACACATTTAAGATTACTATTTAAAAAAAATCATTTTTATCTCATGTTATTCGTTGAATGAAAAATATATAAGACCATTTATATGGAATAATAGTTTCTAAGTGTTAATGTTTGGTACCTAAAAAACCATAATTCATTCAGTGTAAAAAATCCTCTTTCCACCCCATAAACCCAACTTCCACATCACCAAAAAATAATTTCCAAATGATAGGTAAAAAATTTAACTTTTTCTTATACATCACTCATTATTAAGTATAAATAGATGGCTGAAATTATAGAATATTATAGGGAATATAAGTGTAACCCTTTAGTTATGTTTTATCAATTCTATAAGGTCTATATTTTTTAGGAAAATTAATATTCACTTTATCCACGTGATTTTTAGAGTATAAAGACACTCTAAAAATTATATCTCAACCATATATTCATGTAAATGGGAATATTAAAAATATTTAAATTATTGTGTTTAATGATATAACATAGGAATGGTTCACCAGATCATGTATCTAGGAAAAATTATAAACAAGATTCCACACAACCTAGAGTGTGTTTAAAATATAATATTTATATTGATTTCTTCATGACAATAAAACATGGTAAGGTTTATATTACATTATTCCAACTGGTTACCCTTGGAAATCAGTTAATTATTAATAAAAAATTATTGTAATCCACCCATTTAATTTTTTTCAAAATTTATTGTATTTTATTATTATTTTAGTAAAAACAAAGGAATAAAAAATATAGGCATATCTTGAGAATAAACCACAAATTTTAGACAACCATCCAACAAAAATGGGAAACGTTTCAATTCCAAATGGTGTCTAAAATCCCCAAATTCCAAAAAAATAATATATCCTGTAATTATAGATACCCCACTATATAACAACTATAACAAAAGGATAAAATAATACAAAGAAAATAACCATATAAATTAAATATAACATGTTATAGATGAAATAAATAAAAATATCCTTGGATTATATCAAAAATTCCGACAAATAAAACAAATAACACTAGGTAAAACAATATCATAATTGTTTTTTATAAAAATAGTTATGGATTGAACCAAAAAAATATTTCAGGAACACATCTAGCTAAGATAAGGCGAAACCCCATGATCATAGATGGATTTGATCTTTATATATAGAAATATAATCTTAAATACCTATCAATGAAACGTGAAATTATAAGGATAGATATATGTGTAAATGGAATGAAAGATGTAATGCTTACTATTTTATTCCTACAAGAAACTACTCAAATATGCATCGTGAAATTTTGGGTCCAGAAGGAGGGAGGACCAAGACCAAATAAACTAGGGGGATGGAGATTATATTTATATAAGCATAATGGTATAGAAGATAATAATAAGGGAATATAAGAAGTCATGTGAAATTATAAAAAGGCCCCCACTAAATAAATTCAATCCATTAGGAACCTAGCCTAGTGCTATCATGTACCTAACGTAACATCTAGCTTTGAAGGGATTTTTCACTTTTGACCACGTACCCATTTTTCCTAGTATTTTTTAAACTAAATTTTGAACCTTAAATAACTTAATGTGTTGATAATCACAAATATGAAATTTTTTTATTCTCTCACCCATAACCATTTAAAAAAATAATAAAATGTTTTTATAACACAAAAATATTATTATTATTATTTAAAATAAGCCTTATTTCATTGATTTGATTATATATATTTTAACATATAATTATAATTTTTTAGTTAATCTTGTGTTAGGATAATTATTTATTATTATTTGTTTTCATTAATTATAACATATAATTTCAATTTAAAATATCTTAGTATTTCTTAATTCAATGTTTTTAACATGTTCTACAAGATTCAAGCAGACTTACTAGTTGAATAATTTATGTTAATACCTTTAAATATCTTTTATAAAATATTTTGACTATTACAATTCTCCCTAATTATTTATCCCACATAGCCAGATATCCAATGTCTCCAAAATCCACATAAAAAATTCTATCACATACAAAAATTTCCTTATTAGGTTTCATTATATATTTTCTATATAACATGGAGTATATAAATAAAAATTTATTGAGTAATATTGAAATACCAATATAAAAAAATTATCAATATTACATTACAAGATATAAAATTCCAATTTGATCTTGATCATGTCATAAATTAGGCTATATATAACTACTATTTTCGATCATAAATGAATAGTTTTTACAAAATTTTATCTGCTGTAATATAACGATAACATGATATACAATGGTAAAATTATGGTCAATTATAATTATTTGGAAAGGTAATTAAATTTTGTAAATATAAATTAACTTTTCACAATGATGATTCAGTCATTTAGAATTCCTCAATTAGTTCTAAAACATGATAAGTGATGTTGTTTAAATATTTATACAATCGAATATGTGAATCACCTATGTGAATTTAGCTATGCCAATTCACATATGTGAATCCAATAAATTATTATCTTATGTGAATTATGATATTTTAATTCAAATATGTCAATATATAATGTCAATTCACTTACATCTATTTTCTTTCATAGAAATATTTTACATGTAGATCATAAATAAGGAAATATGGTATGGTTTTTCAAATCTTTCATTTTTACATTGGATGAAATAAATATATACAGGTTTTATTATTTTATTCATCTAAAATTAGTAAATAATTTTTTAGAATTCATACGAAAATGTTTTATGTTTTTCAATGATGAATTAAATATGATTCACCTCGAATCAATCCAGACTAGATATTTACACAATTTCGTTTTATAAAATATTATATTTATAATTAAACCTACTAAAATATAAAGAGTTCATCTCATATATAATATTTTAGTTTTACAAGGATAATAATAATCATTATTACATTTGGTATTATCTTTTAAAAACATTTTTATCTCTATAAAATATATATTTATATAATATCAAGAAACAGAGAGAACATATAAATTGGTATGCTTAAATTAGAATAACTTTGTCATATAAAGAGTTTATCATGAATGAAGTATAGGAGTATTCAAAAGAATTTATTATGAAATGTTGGAATATATTCAATAATATAGTAAATTTTCATTTGTTCATATAATTAATTTTTTACATAATTTATTTCATTTTTATTTTATTAAAATCTATGTTGACATGAATATTTGATTATTGAAATTTATTGTATCACCTAAAAATTCAAAAAGACTAATATTTTATTCAATATAATATTTGAAATGAAACATCTATATTATAATAGAATATAGAACCCCAATAAATTAAAATATATTTCTTTTTGAATAAATTTAATTTATTTGAATTCTTACGATTCATGCAACAATATGTTTCTTGGATAGCTTTTATTAAATGCAAGACATAGTTTTACCAAATAACAATATACTATTAACATTATTATTCAATCTGATAGTTATAATATTTCCATTGGAAATAAGGGTATGAATAAGAATAACTAACTAATGATAATATAAATTTTATACATGTTTATTAGATATTTAATTATTATTAATAAAATAAGTATCATTTAAATGAAAAAGAAATTCTTTCTGAAAAACTGTATTTTTCAAAAAGATGGATCAGTCGAACACTTTGAAAAAAATTAAAAATTAATATTTAATTTTTTTGAAAATTTATATGAAGAAATAAAAATAATTTTTGATATCATAATATCAATATTATCTTATAGTGAATTTGTGGGTTTTTTCTAGGAAGTTAAATTTTCTGATGAATACTAAAAATAATGAATTTTAACGTTAAAAACCTTTTCTTTAAAAATATTTATGATGATTTATTTATAAAGTAAATTTATTTATATTTTATATCAATTAATACAATTTAGGTCATTTTAATTTTTTAATTTTTTAATTTTTATATATAAATGGTTCTAAAAATTTTACCATTTTCTCTTTATAAAGCTTTTTTCTCGTCAAGTGTAGAAGATTAATATTAAATTAAATTTTAACACTTATTTTGGAAAAATGTTTTATTATTTTGAATCATAATAATTTATAAATTATAACAAGGTGAAATTAATTTTTTATCAAACTGAAATTTAAATTCATAAAAAATTAATTACCCTGTTTAACGTAAAACTGGATTTACAAGGGTTAAAACAAACACTTACGGGTAAAACTGACATTTAAAAATCTCTATAAACTATTTTAGAACCATATTTAAACCATTACCCATGTATGATTCTATAATTATATATTTTTTACCATTTAGATACATGAAAAATGTAAACATACTCTATTCTATTAAAAAATTACCAAATATGTCATCTCTCTCACCTAAAAAAGGACACCCCTCTCCTCTCTTCTAGAGGCTATAAAACCATTTTTGATTCAACAATACAAGTCCAAATAACTTAAAAAACATATAAACTCATCCTATAAAACTTATTTTGTTGGAAAATCTATCCATTGAAAGATTTAGTGTATCCTAAGGAAGATAACTGTAGAAGAGGCAATGTTCTTCAACAAGTGTCTTTATTTTAATTCTTTCTCCACCTCATTCAATTTTTATAAAACCATTATGATAAAATAACCTAATTATATCAATTATTCTTTGATATTATTATAATAATGCAATAAACTATAACAAGATACACTTTCATCAAATTTGTTATGAAATCATTTTTCATGTGTAAGGTGGACTACCACCTCATGAACCCATGATGTTAATTTTTCTATTAACACATTTCATGGTTGGGCATGATCATGGATATGAATTTTCTATATCATATTTTTAATATATTTATTTTTTGATTCACTATAATATATATATATATCTTCTTACCATTAATTCCATATGAGATATGTTAACGTTGCTCATGTGTATAGTGGACAACCGCTTCATGAAGTGATGTGATTCCTCTTTCACTAATGATTCATTTGGAAGGTATTAAATATAATTTAAAACATTATATGTGATATAATTGAAATAAATATTTTTTTAATTAAATATTTATCATAATTTAAATAGGACAAATATCTTTTTATTTTATTCTGTATCACTCATGTAAAGATGATAACATCATTCGTGTACGTGTGGACTACTGCCTTCATGAAGATATGTGACTCTATTTTCATCAACACATCACATGGATGATATATATAATTATAGAATTATTTATTTATGATATAATTTTCTTTTTTAATGTAAATATATTACTTACCATTTTCCCATAATGATCATTGAAAATTGGAAAAGCTACATATGCATTCGTATAACATAATATATCTAGGATTATAACGTATTTAATTTTATATATCATCATTAATTATTAGTTTAAAAAGTATGATTTTTGTAAAAATATGTTAATTGTTTCGTGATTTATATTATATATATTAAATAAATATATAATATGTGAAATAACTGGATCTTTTATAACAAAACACGCATGTGAAAACAAGGCACTTAACACCCAAAACAATAAAAATAATGAAATATAATTATTGAATGGGTAATAATATGTTATAAAAATAACATAAATGATATTATAAATATTAATATGGACATGGAATAATTTTATTAAATGTTTTAAAAAACTATATATGATGTAAAATCACATTTTATGAAAAGGAAGAGAGAGGTAAGGGATTTCTTCTCAATTTCAGTTCTTTGAGGAATTCAGTAATCTTATGCACCTAATTTATTTTTTATTGTATATATTATAGTTACACTATTATTTATCACATTTTATTAAATTATTTTAAAAATAACTATCCATAAAATTCAAGCTAAGGACCATAAATTCTTGTTTCTTGAAATGATTAGGTACATAAAATGGAAAACATAAAAATAGAAAAGAACATATTTATTTTAAACATCCATAAAGTTATCATAAAAACCATTGAGATCATACATCGGTAAAGGATTACTTATGTAACATCCCAGGTAAATAAATAATACGAATTTTTCATATTTAGTAATTTTTGAATTAAATATTAATTTTACTTTAAAAGGGTTTTAATGTTGGATAGCGTACCCAATATGCAACAACGAGTTTCTTTGAAATTTTATATTGCACACTAATAAAATATTATTATTTTAAATGGTAGTTAACTCCTAGAAATTGTATTGGAGGGAATGAAAAAAACTAACTACAATATGATTATACATTTTTGTTAAATGTATTTACATTTATCCAATAAAAGTTAGAGGCTTAAAATGTGAATGAATCTAATTTTAAGCATAATTTACATTAAATGGCTGATTTATCACCTTTTAATGGAGAAAGATTTTTAAATCTAGTTTTGGTCACTTTTATAAATTATATACGACCAAATAAAATCCTTCTTTAGAATGGGGAAATCAAAATTTACACTGGGTAAATTTTTAAAATTATTCTGATAAAGTTCATTTTTAATGAATAGTGAAAATATTGTATTTTAATTCAAAACTATGTTTTAATCAAATTTATTTATATGGGTAGATTAAATTTTTAATTGGTTTTAAAGTGTAATTAGAATATATTTTTACCATTTAATCCAATGTTGGTCATTGAAATTAATTTCACTTTGAAATTGGATATAACCAAGTATCAATCTTTTGATAGTTACTGTTTCTTAAAAACACGATATTTGTTTTGTTAAAGGGAATTAATTTTAAAATTAATTAATTAGACTTATCTGTTTTTAATTTTGAAAAATAGAAATCATTTTTGAATTAGGAATATCAAATATAGCATAGGCTGAATTTTCGGTATTTTTCTGAAAAACTACAATTTTTGATGAATGGTGAAACCACTTAGTGGTAGTTAAAAAACTGACTTTTTCATTTAAATGAAATTTTAAAACATCTGTGAATTGAATTTAAAAAATAAGACATAAATGGTTGTTAAAAATTAGTAAAATGTGGTTCATTATGATGAAAATAATTTTTGGTGAATAGTAACTTTTGACTTTTATTTACCGCGGTTAAAGGTAAATAGGGTAATTTAAGGTTAAAAGAATATTATACTAATTCAAAATTACCTTAACACATGTCCAAAACTTATTGGTTGAGTCATTAATGACCATGGGAATCTTTGGGTCGATTTTGGGACCCCATTGAGCCACATGGGAGTGATAATGACAATTTAGATTAATTAATTTAATGTAAAGACAAAATTGACATTAACTAAAATCCTTTAGTAATTAATTTTTATATGGTGTTATATAAGTCATCTATTTGACTATAAATAATAATTGGAAATATAAAAATATTTACTACATGATAGTATTTGTTTTATAATTTTTAGACATCAAATAATTTAAATTATTTATTACTCAATAATGATGCAGTATTTATCTCATTAATAAATAATTTATATAAATAAGATTATAATGATTAAAATATTATCCAAAACCTGTAAAATTACTATTTTATGATTTTATGTTGACCATGAGTCATATTATATTTATCTTTAATGATTTTTTTACACTTTTAAATCGATGATAAGTTTATAATAAAATAATATTTTCAGACTTTCCAAAAGAGACCCTCTTCTCCCTTATAAAATAAGACCACTTATAACCAATTAATCACACCTCTCAAGCCGTTTGGATCGTCCACACTCTACCCAATTAATCTCCATACATACCTCTCCTCCTCCTAGAAGCCTTTATTTAGGCATAAGGCACTTTAAGAAGTCCTTTGGTTCAAACCAATGGGTGTTACTCAAATTAAAGGTAACCGTTTCTCTTAATTTGTTTTCTTCTATTTTACTTCTCCAACCCCTGAACTCTTTTTATTCCATTCTTTTGAAACTACATCAGTATCCTAAATATACTAGGATGTTTTAATGAGAATTATTTTAACTACACATACACACACCTCCATCTAATTGGTGAAGAACATAATGTTTATGTGGATGGCAAACTAATGCCTCACGAAACGATGACTGTTTGATTATCTCCTACCCCCTCTCATGGTGGCCATTATGATGGAATTGTATTTATATATGATATATATTATATTTATGTTTTCTTTATGCTTCTGTATTTTCCATTTATAGCACTCCTTTATGGTTTCCATAGTGGGTAAATACAATAATCTCATTTGAGGAAGTGCGGACTGCCGCCCCTCATAGTGATGTGACTCGTTAATGCCTTATGTGGGATGTATAAAGGATAGAGTTAATGATATTATATATTATATAATACTGTAATTATAATATACCTATTTATAATTATGCCTTGATTCCATAAAAATAAATAATAGAAATGAAAGTAGCGTTCATGCGTACATACAGCTTACCGTCTCCATGAACGGTTCATTTCATTTTTTACCACTAAATGTTATGTACTATTATAAAAACATGTATATAATGGATATATATAATATATATGATATCTAAATCATGAATATAATTCTGGGTATAATGAACCTTTGACCACATGAACAACATGTAATTATTAGAAGTCCATTTTTGACTCAAGTACCAAATATCCACAAAACAAACATTATTAACATAAATGATTACATAATGTTTATAACATGGTAATAAGTGATATAAAAGGAATAATAAACTTTAAAATGTTCTTAAGAAAGAATAAATTAAATTTATTTTATTATTCAGGAGATTAAAGAACGATCGAGTCATGTCGGACATGAGGTATGTGATTTCTTATCTCACTTTTAATTCTAGGAGATTTCCATTGTTCGCCAATTATTCATTTCATGTGGTGTATTGTGTACTTAAATTTGATATATATTATCAGGATTCTAATTATATTCATGGTATTCTATGATTAATTTGGTTTATATCAACCTTTGGTCAAATGACTCAGTTTATTACAATGTGGTAAAGGGTTTCATCTCACTTTTTATTCCTGTGAAATTCATGCTATATTTGCCACTATTTTCTTTTGAGTGGTGTATGTGCTGCCCATGATTGTAATCTTTGTGTAATATAATTTCATTTATGGGTATTTACATATATATTGTATGGTATTTCTTTCATGTGGCGTATGTTTTGTAAGTTACCAATCGGTAAGGGAACCTTTCACCCTCCTCTTTTTAAAGGACTTCTTTTTGTTATGTCCTTTAACTTACATCTTATTATGTTGGAATAAGTTATTATATATAATTAATGATGTAAAAATTATTTCCAAGTGTTGATATACCCTTTTTATCTCATCAAATCATTTTCTGAATTATAAAGAGATGTTGTTAGGATGTCGAATTTTTACAAGGGAACTTCTTAACCCAATTTCAATTCTTTGGGTTCAACTTGTACTTCCTGAATATGTCATCCTATGAATATGTGTGAATGAATTATGATTGTTTTACACCTAATATAAACTTATATTGGGTGTATTTATATTTTTCACACATAATTATGTGATTGATTTATCCTTAATTTAAGGATACCATCTTTATAAGGGTTTTCATCTCAATTTACATTTCCATTGAGACTTCATTGTTATTATGCACCAATTCACTCTTATATGGTATATATACTATCCTTTGAAAAATTATATCATGAATTCCTTTATTCTCATGATATTACAAAGTTCTTATTAAATGTTATTCCTCATTAATTGGTATTTAAGCATCACTCTTTTTGTTAAAAACCTCTTTAACAAAAGTATTGTTTTAAATGTTTAAAAGATTTATTCTTCCAAGTATTTCTCATTAAGCTCCATGTTTTCAAAATGGGTTTCTGGATTTATTAATATGGAAATTAATGTTTTCAAATGATAAATTTATTTAAAAGTTTCAAAGTGGTATTGGACACTTTGATTCAAAAAATATCTTTTTAAATGGTTTTGAAAATGATTTGATAAAGCATTGTTTATTTCAATATCATGATTTGATATATTGGAATGTGGAAATGTTTTCATTCCTTTATACTTGTGATATGGGGTTTTTGGGCATTGATTACGTATATGGGTGGTTCCGTGATAAAACTGGGGTGGGTGAGCCCATGATAGCTCTCCAATGCATTGGGTAACGTGATGGAGGTAAACATGATGTTTCCCCTAAGAGATTTAGGGAATATACTATGATGGGTACTCTAAGTGTAACTCCCTATGTAGTTGTGATAGCTACAATGTATGTTTGATATGGATGCCATAAGTAACCCTTATGATTTATGATTTTTTTTGTGTTATTCATAAATATCACTAGTGCAGAAAACATTTTTTACGTCGGTTATTTTTCATTATTTACGTCGGTTTTTAGGTGACGTTAATACAGACGACGTTATAAATAACGTTTTTTACATCGATTATTTAAAACCCGACGTAACATCCCTAACATCACGGTGTTTATCACGTCGGTTCATTAATAACCGACGTGATAAATATGCGCGGGGGGGGGGGGGGGGGGGGTTTATCACGTCGGTTATTTTCTAAACCGACGTGATAAAACGCATGGGATATCGTTTATCACATCGGTTATGACATAACCGACGTGATTAACCCTTCCCCGGGCCTATTATCACGTCGGTTTCTTAAATAACCGACGTGATAAAAAGGACTAGGAAACGTTTTAGCACGTCGGTTATCCAATAACGGACGTGGTAAATCGATTCCCAGGCATTTTATCACATCGGTTATATTAAGAACCGACGTGATAAAAGGCCCAGGAACGGTTTATCACGTCGGTTCTCGAAAAAACCGACGTGGTAAACCCCTACCGATTTATTTACCACGTCGGTTATAAAATAACCGACGTGAAAGTGATATTTTTTTTAAAATAATTGCACTGCTCTCACCAAAAAGCAACCAGAAACCAAACAACAAAAATAACCATGCCAGCCCTCCCCCAAGCCCCAACTGAACCCCACCCTCATCTATACCCACCTAACAACCTGGCCAGCCCTCCCCCACCACATTGGAGCCCTACCACAACCCTTGGACACCCCCCACCCCTTGGACAACCCCCACCCTCATTTACACCCCCACGACCCCTAGTACAACCTCAAACACCCATTGGACACCCCTCCCATATCCCTTGGACACCCCTACCCCTTGGACAGCCCCCCACCCTCATTTACACCCCCAAGACCCCTAGTACAGCCTCAAACACCCATTGGACACCCCCCACACCTTGACAGCCCTCCCAGACCCCTTGGACACCCCCCCGACCCCTGGACACGCCCCCGAGCCCTTGGACAGCCCCAAACACCCCTTGGACACCCCTCCCATATCCCTTGGACACCCCCCACCCCTTGGACACCCCCACCACTTGGACACCCCCACCCCTTGGACAGCCCCCCACCCTCATTTACACCCAACCGGCCCCTTGGACAGAACTCCCAGACACCTTGGACACCACTCCCATATCCCTTGGACACCCCCACCCCTTGGACACCCCCACCCTCATTTACACCCCCCGAACACTAGGACAGCCCCAAACACCCCTTGGACACCCCTCCCATATCCCTTGGACACCCCCCACCCCTTGGACACACCCCCACCCCTTGGACAGCCCCCACCCCCTGGACACCCCCCGACCCCTTGGAAACCCCCCTACCCCTTGGAAACCCCCCCATCCCCTTGGACAGCCCCAAACACCCCTTGTACACCCCTCCTATATCCCTTGGACACCCCCCCACCACTTGGACACCCCCACCCCTTGGACAGCCCCCCCCCCCCACCCTCATTTACACCCAACCGACTCCTTGGACAGCCCCAAACACACCTCGGACACCCCACCCATATCCCTTGGACACCCCCACCCCTTGGACACCCCCCACCCTCATTTACACCCCCCGACCCCTAGGACAGCCCCAAACACACCTTGGACACCCCTCCCATATCCCTTGGACACCCCCCACCCCTTGGACACCCCCCACCCCTTGGACAGCCCCCCACCCTCATTTACACCCAACCGGCCCCTTGGACAGAACTCCCAGACACCTTGGACACCACTCCCATATCCCTTGGACACCCCCACCCCTTGGACACCCCCCACCCCTTCGACAGCCCCCCACCCTCATTTACACCCCCCGAACACTAGGACAGCCCCAAACACCCCTTTGACACCCCTCCCATATCCCTTGGACACCCCCCCACCCCTTGGACACCCCCACCCCTTGGACAGCCCCCCACCCCCTGGACACCCCCCGACCCCTTGGAAACCCCCCGACCCCTTGGAAACCCCCCCATCCCCTTGGACAGCCCTAAACACCCCTTGGACACCCCTCCTATATCCCTTGGACACCCCCACCACTTGGACACCCCCCACCCCTTGGACAGCCCCCCCCCCCACCCTCATTTACACCCAACCGACTCCTTGGACAGCCCCAAACACACCTTGGACACCCCTCCCATATCCCTTGGACACCCCCACCCCTTGGACATCCCCCCACCCTCATTTACACCCCCTCGACCCCTAGGACAGCCCCAAACACACCTTGGACACCCCTCCCATATCCCTTGGACACCCCCCAAACACCCACCCACCCCCTTGGAACCTCTCCCCCCATACCAAAATCCAGACCAGAAAAACCATCAACAGTAGACCAAAACAAGAAGTAGAAAAAAATTAAACATTTACTTATATAACATTCAAAACTTACACTGTCAACTTCAAAAAAAACTAAATCCAACCTAAATGACTACGAAATACACAATTACATTGACAATATTCAAAATTACATTTTACATTACAAACAACTAAAAGTCAATCAAACCTGTAAAATAATTTGACCACTCCACTTGTAAGTGTTTGATATCTTCAGCAGTAAAGGGTTGAGGGTCATCAAAAAGCTACAAAGGAAAAGGATAGTAGTCAACATGTATAATGAATAAATCAAATTGAAATATTATGAGAAAGAGGAAATCTTACCAGGTCAAAACTCAGAACTGTCCCAGTTGTTATTATTTCATACATAAATCTTAACATGTAATATCCGCATTCGATGATGCCTTGTTGATCATGACATTTCTGTTTGAGTGAGTGTAAATTCAATATATTATTTTTATGTAATAAATCAAAATGTACAAATTATAAATGGATATTTACCTTCGCATGTACATATTTGATCTTGAAATTCCTTTTCTTTGCGCTTTTTCGAAAGTGGACCCATGCCCTGTTAGAAAATAATAAGAATGGGGTAAATTTAAAATTCATTACAATATATAAAACTATTGTGAAATTGAAACTTACGTTTCCAATATATTCTTAAAACTTTCTCACACATCATCATGGAGAGAGCATATCCAATAAAGTGTTTTCTCCCTAGGGAAAAAGACCCCTAACATCCAATGATCCCTGATAAAAGGAAATTTAACGTTAGTGGTTTTTTATGTTAAAAGATAATTAACTCTTTGAGAGGGATTTGTTTCATACCTCTCACAAAAAGGCATCATCCAACACTGTGTGATTACATTCTTTTCAAATCTATCAGCAATATAAAGCATTCTTTGTTCCTCATCCAATGCACATGCTTCAGGGGAAATCAATTGTGGGTCCACGAATCCATATACATCTGTCAGCTCATTCCTCTCACAAATTTTATACATATACCTAATACAAGGCAGACATAAGTATACATTTTTAATAAATATAACGCAAGGAAAAGGTGTTAAGACTTACATGATAAAAATTTTCACCACGTTGATGCCCAACTTATCTCCAGTGACAAACTCCATGATAACATTTTTCATAATCCCCACACTTAGTTCACGTCCACAGACATGAGCATCCATTGTAAAGTCATAATGATCCGCCAACAAATTTGAATATCTTGACAATTTGTCAAGACTGCTAGTATCTGCATCTGATGTCTTAGCTATTTGTCTTTGTTGTTGTCTATACAGTATTTCTTTACCTTTGAAGTATTCCTGTAAAAATAAATTGAAAAATATATTAGTTTTCAAATGATAAAACATTAATAAAAATATAAAATAAAAGATATAACATCCATACCTCTAAGGTAATGAGTCGAAGAAGTCTGGATGGCCAAAGTAAAAAATGGCAGATACTATGTCCAACTGTCGTCACCTAATCTGTAGGTAATGGTATCCGAGCTGATCTATCTATAATATCCTGTACAGTGACCCTCTGATTCTCTACCTATAACTGTTGATGATGAACTGTATATCCTATACAATATACCATCCCATATGCAACTATATGATGTTGAGGATCATCAACATACAACTCACAATAAGTAGGTAGCTTCGACGGAGGAGGAGGATCAAAAATGGGGTCCGCAGGCTGAGTTGGGGGAGTGGGAGCTACTGGGAGAGGTGGAGTGGGAGCTGCACCCTGAAATTGTCTTTGCAAGTCTGCAAACATAAACTGCACCGATTCTCTAATCTTTTCCTCCATTTTCGCATTAATATTATGGACTTCAGCCTCCAAGGATTCTATTTTTTTTATAAACACCCTCAATATTAGAAGTTGAGGAACGTGGCAACACTTTTCTTACCGATACACCTGCCGGATATCCTCTTACACGGCCAGGATGTTCGGGCTTTCCCAATGCCATAGATAAAATATCTTCCCTCCCAGATGGTGTAAATGTCCCCTGTGAACTCTGCTCCTCAAGAGAGTCCTGTAATAATTAATTGAACATTTCTATAATGATTGGAAATATATGATGAAAATAGTAAACTTAAATAAATAAAATATATATCTTACAATCCTCTCAACTACGAGTCTCGATTCTTCCGAAAGATATTTTCCTTTTTTTCCCTTCCGAGCTCTTTTCCATTTCTCATGTCTAGATGGAGGGGATGGAGGGGCCACCTCTCCAGAGCTTGAAGACTCAGCTCTTAGTTGTTGAAATTTTTCTGCCATCATTTTTTCTTCCAATAATGCATACCCTCTCTGAGATAAACTATGAGGGTATACATTTTTAGATTGGATATCTTGATGAGCTTTCCTTGTTTGCTGTAAATTAAGAATAAGTAATCATTAAAAAAACAATAATAAGATCATTTATATAAGAAAGCTTATAAAAGTTTACATTGCCCTTACCAAAAATGATTCTTTTCTTCTACTTTCAAAAAATTGTCTCCATGTGTCTTAATCTATAAAAGGATATATACGACATGGATTCTCACGACTCCTATGACCATAAATGAAATCAGATGAGAGGGTTGATTTGAAATCCCTCCATCTCCTAGCAGCCAACGATAAGCATTTCTTCCTGACTCCTCCAGTGTCAGTAATATCAAATGTCATCTGATAAAAAAGAGGTTAAAAATATTATATATACTAGAAAAATTTAAAGAATAGTCAAACAATAGCAAAAGATATTACCAAAATGGTCTCCCACAGCTGAGAAATTATCGCCTTATCCACACTTCTCCAATCATCATAGAGAATTCTTACTTTTCTCTTAGCATGAGTTGCTACAAAACCCTTAAAATCTTTAGCATTTGGACCTCTAGGAATATCATCATCATCAAACTCCATGACTATCCTCTCCTCCTTCGTACGGGAAAGTGATAATTTTGGTAAACGTGTGCACCCACGCTTACCAACCTTTGAACTCTTTTTCGTAATAGGAGCATGTGAATGTTTCTCCCCAGATGTATGACCAATATGCTCATCTCCAGAATCATGTGGATGATCAACTGATTGATCTGTCATTTTCCTTCAAATCAAAAAAAAACAAACATTAGTTCAAAAATATACAAATTCAAATATTGTAATACTACTTAATCAGAAAATAGAAAATTGTACTAAATTACATAATAGTAATCATTGGTAATATGGTAAGCATGTTAAACAATGATAAACATGGTAAACACAGGCAAAAGGTTGCCAAGGAGTTGGCCCAAGAAAGCTGAAAAGTGGACTCACTGAGTCCTCCGGTCAGCCGGTGTGAGCTCACAGGCCAGCCGGAGGACCCAGGAAGTAGACTTTCCCACTGCCTGGTGCCACCGGACGGTGGACCGGAAAGAGAGCCTTCCTCTCTGTCTGGACCACCGGCTGGCCGCTGGATCACCACCGGCCGGCCGCTGGCTCATCACCGGCCGGCCGGTGGACCAGACAGAGCTTTGCTCTGGACCACCGGCCAACCGGTGATCCACCACCGGCCGGCCGGTGCGCCCAGGACTTCTCCTCTTTACGGTTTTTATTGTTTTATCGTTTTGGTTTGATACATGTTTTAATAAGTAAAAAATTTACAATATCTAACATTATATGAAAAAACTAAATGTAAACAAGAAATAAACATGTGTTACCTGTAATTTTAGGAATGTACAGTTGGATTGTTTTCCCAAATTCCTTCGTCGTGATCGTTCCTTATGGCACAAACCATGTCTTCAACATACTCATCATTATGTTCTGTTAATATTTCCATGGAAGTAGGGATCTCACATAAATCAGCATCTTCATCAAATTCATCCTCACCAACATATTGTTTTTTCCCTTGTAAAACAACAGCCCACTGCATATCTGATTAATCTACTACATAGAAAATTTGTTTGGCATGTGTTGCCATTATAAAAGAATCAGCTGTGTCTTCTAATCTATTCATATTAACAAGTGTCATTCCAAATTCATCGTGTCTGAAACTGTTGTTACCGATAAACCATTTACAGTTAAAAACAGGAACTTTAATTTTAAAGTAATCAGCCTCCCATATGTCTTCAATCACTCCATAATATGCACTTGATGCTGAAATTGGGTTTCTGTCCTTAGACTCGAAAAATGCATTGCTTCTGCAAACACCAATACACCACTATTCTGAACTGCAATTCTGTTGTCCTGAGCTTTCGTATGAAATGTATAGCCATTAATGTCATAAGCGGACCATGTTATCACATTTAAAGATGGACCACCCACTATCCATTTTAATGTCTCTGATACATCTGATCTACCAAGAAAGGTGTTTTTAAACCATGGCAAAAAAGTTTTGTTGTGCTCATTCAAAATCCACATTTCTTTCTTCTTTGGATGACATTGTTTCAACTCATTAATATGCAATGTGATATACGGTTGAACATCAGCTATGTTATTCAAGATGTATGATTCTAACTTCTTCATATGTTCAGCTGACAGTGATTTGACTTTCAAGCCACGAATCCCCTTTCCCTCATTATTAACCCGTTCATGGCGAGATGGAGGCAAACCTATGTGTCGCGCCGTAGCCAAGTAGCTCGTACAAAACTCTGCTACCTCCTCAGAAATATACTTTTCAATAATGGAGGCTTCAGGTCGGTATGGATTTTTAACATATCCCTTTAATATTTTCATATACCTTTCAAAAAGATACATCCAATGAAGATATACAGGTCCACAGAGCTTTATTTCTCGAACCAGATGAATCATTAAATCCACCATCATATCAAAAAAAGTTGGAGGAAAATACATTTCCAAATGAAAAAGTATAAAAATTGCATCCTTTTCCAAAATTTTCAAAGCATTCTCATCAATCGACTTGTTACAAATTGAATTGAAAAAATAACACAACCTCATTATAGTCTTTCTGACACGGATGGGCAATATTCCAAGCAGTGAAACTGGTAGAATTTGTTGCATCATGACGTGACAATCATGTGCTTTCATACCTATCAACTTCAAGTCTTTCAATGAGACAAAATTTTTTACATTTGAAGAATAACCTTGAGGCACTTTGATATCATGAAGACACTGACAGAAGCTACTTTTCTCCCTCTTCGATAATGTATGAGAAGCCGGGGGAAGAAATGTTCGTCTTCCTTTAGGAGTGGGAGCTAACTCCAAACGTATTCCCATTGATAGTAGGACAAACCTTGCATTCAACCCATCTTTTGTCTTTCCTTTAATATCTAGCAATGTTCCGATCAAAGAATCACAGATATTCTTCTCCACGTGCATGACATCAATATTATGTTTGACTTCATGATACCTCCAATATGGTAGCTCAAAACATATTGACCTTTTCTTCCAAATATGTCTATCATTACCAGATTTCTGCGTCTTTCCCAATGTCACATCAAGGTTTTCACCCTCTCAAAATACAAATCTGGGGATAAAGGTTTTGGAGCAGTATCAAATTCTTGTGAGCCATTGAATGCCTTTTTTAGTCTTCTATAAGGGTGATCCATAGGCAAAAACTTTCGATGACCCATGTACACTGTTTTCCTCCCATGATGCAATTGACAATATGACGTCTGTTGTTCGCAAATTGGACATGCTTTATTCCCTCTAACACTGTATCCAGACAAATTTCCATATGCTAGGAAGTCATTTATAGTGAGTATAAGCACTTCATGCAGTTGAAAATATTCCATTTTATAAGAATCATACACCCTAATACCATCAGCCCATAACAGTTTCAAATCATCAATCAGCGGTGACAAGTATACATCAATATCATTGCCGGGTCGCTTTGGACCAGAGATCATGATACTCAACATGACATATTTGCGCTCCATACAAACTTCAGGAGAGAGGTTGTAAATTACCAATAAAACAGACCATGAACTATGTGTGCTACTGAGGGTTCGGTATGGATTCATTCCATCTGTGCACAAGCCTAGTCTTAGATTTCTAATTTCATTTCCAAATGTAGGGTACTGGGCATCAATTTTCTTCCATTGTGGACAATCAGCTGGATGACGTATTTTTCCATCACATACCCGCTCATCATCATGCCATCTTAACCTTTTTTCATCATGTGAATTTGCAAATAAACGTTTGAAACGAGGAATTATAGAAAGATACCAAAATACCTTTGAAGGGAGCTTTGTAATCTCTACATCAGCTTGTGATTTTTCTTTCACCTTATATCGTGATGTCCCACATTTAGGACACTATTTCAAAAATTCATATTCCTTCCTATATATAATGCAGTCATTCGGACAGGCATGTATTTTCCTGTATCCCAATCCCATCGGGCATAATATTTTTTTGGCCTTATAATGTGAATCTGGAAGATCATTATCTTTTGGAAGAATGTCTTTCATCAATTGTAGCAGCTCTGTAAAACTTCTATCACTCCATCCATGTTTCGCCTTCAGGTTAATCAATCTTAACACCGCCGACAAAACCGTAAAATCTGTACAACCAGGATATAATGGTTTTTCGGCATCACCATATAGACGTGCAACTGTCGGTTCTATCTCAATTTGTTCTTCTACAATATCGCGAATCATTTCTTCAATTCCATCGGAGTTACCATCTTGCGATTCATTATCATCAGTGAAATTCTGTCCAGTTTCGCCATGCCAAATCCAAGGGTTGTAACTCGGATTGAAACCATGACAAATCAGATGATCTTTTATCTCTCTACTTTTCAACTTCTTCATATTCAGACATTTCAGGCATGGACAGAAAAAAATGTCACTACTTGGAACATTTCGTTTAGGAAATTCCAAAAAGGCATCAACACCTTCCTCATATTCATTGCTCATTCGATGTGCCGTAATCCAACTTCGACTCATTATTACCTATAACAAATAGAAAAAATATATATATTTTTTAGATAAGACAAATATATGTTTATATGAAAAAAATCATAATTTGAATGTATACAATTTTGAAATATAAAACAAATCGATGTGTATTTAAAAAAATATGCTTGAATATTATTTTTTAAACAAAATATAGTAAGATATAACACCCCCCTGGACACCACCCCCCACCCCCTACCCCCTTGGACACCCCCTGGACACCCCCAAAACCCACCCACACCCTTGGACAACCCCCCACACCCACCCACCCCCTTGTAAACCCCCCTGGACACCCCCCGACCCCTCTGGACAGCCCCCCGCCCCTCCTGGACACCACCCCCACCCCCTACCCCCTTGGACACCCCCTTGGACATCCCCCAACCCTCTGGACAGCCCCCCCACCCACCCGGACAACCCCAAATACCCTCTGGAGAGGCCGCCACCCACTTGGACAGCCCCCCACACCCATCCAACCCCTTGGACACCCCCTGGACACCCCACCGACCCCTCTGGAAAGGCCGCCACCCCCTTGGACAACCCCCCACACCCACCCATCCCCTTGGACACCACCCTGGACACCCACCGACCCCTCTGGATAGCCCCCGACCCCTCTAGAACGCACCCCCACCCCTCCTAGACACAACCCCCCACCCCCGACCTGCTTGGACACCCCCCTGGACACCCCCCAACCCTCTGGACAGCCCCCCCACCCCTCCTAAACACCACCCCCACCCCCTACCCCCCTTGGACACCCCCCTGGACACCCCCCAACACCCACCCACACCCTTGGACAGCCCCCCACACCCACCCACCCCCTTGTAAATCCCCCTGGACACCCCCCGACCCCTCTGGACAGCCCCCCCGCCCCTCCTGGACACCACCCCCCACCCCATACCCCCTTGGACACCCCCCTAGACATCCCCCAACCCTCTGGAAAGCCCCCCCCCCACCCGGACAACCCCAAATACCCTCTAGAGAGGCCGCCACCCACTTGGACAGCCCCCCACACCCATCCAACCCCTTGGACACCCCCCTGGACACCCCACCGACCCCTCTGGACAGGCCGCCACCCCCTTGGACAGCCCCCCACACCCACCCATCCCCTTGGACACCACCCTGGACACCCCCCGACCCCTCTGGACAGCCCCCGACCCCTCTAGAAATCCCCCCACCCCTCCTGGACACAACCCCCCACCCCCGACCTGCTTGGACACCCCCCTGGACACCCCCAACCCTCTGGACAGCCCCCCCCACCCCTCTTAAACACCACCCCACCCCCTACCCCCCTTGGACACCCCCCTGGACACCCCCCAACACCCACCCACACCCTTGGACAGCCCCCCCACACCCACCCACCCCCTTGTAAACCCCCCTGGACACCCCCCGACCCCTCTGGACAGCCCCCCACCCCTCCTGGACACCACCCCCACACCCTACCCCCTTGGACACCCCCATGGACACCCCCAACCCTCTTGATAGCCCTCCCACCCCCCTGGAATCACTGAAAATTTACCATAACAAGAAGTTGGTCCATTCAAAGAATGTTTTTAGGTGTGGAGGAAGAACTGAGTTTCAATAGATAGAGAAGGAACTCGACATTAGGTTGTCTATTCCAGGTGTGGATTTGAAGGAGTTAATGTTTGTTCAGTGAACCAAGAGATTGAATCAGAAATTCAGATGTTGTGCCATTTTCACATGATGAGGATGAATAATTGGTGGGGTTTGACTTTTAAATGGAGAGCTTAACAGACCATCATATTTTCTATAGATCAGTAAAGGATGTTAGCATCGAACATAAGGCTTAAGGGATGCTTTCAGATCCAAATATGTATGTTTATGGATGCAATGGATCTAGTAGAGGTTCTAGAAAGAATGGTGGTTTTATTTGTTTAGGATAAGTAGTGAAGAAAAAACTAGTTAATTTTTTACTTGCTGAAAAGAGGGTATCTAAAATTTTTAACATGCCGAGGGGAAATCTGGCGAGTCCTCCTCGTGAAACTTTGTTTTCAGGGGGTGAAAATGGTGATGTGATCCCAAATCCATGCACCTATGCCATGGTTGTGTGTGAATAAAGTAGTAACAACTGTAAAAGGGAAACCCATCCAAATTGACACGCCCCAACCCTCTCGGGGATTTATAGAAAACGATGAAAAATTAGTGAAATCATAAAATTAGTCAATATTTCAAGTCGAACTAATAGATCTAGGGATGATAAATAAGATTATGGTTCCAAAACGAGTTAAAAGGGTTCGCAATCAAAGAATCTTAGCTAATTTCAACAAAAAAATCACAACATATATATATATACTATCCGCGAAAAAAAACGAACGAGTGGGAGGATTACCTGAGTGCTGCGAATTTAGATGATTGATCCGAGGAGATTAAATATGAGAAATGTTGATCGCAAAACGAATCTAAACCCACGAAATGGACGAGCCAATTCGGGTTTACGCGCGAGAGAGACGAGTCGCGACTGTCGAAGGAAAACTCGCGAATGACAATCCACGGGTCTGGGTAAATTTTTAAATGAGTTATCACGTCGGTTATTCAATAACCGACGTTATAATTTTTTTAAAAACATTTATAACGTCGGTTATTCAATAACCGACGTAAAAACCTTCCTCCGATTCTTTTTTTACGTCGGTTATTTTATAACCGACGTTATAAAGGGCTCAAAATCCGCATTTTATTACGTCGGTTATTCCATAACCGATGTCAAAAACATCTGCGGATTCTTTTTTTACGTCAGTTATAAAATAAACGACGTAAAAAACGCCCCTCGCTTCTATTTTTTACGGCGGTTAATGTATAACCGACGTAAAAAACGAAGTCGCGCGATTAATAACGTCGGTTATAAAAATAACCGACGTTAAAGGTGTACTAAACATAGGTTTTTACGTCGGTTATTAAATAACCGACGTAAAAAACCTCGTTTTACATATTATGACGTCGGTTTTATATAACCGACGTAAAAATTGGTGACGTAAAAAACGTTTTCTGCACTAGTGTCATATGATTTTGTAAGGAATGTTATGATTGAAAAGTATGGTTTCATTGATTTGTATATATCGATGGGCTAATTTTTTCCTTCCTTATTTTATAACCCTTACTGATCTTTTTATGCTCATCCCATGTTTTTGAAATGTTTTCCACAAGACTTAAAGATGAATAAGGTTAAGGATGGGATCAAGGAAAAGTCATTCTATCTAAAACATGGAACTAGACATTTTTCTTTTTATGTGTTTTTATTTTATGAAAAAATGGATACTAAATAGTAGTGTCTACATGTATTTTTCAAGTTGTATTGTAATTGTTGTGTCTAAATATCTAAAACTCTAAACCTGAAAAGGCCCTCAAGGTGAATTATTCATTTAATTCAATATTATGTAAGGTTTAAGGCCGAGTCCTTATAGTTGGTATGAAATTACGGTTTAGAAAACTTTAGAGGTAATGGAATTCTTTAAGCATAAGTGACATTACCATAATGGTTAGGATTTCAGAAAGAGTCATAGTTTTTTTAGTTAAAGTGAATGATTTTTAGATAAAATGAATAAGTATATCTTAGTGGTTACCCTCCTCATAAGATATTATATGATGATTTTATTGATATACTAACACTGAACTTTTTGGTTTTAGTAAATGGCTAGATCTAGCAGACACCAAAGTAACAGGGGATGTCAAGAAAACTATGACGGTTTTCCAAACGAGCAACTGAATGGTATGTGAGCTGCAATGAGAACTCTTGTGGTCATTCTCAACCAAATATCTGGAGTCATGATTGACCACCTGAACCTTAGTGATTTTTATTTGGCATCATATATGTGTGAAACAAATCACAACTTAAGTTCAGGTAATAATCATAATGGTAAGTATGTTAAAAAACCTATGTGTCAAAGATGTGGAATGAAATACCTAGGAAAATGTTTCAAAGGGACAGAAAGATGATATAGATGTGGAAATAAAGGTCATAAAGCAAGAACCTACCATGGAAATAGGAATCATATAATTGACTATAGGAAAGGGAAATAAGCTCTTTTTGAAGGATCAATTTAATGTTTTAAATGTGGTTTACATGGTAATTATGTAAACACATTTCCTACGAAGATGTTTCGGGAATGGGATCACCAGGATCATACAAATATTTTTTTTCCAATACCTAATGCCATTCCGATTGAGGATACAGAAACTGAAAATGACCAATTTAAGGTATGGATTATTTCTTAACATATGTTTTCCTATTATTGAAATCATAGGATATGATTAATGAGTTTTTTTGTCGGAAAGAATTATTTCACAATAATTTGGAAAGTAATGGTTAATGGATCATGAAGAATGTTGAATGAGTATGAAGACAACATATAAGGGATTCAAGAGTTTTGGTAGATTTTAGGATGATGAAATTCTTAAAAGTATTAAGGCTCTTTTGATAATGGGATTACATTAGAAGACTTTTTATAGTATGTGTAACCCTGAAGTTTGATATATAAAATTTTTATTCAAGGAATAATTAGCTTTTCTTTTTTGGATATAGTTATAAAGAACTATTTTGGTTTATATGATCCTTGAATTTGAGTCAATAACCGGTTAATAAATTCCAGGATGCAAAACAAAAGTTATTAGATAACAATTGTGGTTAAAATATGTTATGGTTATTTCTGATGAATTTATCTCTTTTTGAAAATGTTATAAAATTATGTAGTTTTTTAAAAGGGACAATACGCAAACTATGTGACAACCCGTCATGTCGGACGAAGCTGTGGGAATCAAAGACATAACTAAAGTGAAACTGGTATTTATCGCCTACCATTGGACTACGTGAAGTCCCTGGTTAATATGACTAATTATTTTAAGTTAGATGAACTTATGAATCTGGAATAAGTTGATTTTAGGTTGTCTATAGAAATTATTAACCTATCATGGAGGATATGTGATAAGGTTAATTACTTTTTAGTATGAAACTTTAAGAGTAACTGATGTTATTTGGAGATAATTGTTAAGATTTACCTTAGAAAACTATGTGATTAAATCCTTCAGAGATTTCAGTTTCAAAATTAGTTTGGATTACGTTGAAGAATTTTAAGTATAACTGTTTATTTAATGGTCTTTCTTCAACCTTGGGTTCTTTTTGTTGAATTTTGGAGATTAAGAGTAGCATTTCTGTTTATAAAGGATTATCCTTTTGGTGATTATCTGATCTTGCAAAAAAAATTGTGGTTTTATTTGATGTCTAAATACAATGGAAATAGATAGTCTTCCTTTTTTGGATTATGTGATTCTCTAGAAGATGATTCTTGTGCTTTTGATGTGACCAAGTCTTTTTGAATGCTCATCGTTTAGAGAAATGATTAGTTTTGGCAGAAACTTATTGAAAGATTAAACTCCACTTAAAGGTAAGTATATTTCCCTCTGTTTTTATTCTATTTAGAAGATGAATTCCTCAGAATTATGAATAGTAATTTAAAAAAAACATTGTTGGTTTACGTTTCTTACTGGGTAATCAAAGACCGTTTACACACATCATATGTTTTTGTTTTTCTTGTGGTTAACTTTCTCCTAATCATGTTTCCTATCACTCTCCATCAGAACTTTACCCCTTGTTTTTTCCTCCATATCCATGTTTTCATCGAATCTTAGTATGAGTTAACTCAGGAGACCATTGTACTTCTCTTTCTTTCTTTTAAAGTGATAGTTTTACTGGATCTTTTTTCTGATATGGTACTTTCAATAAAGTTTCTGAGCCCAAATTTTAAAATTGAGAGGACACAATTCCCAAAAGGGGGGAAGGATGTAACATACCAGGTAAATAAAGATTACGACTTTTTCATATTTATTAATTTTTGAATTAAATATTAATTTTACTTTAAAAGGGTTTCTATGTTCGATAGCGTACCCGATACGCAACAAGGGGTTTCATTGAAATCTTACATTGCACACTAATAAAATATTATTATTTTAAATGGTAGTTAACTCCTAGCCATTGTATTGGTGGGAATGAACAAAATTAACTACAATATTATTATACATTTTTGTTAAATGTATTTACATTTATCCAATAAAATTTAGAGGCTTAAAATGTGAATGATTCTAATTTTAAGTATAATTTACATTAAATGGCCGATTTATCACCTTTTAAGGGAGAACCCTTTTTAAATATAGTTTGGTCACTTTTATACATTCTATATGACCAAATAAAATCCTTATTTAGAATGGGGACATCAAAATTTACTTTGGGTAAATTTTTAGAATTTTTCCGATAAGGTTCATTTTTTTAATAAATAGTGAAAATATTTTATTTTAATTCAAAACTATGTTTTAATAAAATTTATATATATGGTTAGATTATCTTTTTAACTAGGTTTAAAGGCTAATTAGTATATATTTTTACCATTTAATCCAATGTTAGCCATTTGAATTAATTTTGCTTTGAAATTGGATATAAACAAGTATCAGTCTTTTGATAGTTATTGTTTCTTAAAAACAGGCTATTTGTTTTGATATTGGGAATTAATTTTAAAATTAATTAATGCCACTTCTATGTCTTGAATTTATAAAAATAGACATCATTTTTGAATTCAGAATATCAAATATACCCTAGGCTGAATTTTTGGTATTTTTCTGAAAAACATCAATTTTTAATGAATAGTGAAACAACTTAGTGGTAGTTAAAAAAACTGACTTTTTCATTTAAAAGAAATTTTACCACTTCTGTGAATTGAATTTCAAAAATCCGAATTACATGGTTGTTATCAGGAAGTAAAATGTGGTTTATTAAGATGAAAATAATTTTTGGTGAATAGTAATTTTTGACTTTTATTTACCACGGTTAAAGGTAAATAGGGTAATTCAAGGTTAAAAGAATATTATACTAATTCAAAATTATCTTAAAATTTGTCCAAAACTTATTGGCCAAGTCATTAACGACCATGGGCATCTTTAGGTCAATTTTGGGACCCAATTGAGCCACTTGGGAGTGTAATGACAATTTAGATTAATTAATTTAATGTAATGACAAAATTGACATTAACAAAAAACTTTTAGTAATTAATTTTTATATGGTGTTATATAAGTCATATTTTCGACTATAAATACTCATTGGAAAGATAAAAATATTTCCTACATGATAGTAGTTTTATTATAATTTTTATACATCAAGTAATTTATATTATTTATGACACAATAATGATGCAGTATTTACCTCATTAATAAATGATTTAAATAAATAAGATTATAATGATTAAAATATTATCCAAAACCTCTCCAATTCGTATTGGATGACTTTATGTCGACCATGAGTCATCATATCTTCATCTTTAATGATTTTTGGACCCTTTCAAACTGAAGATAAGTTTATAATAAAATAATATTTTCACACTTTCCCAAAGAGCCCCTCCTCTCCCTTATAAAAGGAGACCACTTCTAACCAATTAATCACACCTATCAAGCCATTTTACTCATCCAAAATCAACGCAATTATTCTCCCTACATCCCTATCCTCCTCCTAGAATCATTTAAATAGGCATAAGGCACTTCAAGAAGTCCATTGGTTCAAACCAAAGGGAGTTACCAAAATTAAAGGTAACATTTTCTATTAATTTGTTTTCTTTTATTTTACTTCTCCAACCCCTAAAATCTTTTTATTCCTTTTTTTGTAACAACAACAGTATCCTAAATATACAAGTATTCTGTTATTATAATGATTATAACTACACATACACACACCTCCATCTAATTGGTGAAGAACATAATGTTTCTGTGGATGGAAAACTAACGCCTCACGAAACGATGATTGTTCGATTATCTCATACTAGCTCTCATGGTGGCCATTATGATGGATCTGCATTTATATATGATATATATTATGTTTATGTTTTCTTTATTCTTTTTTATTTTCCATTTATAGCACACCTTTATGGTTTCTACAGTGGGTAAATACGATAATCTCATTTGAGGAAGTGTGGACTACCGCCCCCTCAAAGTTATGTGACTCGTAAATGCCTTATGTGGGATGTATAAAGGATAGATTTAATGATATTATATATTATATTATACTGTAATTATAATATAACTATGTATCATTATGATTTAATTCCATAAAAATAAAAAATAGAAATGAAAGTAGCGTTCATGCGTACGTACGACTTACCGTCTCCATGAACGGTGCATTTCATTTCTTACCTCTCAATGTTATGTAATGTTATAAAAACATGTATATACTTGATATATATGATATATGTGACATCTAAATCATGAATATAATTATGGATATAATGAACCATTGACCACATGAACAACATGTAATTATAAGAAGTCCATTTTTGACTCAAGTACCAAATATCGACAAAACAAACATTATTAACTTAAATGATTACATAATGTTTATAGCACGGTAATAAGTGATGTAAAAGGAATAATAAACTTGAAAAAGGTTCTCAATAAATTAGAAATTAACTTTAGTTTATTATTCAGGAGATTAAAGAATGATCGAGTCAAGTCGGACATGAGGTAAGGGATTTCTTATCTCACTTTTAATTCTGTGAGATTTCCATTATTCGCCAATTATTCATTGAATGTGGTGTATTGTGTAGTGCCATTTGAAATATATTATCATTATTCTAATTATATTCATGGTATTATGTCATTAATTTTTTTTATATTAACTTCTGGTCATACGACTCAGTTTATTACAACGTGGTAAACGGTTTCATCTCACTTTTTATTCCCATGAGATTCATGCTATATTTTCCACTATTTCCTTTTGAGTGGTGTATGTACATCCCATCATTATACTCGTTGTGTAATATACTTTCATTTATGGGTATGTACATCTCTATTTCATGGTCCTTTAATGTGGCGTATGTTTTGTAGGTTAACAAATCAGTAAGGGAACCATTCACCCTCCTCTTTTTATAAGACTTCTTTTTGTTATGTATTTTAATTTACATCTTATTATGTTGGGATATGTTCTTATATATCCTTACTTATGTAAACATTATGTCCAAGTGTTGAGATACCATTTTTATCTCATCAAACCTTTTTCTGAATTTTAAATAGACATTGTTAGGCTGTTGAATTTTTACAAGGGAACTTCTTAACCCAATTTCAATTCTTTGGTTACAACTTGTACTTCTTGAATATGTCGTCCTATGAATATGTGTGAATGAAATATGATTTTTTTACACCTAATATCCACTTATATTGGGTGTATTTATATTTTTGACACATAATTATGTGATTTATGTATCCTTAATTTAAGGATACCATCTTTATAAGGGTTTTCATATCAATTTACATTTTCATTGAGACTTCATTGTAGTTATGCACCAAATCCCTATTATATGGTGTATATACTGTCCTTTGAAATATTATATCATGAATTACATTATTCTCATGATATTACCAAGATCTTATTATATTTTATTCCTCATTAATTTTTATTTAAGCATCACTCTTTTTGTTAAAACCCTCTTTAAAAAAAGTATCGTTTTAAATGATAAAAAATTTATTCTTCTAAGTATTTCTCATTAATGTCCATGTTTTAAAAATGGGGTTTAGGATTTATTTATATGGAAATTAATGCTTTAAAATGATAAGTTTATTTAAAATTTTTAAAGTTATATGGGACACTTTGATTAAAAAAATATCTTTTTAAATGGTTTTGAAAATGATTTGATAAATCATTGTTTATTTCAATATCAGGATTTTTTATATTGGAATGTGGAAATGTTATCTTTCCTTTATACATGTGATATGTGGTTATTGGGAATTATTTACTTATACGGGTGGTTCGGTGATAAACCTAGGGTGGGTGAGCCCGAGATAGATCACCAATGCAATGGGTAACACGACGGAGGTAAACATGACGTTTCCCCTAAGAGATTTAGGGAATATACTTTGATGGGTATTCCAAGAGTAACTACCTACGTAGCTGTGATAGATAAAATTTATGTTTGATATGGATGCCATAAGTAACCTTTATTATTTATGATTTTGTTTGTGTTATTCATAAATCTTATGATTTTGTAAGGAATGTTATGATTGAAAAGTATGGTTTCATTGATTTGTATTTATCTATGGGCTAATGTTTTCCTTCCTTATTTTATAACCCTTACTGATATTTTTATACTCATCCCATGTTTTTGAAATGTTTTTCACAGGACTTAAAGATGAATAGGGTCATGTATGGGATCAAGGAAAAGTCATGCTATCTAAAACATGGAACTAGACATGTTTCTTTTTAAGTGTTTTTATTTTATGAAAAAATGGATACTCAGTAGTAGTGTCTAAATGTAATTTTCAAGTTGTAATGCAATTGTTATGTCTAAATCTCGAAAACTCTAATCCTAAAAATATCCTCAAGGTGAATTAATCATTTAATTCAATATTATGTAAGGTTTATGGTCGGGTCATTATAAATAATGAATAAAAGAACAAAAGGGGTTGAGCTAAAATCATAGTAAGGGTACAAAAATAATCATAATGCGTATTACATTGGTTAGAAGGCATAACAAGATGACATTAAAAGTCATAAATATATGGAAACATAACATATAGAACATGGGACTATATAATAATGGAATCATAATAAAGTTTTAAAAACATAAAACATGACAGAATCTCGATGCCAGGCTCATTTCATATATAGGATCATGAGTCTAGGTTTACCACCATGTACATTGCAGATAGTGCATGAGTTATGGCTACCCACCAGGATCATTGCACATGACTTATCACAAGACTAATCATTACCCAATGAATTAGAGAACAATGTCTGCACCCCCATCATAAAATGTTAATGAACATGTTTTGCACATAAATAATTAAACCTAACGAATCAAACATAAACCTAAGGGTTACCCATGGAAAGAATTACTTATCAAAATCTAGTTAAATAGAATATCAAAAGGGAATATTCCGATTTTTTCCATAAATGAATGGATTTAAATCCTAAATGGAAAATAGACATATAAAATGACAAGTGTTGTAAAAAAATGTAAAAACATATGAAAACTGTGTTTAAGAAACATTAATGAGAAAACATTTCAGTGCGGTATGAGGAAAATATTAATGTGTATTTAAGGAGGAAAGTGAATAGTTTTTTATATAAAAGAAAAAATGAACCAAGAATTTCATAATAATAAAATTTAATATTTAAAAAAAATTATTATGGCTTAAAATATATTATGGAGTGTACTTGAAAATCAGTAGAATTCGGAAATTTACCTTTAATCAGGTCTACATATCTGAGAGAATTGATAAGGAAATCCTTATAAAAAATGTATTTCTTTATAATTGAAGTATTATTAATTCAAGATAAATGTTTTTGGAAAATATAAATAGAATATATATAATTTAAATAAAAATAAATAATATTTTCATTGGGGGTGAAAAGAGAGAAAGAGTAACCCGAAAGAATAATGGATGTTCGGGTAGAATCCCTTATCTAATGTCAAAAGAAGTTTTACACCTAAAATTAATTTCCTGAATAAAAAAATTAAATACATTAATTAATTTATTCGAATCCTTTTATACATGTATTTTATTTAGTATAATTTTAGTAAGGTCATCTATGTCCTTTTTTGATGTGTTATAAGATGAAATTTCTTCATATAGAAGTGTTTGTTCCTTTGGTTTTTCATTATCGATTAATTTTTATTAGGGTATGAAGGAACATTTAAAATGGGAATAAATATCTATGATATTATATTTTTATATAACTCATTTGATTATATGGTATGAGGATGATTTATTAGGTAAAATAATAATGATAATCGTAAGGATTGATTTGGTGTTTTTGACCATCATGAACTAGTTTAGTATCGTTATTTAATATCATAAATATATTCTAGTTATAGAATATTAAATATGTTGTAATAAATTTATTGAAATCATTTTAAACCAAAAAAACATTTTCATGACCATAAAACAATGCATAATTGAAAAACAAAAACTTGTCATCCATGAACATGATAATTCGTCACCTCACGGATGATGTTTTCAATTTTTGAATAATAGGAGAGGGGAGATAAGATGATGAAGTACTCCACTATCATGATAAAATTATTATATATATATTGAAAATGAGTTTTAATGATTCATTTATAAAGTTATGTGATGAGATTATAAAAAATAAAATATCTTGGAGTAAAATTAAAAGAAAATAAATTGGATTTTTACCTCTTGAATCATTCCTCTTGAGAACCTCATAAGGGGATTAGTTTTGGTCCTTTTTAAAGACCAATGGATCTTATACATCGATAAGAGTCATGGGAATATATTTGAATAGATTTTGGATAATAATGAATGCTTGAGTGTTTTGACAATAAATGGTGGAGTGGGGTGGTATTTATAGTGGAAGAGAGGGATGTTTTTTCATTAGTTTATTATTTTTTCACAAAAAATTGAATTGTTTGATAATTAGCACCAAATATATAATATTAATGAATGATTATTTTATTTTTTAGGTTTATATAAACCATAAATTATTTATGATTCCACAATTCATTTATTTATTTATTATTGTAAATTTACATATTTTCCTATTCATGAAAAAATAAACTTTTTTAGAAAAATGCTATAAATTCACCCTAATAATTTTTTAAAGTTTAAAATTAAAAAATGAACTCAATTTTTAGAAAAAAAGTTTCTAAATAAGAGAAATTTAGTTTTAAAATTAATTCATCACTTACTAAAAAACTACTAATTTTTAAAATATAACTAATTTTATGATACATTCATAAATTGATTAATGAATCATTAAATTATCTTATAATAATAATTAATAAAAATAATAAATTTTATTAAATTTTATGAAAATAATTTTTTTGATTCATTATACTTATTATGAAATTTTTATTAAATATTTATAACTTACAAAAATACCAACAATTAATTTATCATTTTTAAATATTTCCAAATATTTTTTTAAGAATCATTTTTAAGGGAAAGTGTGAAACTAAGAGAGTTAAGATTACAAAAAAAAAAGAAAAACATTAGAAGAAATTATAAAGAAATTCCAAAAAAATTTAAATTAGATTGAATTATTTACCTTAAAATTAATCCTTCGATAGAGGTAACGTCTATTTTCAGATTTTTCATAATGGTATTCCCAATGTGAAATTCTATCATGTCCCAAATATTCATGTGCTCCTCTTGGCATGTTTTTCCCTCATTGAAACCTTCTATCAAAATAAAACTCTTTATGTCTATCTAAGCTTATGTTTAAAACATTTATTTATATAAACTAGGTTATAAGAATATCATATTTATATTTATTAGCGACCAAAGTTTTATTTTTTATTTTCAGAGGTGAGGTTACAATTATATTGTCTAGTTTACTACTCATAAATTCTATATTTCTTTTACAAGGTTTAATAAACTTATCCATGAGTATATGTTTCTTAACCTCTAGAAACGACTCGTATTTAATTGTTTTTTTAATTAATAATGATTTTTTCCTATTTTCTATTATTATTTATGTTATTTATACTATGTGACATAATAATAATACAGGAAATTTAATTAATATAATTTTGGGTCATTTCATTCTACCCCCCATAATTAATTTCACACTTGAAATTTTATTTTATAAAAATAGGTGAGAACAGGTGAGGGTACTTTTCCTATTTACATCATTAACTATAAATGAAAACTAAAATTAATGAGGGGTTTAGGAATTAAATAATTATAATATAAAAAATAATGTTTGAATATAGAGGAAAAAACATGTAAATGAAGAGTATATAATATCTTTTGATTCTTTACATTTCAATCTATGTTATCCATGGTGATTGAATTATCCCTAGGGATCCTAATATTGTATTATAGTACTTATCTCAAAAAATTACTAGAAATTTCTATGATACCAACTATAGGGGTATGGAATTACTTATATTGGGCTATAATGGATACCATTCAATGAAATCCATGGTAGGATACACCATTTGGGCAGGACTCATGTAACAACCTGAGATTTTATGAGAATTATTCTTTTTAATTTTATTTATGTCTTGTGTAGTACGCTACACCAAAATTTTCTAGCGCTATACACAACACCGTATTAGCTTGCAATATACGCAACACTATTCTTTGCTCATGTTACACACAATTTCTAGTTCATTTTTTAGGAATTATTCTACGCAAAATTAAGTATATATTTTGTTTAATGTATAAATGAAATAAGTTTTTATTATGTTATATGCAACACCAAAGGGAGCTTTCACTACACGCATCCCTGTCTTGGCTTGCATTACACACAATCAAGACCTTCCTCGATAGCGTGTGTAGTATGCAATACCGGGTTTCACTAAACAATAATATATTATTATAATATTATGAACTAGATTTTATGAATAATATTAAATACATTATGAATTTTATAACATCAATATTCATCTTACACATTTTATAAAAATGTTATGTGGGCAAAATAAATTTGTTGGGTAGAATAAGTATTTTTCAAAAAATGTAGTTTTGCCACCTTTTGATGGTGCACCCACTTTAAATCTAGTTTTTGACAGGTTTATAAGTTCAATTTTACAAAATAAAATTCTTCTTTGAAATAAGGATAAGAAAATTTACTTTGGATAAATTTTTCATATTATTTTGATAACTTTCATATTTCAAGGAATAGTAAAAACACGCTATATTTTAATTTATTTTTTTTTCATCGCAATAATTTATATGATTAAATTATAATATTGAATGGTTTTAAAGTATAAATAGAATATATTTTTACCATTTAATTTAATTTATGTCATTACCATTTATTTTACATTGAATTCATAGGTAAAAACATTTCAATCTTTGGCAATATTTTAACTTTTAAAACTCGTTTTTTTAACAACGGGATAAATTTTAATTTAAGTAATGTAACATCTGTGTTTTGAATTTTGAAAAATTTATTCCATATTTGGATTCAATGGGTCTAAATTATGCTAATAGTTTAACTTTATTTTTTTGATATTATGAATAGTAAATATGATACTTTTTATTAACTTCAGTTAAAGATAAATCAGGTAATTATGGGTAAACCTAAGATAATAAAATTACCCTAAAACATGAAAAAATTATATTGGATGACTAAAAGTATACCCATATCACCTACAGGTAGGATTAAATTTATTTTATGGACTTTATACCATGATAATAATTTAATTATTATTAAAACCAAAGAAATTGACAACATGTCACTCTCTTAAATCTTATAAGTATAATAATTTTAATGTAGTGATAAACTTCATAAATCCTCGAATATAAATAATCTCTAGAAATATAATAAAATTATATACATCATGGGAATTTATTTATAATTTTTAGGGATTAAATAATTATCATTAATGGTGACACAATAGTGATATAGAAATTGTTTATATTGTGAATAATCTATAATATAGTTTTTATTAAACTAATAGTGAACATAAAAGGAACAAAAAACCTGAAAAAAACTTATTTTTCATGTACATACAAACCATAATCATCCAATGGTCTAATATATTACCATTTGGAGCCTTATAAAAGTTATTATGACACTTATATTATTTTATTTTAAATGATTTCAAAGTTGTCACCTTCATAATTTAATAAAGATAAAATTTTAAAAGCGGGATTTTTTAGAAGATAAATTCGACTTAAAGTATTATTATTAAATATATTATAATTTTATTCATCATAGTACTTTATTTTTAATTTTTATACAGAAAATAAGTATATTAAATAATTATACAAAAATGTTGTATTAATTATTTTATTAAGAGAAATATAAAATAAATGATTTTAAAAGTATTAAAATAAATATTATATGAATTAATTAATGTACTAAACTAATTTTCTAGATGAATATTACATGGTATTAATCTATTAAATAGGTTTTTTTGATAATATATTCTCTTTGGATTCTATTTAAATTCAAATAAATGAATTGTCTCAAAATTGACACTATTGATATTCTATATTATTAAATTGTTTAAAAATTAGAAAAATATATAAAAATTAAAAATTAAAACATATATGATCTAACATTTAATAGGCTATCAAATTATGTATAATTAAAAAAACATAATTATTTTATTTTATAACGCCTAATTTTAATGAAGCTTACTCTACAAGATTTCAGGACTATTTTCAACAAAATCTTTTTCTTATAAAATTTCATGAAATTTTGTGAAAATAATTTTTTTTTGAATAAGAAAGGATATTTTCATGAAGAATTAATTTCAAGTGTTTTATCAAAACCATTTCCATCCAAGATGACATTATTTCATATGTGTATGTTTAAAGTATAATATCTCTATGATTTACATGGTTTGAATTTTCTTATGATGAAATGATATCCATTTGTTTTATATGGATTATCTTATGATGGGATGATGTTTATGAAACCAATTTTTATTCTTTGGGTTATGATGAAAGATTTCTGTTTATGTTGTGGCACAATTAAGAATGATTTCATTATGAGATGGGTGGGACCTATATCTCCTTCAAATGCACTGGGTAAAGATTTATACCTCATGAGATATACATGGCTTGAACAGTAAGTTAATCCATTTCAGTGATACTGGACTGGAACGAGGAGTGAACTCGATTCAGAAAATGACTTTGTCCACTAAGATGGTCTTGGCAGCAATGCCTTGGCTACTATGCACATCATATCATGTGATTAAAGGTTGCCACATTTACATGTTTTATTCCCATGATATTTTATCATGATTATTGTTTCTTTATGACTATGGCTTACATACTGCCATGTTTTATGTCATTGCTCATGATTTTGATGTTCAAAAATTATGTTCATGTTTTAAAAGTTCAAATTTATATGATTTGATTTATTTTCCCCATTCTTACCCTTACTGAGCATTTGAGCTCACCCTTTATATGTTTTATTTTCCCCAGGATTTAATGAAAGGTTTTAGGTAAGAATACAAAAAGGGGAAGATCTTTATGGGAGATGTTGAAGATCTTTCACCACGATTAGAAGATTATATTATGAGTTTCCAAAAACACTAAACTATTACAGTCCTTATGTGTCTTTTTTTGTTATGTATCAAGTATTCCACAAAATTAATGTAATGTCCATGTACATCAAGATTTGGGTCTCTATAGTTGGTATCAGAGGAAAGGTTTAATCAACCTTTGGAAACTATGATGTGAGAACTTTAGTGAGGTCCCGAGAGATATTTCTAAGGTATGTATAGGGATGTCCCTACGGTTAAGTATATGTATATGTTATAGTCCTAGAATTATTGTAACAATATTAGAATTAAACCTAAGATGTTAGATATTGAAGGTACTCCCATTTTATTATGTTGTTTTCCTATCATGATTTTTTCCTCACACTATTCTTTTGGGGTTTTAAAAAATGGATGGAAACAAGAAGATTAATGATAATGGAGAATATGATGGACAATGGAATGATATTCTTCATGAGAAACCAAATGAAACAGGATTTGGATGTCCAAACATCATTATTATGCCTAATCAGAAATCTCATAATATGATCAATAATATCAACTTTGGTATGTTTCCGGACTCGACTAATAAGAGAAAGATGGAGTTTCATGATGATCATAGACGAAATAAAGTTCAATTTCCCTCATGTAAATCATGTGGGAAGAGTCATCAAGGAGAATGTTTCCAAGGAACTAAAAGATTCTTTGGGTGTGGAAAAGAAGGACACAAATCCAGTATGTGTAAATGAAAAGTTTCAGTTAACACCGTGGAAAAGGATAATGATATTACTACGAAATCAAAAATGATTAATTGTTTTAAATGTGGAATGTAAGGGCATTATGAAAACCAATGACCTAAGGGAAAGTCTCATGAAGAGAATCAGCATGGTCGTATGGGTAGTATTTATATTGATGATGATGAAGAGACTAAAAATAATATGTGAGATGAAAGAATTATTCAAGCTCGGTCAATGGTTTAAGAAGGTAGTGGAATGATTTATGTTTATCAAGAGTTATGTTGTATAGGTAATGGAACTATGGAATAAAGACACATCTAAGAATTGTTACACTATTGTTTTTCATAAATTATTTGAATGTATATGTTGAATTGTACCGGTAACCATGAAAAGTTATTCCGATATTTTTAAAAAGTAGATGATATGCACATAATGAAGGGATAAAGAGATAAAGAGATGTTTGATAGTATTATTGAGCTCATGACTGATGTAAGGACAATGTGATATCATGGTTTGAGTATATAGAATTTTTGGGATTTGGTATGTGGAAGGGGATAACTTTTGATAGCGTTCATGTTTTCACTAAGGTTCTATGGTAATTTATGTTTCAAGAGAATACATGATTAAGGTATTCACATGTTTGGAATGTGACCAATAACAAGATATATCATATGATATATGGGGCACCAATGAAGGAATTCACATGCTCGATAGATGAAATTTCTAGTAATCAGATAGAAGTATTTCTGATAAGCCTAAAGTTTTGAATGGACATCATATAGTATTTCATAAGGATATATATATTTTTTTTTATTTATAAAATGTTACGATAATATAGTTTTAAAAAAAGGACAACCTGTAGGACGTGATACAACCCATCACATCAGACAAGGTTGCCGGAATAGAACCCACAACCGAAGTACGACCGGCCTTCATCACCTACCACTGGCCTACATGAAGTCCCTGGTTAGTAGAAACTAGTTGTATTTTATTAAGTGGTATGATAGATGATGTATAAGTACATTTTAGGAACCATATACGATTAATCTCACCATTGATGGACTTATGTATATATCTTTTGCTAACCTTATGTTTGAGACAGATGGAATGACCTATCATTCTATCACATGATCTGTTAACACTTCACGGAAGAAAAATTCAACTTCATTCCTTTATGAGATGAAGTGGAAATTGTTCAAGGCACAAACAACAGTGAAATTGTACCAAAATCAAGCAAGAATTTCTTCTATTTCAAAATTTTCAACTTTAGGGAAATGATATTGAAAAACAAAAATGTTGTCCTAGTGCTCTTATATATGATGAATCAGATGGTACCTTAAATAATCACAAATTATACTTTCTGATTGTTGTATTTTTTATAGACATGTTCTCTACCACTTTCCATCAGAACATGACAGTTAGATTTATCTTCCAAATCCATATTTTTACATATGTGTAAACCCAGTGATGAGTTAATTTGGGGAACCAACATGTTTCATAATTCACTTTTTAATATTATGTTTTAGTAATTTTTTACGATGTGGGTTTCTATGAAAGAAACATTCAAGTAGTAAACCATTTATAACCCCGACGAATTTCGAGGGAGAAATTCATTTTATGGGGGGTAGAATGTAACAACCCTAGATTTTATGAGAATTATTCTTTTTAATTTCATTTATGTCTTGTGTTGTACGCTACACCAAAATTACCTTGCTCTATACGTAACACCGTATTAGCTTGCAATATATACAACACTATTCTTGGATCGTGTTACACACAATTTCTAGTTCATTTTTTAGGAATTATTCTACACAACATTATGTATAGATTTTGTTTAATATATAAATGAAATAAGTTCTTATTATGTTATATGAAACACCAATGGGAGATTTCACTACACGCATCCCGGTCTTGGCTTGCATTACACGCAATCACGACCTTCCTCGATAGCGTGTGTAGTACACAATACCGGGTTTCACTAAACAATGATATATTATTATAATACTATGAACTAGCCATTATGAATAGTATTAACTACATTATGAATTTTATAACATTAATATTCATCTTACACATTTTCTAAAACATGGTGTGTGGATAAAATAATTTTTTCGGGTAGAATATGTATTTTTCAAAAAATGAAGTTTTGCCGCCTTTTGATGGAACACCAACTTTAAATCTAATTTTTTACAGGTTTATAAGTTCAATTTGAAAAAATAAAATTCTTATTTTAAATCAGTATATTAAAATTTACTTTTGATAAATTTTTCATATTATTTTGATAACTTTCATATTTTAATGAGTAGTAAAAACACGCTATATTTTAATTAAAAACAACTTTTTTCATCGCAATAATTTATATGGTTAAATTATAATATTGAATGATTTTAAATTATAAATAGAATATATTTTTACCATTTAATATAATGTATGTCATTACCATTAATTTTTCATTGAATTCATAGGTAAAAACATTTCAATCTTTGGCAATATTTTAACTTTTAAAACCCGTTTTCTTAACAACAGGATAAATTTTAATTTATGTACTGCAACTTCTATGTTTTGAATTTTGAAAAATGGATTCTATATTTGGATTCAGTGGGTCTAAATTATTTTAATATGTTACTTTTATTTTTTTGATATTATGAATAGTAACTACGGTAATTTTTATTTACTTCAGTAAAAGATAAATCGGGTAATTAAGGGTAAACCTAAGACAATAAAATTACCCTAACACATGAAAAAATTATATTGGACGACTAAAAGTATACCCATATCACCTAAGGGTAGGATTAAATTTATTTTATGGACTTTATACCATGAAAATAATTTAATTATTATTAAAACCAAAGAAAGTGACAACATGTCACTCTCTTAAATCTTATAAGTATAATAATTTTAATATAGTCATAAACTTTATAAATCCTTGAATATAAATAGTTTACAGAAAGCTAATAAAATTATCAACATCATGAGAATTTATTTAGAATTTTTAGGGATTAAAAAATTATCATTAATGGATACACAATAGTGATGCAGAAATTGTTTATTTAGTGAAAAATTGATAATATAGTTTTTATTTAACTAATAGTGACCATAAAAGGAACAACAAACTGGAAAAAAACTTATTGTTAATCTACATGTATTCCATAAGCATCCAATGGTCCAATATTGTACCATTTAGAGCCTTATAAAAGCGATTATGACACTTATATTATTTAATTTTATATGATGTCAAAGTTTTCACTTTCATAATTTAATAATGATAAAATTTTAAAAGTGGGTTGTTTTAGATGATAAATTCGACTAAAAGTATTATTATGAAATATATTATATTTTTATTCATATATGTATTTTATTTTTAATTTTTATAAAACAAATAAGTATATTAAATAATTATTCAAAAATGTTTTATTGATTATTTTATTAAGAGAAATATCAAATAAATGATTTTAAAAGTATTAAAATAAAAATTATATGAACTAATTAATGTTCTCAACTAATTTTATATATTAATATGACTTTTTGGTAATCTATTAAATTGGTTTTTAAAAAAATATATTCTTTGTGGATTTTATTGAAATTCAAATAATTTAATTGTGTCAAAATTGACACTATTGATATTTTATATTGTTAAATTGTTTAAAAATTACTAAAATATTTAAAATTTAAAAATTAAAATTTATATGATCTAACATGTCATATTATATCAAATTACGTATAATTAACAACATATATGTAATTATTTATAACTATATAAAATGTATAACATTATTACCACATATAAAATTAAATAGATTAAATAAGGATAAATCAAAATGATAAGGTTTAAAATAAAATCAAAACATGTCTAAATTTAATTTTTTAATGATATTACAACCCTATAATTTTTAATATCCAAATTTGAGTCACTTTGGAAGTTTTTAATTGGGGTTTGGGTTTATTATAAATTAATATTTTGGAGGATTCCAAAGGTGCCCCTCTCCTCCCTTATAAAAGGGAATCTCCTCCCTCTCCTCTTCAAAACACTAAGAGACTTAAATCTCGACCAACCCCTGCTCATTTCTCTTCTAAACTTGCATAGAAACATTATTGAGGTTCTGGTATTCTCAACAGACCAACTCTATTCCCTTAAGAGTAAGCTTAAAAGAGGTGCACCAAAGAAGGGGTAATCTCTTCTACCGATTCATTCAAGTTTCTTTATTCTTATTATTTAGTTGTTTCATTATAATGTAATAACATCAGTATCAATAATATACTGATACGTTATTATAAATATGAAACAACCCCATTTCTCCTTCTATCCATCCTACAGAAAACGAAATCACCACATGTGCGTACGTATGGAATACCGTCTCCATGTCGTGGTGTAATCTCTTTTTACACCACCACCTTACATGGATGGGTATAATGGTGTAAATAATAACTATATATGGTTATTATAAAATCATACTGATTCTAAGATATTATATCATCCACTCCAATTCCATTAAATAATTATGGGAAAGATATCATCGCTCGTGCGTACGTACAGATTACCGTCTCCACGGCACGATGAGATTCATTCTCCATGTTAACCATTAAAGAATGATTATAAATTATATATAATGAATAATTATGATATATATGACATAATTATGATACTGTATTTATGTACATATATTTTTCATTTACTTAATTCCATTCAATTCAATAAGGAAATGAAAACAACGTTCATGCGTACGTACGACATACTGTCTCCATAAACGGTGTATATCATTACATTTATTGATCTATCATATATATTTATATTCTGAATATATATTATATATAAATCATGTTTTACATTCTGTAATTAAGTAAGTCATGATATAAGTAATAATATCAAGAACAAAAAGTTGAAACACGTAGGATAAATGAAACGATTTTACCCAAAACGCTACTTTAACATGAATCTACAAAAGAACGGGTAATATAAAGTCATAAGTGAACCATATATGATATCATAACAATGAATATGATTCAGTAATAAGTCAATGACATTATTTAAATAATTATACAAGAGGTTAGGATACATACGAATCATATCAAACATAAGGTAAGGGATAACTTTTCCAATCTCATTTTTATCCGAGATTGTTTATTCAGAAGTATTTACTGGGGTTATATTTATCATCCATTTACATGTTTTATAAAAAAGGGTTCATGTATGTTTAAAGTCCTTTTTACCCATTTTTGACTTTTACAACACGTTATGTAAGTAATCTTTCCTCTATTTACCATACGAGTTACTTTTTGACTTTTTCAGCAAATGTACGAGAAGAATTTTTTTTACTTATACGGAAAGAATGGATTTTTACGGTTTTATAACGCCTTATTTTCATGAAGCTTACTCTACAAGATTTCAGGAATATTTTCAACAAAATATGTTTCTTTTAAAATTTCCTGAAATTTTGTGAAAATAAAATGAATTTGAAGAAGAAAGGATATTTTTCCTCAAGAATTCATTTCAAGGGTTTTATCAAAACCATTTTCCATCCAAGATGACATTATTTCATATGTGTATGTTTCAAGTATAATATCTCTATTATTTACATGGTTTCAATTTTCTTATGATGAATTGATTTCCATTTGTTTTATATGGATTATGTTATGATGGGATGATGTTTATGAAACCTATTTTTATTCTTTAGTTTATGATGAATGATTTATGTTTATGTTGTGGCACAAGTAAGAATGATTTCATTATGAGATGGGTTGAACCTATATCTCCCTCCAATGCATTGGGTAATGATTTATATCTCATAATATAGACATGGATGCAATGGTAAGTTAATCTGGTTCAGTGATACATGACTGGAATGAGTAGTGAACTCGATTCATAAAGGGACTCTGTCCACTAAGATGGTCTTGGCAGCAATGCCTTGGATACTATGTAAATCATATCATGTTCTTAACGTTTTCCACAATTACATGTTTTATTTGAATGCTATTTTATCATGATTAATATTTCTTTATGATCTATGCCTTACGTACTGCCATGTTTTATGTCATTGCTAAAGATTTGATGTTTAAACATTATGTTCATTTTTTTAAAGTTCAAATGTATATGATTTGTTTTATTTTCTCCATGCTTACCCTTACTGAGAATTTGAGCTCCCCCTTTATATGTTTTATTTTCCCCAAGATTTAAAGAAAGGGTTTAGGTAAGAAAACAAAAAAGGTAAGATCTTTATGGGATACGTTCAAGATCTTTCACCACGATTAGAAGATTATATTATGAGTTTCCAAAGATAGTAAACTATTACGGTCCTTGTGTGTCTGTTTTTGTTATGTATTATGTATTCTACAAAAGTAATTTAATTTCCATGTAGATCAACCTTTTGGTCTCTACAACACACCACCATGCTGAGTGGTAAACATACTCTTATGAAGCCCATGTTTGGAGAGCCATGCTTCATCTAATTCTCACATGTGAAGTTACCCAATGAACATATTCAATCTGTTTATCTGATACCAAAAAAAGAGAAAACCCATCCTTTCTCACAAATTATTACACAATTTTAAACATATGTGGCCATAAAATACAATCCACATATCATAAATTCTAGTGTCTTTGGATGATTATGTACATAAAACTAAAAACATGGAAATAGAATAGAAAATATTTATTTTAATCATCTATAAAGAGATCGCAGCTTCCATTGAGCTCTTAAATTAGTATAGGATATGGTAGAGAATACATGATCAAAAGGGGATGAGCTAAAATCCTAGTAATTGAATAAAAATAGGAATAAAGAATATCACATGGATTAGATGGTATAAAAATATGACATGAAAAATAATAAACATATGGAAACATAACATATAGAATATTGGATCATGTAATTCTAGAATCATAATAATGTAGAACCAATATAAATAATACATAAGCATTATTCCAGGCTCTTTGCACATGGTGGAGCACAATTCAAGGCTATCCACTAAGACCATTGCACATGGATCACGAGTCTAAGCTAAACACAAAGACTATTTCGCATGATTTATCTTGAGACTAAACATTTACCAATTCATGGGAGTGATATCTGGGCTAACCCATTATAAAATTTTCATTAAAATGTGTTCCAAATAAATAATTATACATAAGAATCAAACATAAACATAAGGGTTACCCATATAATGAATTGTGTACCATAATCAAATAAAAAGGCTTATCAAAAGGGAATATCATGATGGTGTCTATGAAAGAATAAATTTTAATCAAAAATTGACATTAATAAGAGGAAATAGGTATATAATATGACATGTTACTTCTAAATTAAGCGAAAACATGTAAGAATGGGTGTTCAAGATGATTTAACGATAAAACATTTTTGTGCGGTTTAAGGAATATATTAAAGAGTATTTAATTAAAAGAGGGAATAATATTTTATATAAAACCATAAATTAAACAATAATGTTTCAATAATAAAATTATTTATTTTTGGAAAGTAATGTTTTATTAAAATAGATTATGGTGTGCACTTGAAAATCAGTATGAATTCGGGAAGTTCCCATAAATTGGGTCGGCTTGTCTTGGAGAATTGATTAGGGGACCATTAAAAACATTTATTTCTCCATAAAAGAAGGATTATCTGATCTTGATAAATGATTTTAGAATATATAAATAGAATTTGGAAGAATTACCTTAAAATAATGGAGAATTCCATTGGGGTAAATAGAAGGGATGAGCTACCCGAATAAATATTGGAGGTTCACATATAATTTATTACCTTATGTCCAAAGAAGTAATGAACATGTACTTAATTTATTTAATAATAAAATTATATACATTAATTAATTAATTAGGAACCTTTTATACATTTATTTTATTTATTATTATTTTATTTTGTTCATTTATGGCCTTTTTGATGTGTTATAATATGCCATTTATTTGTTCAGGAGTGTTCATTCCCTTGGTTTTTTATTATAGTTTCTTTTGTATTCATATATGAATGATCATGTAGAATGTGAATTAATATCAAAAATATTAAATGGTAATGTAATTCATTTGATTGTATTTTTTGATGATTAACCATTAGAAAAAATATTAATGATAATCATATGGATTAATTCAGAATTTTTTATCATCAAAAAAAAGATCTGATTAATTATTCAACATAATGTATATATACTAGTTTTAGAATATTAAATAGGTTTTGATAAGTGTTTTATAAAGTGGTTCAACCCTATAATTGGTTTCATGACCAGAATTGAAGGCAAAATTGATAAAAACATTTCATCTATGATGGCTGTAATTCGGCACCTCACAAACAATGTTTTAATGTTTAGAATAACATAAATAGAGGAGAGAAAACATCATGGATTATTTCATTATCATGAAAGAATATATTATATATAAGATAATAGGGTTTTCAGGAAATCTTGATAAGGACAGGTGGGGATAGAATAATAAAATAAAAGAGCATGAAAAGAAATTAAAAGGAAATGAAAGTGGATTTAACCACCTGAACCCTTATCCTTGAGAACATTTATATAAGATTGGTTCTGGTATTTTGTTGATAAAAGGCCTCCAAGATGTAGGGATGGGATTGGGAAGAGATTTAATTTGAATTTGGGCAATGTTCAAAGCATGATAGGTGTGAGCATAAGAGGTGTGAGGGGTGGTATTTATAGTAGAGGAGAGGGTTGTTTTCTCATTATTTTATTCATTACATTTTTTATTTTTCCTTAATAGAATGAATATTTTGAGAATTATCCACAAATATATTAAAATAATTATGTTTGTTTTGTGATTTTTGGTTTAAATCACCTATGCATCATCCACGACTCAATAATTAATGTATTTTATTTTAATCATAAATTATCACATTTTACTATTCACCAAAATTCCAATATTATAAATATTTTCTAAAAATTCACCCATACCATTAATCAATGTATAGAATAAAAAACTCAAATCCACTTTATTAAAACAAATATTTCAATATGTAAAATTTAATTTTTAAATAAAACAATCATTTAATCGAAAATACTGATTTTAAAATTATAAATTTGTCATGACCCATCCTCGGGGCCCGTGCCGTGACTACCCCAATCCTGCCTTCCATAGGCCAGGGGATAGAGACTTGCACCAAAGGCGTAAATCTCGATAAAAAGGGAAGGGATTTCCTTTATGAAATGAAAACAAACACACAACCAGAGTTCAAGTTGAAGAAAACACCAAGTAAAACAATAAGACAAGTGTGCTGAAAGTATAAAGGGGGCCAGAAATACAAGCCCAACAGTAAAGTACAAGGATAAGACAAAATAACAGGAAGGTGTCAAGCTGCTCTTGGATCGTCCTATGAAGTTCCTACCTGAAGGGTAGGTACAGATGGCCACCTCAGCTCTCCACGTCCGTCTGTCACCTCTGGGTACCGTATCGTCATGAAGTCCACCTCCGTGTACCGTCCAGTTCTACAAGCCTCAAACAGGATTAGTGATGTCTGTCGTTTGCATCAAACACAACAAGGTGCAGGCATAGCCCGTGCGGGGGTGAGTATAACGATACATAGTAGGGACCCCGAGACACTCAAGGTCTCACTAAATCCAACAAGGATAAACCACAAAGAAATATTTCAACAGATAACCTTTACTTAGGTATATGCCCATACATATACCTAAGTTATCAAGTAACCGATCTCAATCATGAGGAAAAAACAAAGGTCATTGACTCAGCTCAAACCGAGATTTTTATTCACGGTGACGAAAAACACAGCTGCAAGATAACTCCTCCTATGTCGAGCGCAATAGTCCTGTCACGACTCTGATGGTCTACTCACTAACCTTAGACTGCTGAGGTACTCCTCCTGTTGAGTACCGCGGGTCTACCACCTCATAAAGTAGTGCTCCTCTTCCAAGGGTCTTCCACCTCACACAATAGTGCTCCCCTCATAGCCTATAGAGGTACTCCTCCTATCGAGTACCGTGGGTCTGCCACCTCAGAAAGTAGTGATCCTCCGCCATTGGTCTGACTCCTCACAAAGTAGTGCTCCCCACTGGGCTATACAAGTCACTCCGAATCAAATCAGACAAGCAGTCATCAGGTCTCATCCAGCTACAAGGTCACCGTACTCCGTATGCTCGCCTCCGGGAGGATCCAGTCCATGAGCCACTGGTCTATACTCCAAGTATCACAAAGTCCCACAAAGAAGTATCTCAAAGGACCGCCTCGTCATAGGGGTCTAAATGAAATAGACGCCGCGTCAATTGGACGCCCGGTTCGTGAGTTATTAGCCTCTTTGTTCTGGGGGCCCGATTGGTTTCGTATAAGAACCAACCCAGACGTATTTCAACTCTACCCTGAACTCCCATGGGGTATACTCAAAGGGACGACTATGCTCCAAGAGTACCGGTGCCGCTGACGGTTCATCAAATGGACGTCCGGTGCCAAAGATATGGCCCAAGAAGGTAATGGTCTAGTAATGAGAGGTCCTTCATCTATCTACTAATCATCTGAGCGGTGGGTCGGACAGTCACGAGCCATGTGACCCTGTCCGCCGCATGTGTAACACAGCATGGAAGGTCTGGTGCTGTCACTCCACTTGGTGCCTCGCACTACCGACCCAGAGTAGTGCGGCCGACCACCTGTAGGTCTGGACCTCTGCGTCATCTATCTACTGCCAGCTGTAGAAGACTCCGCTGCATACTGGCTAGTAGTGGATCCTGCTGCTGGAGACTGCTCACCAAGGAAACTCTCTGCTAAGATGGCTCGCTCCAACACCCCCGTCTGCGTCGGGATGATGTGGGAAACAACTGAAGCTCTAATCTCTCTCCTGATCCACTACTCGAAGGTCCGGGCCCTGAAGAATGGGTCCCGTACCGTATCAGTGGAGTAGTGGGAGAGGTCGGTGAACCTCGCTGAATACTACGCCAATATCATGCTACCCTACTGAAGATGCAGAAGTTCCTGTATATGCACCACTCGAAGGGTGGCTAGTACAAACTCTTCACGGAAAAAGATCTTGATGTCTCACAACAGAAGTGTCGCCTCATCATGAATCTGGAGCATCAGGCTCCACCATCTTCCTGCTGCTTCTGGAAGGAGGCTAGCAACAAGGATCACCATAATGTCTATTGGCATCCCTACTAGCCAGAAGACTCTCACCACAGCCTCCAGCCAATCCTCAGCCGCCTGTGGGTCCATCTCTCCCTGGAACCTAGGTGGCCTCTGGCACTGGAACTCGTGCAGCGCGCTCAAGCGGCGTGCATCGCCTGCTACTGGGGCTGGTGGAATCGGTTTTCCAATGGGTGGTAGTACCGCTGGTGCCTCCGCTGGTGCCTCAACTAGAAGAGGGCCCTGTACTGAGGCCTCGTCGCTTGGTGGGATGTAAGTACGTACAACTCTTGAGGCTCCAACTGGTCAACCTCAGGGAGGCATTCTGAAAGAAATAGATGTGACACGGTCATAAGACTATACCTGGTGAGATGACCTGATTTGAGCTGATTTAAAGGAAAACTTTTGAAAACACAAACGTAATCAGTGTTTTCGTGAACTGAGTCGGAAATCAGAAGTCAGGTTCTTGGTGTATGGATACGTCGACCGCCGCACCAACACTGGACTCCTAGAACTGAAAACCACACTCAGAACTCTTAACACTATTTCTTTACAGAAAGAAAATATCAGAGTCATAAGTTCTGCGGTAGAACTGACGTCCTCTGATACCAATTTTTCAAGACCCGTCCTTGGGTCCCATGTCGCGACTACCCCAAGCCCGCCTTCCATAGGCTTGGGGCTGGCGACTAGAACCAAAGGAATTAATACCGATAAAAAGGGAAGGCATTGCCTTTATGAAACGCAAACAAACACACAACCAGAGTACAAGTGGAAGCAAACACTAACTAAAGAAATAAGAAAAGTGCGCTGAATGTACAAAGATGGCCGGAAATACAAGCCCAAAAGTAAAGTACAAGGATAATACAAAATAACATGAATGTGTCAAGCTGCTCCTGGAACATCCTCCAGAATTCCTACCTAAAGGGTAGGTACAGATGGCCACCTCACCTCTCCACATCCATTTGTCACCTCCAGGTACTATCTCGTCATGAAGTCCACCTCTAGGTACCGTATCGTCGTGAAGTCGACCTCCGGGTACCGTCTCGTTATGAATCCCACCTCCGGATACCATCCAGTTCTACAAGCCTCAACCACGATTAGTGCTGTCCGTCGTCTGCATCCAACACAACAAGGTGCGGGCATAACCCGTGTAGTGGTGAGTATAACGATACTCAATAGGGACCCCGAGACCCTCAAGGTCTCACTAAATCTAACAAGGATAAACCACAAAGAAAGATCTCAACAGATAAACTTTACTTAGGTATATTCCCATACATATACCTAAGTTATCAAGTAACCCATCTCAATCATGGGGAAAACACAAAGGTCATTGACTCAGCTCAAACCAGGATTTTTATTCACGATGAAGAAAAACATGGCTGCTGGAGAAATTATCCTCTGTCGAGTGTAGTAGTCCTATCACGACTCAAAGGTGTTACTCACTAACCTTAGACTACTGATGTACTCCTCTTGTCAAGTACCGCAGGTCTGCCAACTCACAAAGTAGTGGTCCTCCATCATGGGTCTTCCCCCTCACAGAGTAGTGCTCCCCCTCATAGCCTACAGAGGTACTCCTTCTATTGAGTACCTTGGGTTTTCCACCTCCCAAAGTAGTGATCCTCTACCATGGGTCTGCCACCTCAAAAAGTAGTGCTCCCCACTGGGCTATACAAGTCACTCCGAATCAAATCGGACAAGCAATCATCAGGTCTCAGCCAGCTACATGGTCACCGTACTCTGTATGCTCGCCTCTAAGAGGATACGCTCCACATGCCACTGGTCGATACTAAAAGTATCAAAAAGTCCCACGAAGAAGTATCTCAAAGAACTGCCTTGTCACTGGGGTCTTAATGCAATAGACAGCGCGTCAATCAGATGCACGGTTCGTGAGTTATTAGCCTCTTTGTTCCAGGGCCTGGTGGGTTTCGTATACAAACCAACCCAGTCATATTTCAACTGTACCCCGAACTACCATGGGGTATACTCAATGTGATGGCTATGCTCCAAGAGTACCGGCGCCGCTGACAGTTCCTCAAATGGACATCTGGTGCCAAAGATATGGCCTAAGAAGTTAATGGGCCAGTAATGATCCTGGGTCCGGTCTGACCCGGTCAGACCAACTCAGCCTAACCCAAACTAGGCCGACCTGGTCAGACTCGTTGGGTCTGACCCGACCCATTGGGCAATTCATCCTGCTAAGTTTTGACCTAGTCCATTGAGACCGGCCCATCGGACCGTGAGGGCGGTTCAGCCCGATAGTCGCCATGTAGGCGGCTCGGTAACTCGGCCCGGAAGACTGGGTTGGTTCAACCATCGACGCCGCAGGGGCATTGCGGGCCAGTTCAGCAGGCCGGTGACTGGGAGGCCAGTGGGCAGAATACGCATGGTGCGGGTGGGCCAGCTGCGCTCCGGCTGGCCGCGGGTGAATAGGGCAGGGCGCGGGTGCGCCAGATATGGTGTCGAACGCCGGGCAGCACGCGGGGGCGCACCGGGTAGCGCGACAGGGCGCCGCGGGGGCACCGGGGTGCGCTTGGCAGGATGCCGACAAGGGCGCAGGGCACCGGGTGTGCGCCAGGGGGCTGCAGGGGTGGCTTAGTTCATGGAGGTCACGGGTTGCACGGCCTTTGTTCGCCGCCTTTGTCGTCATCGCCGTATTACCATGTCGTCATGGAGTCATTACAAAAAGAACAACGAAGGAGTCGGGCCATGTTGGTTTGGCCCGGACCATATGCGTTTAAGGTGGTAGCAATAGGTTCTCGCATGTATGAAGAACAACATACATCGATCTTCATTTTGAGAGAAATGAAGAACATGGGAAAGGTGAATACTTTAAAAAAAAACCCCTACCTCTTGCTCGTCGCTCGTTGGCGGAGTCGCGGAAGGAAGAAAATGAAGACCATCATTCATCACGTCCGCCACACGTCCCCAATTCTGAGCTGCTTCAGTTTGTTGATGATGTTGCATAGGATAGGTTTTTGGGGAAGGAAGGATGAAGAAGAATCACGTGGAAGATCGTCGTAGGCGTTCTTCACGTTCTTTGTTGGAGAGGATATGATTTCCCCAAGTGTTGGGCGTCGTGATACTTTACCAGCGCTTCATCGCTTGGTGAAGCCATCCCAAAACCTTCTCCCAAGCTCTATATATATAGGAGATGGGGAGAGGCATGTAAGCATCGTATAATTTATGACGGTTCATTTATTTGGAACCTTCCTAAATTCCAACGATGTAGTTACTTAATTTAAAAAGGGGGTCGGGAGAATTAAATTGCATTGGCGCAATTTAAGAGGTGTGTTGGCACAACTTAAGAGGGTAGGATGCCAAGATGTTTCCCCCACATAGCCTGCGTCAAAACATATGACACAAATTAATTTAATGTTGACACATAAAATTATGTGACAGTAATTAATTCCACGTCGACACATAAAATGAACTGACATCAATTAATTTTACGTCGAACCATAAAATTAATTGACAACAATTAAGATTACATCGATTCATAAAATTATCTATGAGCAATTAATTTTACGTCGACACATAAAATTAACAGACAACAATTAATTTTACGTCGACCCATAAAACTAATTGAGTGCAATTAATTTTATGTCGACACATAAAATTAATTGATGGGGGGGGGGGGGTTGAGAGGATTACTCTCCCTCCCCATTAAATGGTAGGTTAGGGTGTGACGATTCCACCACCAACTCCCAAGTGGATCTTCTAACAACTTTATCCACATGGAATGTGTTAAACAAAAAAAAATTATTCACTTATTTTATTTTATTAACCCACGTAAAATCCCAAAAACTAACTTTCATACCCGACTATCTGCCGTCGAGGTGAATGTATTCTTAAGAGAAAACCCACGATGCGAGTTCAACGGTGCCCTCAGATTTCAATTCTGAGCACCAGTTCAAAAGATAGAAAAACCCACTCGTACGTTTACTAAACGTACCCAAAAAAAGTTTGGAAAATTATTATCAGTCACCCATGACCTACTGCGGTCATGGTTAGGATCTGACTAGGAGAAAAAAACCCCAACTAACTCAAAAATTCTCTCGTAATTTCAATTCAAGTTACCGTATAGATGTTTTGAATTTTACAATAAAATAATTGTCACTTAATTATTGTATTTACGGCCAAAAACTAACTTTATCAGGTGGCTCGCGCCGACCAAAGTTAGTATCTGCTTAAAGGAAGAATACCCTCACGAGTTCAGTGGTGGTCTCAGATTTTTAATCCAAGTTACCATTTTTTTGTTATAAGAATTTGAAAAATAAAATAACTTTATTTAATTATTTTATTTACAGTTATGCCATTTTCGGGTTTTCTCACAGGAGGCCTGTGCTGACTAAACTTAAGTCACGCCAAGGGTAAACCCGCCATCCTGAAAAAAATGGTGTCCTCAGATTTCTGATCCGAGTAACTGTTTAAGAGTTATTCCACTTTTTTAGGAAAACTGCTTACGTGCGTTAATTTAAGCTTAACAAAACTTTAGAAAATTAATCCGTGCACACTGGGCCTCAGAATCAGGTGACTTCAGAAACTACGTACTTGTAAAATTACAATGAAATTAAGAAAAAAAATTTCCTTGAAATTTACGGGTCTTTACAAAATCATTTTATAAAACTTACAAAAAATAATTAAGGTCTTATAAAATTATATTATCATCATAAGTCCAAAAAATTTTAATTCATGATTAAATTTTGTGAAAATAAATAAAATTTAAATAATTATATTAGTTATAATATTTGTAATAAATATTTATAACATACAAAATACCAACAATTAATTTAAAATTTCTAAAAAACTTATTTACATAATCTATGTTATATGTATAAAAAATTTTCATTTATAAGATACCCAAATTTTATTTATACCTTCATAGGTGTGGTTACTATATAATGGTCTAGTTTACTATTTTTCAGGGTCACAATACTATTAAAAAGGTAATGTAATTATTTCATTGGAATATGATTCTTAACAACGAAAAATTACCCATATTTCATTTATTCTTCATTAATAAATATTTTATTGTGTTTTATATGTGGATTTATTTGATTTATACAATGTGACATAATCATAAGAAGGTAAATTTTGGTGATAAAATTTTAGGTCATTACATATATAATAACACATTAAAATGTCAGATCATGATTCTTTAATAGTTAATGGAATACTGAGTATTAATTTAATTTACTAAAACCAATAAAGTTTACTTTAGAGTTACCATGTTGTAAAAATATCATAACTCAATTCATTTTCATTGGGACATATTACATCCTCATTGGAATTGATATTATCTGGTTATGTGTATAATGAATATTGATTATATTTTTTTATTTAGACTTGTTTTATGTGAATTTACATTTTATACACATAATAAATTCACTGGTATATTCTCCCATCAACGTTATTTCATTTTCAAGGGTTTAAATTAAAATATCACTTTAGTTAAGATTTTTTTATAGAAATTAAATTAAAGGATATCAATTAAATATTTCATAATAAATCCATTTAATTTTCTTGTATTCTTTTTATTCAATATATTTTCATTTAAGAGTACCATTATCATCATTTTTTACATAAATAAATTGAGGAATGATATTAATAAAATCTTACTTTATTTATCTCTTTATTAAAAAATTTGTTTTCTAAAAAACTGATGTTTTCTAAATATGTTTTCAAGAATGATTTTTACATTTTCAAAATGATTCATCATTATAATATTCACCAATTTTTTCTCATTACGAAATTTTTATAAGGATTTTTTTTCTTTTTCTAAACTATTCCCATTTGGATTTTGTAGATAATATAAATGGAATATTCTTATTTTTTTCAAAATAATAAACATTCCTAAACTCATTTTTAACCAAAAGGGTTATTATTTTAACTTTTACGGCATGTAAAAAATTACCATACATCACGAACATCATTTATTTGTATTTTTATTTTCCCGTTTGCAAGGATATTTTTAAATAAATTTTATTAAATGTGATTTTAAAATAAATTTATTTTTAATTTTTTTAAATGATATCTATGTTTTTCTGTAGAATGTTTTTAAATATGTTTTTATGTTATTTAGAATTATGAAGGACAAAATAAATTTTTTATTTCTATAATATATATATGTTGATATCATCCTATTTTATACTCTAAATTGGTAGTGATTGTTTTTCCAAGGATAATATTAACATTCACTTAAATGTTTCATTTTTTATTCTCTAAATTCTCCTTAAAATATTCACTTTTTAGTGATCATTATACATTAAAATTTCCCTAAATTTCCATTTTATTTATCATCAATATTTTTATTTCATAAACCGTATATAATTTTAACAAACAGTGATTACATTGAATGTTATTTCTTTACTGGTGAAATAATGATAAATATGTATTAATTTATAAATATGGATATTTTATGGGAAGGATAATTGATTACTAATAAAATATATAAATATATAGGTGAGGAATTAATTGGAAATTCAAGACATGGGTTGGGGACCATTTATAGAAATCACATCGATGAATTTGTAGTGTCATGAGATGAATTTGTATGCCAAATTAGGTGGGGTTTTATGCTGTACATTTTAAACCATCTTGTGAAAGGTCATGAAGGTAAATGTATCTTGCTCCTAGTAAAAATTATTTTCCATAATTAATAACTGCCTTCATTCATAATCTAGTTACTATTATCCACTAAATTTTTATAATGATATTTTCTATGGATGCATTTCATTCTCTGTTTACTGATTAGATGACATCTATTATTCATAATTTTCATTCATATAATGATTGTTCCTTTTCTAGTTATTACAGTCATTTTATTGACTAAATGGAATTCATTTTAGTAATTTACCTTAAAATTTCTATTTCTTGTCAATTATTTAAATGGAACTTGTGTCATATATTTACCATTCCATATTGTTCATTCCCTATTGATTATTTTTCATTCATTCAAAATAACTTCTTATATACATACCCTTATGAATAATTTGAGCTCAAATTTATTTTGTTTCTATTTTTAGGATTCTATTAAGTGTACTCTAATTTATTTGAAAAAATATTCAAGATGGAATAAAGTTTTACATGATAATAAATTAAGTTATAATTTGTGTATTCAAATGTAATTTTAAACTAAAGTATGTATCTAATTTACCAATACTGTTAAACTATTTGGTCTTTTAGGATGTGGTTATTTATATTATATTTCAATTTAATAAAGAAAGAATATGATCCAAACTATTGGGTCTAGGTATCTATATTTGGTTAGAGATATTGTTTAGGAGAAACAATTGTAAATATATTTAGTTAATAATAGATTTGAGACTGTATCCCTATGATTGATATTGAGGATAAGTATAGGAGACAACTAAATGTTTTGGTAAGGTAGTGAGTAGGTGGGTTTTCATGGAAATAAATCTATCTCTAGAAAATATAAGGGGATATGGTTCAATAACATACATACATAGGGGAGATTACTCTGATAATGGCAAATTGGTCTCGACCTGATCATCAATAGGCTTCCGATAGTGGGCCATACAATGCATTGGGTTTGAAAATCCCTGAGGATCTGTTAAGGATAGTTGAAATTTTATTTCCAAACCATTATGAATGATTTAAATAGATGATGGTAATGAATCACATAAGATAATCCTTTAGTGTATTATATTGAAATGAATGTGTCTCAAAGGAATGGGAAATTTTTTATGTGTGAAATTATGGGCATAAATTAATGAAGTTCTTAGTAAAATTGATGTGTATGATGGAAGGAAACAAATATCATCCTAGGGATATATTTATAGTTTTTTGTCTTTAATGTGGAGATATTGGGTATTATCTAGGTTAATTATCTCTTCTAAATAATTAAATAGAGGGCATGTATTGGCTTATCTAGAAATAATTTGAATGATGTATATATGTATAGGTATTCAACAAATTAAATTTTAAAATTAGTTTTACAAATAGATTTTCAGTTATAAGAATAATGAATCATCATTGGATTGTGTCAGAATAATATATTTATCCATTAAAAGAAGTTTTTTGTATACCATCATGGTTTACTGAGTATAATATTCATCATAGGTTCAACGCCTTAAACACCGGGATTCAACAAATTAAATTTTAAAATTAGTTTTACAAATATAATTTTGGTTATAAGAATAATGAATCATCATTGGATTGTGTTAGAATAATATATCTATTCCTTAATATAAGTGTTATGTATACCATCATGGTTTACTGAGTTTAATATTCATCATATGATCAACACCATAAACACAAATTTTTTTGGTTTTATGTGATGGGAATCTACCAAGATTAAGGAAATTTTGGAGAAATTTATTTCAAGTATATTTTTTAGTTGAAAATTTATTTGATAAATAATTCATTTACATTTTATAGACATAGGATTTAAGGTATTGATATAATTTTGGGTTAATATGATCATTAAGTATAAATTAATAATAGAAAAATAAAACTATAAGAAATTCTGAAAAAATAATAACAAGATGTATTTACTATAAATTATCTTTTTAATTTTGAAAACTATTTTATGGGATAGTTGAAAAACCATGAAAATAAAATATATAAACCATCAAAAACCATAAAAAAATGATGGAACATTAAAATATAACTTGAGCCTATTTTACATATCTTCATTAAATAATTTCCAATTAATACTGTTTACCTCTATAGTCCAGTCATCCTTGAAAATGTATTCAAACCAACAGGCCATCCTTTCCAATGATTAAAAGTAATCCTCCATCTTTAATTTTTATACATTGAAACCTCTTACCAGAATAAGGTCTTTCCTATCGATACCCTATGTCTAATCCTTGTTAGTATCCATAAGTTATAGTCTCTGAGACATCCAATCTCCATCCTCATTCAAGGCATTGATATCATGTGAGTCTTCATTAATTTCCTACTCATAATGGAAAATCCTATCCCAGAGGTTGGATAGAACCTTGTTGAAAGCCTCCCTTTGATGGTCGTTAATCGCACCAATAAAAGGGTCAACTTGGTCAGTGGTGTTATAAAAAACCAATAATGATTATTCACGAATAAAACATGATTCTCATATCACACATCTATCTTCTTGCACTAAATTGTCTGTCAATTGTGTTTCACCTTGATCATTTACAATAACCATTCGATTTTTTTTCTTTTTCTTGAGTTTTGATGTCAGTCTCCATTGGCCTTGACTACTTGGAAGACAATGTATCTATCAATTTAGGTAGGTATGAGTATTAATTTTGTCCTTTAGTTTTATGTTTATTTTAAATTAATGTTGTTGTATGAATCTCTACTTTCATTCTGACCCTTCTTACTTATTGTGTTGTGAATCCATCTTCCATGGTGACCCTCCACACTATCATCTTTGAAATCACTAGAGAACCCATCACTATACACATCCCTGAGAATGTATCTACATTCATGAAAACCCTCAAACTATATTGTGTCAGGTTGATCTTGATAAAATTCTTCCAAAACAAGTCCTTCAAATCTGTTTTCACGTTGAATCAATAGTCTTGTCTTTGATCTGACTATTTCTCACAAAAAATAGTAACCCAGGTGTCCTGTAAACACATAATAAGGAAATAATTTTCCACATTTTCATTTATGGGGTGGGTAACCACATCCTAGAAAATCCCATATAATCCTTCTTTGAGAGAGATACCACTTCCATCTCTTAAGACCTCAACATAAGAAGCTACATTTGATTAGGTAGGAGGACTAATGGTATACAATTACTCAGGCATCCCTAACTCGGATAAGGCATATTTTACTAAACCATCTAGATCATGATGAAACTTCTAAACATGTCTGTAACTTGCAGATTAACCTCACTTAGAAGAACCTCCTTCTAAGTGAAAATTAAGTTTTCTTCTTCACCCAAACCTTGAAGATGGACTGCCTCACTAGGGGTTGGATGCTGAAAATTCAGTTGGGTCTCCACAAGAAAATCATTCCCCTCAACAAATATCAAACGATCCTTCACCTGAGATATTCCAATGTCGTTACTAATAGTGGGATCCATTCCAAAGTAGCTAACACCCTACTAGAAACAGGAATCCAAACACCCCAGGAGATTACCCTTCTTGTAATAATCCACACAGAATTCAAAGTATACAACTTTTTTCACCATAATAAATCTAAAAAAGTATCCCCCAATAAATCAACCCATGGGTTTGAGATGTCTACAACCACATATATCTGAGGGTTAATTGGATGGATAATAGAGTGGGTTCTTTTGTTAGAGCACATTGAAAAACCTACAATATTTCCTAGCAGTCGAAGGATTGAAGGGTTTTGAAACAAAAATGGTAGTTTTGGGAAATTAACCCAGATCACAACTAAGGGAGGTTTTTAATTTATATGATGATTATTTGACCAGAGATAGGTGAAGAACCTATAGATGATGAACTTTCACAGAGAATTAGAGCATGCATGGAAAATATCATCCTCAAAGCCGAAAAAAATCATCAGATGATTATTATCGAGAATACTCAAACCCAGGTGGTATTACAACACCTAAGATCCAATGATGAACCGGTCAAAATCCTCAATAAATGGTCTTCAGTGCCATAAGTTGGCCATGATGGTCAGATCCAAGTATGTTTGTCATATTTTTTGGGATATTTATAAAAATTATATTAATTTATTTTTTAAAAAAGATGACCCATATGACGGGTGATAACCCATCTCATGTAGCACGACCTTGGGGCATAATTCAATGACTGAAGGATGATAAGGTTTTATCACCAAAAATTGGCTTACATAATATGTCATTGTTTTTAGTTTAATGATATGAATAATAAATATTTAAATGTAACCAATTGTGATACTTTTGGGATTTCAATATTAATTTAATATATTGAATAATTTATTCTAACCATATTGGTTTTGTATAATTGTTTGAGATAGATGGAAATACTTATTCATATTTTATGGATCTTAGGATTCATTAAAAGTAAATTTTAGTGCATTATATAAAAAATTCAATTTTGGATATTCATTTCATGTAGTAAGGGATTTATTATATATTTATCAAATAATAACTAAAGGATGAAATTTTTATTATAAATTAGAAATGTATTAATTTTGTATATTTCTTTATATTCTTAGATAATAAAATTATTCCTCATATTTTTGAAAAGGATCATGAAATAAAAATGTTATTTTTTTACCTATATAAAAAATAATTTATATGGTCTTTTAGAACATAATATATTTACTGGTTTGAGGGCCTTAATGTTCCGTTGATCATTAAAATTCTTATCATTAATGATCTCAATCACTGTATATAATTATTTACATTTTCCCTCTATTTTTACTTATTCACTTTCTTACAATGTTCTGATATGTAGAAACCTTATTATGTAATAATTATTGTTACCATTGTATATACATTTTCTCTATTATTAAAAGGCTTCTTAAAATTGGAGGATGCAATTTATTTAATATGGAGAGAATGTAACACCAATAAATTATAATAGAATAAACTTTTATTAAACATAGTATGTGACATGAGTTTTGTATCTTATAATATAACAAAACACACAAGACATAAAAATATATTAAATTTATAGTAAAATTAATTTCTTTGATAGCTTATTACACACACACCAACATGTTTTTTTGGCAACATTTGTTACACGCAAGGCCGAGTTTTACTGAACAAAATTATTCAATTATTATTAATATTTAATATGATACTTATCTCCTATAAATTGGAATGATGGGTATTAAAAGGATTAAATAAATTACAAATATATTTATATTAGAATAATTTACTAGTCTCCTACTTATTATTAATAAAATAAGAATAATTTCAAAAGAAAAATAATTATTTTCTAAAAACATCTATTTTTCAAAAAGACATATTAGTCTCTCTTTGAATAAAAAGTTAAGATTAATTTTTAAATATTTTATAAAATTTATATCACAAGATAAAATTATTTATTTTCAAATTATAATATTGAAATTATCATTGGGTGAATTTTGGGGATTTTTCTAAAAAGATTAATTTTTGATGAATAGTGAACAATTCTGAATTCAAATTAAAAACTACGTTTTTTAAAAATTATTTATTTTTTATTTTTTTTAACATAAAAATATTTCAATTTTAAATCAATTAAAAAAAATTAGGCAACATTATTTATATTGATATTATATTTTGATATAAAAAATTAGTATACTTTTAGAGATTTTCTATATAAAACCCTTCTTTCTAATTAAGGTAGTGGGATAAAATTTATATTTCAATTCTCCACGTTTTCTAATTCAATTTATAAAAAAGTATTTAATATTCAGAATAATAAGAAATTCAAATTTATAATAAGTTCAAATTAATTTTCCAACAATATGAATAGTGAATTCACTAAAATTTAATTACTGTGGTAAAAGAAAAAATGGGTTTACCAAGAAGAGATAATGTAAATAGATATGGGTAAAAATGAAAAATACATATTTATAGAAACATTTATAATACCTATTTCAACCATTCCACCCATATGGTTCTGTAATAATCCATTTTTCACCCTTATGACACATGAAAAATATTTTAAAATCCAAATCTTTATAAAATACCCTATTTGTTCTCTCCCCCACAAATATAAGGCCAATCCTACCCTCTCTTATAAAAACCTTTAAAAAAGTATGGTTTAGAAACTACCATCCCAAATTAGTTCTATACATCCCTCGCATAATCATAGATCCCTAATTTTTGGTGAAATCAATCTTTTGAATGATTTAGTTAAAACCTAAAGAGGACACCCGAATAAAAGGCAATGTTCTTTAACGAGTGTATTAATTTTACTTCCTTATATAACTCCATATATTTCTAGGAAAAAATATGATATAATTATCTAAGTATATTCCACAAATTGGGATATTGCTCTAACAATGTAATGTCCTAAATCTGTCTCCTCTTCAATCAAATGTTTTGGGTAATCATCATTTCCATGCATGGTTAACTGCCACATTGTTGACTGATGGTGTTCATTTTTTCATTTCTTCCTCTCATGATTTGGTATGATGATGTATATAAATTATATATGACATATTTATAACATACATATACCTATGAAGTCATTATATCTTATATATATATATATATCATTTTAGCTTTCGTTCTGTAAGAGATACAATATCATCACTCATGTGTATGATGGAAAACTGCCTCACGAAGAGATGTAATTTGACATTTACTAATGATTAACATGGAAGGTGTTAAATACAATGTTATAGATAATATGTGATATAAATTACATAGTTAAAATAGTAATAAAACATTTATCATTCTGAAATGATAATATATTTCAATTTATTTCTTTCCCTTTCACACAAATAAAGATGATAACATCATTCATGTACATGTGGATTACTGAATTCAAGACTTGATGTGACTTGATTTTATTCCACACGCCACATGTATGATTTATATATGTATATAATATGGTATTTATTATATATTTATCATTTTAAAGTTAGCATATTATTTACCAACATCCAATCATAATCATCAAAAAATTGAAACGTTACTCATGCGTGTGTATGACATAACATCTCTGTGATTTTAATATAATACATTTCCCATTACCATCATTAATGATTGGTTTTAAAAGTAATGATCTTATAAATATATGATAATTCTATTTTTATAATTATTCTGGAGGTGATAGAAATATATTATATTTACACGAAACATATCTTTCTTATTGAAATAATCTTGAGAAAACAAGGAAATTAACAACTAAAATAATGAAATTAATGATTCATTATTTATGTTTGGGTAATAATATGTTTTAAAAATATCATAAATGATATTATAAATATTAATATGGCCATGAAATAAGTTAATTAATGTTTAAAAACAACTATACATGAGGTTAAATGTAAGAAATTAGTGTTTATTAGAAATAGTTGTTTCTAAAACAAACCTGTGAGAAACCAAAAATGACATTATTACTAAATACTATTATACCATTCATCAATTATACCTATTAAAATTCAATACATTACTACTTGATAAGAAATATAAAATAAAAAATCTAAAATGAATAAATATGGATCTCCCCAATCTATAAAATTAGTACACCAATAAAAAACAATTATAACTAGAAAAAAAATTAATAAACCAGTAAAAATTATATAAAATGGGATGATTTGAGTTGAATAATGAATGAAATAATTCAAAGGTATTTATTGGAGGTAATGTGACCTTTTTAATAGTACTGTGATCATTGGGAATAGTAACACAACTCTATGAATGGTAATTTCACATCCAAGAAATAAAATATTATATAAATAATATATACCATTATTAATTTAAATAAATAAAAATTGTATACATCCTTGAAAATAATTATCATGATTAAAAACTCAATGAAAATATTAGCACATTTTTAATAAACTATATTTTAACATATTTTTTGAAAGTAATTATTTTTATATGAAATATTAAAATTTTCTATGATAAATATATATTTCAATAAAATAAATATGATTTTTTATATAATCTTGTCGAAATTACCCAAGGGTTATTTTTTTGTAATTTTCTAAAATACTTCAATATTCGGGTGAATAATTCAAATACAGTTATATACATTACCAATGTAACATAAATTACAACATTCAAGATGTATTAGTGAAATAAATATTTATAGAACATAAATTTTGTTCATTATATATTCAATTTCACAAAAAAATCAATAATACCACCTAATTATAATTTCAACTCCTAATAAGAACTTTCCAAATCCCAAAGTCCAAAGTTATAACATAAAATAACAATTTTTATTTATTTCAAATTTATTTTTAAATAAAGAATTAATTCAAATTATTAATGGAATTTAAATTCTTAATCTCATTATATTAAATTAATAATGATTTAAATTTCAAAAATTCACTATAACATTTTTTATCATCGACATATTATTTTATTCATTTTTTATTCCAAAAATATCCCTCTCCTCAATAATAAATAACCCCTCTCCCATCTCTTAGAAAACCACTACACCCACCCATACAAAAAGCCCCAGATCTACCAAAATCTTCCCTTTAAATCCATTTATAATAAAAAGTGAAATTTGGATAAATTCAAACTCTAAACACCAAGGAGTTATAGTCTTGTACAAGATATGCTAATGTAAGGATTAAGATTGATCTGATCAACTTCTACATTTTTTTATTTATTATTCATTATCTCATTATTTTTCCACAAAAAATTTCACAGACATACCATTATATAATTTATAGACTTTTAATTTAAAATTTTATTAATGGTGTTATCCTTTATTATGAATCATACTTTTATACATTTAAATTTTAAATTTCTTCTTCCTACTCCCCTAATAATGTCCCGTCAATGGGTGGTTCACCACCTAAGGAGACATTTCAATAACCAAAATCAAGTATAGATATTATAAACTATATATAATATATACATATGTAATTATATAAATTATAGCCTTCTGTAATTAATTATAAATTAAATTAATTAACATCATGAAAATAGAGAAATCAAAGAAAATGATATTTTTTTAAGTAAAACATGATATCAATACACTTCCATTTCATCAACAGAAAATAATATATATAATAATATGAATATAATTAATAAATAGTTGTATAAAATAATATAATAGACACTAAGATCATTGTTTTAATAAATCATATTTTATTTTTAAGAGGCGAAAAAGCGCAGAAATTAAGCGGTAATTAATGTATAGGTATTCTCGAACCCAAATTGCTTTCTTGGGTTTTCCGTCATTATAAAAAAATTCAGTATGAATATTAATTTAATTTTCCTTAAATATAATTTCATTAATATTCCCTTTTAATTTCAAGGATATACATGTTTTCTACTTGAGTTTATAACAAACACAATGACTTCCAAAAGAACAATTCTTTCTAAAAAGTAATATTTTACTTCTTTTAAGATTACTTCCTATTTACTTTACATTGATATCTCGTATAACAAATATGTTATTCAATTTTTCTTTTGGGAACCACAATGTTTATTCCTAAATTATATCATTATGAAATTCTTATGAAATCCATTTATTTCCATGGGTTATGTTATGGATACGATTGTTATACATTCTTTGTGGAATGCATTACTATTTAAATGTTATGATGTGACTGTTGGCCCAAAAATATATTACCATCCAATTCATTGGGTAATTTATTGTATCTCATTATATTAAGTGAAATATTCATGAACACGATACCAGCTTTTTCACATTAATGATTTTATGATAATGCACATTTTTTATGTGTGAACGTGATGCTAGATTTGTTAACAGTTATGTGTTGAATTTGATCACTAAGAAATGATGTATCTTTTTTATTCATTTCCACATGAAATGAATTTAACCATTTTACCTTCACAATTTCAATGATAAATCAATTATTAGGTTATGATGATGATTATGATTATGATCACCAATTTTATATTTATTCTTATCTTTATTTATCCTCTTATTTCTCTTTTAGCTCACCCCTTTTATTGAAGTATATCCATTGGTGATTACATGGAGAAAAAAGATCATGAGGGACACTAAAAAGATAGAGAATAAGTAATTAAATAATTTTTATGTTTCATTATATAGAAGTTATGTCTAAAACAAATTTTACCAGGACAATAAACCATTGGATCCTATAATTGTAATGTTTTTATGTTGTTTATCTACAAAATTATTTAATAGCCATGTATGAAAAGTGGGATTATTATAGATGGTATGTGATCATAGTTTAGTTAATTTGGACGTTATCATTAGAATAAAAGATTGAAAACCATTTGTATAAACCCGTGGATAGGAAAAAATATATCAAAAGAATCATTCTACAAAATTATTATGATAGAGATCCAATAAGAAAAGACTTTAGATTTAATTGTTCCAAAAATAAATTATTTATTCATGATAATTTGAATTATGTTTTTTCCAAATCATTTATTTTTTTAGAAAATTGTTGGATCCAGGATAAACCAGTCCAATAACTTGATTGAAGGGAAATGAAATGATTTTATTAATTAAATACTCATTCTTTAGGTGGTGGAGTTCAAAAAATTATTGCAATTATTTCCTTTATATCAAATTTTAGGAATAATAACCCTAATCATATAAAAAATCCACCTTCACACTAGATGGATCAAATATATCTTGAGTCCTTTAGGTGACAACAATAACCAATGATTATGGGAACTTTTTATCAACTTTTCACGGAGCAATGGCTTAACTAAATAGAGAAGATATTTTCTATGATATTTTTTTAGAAGGATAAGGTTACTCTTGTGTTTTATTAATTATATGGAGAATCTAATCAATGGTGGTCATTAATAATAATCACCATGTCCATGTATGAAATAGATGAGATGTAGTGGGTTGAATTTAAGAAAAAATATCTAAACAAGTATTTCCCTCGATCTCTTAAATCAATGATGGAGAGAGAGTTCATATATATAAAAGAAAAGGGAATGTGAATTTTTGATGGATTTTGAAGAAAAAATCATAAGGATTTCAAGATATACCTCTTTTTTGGTTTTTAATGATAAAAAAACAAATATATTTTTTAGTGGTTTAAAACAAAACCCTTAAACCCCTGTCAATATCTAAATAAGTGTTTCATTGTTCTCCAAATGTAGTGGTAGAGTTTGGAGAATGGTACCATGGTTATAGTGATAAGAGTGGATGAATGAAGTCTCAAGATTGTTGGTAAAAAGATGATGGAGGAATGGGGATCCAATTAACCCCATGTAAAAAATGTGGTAGGAATCCTCATGGGAATTTTATAAAAGGGATATGGAAATGATTAAAGTGTGGGAGAGAAGGACATCAGACTCATGAATGTTAACAATCCATGTAGAATCCTACAAACATATTTTAGGAAATGAGGGAATACACTAATGCACCATATTTGATTTAATGATTCAACTATAGGGATCATGCGAACTATGAAATCCAATAAACTAAACCTTGAGTCTTCAAGGGTAATCAACATCAGCATCCACAAAATCAAAATCAGTAAGATAAATATTATTCGGTCACTAATCATTAAGTAAACGAAGAAAAAGAAATCATAAAAGGTAAACTTTACATTAACTCAAGAATTGAAGAAGTTTTATTTGATACTGCTTTTGAGCATTTATTTATATCCACATATTTTCTAGAAATATTAAATTGATGCTCCAATTCCTTGAATATGGGGTATCTATAAACCATCTAGTTCTGAAATCAATTATACACATGTGTTGGAATCCTCTCTCATTATTGTGTGTTGGAATATTCTTCCAGTGAATCTCGTAATAATTCTTTTGCTGGAATTGGATTCTATAATGGGAAAGTATTAGTACCCATTATAAATGGCACACCTCAACATTCTTTAAAAGGAAATATATTTTATTAGTACAATACATTCAATGATCCTATAAAAATGAAATGAATATCACAAACACCCTTTGAAAAATCTATCAACATTTTGGGCGTTGATACCCTATGGAGAATCATACCTTGCTCAAATGGTTGAGTAAAATGAAGCTATAATCCTAGTGAAAATTCCATTGTTATGGAATACACTGATATATTTACCATAGAGTTACCCATAATTATCCTAGATCTTGAGGTATGTTTGTCAATAGATCTCAATCATGAATGTAATCCTATCTCAAAATTCCCCTATAGGATAGCCTTGATTGAACTAAAAGAGTTAAATTAGATGCTGAAAGATAATTAGGGAAAAAGGTTTATACTCCCTAGTGCATGAAATTTGGGTGCATCGGTTCTCTTTATCAAGAAGACGGATTGATCAATGTGGTTATGTATTTGATTATAGGGAGCTCAATAAGATATCTATAAAGAACAACAATACTCTTCCAAGGATTGATGAAATGATTGATAAACTATGAGAAGCTCAGTACTTCTGAAGGTTGGATCTTCATTCATGATATTAGAAACTTAATATGAAGAATCATGATATTTAAAGGACTTGTTTCCATAATAGGTATGATCCCCATTGTAATTGTTAATTCCCCTAACATTTTCACAGATTTTATGAATATTGTCTTTATATAATACCTCGACAGATTTGTGGTATTTTTTTATCAAATAATATCTTATTTACTCCAATATAATAGTGGAAAATGAAGAGAATATAAGTATTTCTTTGGAAACAAAATTGAAGTAGAAAATGTACTCTATGTTCATGATGCACGACTTTCTAATTCTTTATGTAATATTATTGGGGAATGTGATCACAAGTGAGGGAATTTTGTTGGACCCTTCAAATACATAGTCAATTAAGGATTTTCTCATACTCACTAGATTTATATAAATATTTATTTTTTGTATCATAGATTGTATTACTGATGGTTTGTGTGAAATTTATTAAGATTTTTTAGATTGATAAATATGATAACATAGAAAGTAGTAAATTAGGTCTTGGATGATTAATATGAGGAAAGATTTATAGAAGTCACTACACTTGTACTCAACCTAACAAAAAGTGGAGATAATTTTGTGATATACACGTATGATTGAAGGAATCATTTGGGTTGTGTACTCACGTAGAATGATATAGTGATAGACTATGTCTGTTTATATAAGAAGATCCACAAGCATAACTTACAGATGCATGATATAGAGTTAAAATTTGTGATATTATCTCTAAATACGTGGTCAAAGTTTCTCTATGGTGAGAAGTGTGACATATATATCAATCATAAGAGTTAAACATGAATATTCGCACAGAAAGACCTGAACATGTATCAAAGAAGTTGGTTAGATATAATCATTGACTATGATTGTTGTATTCACTATAATATGAGAAAAGAAAACAAGGTAACTAATCCTCTAAGCTGAAATTAACCTACTAATCTATCCATGATAAAGAATGAGAAAGACCCTATGTTCATGTAAATTTAAAAGATATATACATAAATCATAATGGAAGAGAATACATCCATTATCACCCAATTTATTTCCCATCTATCCAATTAAGATAATATCAAGGTGGCCTAATGGGATGATATAGAATTACAAAAGATGGTGAATGCGGTAATGTAAGGAAAACTATAAGAGTTCTGTAATAATTATTGTGGTCTAATTCATTTTAGAATAAGTGTTTTTGTGCCTTCATTAGATGAGATAAAAAATGATCTATTGTATAATGCACATATCTCATTTTTCTCTATCCATATTGGAAGTTAAAAAGAGGTATAACGACTTTTGAGAAAATTCTACTGTGGAAACATGAATAAGGATATTTCAATGTACACTTAATGGTTTTTGGTATGTAATCAAGTTAAATCAGTCCGATAAAATTACAAAGGAATGATGGCATGAATTGTTGTACCATCAGGGAAATTGGAGAATATCACTGAGGAAGTTGTCACTAGTCTCATGAAAACAACCAAAAAAATAATAATGTGATATAGTTTGTGGTCGATTGATCCACAAAGACGACCCACTTTATCACTATTTGGTAATATTTATCATTGGAGAAATTTTCCATGATACATGTTAAATAAGTGGTAAGGATACATGGGGTACCACTTCCAATTATCTATAATTGTGATCCATGGTTCACCTATAAATTCCAGAGAATTATTCAAATTGGTTCTAGTACTAAATTGATTTTCAGAATGACCTAGGACCCCCAAACTGATGTCCAATCTGAAAGGACTATTTAGATTCTCAAGGACATGATAAGAGTCTACTTAGTAGAATTAAAAATGGGATTTGATAAACATCTCCCATTTGTTGATTTATCATTTAATAAAATAACAACTCGAGTATTAAAATGGATCCATATGATTCTCTATATGAGATGTTATATAGAACACCAAATTTTTGGGCTAATGTTTGGGAAGGAAATATAATGGGATCTGATCTTGTGAAAGAGATGATAGAGATGGTTCAATCCATCCAATAACATATAAAAGATACTCATATTAGGAAAATGAGCTATTCTAACAACTATCCAAGGGGAATGGAGTTTCATGTTAGAGATATTTTTTCCTTTTATTATCGATAAGAATGATAGTCATTTTTTTAGGAAATAAAAGGAAGTTGAGCCCAAGGTACAATGACCCTGTTTAGATCCCAAATAGCAACAGAGTTTTGACCTATCGGCTTAAACTTCCACAAATTTTGTATCAGGTTCATGACATGTTCCATGTATCACTATTGGGGAAGTATATACATAATACCTCAGATATACTAAACCCACACGTGGCACAATTGGATAATGACATCTCATATGAAGAGAAACAAGTGAAGATGATGGACCATAGAGAAAACGTTTTTACATAGCTAGAAAACTCACTATATCAAAGTGTTTTTGTGAAACCATAAGTATTAAGAGGAGACATGGGAACCTATGAAAACTATAAAAAAATGTACCCCCTCTAATATTCCATCGAGAATAAAATTTATGATTTTAGGGATGAATTTTATAAAGGGGGGAAGGATATAAGGACCCAATGTTTTTCTTGATGTTTTTTTCCTAAATAAATTTAAATTAATCATACAAAGACATAATTACAAAATAATATTAAATTAATAATTAAAAAAACCTATTAAAATTAAAAATGTGACAACTAGACAAAAAATATAAAATTAAAAAGATAAAATGGGAAAATATGGATCGTCCCAATCTACTTAAACCATAACACCACTAGAAAAAAAAATAGAAGATGAAAAAAAATAAATCAACCAATAAAATTTATATAAAATGAGATTAATAGTGAAAAATATTTAATGATGTAATATTGAGGTATTTATAGGAGGAAACCAGACCATTTCAGTAGTTACATGACATTTGGGAATAGTAACCTGTCCATCAGATTATTAATTTCACCTAAAAATAATAAATTATGATATAAATAATATTAATAATAATTAATTTTTTAAATTATAAATTATATAATTGCAAAAAAATATCATTATTATTAACTCCAAGAACATATAAGCACGTTTTTAATAAAATTTATTTTAATGTATTTTTTAAAATCATTATTTATATATTAAAAATTAAAATGTTATATATTACAAATTTATTTGATTAAATTAATATCATTTTTAAAATCATCACATTAAAATTATACTAGGGTGATATATTTTAAATTTTTTGAAATGTTTCAATTTTCAGGTGAATAGTAAAAATACAATTTTGCGTATAACCAATGTAACTTAAATTACATCATTCATAATGAATTAGTAAAATAATTATTTCCACATATTTAATTCCATCCATTATATATTTAATTTCATTAATTTTTCATTAAAGACCTATACTATCAATTTCCAAACTTGTAACACCCCAGGTAAATAAAGAATATGAAATTCTCATATTTGTCCATATTTGTGAATAAAATATTAATATGACTTTAAAGGGGATTCTATGCTCGATGGCGTACCCAACACGCAACAACGAGTTTCTTGGGAATCTTACGTTGCACTCTAATAAAATAATTTTAAATGGTAGTTAACTTGTAGCCATTGTATTGGCGGGAATGGATAGAAATAACTAAGATATGATTATATATGTTTTTATATGTTTTTACATTTATCCAATAAAGGATAGAGGCTTAAAATACAGAAAGAATTCAATTTTAGGCGTATATGCCCTAGTTTTCACTAAAGGTTCACTTATCACCTTTTGATGTTGAACCATAATTAAATATAGTTTTGTTCACTCTTAAACATTATTTTGGACCAAATAAAACTCTTACTAAGAATCGGGACATCAAATTTTACTTTGTGTAATTTTTTGGTATCTTTCCGATAAGGTTCTTTTTTTTAATGAATAGTGTAAAATGTTGTATTTTAGTTCAAAACCACTTTTTAATCTAATTTATTTATATGATTAGATAATATTTTGAATTGTTTTTAAAGTGAAATTTGAAAATATTTTTACCATTAAATCCAATAGTGGTCGTTGGAATTAATTTCACTTTGAAATCAGACTTAAACTAGTGTCAATCTTTTGATACTTATTGTTTTATGAAAACACGCTATTTGCGCTGACAGCGGGAATTAATTATTAAATTAATTAATGTGACTAATATGTTTTGAATATTGTAAAATGGACTTCATTTTTGAATTCGGAATATCAATTATAGCTTAGGGTGAATTTTTGGGATTTTTCTGAAAAACTTCAATTTTTGATGAATAGTGAAACCACTAAGTGGTAATCAAGCAAACTGATTTTTCAGTTAAATGAAATTTTACCACTAATGTGTATTGAATTTTGAAAATCCGACATACATGGTTGTCATTAAGAAGTAAAATGTGGTTCAATGAGATTATAATATTTTTTTGGTGAATAGTAACTCATTAAGTTCTTAATCGCGATTAGTGGTAATTAGGGTAGTTTAAGGTATAAATAATACTTTAATAATATAAAATGACCTAGACACATGTCCCAACATTATTGGTTGTGTCATGGCCGACCAAGACAAGCCATGGGTCAACTTGGGGACCCCATGGATCCACTTTGGTTGGGAAATGACATAAATAACATTTTATTTAATGTAAAAGAAAAATTGACACAAACATGATATGTTTTACTAAAACAATTTTTAAGTGGGGTTACACAAGTCCAAATTTTGATTATAAATAGTCATTGGAAAGCTAAAAAGATTTCCTACATCATAGTATTTCTTTTATAATTTTTAGACATTAAATAAATAAATTATTTATGACATAATAATGATTTAACGATGACATCATTATTTGACGATTTAAATAAAATGGAAAGATAATGTAAAATCTATGAACTACACATGGCCAAAACTTGTTGGATGAGTGGATTTCGAAGCCTTATCACCTTATCCACGACCTATATCAATGTGGGACCTTTTAAAACCGAAATACAATTTCAAATAAAGAAATATTTCTTACTTTCCAAAAGTGCCCCTCCTCTCCTCTTATAAAAGGCCCCCACCTCTACCTCTTTTCACACACTCATCAAGCCTTTGGCTCGGCCAACCCCTGCCCATTTACTCTCTACACATCCATCTCCTCATCCTAGAGGATTCCCTTTGGGCATAATCCTTTCAAAGGAAGCCTTTAGGCTCAAATCAAAAGGAGTTACACTTTTAAAGGTAATTCTTTCTCTCATGTTCATTTGTTTTATTTTGCTTCTCCAACCCCCTAAACTCTTTTTATTTATTTCTTTTGTAACAACACCAGTATCTTCAATATACTAGGATTTTTTTATAAGATTTATTCTAGCTAAACTCTCACACAACTACATAAAATGGTTAAAGAACATACGGTTTCCGTGGATGGAAAAATTCTGCCTCCCGAAACGATGATTGTTCAATACTCATTTAACACCTTCAAAGGTGGCCATTATGATGTCACTATTTTTATATATGATATATAATATGTTTATGTTTTACTTATGCTTCTGTATTTTTCATTTGTGTCTTACCTTTATGGCTTCCATTATGGGTATACGCGATATCTTCATTTTAGGAAGTGCGGACTACCGCCTCCTCAAAGTGATTTGATTCGTTAAAAACCATATGTGGGATGTATAAAGGATGGAACTATGATATTATATATGATATTATACTGTAATTATAATATACCTTTATATCATTATGATTCCATTCTATAAACAATGAAATAGAAATGGAAGTAGCGTTCATGCGTACGTACGGCTTACCGTCTCCATGAACGGTGCATTTCATTTCTTACCTCTAAATGATTATGTAATGTTATAAATGTATGCATGTACTGGATATATATGACATATATGATATCTACATCATGAATACAATTCTGTTTATAATAAACATTTGGCCACACGAACAACATGTAATTGTAAGAAGTCCACTTTCGACTTAAGAACCAAATATCGACAAAACAAATATTATTAACTTAAATGATTACATTATGTTTATGACATGGTAATAAGTGGTATAAAAGGAATAATGAACTTGAAAAAGGTTCTTAAGGAATTAGAAATTAACTCAAGTTTATTATTCAGGAGATTAAAGAACGATCAAGTCAAGTCGGACCCGAGGTAAGGGATCCTACAACTCTCTTTCTTTATAAGTACACTCTTTTATGTCATTTCTTTTAAGCTAATCTTTCTTATGATTGGGATGTTCTTTTATATTACTCCTACTGTAATTTTTATGTTCATGTGATGAGAGACCCTATTCTCTCTCATCAATCCATTTTGGAAGTTTTGAGTGGCGCCGTTAGGCTGCCGAACTTTTGTAAGGGATTTTTCATCTCACTTTCATTCCCATGAGATTTATGCTACATTTTCCACAAATTCCATTTAGTGGTGTATGTACTGCCCTTTATTATACTCTTTGTGTAATATACTTTCGTTTATGAGTATTTACATCAATGACCTATTGTCTTTCTTTCATGGGGTGTATGTTTTGAAAGATACCCAAGTCGGTAAGGGAACCTTTCACCCTCCTCTTTTTTTTAAAAGACTTATTTTGTTGGGTCTTTTAATTTACATATTGTTATGTTGGGATATGTTATCATATATCCTTATTGATGTAAATTTTATGTCCAAGTGATGAGATACACTTTTTATCTCTCATCAACTCATTTTGATGTGATGCCGTTAGGCTGTCGAGGGAACTTTTTAACCCAATTTCGATTTCTTTGGGTTCAACATGTAGTCATTGAATATGTCATCCATTGAATATATGTGAATGTCCTTTTATTGTTTTACACTTAATATCCACTTATATTGAGTGTATTTATATTTTTCACACATATTTTTGAGATTGATTTGTCCTTAATTTAAGGATACCTTCTTTATAAGGGATTTCGTCACATTTGACATTTCTATTGAGGGTTCATTGTTGTTATGCACCAATTCACTCTTATTTGGTGTATATACTGTCCTTTGGAGTATTATATCATGAATCCATTTATTCTCATGATATTATAAAGTTCTGACTAAATGTTATTCCTCAATTATTGTATTCAAGTGTCTATAATTTTGGTAAAACCCCTTTAACCAAAATATCGTTTTAAATGTTTTAATTATTTGTTCTTATTAATATCCATGTTTTCAAAATGGTTTTAAGGATTTATTTATATGGATATTAATGGTTTAAAATTTTAAGCTTCAAGGTGGTATGGGACACTTTGATTCACAAATCTTTTTATTAAATGTTTTAAATGGTTTTGGAAATGGTTTCTTTTTGGATTCATTATTTCAAAATACTAAAATGTTATATTGTGATTGAAATGTGGAAATGTTTTGTTTCCTTTATGCATGTTTTATGTGATACGTTTATGTTATGGTTCTTGGGTATTGTTATGAAAACGGGTGGTTCCATGATAAACTAAGGGCGGGTGAGCCCGATATAGCTCTCCAATGCATTGGGTAACGCGAAGGAGTGAAACGTTAAGGTTTCTCCGAAGAGATTTAGGGAATATACTGTGATGGGTATTCCAAACGTAACCAAGAGGGTTACTCCCTACGTAAGAATGTTATGAATTCCTCAAGTTACCTTTATGTCTTATGTTTTCTATGATTTATTCATGATTTGATATGGGTAAAGTATGAACTCATTCTTATGTATATGTGTACCCATGTTTCCTTTCCATATTTTTCTATCCCTTACTGAGCTTTTTGTGCTCATCCCAAGTTTTTGAAATGTTTTTCACAGGTCAAGGGAAAGGTACATGATGTGATGATAGTGTCAAGGATGTGTCAAGAAAGAATCTGTGTTATATTTTAAATATGTTTCCGTTGATGGGAAGAATGAATACTGTCTTTTATGTAACCACTTTGTTTAAATGTGGAATGTAATGAAAGTTTCATGATCTAATTCTCTAAAACTCTAAACCTGAAAAGATCCTCAATGTGTAATCTTGTAATAACTCAAGATTAAGTAAGGTTTAAGGCTGGGGCCTTATAGTTGGTATCAAAGGGAGGTTTAGATAACTTTAGAGGTTAGGGTATTCTTTAAGCATAAGTGACATTACCATAATGGTTAGGATTTCAGAAAGAGTCCTAGTTTTAGATAAAGTGAATGAGTAAGTGTGTCTTAGTGTTTACCTTCCTCATTAGTACATGATGGTTTTGTTGATATACTCACACTGACCTTTTTGGTTTTAGTAAATGGCTGGATCTAGCAGGCACCAAAGTAACAGTGGATGTGAAGGAAACTGTGACAGCTTTTTGAGCAAGCAACTGAATGATATGGGAGATGCAATGAGAACTCTTCTGATTATCCTCAACCAACTATCTGGAGTCATGATTGACCACCTAAACCTTGGAGTTTTCTCTAAGGCATCATATATGCAAGAAACAAATCCCTACGGAAGTACAGGAAATAATCATAAAGGTATGTGTGTTCAAAAACCTATGTGTCAAAGATGTGGAAAGAAACACCTAGGAAAATGTTTCAAAGGGACAGAAATATGCTATAGATGTGGAAATGAAGGTCATAAATCAAGAACCTGTCATGGAAAAAGGAAGCATCCAGTTGACTCGAGGAAAGGGAAAGAAGTTCTTTCTGAGGGATCAATTGAATGTTTTAAATGTGGTGTGCATGGTCATTATGCAAACACATGTCCTATGAAGAAGTTTCGTGAATGGGGTCACCAAGAGCGTACCAATATTCGTTTACCAATACCTAATGCCATTCCGATTGAGGATGAAGAAACTCACAATGACCAATCAAAGGTATGTACTATTTCATGACTATTGTTTTCTTATTTTGGAATCTTAGGATATGATTCATGATTTTGTTTGTAGGAAAGAGGTATTTCGGAATAAGTTGGAAAGGAATGGATAATGGATCATGAAGAATGTTGAATGAGTAAGATGTCAACATATAAGGGCTTCAAGAGTTAGGGTGAAATTCTTAAGAGTATTAAGTCTCTTTTGATGATGGGGTTACATTAGAAGACTTTTTATATTATATGTAACCCTGATGTTTAATATAGGCAAATTTTATTCAAGTAATAGTTATCTTTTCTTTTGTGGACATAGTTATAAAGAACCATTTGGGTTTATATGATCCTTACTTTTGAGGTAATTATGGGTTACCATATGTTATGATTGAAGTGAAAGGCATGAGATAAAATTGAGGTTAAATTATGTTATGGTTATTTTTGATGATTTTATCCCTTTTTGGGTAATGATTTGAGAATTATATAGTTTTGAAAAAAGGACAACACGTAGACCGTGTGACTACCCGTCGCATCGGACAAAGCTGCGGGAATCGAACCCACAACCAAAGTGCGACTGTTATTTATCGCCTACCACTGGACTACGTGAAGTCCCTGGTTAGTTTGACTGATTCTTTTCAGTTATATGATTTTATGAATTAAGAGTAAGTTGATTTTGGGTTATTTATGAAAATGATTAACCTATCATGGAGGATATGTGATTAGGATAATTACTTTTCAATGTGAGACTTTAGGAGAAACTGATGTTGTTTGGAGATAAATGTTACGATTTAACTTGGAAGACTATGTGACTAAATCCTTCAAATATTTGGGTTTCAATCTTATATTGGTTTACTTTGAAGAATTTTATGGACAATTTGTTTATCGGATGGTCCTCTTTGAACTTTGGGTTTTGTTGGACAAATTTTGGAGATTAAGAATAGATTTTCTTTTTATAAGGGGTTATCCTTTTCTAAATTATCTGATCTTGTACTAGCCTTTTTGGTTTTGGATTTGGTTAAAGTCTAAAGACATGGGAAGTATATAGTTCTATTTTGTGGATTAGGTGATTCTCTAGAAGTTGATTATAGTACTCTTAATGTGAACAAGTCTTCCTAAATACTCATCTTTTGGAGAAAATATGAGTTTGTGTAAGGAATCTAATAAAGGTTGAAAGTCAATATGATAAGTGATTATGTTTCCTTATGAATAAATTCCTCAATAAAAAGTAACGTAAAACAAAAATGTTGTCTATTAAATTTTCCTACTGGGGAATCGAATACCGTTTAACCCATCACAAGTTTGTGATTTTCTCGTGGTTAACTTTCTCCTAAACATGTTTTCTGTCACTTTCCATCAGAACATGACCCTTTGTTTTTTCCTCCATGTCCATATTTTCATACTTGGAATCCTAGTATGGGTTAACTCGGGTGACCTTTGTACTTATCTTTCTTTATTTTAAAGTGTTTGTTTTACCGACTTTTGTTCCGATGTGGGACTTTCAAGGATGTTTCCAAGAGCAATTTTAAAATTGCGAGGACGCAATTCCCAAAAGGGGGGAAGGATGTAACACCCCAGGTAAATAAAGAATATGAAATTCTCATATTTGTCCATATTTGTGAATAAAATATTAATATGACTTTAAAGGGGATGCTATGCTCGATGGCGTACCCAACACGCAACAACGAGTTTCTTGGGAATCTTACGTTGCACTCTAATAAAATAATTTTAAATGGTAGTTAACTTGTAGCCATTGTATTGGCGGGAATGGATAGAAATAACTAAGATATGATTATATATGTTTTTATATGTTTTTACATTTATCCAATAAAGGATAGAGGCTTAAAATACAGAAAGAATTCAATTTTAGGCGTATATGCCCTAGTTTTCACTAAAGGTTCACTTATCACCTTTTGATGTTGAACCATAATTAAATATAGTTTTGTTCACTCTTAAACATTATTTTGGACCAAATAAAACTCTTACTAAGAATCGGGACATCAAATTTTACTTTGTGTAATTTTTTGGTATCTTTCCGATAAGGTTCTTTTTTTAATGAATAGTGTAAAATGTTGTATTTTAGTTCAAAACCACTTTTTAATCTAATTTATTTATATGATTAGATAATATTTTGAATTGTTTTTAAAGTGAAATTTGAAAATATTTTTACCATTAAATCCAATAGTGGTCGTTGGAATTAATTTCACTTTGAAATCAGACTTAAACTAGTGTCAATCTTTTGATACTTATTGTTTTATGAAAACACGCTATTTGCGCTGACAGCGGGAATTAATTATTAAATTAATTAATGTGACTAATATGTTTTGAATTTTGTAAAATGGACTTCATTTTTGAATTCGGAATATCAATTATAGCTTAGGGTGAATTTTTGGGATTTTTCTGAAAAACTTCAATTTTTGATGAATAGTGAAACCACTAAGTGGTAATCAAGCAAACTGATTTTTCAGTTAAATGAAATTTTACCACTAATGTGTATTGAATTTTGAAAATCCGACATACATGGTTGTCATTAAGAAGTAAAATGTGGTTCAATGAGATTATAATATTTTTTTGGTGAATAGTAACTCATTAAGTTCTTAATCGCGATTAGTGGTAATTAGGGTAGTTTAAGGTATAAATAATACTTTAATAATATAAAATGACCTAGACACATGTCCCAACATTATTGGTTGTGTCATGGCCGACCAAGACAAGCCATGGGTCAACTTGGGGACCCCATGGATCCACTTTGGTTGGGAAATGACATAAATAACATTTTATTTAATGTAAAAGAAAAATTGACACAAACATGATATGTTTTACTAAAACAATTTTTAAGTGGGGTTACACAAGTCCAAATTTTGATTATAAATAGTCATTGGAAAGCTAAAAAGATTTCCTACATCATAGTATTTCTTTTATAATTTTTAGACATTAAATAAATTAAATTATTTATGACATAATAATGATTTAACGATGACATCATTATTTGACGATTTAAATAAAATGGAAAGATAATGTAAAATCTATGAACTACACATGGCCAAAACTTGTTGGATGAGTGGATTTAGAAGCCTTATCACCTTATCCACGACCTATATCAATGTGGGACCTTTTAAAACCGAAATACAATTTCAAATAAAGTAATATTTCTTACTTTCCAAAAGTGCCCCTCCTCTCCTCTTATAAAAGGCCCCCACCTCTACCTCTTTTCACACACTCATCAAGCCTTTGGCTCGGCCAACCCCTGCCCATTTACTCTCTACACATCCATCTCCTCATCCTAGAGGATTCCCTTTGGGCATAATCCTTTCAAAGGAAGCCTTTAGGCTCAAATCAAAAGGAGTTACACTTTTAAAGGTAATTCTTTCTCTCATGTTCATTTGTTTTATTTTGCTTCTCCAACCCCCTAAACTCTTTTTATTTATTTCTTTTGTAACAACACCAGTATCTTCAATATACTAGGATTTTTTTATAAGATTTATTCTAGATAAACTCTCACACAACTACATAAAATGGTTAAAGAACATACGGTTTCCGTGGATGGCAAAATTCTGCCTCCCGAAACGATGATTGTTCAATACTCATTTAACACCTTCAAAGGTGGCCATTATGATGTCACTATTTTTATATATGATATATAATATGTTTATGTTTTACTTATGCTTCTGTATTTTTCATTTGTGTCTTACCTTTATGGCTTCCATTATGGGTATACGCGATATCTTCATTTTAGGAAGTGCGGACTACCGCCTCCTCAAAGTGATTTGATTCGTTAAAAACCATATGTGGGATGTATAAAGGATGGAACTATGATATTATATATGATATTATACTGTAATTATAATATACCTTTATATCATTATGATTCCATTCTATAAACAATGAAATAGAAATGGAAGTAGCGTTCATGCGTACGTACGGCTTACCGTCTCCATGAACGGTGCATTTCATTTCTTACCTCTAAATGATTATGTAATGTTATAAATGTATGAATGTACTGGATATATATGACATATATGATATCTACATCATGAATACAATTCTGTTTATAATAAACATTTGGCCACACGAACAACATGTAATTGTAAGGAGTCCACTTTCGACTTAAGAACCAAATATCGACAAAACAAATATTATTAACTTAAATGATTACATTATGTTTATGACATGGTAATAAGTGGTATAAAAGGAATAATGAACTTGAAAAAGGTTCTTAAGGAATTAGAAATTAACTCAAGTTTATTATTCAGGAGATTAAAGAACGATCAAGTCAAGTCGGACCCGAGGTAAGGGATCCTACAACTCTCTTTCTTTATAAGTACACTCTTTTATGTCATTTCTTTTAAGCTAATCTTTCTTATGATTGGGATGTTATTTTATATTACTCCTACTGTAATTTTTATGTTCATGTGATGAGAGACCCTATTCTCTCTCATCAATCCATTTTGGATGTTTTGAGTGGCGCCGTTAGGCTGCCGAACTTTTGTAAGGGATTTTTCATCTCACTTTCATTCCCATGAGATTTATGCTACATTTGCCACAAATTCCATTTAGTGGTGTATGTACTGCCCTTTATTATACTCTTTGTGTAATATACTTTCGTTTATGAGTATTTACATCAATGACCTATTGTCTTTCTTTCATGGGGTGTATGTTTTGAAAGATACCCAAGTCGGTAAGGGAACCTTTCACCCTCCTCTTTTTTTTAAAAGACTTATTTTGTTGGGTCTTTTAATTTACATATTGTTATGTTGGGATATGTTATCATATATCCTTATTGATGTAAATTTTATGTCCAAGTGATGAGATACACTTTTTATCTCTCATCAACTCATTTTGATGTGATGCTGTTAGGCTGTCAAGGGAACTTTTTAACCCAATTTCGATTTCTTTGGGTTCAACATGTAGTCATTGAATATGTCATCCATTGAATATATGTGAATGTCCTTTTATTGTTTTACACTTAATATCCACTTATATTGAGTGTATTTATATTTTTCACACATATTTTTGAGATTGATTTGTCCTTAATTTAAGGATACCTTCTTTATAAGGGATTTCGTCACATTTGACATTTCTATTGAGGGTTCATTGTTGTTATGCACCAATTCACTCTTATTTGGTGTATATACTGTCCTTTGGAGTATTATATCATGAATCCATTTATTCTCATGATATTATAAAGTTCTGACTAAATGTTATTCCTCAATTATTGTATTCAAGTGTCTATAATTTTGGTAAAACCCCTTTAACCAAAATATCGTTTTAAATGTTTTAATTATTTGTTCTTATTAATATCCATGTTTTCAAAATGGTTTTAAGGATTTATTTATATGGATATTAATGGTTTAAAATTTTAAGCTTCAAGGTGGTATGGGACACTTTGATTCACAAATCTTTTTATTAAATGTTTTAAATGGTTTTGGAAATGGTTTATTTTTGGATTCATTATTTCAAAATACTAAAATGTTATATTGTGATTGAAATGTGGAAATGTTTTGTTTCCTTTATGCATGTTTTATGTGATACGTTTATGTTATGGTTCTTGGGCATTGTTATGAAAACGGGTGGTTCCATGATAAACTAAGGGCGGGTGAGCCCGATATAGCTCTCCAATGCATTGGGTAACGCGAAGGAGTGAAACGTTAAGGTTTCTCCGAAGAGATTTAGGGAATATACTGTGATGGGTATTCCAAACGTAACCAAGAGGGTTACTCCCTACGTAAGAATGTTATGAATGCCTCAAGTTACCTTTATGTCTTATGTTTTCTATGATTTATTCATGATTTGATATGGGTAAAGTATGAACTCATTCTTATGTATATGTGTACCCATGTTTCCTTTCCATATTTTTCTATCCCTTACTGAGCTTTTTGTGCTCATCCCAAGTTTTTGAAATGTTTTTCACAGGTCAAGGGAAAGGTACATGATGTGATGATAGTGTCAAGGATGTGTCAAGAAAGAATCCGTGTTATATTTTAAATATGTTTCCGTTGATGGGAAGAATGAATACTGTCTTTTATGTAACCACTTTGTTTAAATGTGGAATGTAATGCAAGTTTCATGATCTAATTCTCTAAAACTCTAAACCTGAAAAGATCCTCAATGTGTAATCTTGTAATAACTCAAGATTAAGTAAGGTTTAAGGCTGGGGCCTTATAAAACTGATATAGAACTTTCCAAAACTTGAACTCAAAAGCGATTCCTTAAAATATCAAATTTTCTCTCTTTCTACATTACTTTTTATTAAACTAATTATTTTTAATTATAAAGTGAATTTAAAGTGTTATATAACAATATTAAATTAATATATGATTTTATATGTCAAAAATTAAATATTATATGTTTCACCTATGGTATATTATTTTATTCAAACTGTTATTCTAAAAAACCCCATATCCTCATCTATAAATAACCCCTATCCCTTCTCTTATAAAACCACGCCACCTTGCCATTAAAAATCACAATATATTTTTAAATCATCATTCACATGCCCCATAAAATACAAAGGGAAATTTTTTAGGAATCCCACTCTATCCATTGAGGAGTTATAATGTCATACAAAAGAAGCTACATCGAGGATTAAGTAATTCCCTATCAACAACACCCTTTAATTGTAATTTTTCTTCCGATTCTCATTCTTTTCACACAAAAAATTCACAACCACATCATAAAATAATTAATTAGGAACAAATTTAACATTTTTTAACCTAATGTATATATCATACAACTATATGTAATAATTTTAATCTTGTTCTTCCCTCTCTCCCAACAATGTCTTATCAAAGGTCATTTAACTACCTAGAGAGTCATTTCCCTAACCATCCTCATATATGGATATTATACATAATATATAATAAAATTTAAAAATTTAGTAAATTTTTTTATAATATTCAACAAATAATTATAATAAAATATAAATTTCATTAAATAAAATACATAAATCAAAGAAAAACAGGAAATTCGATTATATAATACATGGTATAAAAATGCTTCAATTTCATCAAAAAAATTACCAAATGTAATAAAATGATTATGATTGGTAAATAGTTTTATTAAAGGAAATAATACACTTATCTATTAATGTGACAATGAATATATTTTTTTTGGAGGCACAAAAAAGACAAAATTAAGCTAGAATTAAGGTAAGGGGAATCTCGAACCCAACTCCCTTTATTGTGTTTCCACTCTTTATCAAAACATTAATCATGGATATTCCTAAAATTATCTTTATATATTATTTCATTATTCTTCTCTTTTAATTTCATTGATAAAATTTTTTTCTACCTGAGTATAGTATAAACAATAATATATTCCATAAGAACTCTTCTTTCAAAAAACACAACTTTTACTTTTCCTAATATTTTTTCTTCTTCACTAAAGAATGATGATTATTATACCAAGTATGTTATTCCCTTTTTCTCTTAAAAACCCCAATATTTATTCATTAATGTATTATTTATGAAATTCTTATGAAATCCATTCCATTATTTTTTTATTTTATTACTATGAATGTTATATGTTCTTTATGGAATTCATGATTAAGTAAATTTTAAAATATAAATGGTGGGCCTAGAATTTTATATCCTATAAATTAATTGGGTAATGTTACTTATAACATGATATAATTTTTAATATGTATGAATATGATGCTAGATTAGTTCACATTGATGATGTTTTTATTATACACATATGTTATGCATGAACAAGATGCTACATTTGTTTATAACTTTTTGTGATATTTTACAATTAAGACACGATGTTTCAATATTATTCATTTCCACATTCCATGCATTCATTAATTGTTATCCTCACCGTTTCGATGATTTTTGTGTGTTTATTTTATGATGAGGATGATTTTTATACACCCCCATGTAATATTGATTCTTGACCTTATTTATCCTCTTAATAGGAATTAAGATCAACCCATTAGTTGATGCATATATTTGGGTGATTACCTATACTAAAGAGATATTGAGGGAATCTTAGAAGAAATATTATAAGGGAAAAAATAATGTTTATGTTTTATTATGTAATAGTTAGTTATAAGACTAATTTTCCAAGGATTATAACCATTGGATCTTAGATTTGTAACTCTTTTATGTTTATATCTTAAAAATGATTTAATTTTCATTTAAAAAATTCATGTCCTCAATATTAAAGCATGTTCGATCAAATTGGTGTGTGAGGTATGATATTTCACCTCAAATTCATTTCATTGAGGAATATTGTAATGATTTTCACCTAGTTTCATTTATATGGTTTATATAATGCCCCATTGACATGTAACGTCATGATTACTTAATAAACCATGGTATATTGAGTTTCAATAATAATTATTATATCCAAAAATATTTGATTTAATAAGTACCATGTGGGAATGAATTTCAAAACTATATTCCTTTTCATTGGGTTACATTAAATCCTCATTGTTGTTGATATTCTAAGATTACTTGTGTAATTACATTGGAATATATTATGTTGTTTTTTGTATTTTTTATGTAAATTTATAGTTTATAAACCTAATAAATTCACTGGATTACTCACACTTCAACATTATGATCTTTACATGGGGTTCCTTCAAAATATCACATTAATAGAGATCGTTTTTTATTGAATTTCGGTTGAAGGAAATTATTTGAAAATTTCTTAATAAATCCATTTAATTTTAATATCCTATAGTTATGAGTGATATTATCAAGTAATAATATAATTTTTCACTCCTTGTTACTTATATTAATTTTGAAAATGTTTTATGAAAACCTTACTTCATGTATCGCATCGTTCATAAATCTTCATTATTCCAAAACCATGTTTTGTTAAAATGATTTAAATTTTTTATAAACAAATCAAAGTAATATATCAATGGAATTTTCACCAGTTATTACACATTAATGAATTTTTAAATGGAATCTTATGTAATTTTAAAAACATTTCTTGTTTGTATTTTATCAAAAATGTGAGCACAATCATTATGTTGTTTACCAAACAAGGAACTTTCCTAGTAATTTTATAGTGAAAAAGGAATGTTATTTTGGATTTTAAAATAACTAAATAATTTTCATATATCTTGAAAATTATTTATTTTATTCATCCTTTTCATGTTTATTCATTTATTTTTTACCAAATTGTGTTTAAATGGGTTTTTCAAAAAAAAAAGATTTTCAAAATGAATATGATATTTTTTACAGAAAATTTATAAAGATAATTTAATGGTGTATTTATTCATCAATGAAAAAAATACTTCATTCTTGCACCAATGGGTATATATTGATACAATCATTATTATTTTTTAAGGGTTTATTATTACATTGATCAAGGAAAGTGTTGAAATTTAAATCCTTTTTATTTTTTAGTCATTAACGTCCTCTTGAAACATTAAAATTTCTATGATCATTAGACATTAAGTTTCTCATAAATAACCATATTATTTATCCATGATTTGATTATTATTTATACCATATAAAATTTTATCATACGTTGTTTCTATTGAATGTTATTTTTTTCTCATAAATATTGAAAAATTCATCTTCCTTCCTCAATGTGGATATTTGATTATAGGTAATATTGTTTATGAATTAAATAAATTTTTTGATATATTTGTAATTATTTGAAAATCCAATACATGGGTTGTGGAATATTTATCAAAATACACCTGATACATCATCAGTCCGATGAGACGAATCAATAGGACAAATCATATTGGTTTTTAACCATCATGTTTAAAAAAAAATTTGAATGATCTTTATGGTAATGATCTCCTATGCCTGGGAAAAATGACACCTCTATTTAAAATTTTACATCATAAAAAATTCATCTATTATTATCAATGATATTTTTAAAATAATATTATATATGTATGCATTTATTTATATGTTTTTTGATTAAATGACTTGTGTTTTTAGTTGTTTTAATTTCCATATTGATTATTCAATGTTCACTTATTATAGTCACTTTATTTATTAAATGGAATGTGTTTCCATTAATTATCCTTCCATTGATTATGGAAGTCGGTTATTTGAATGGAATATGTTTATGATATTTACCCCACCATATTGTTGTTTCCCTATTTGTTATGGTTCATTTATTCACGATAACTTATACTTTATATAACCCATGATGGGAACTCAACCGTACACTAATTATTTTTATTTTATTAGGATTATGTGATGCCAACTATATTTTATATGGAAGGATATGTATGCTGGATTAATTTTTTTCTCAAGAACATTTATGTCATAATTTACCTATTCAAATTTAATGAAAAACTAAATTAAGTATCTAGTTTTCTAATATTACTAAAATTTTCAGTATTTATTGGTGTGATTGACTTTATATAATAAAAATTTTAAAAATAAATAACTACTTCTGAGATACTAAGTTCATGATTGATACATTTTTGAATCATAATTGTGCAATTTGAAGTTTAAAAAATAACTAATACCATTTTGTGATTTTAAAAAAATATAAAGCATGTAATGAAGGAAATGATTACCATAGATCTAATATTAATTTTTTTGTTCTATATTTAGCAATTGATTCCTATATATTGATCTATAAACTACTTGCTAATGTATATTATTGGTTTCACAAGATTCATTATTTCAGGATCTTGAAATTCCTAATCACTACCCAATTTAAATGACAACATCTTCATTAAAAATATTTCAATATGATAAAAAATCATACAGTTTCATTCTGTTTAAACTATGTGGGATGTATTATACACACATAATACACGTAAAATGGTGTTATACCACCATTTTAAAAGTTACATATTTTTTTGTATGTCCCCTTAGTAGACTGGGTTTGTTCCATCCCCCTGGAATATCGTGTTCCACATAACCTATAAAATAAAAGAATATATGATTTCTACTATAAGAGAACAATTTAAATCCAACCTTAAAGAATACTAAGTTCCTCACATCCTATAACATCGATGAGGTCATGGATTTTCCTGTAAAAGACAATGTTGTGTCTGAACTTGTAAATTAATAAATTATTTTTGTAGAAATATGGACTTTTTTGTATTATTTTAACATATTTTATGGATTTATTTAATGACCACGCACTAGAAAAGAGTGATATTAGGAGGATAAGTGCTCCTCTAACAAATTTTTTATATATATTAAAATATTACATTATATGTTTTCATGATTTTTATGAAAATTGTGAATAACTTTTGAATGGGTGCTAGGATCATAAATCTGAGGGAATCATTGATTTTAGAAAAGTGGATTTACCTTAGTTGCGACCTAAAATTGGTTGGTATAGATCAATTATATAAAGTCATCATGGGTGATTAAAACAAATAAAATTATTTCAGAAAAAAAATATTTTATTTAATTTGTTGATGCATTATCGTAGTGATAGATTTTCTCTTCAAATGAATCCCATTGACAAAGATCCAGGGTTATCCTCATGACACTCGAAATCCTTTAGAGATTTTGAGAGAGATATATATATTTAGAAAATTGTCTCAAGTATTTCATGATGAAATCACAAATCCCAGATTAGTGCGAACCAATCTTCTCAGATATCACCAAAGGTGATGATGTGATGAACGTTCTTCTTCAGCGATGGATCCAAATATATTTAGGGTGAATTATTTTTATTTTATTTAATGTTATTGAAATCCTATGATGAAAATTGACTAATCCATAAACAGATTTTCCTGCAGATCGTTCGTATTTGAGTTATGGGTTACATGCATGATTTACTAGGAGTATATTCTTGAGAATTGTTTGGATTCAATTACTATTATAATGGTAATTAACCAAATTTTCATGAACATTAATCAAGGTTTTTTCATCTCATTTTTTTGTTCTTTTCACCCCCTATCCTACGGTTCTTCATACACGTTCTTCATTATTCCCCAACATTGAGACCATTGTGAACAATCTATAATTTCACCTTCAATTCATGGTGAAATGATCCAAAATTGTATATCCAAAATCATGACGACTCGATAGGGGTGAGATGGTGAGTGTGTAATTATATTGAATGATGGTGGGGTCCAAATTGGAGTTCATTAGTGGGAATGAAGAAAGTCCATGATTTGGTTTTTCGAGCTGATTTAAGGCGCAAATCCCATAGATTCCATTTTAAGATAACCAAACATCCTTATATTTGGTGTTTCAAGGAAAAAAAGAACCTGAATTAGATTTAAAGGACAAATGATGCAAATGAGAGGAATAACAAGGGTTTAAAAAATAAAACTGATACACACAAAATGTAGTCTTGGATACAAAAAGATTTTCCCTTTAGATAGATTGGGGTGTACATAAAATATTACACAGAAATGGGGTGGAGTAAAAGGGTTGACTATATGGTGTGTACTCCCCTACACAGAATGGTATAGACCATGTACATGGGCTACCCCATGTAATGGTAGATGGACACCGAAACACAGGAGGACGTTGTGTACTGTGCATGGATGGAGTACACATGCAGACCCCATATGCAAGGAATTGGCATTTAAACCATCAAGACACTTTGTATCCCTCTTTTACATGAAACAGTTTTGAAAGACATGATTTGTTGTACATGGGCAGTGGCTAGGGTCAAGGGACACAGTGTGTTCCCCTAATACCTACCTTGTATCCCATTCTAAATGGCTTGGATCTCTTTTCCTTTCTATTTGGTGGAGTTTCTTTGTTTATTCATCCCCTTTATCATTTCCATTAAGGTTGGTGTGAATCATTTTCTAGTCCTAGGACTATGATCCCTTCAAGAATATATCTTGGATAGAGTTGTTGGAATCCCACTAAGAGGCCTAGAGTGGGATTTTGTATTCATCTTCATGCAATAGGAAGAGTTATTGGTATCGATGTGACCAACAATATGCAGTCACTGATCCCTTACATAGATGGTTTATCCAAATTGAGTAGTTGGTATCACTCCATGACCCTAGATGTGAGCCTCATCTTTGTATAATATTTTCACTTCGAATCTATTATCGTGTTTATTTATAATGATCGATCCTGATGAGTAGTACCTCTTGGATGGAATCCATCTGTGCTATGTAACTCAAGAGTGTCTTCTATCAGAAGAGACCATTGTGGAATCTTCAAGAAGAATTACTATATCTGGTTTACAATGGTTCTCACATAACTCCAGACAGTGTGTCTTGGATTGAGTATATCTTAGTATTCTTGATATATGTGATGTTGAAATATAAATATGTTGAGGTGAATGTACATTCCTTTATTATATTGATTTATGGTTTTGGGGTTTCCTACTGAGTATTTGTATACTCACCCCTGCATTGTCTTTTCAAACATGTGTCATGTCTTGTGTAGACGATCTAACCTTTGAAGGATTCCTTGGTAGAAGAGGACTAGTAGGTAATTTTTGAGACCAAGAAGGCCGAGGTGTGTTCATTCAGCTACAGATAGAACTACCAATACCTTTTACTACATGTTGTACTTCTAGATACAAAATCATGATGATGGGATTATATTCTAGAAATGTTTACATAACATTACTATTCAAAATAATCTGGTAGTGGGATATGGTGGTATGAATGAATTGGTTTCATATTGGTTTTTACTTTTTGGAATCCCTTGGCCTTGGAGATGTGTGTGCGTTTACTAGTACATATGAAATGCCTCCCTTATTTGTGATATGAAAACTTGGTGCTAGTCACTATCCCTTGACCTACTATAGGTGGGCTTCAGGAGTCACGACCTGGGTCCCACTGGGATTTGTCACGATAGAGTTGCATCAGAGATGGTCAGTACTATCATTGGACCTAAGTCGGTGGGATTTTTTTGGGGGAACAACGTTAAGTGTTTCGAGTTCATATTTCAGGGCATAGACTCTAGTGTTGGTGTGGCAACCGATGTATCTCTAAACCAGGACATTGATCACCTTCTTTTCGAATCGATGCATAAGAACATTGGATGGATGGAAATTTTTCTTACATGCATCATATAGGTATTTCTTTTATATTCCATATGTTTCTTGAGTGATATATCAAGATATAGGATTTTATCATGGTTTATCTTGTTTACATTCAGGATACCTCCCCAGTGTATAAGAACTATTATTCAAAAAATTGATCATGGCGATGACCCCCATAGTGACGAGGATTCAATATAGTAACCAGTTCCTGAGATTTTACATCTAGGTGGTGCACCATCCATACTACCACCTAAAGAGAAGCACACAGTACCCACATAACTGACAGATGAGGAGTGTAGGGTGAGAGTTCTTCATGATATTCAATTATAGAGACCGATTAGTTTCTGAGGCGAGACCAAACCATATGTAGATTATGAATGGATTGATGCGCTGGCTTGATTTTTCAATATAGTCAGGACAACAGCAGATAAGATGGTTGTTTTGGAAGTGAGCCTTCTACATGTCTCCATTGGATGATGGTGGAGTTTGGAAATCCATACATACGATAAGGTGACTCATTCATGGATTTCGTTAGAGATCCTCTTCAGAAATCAGTTCTCACTAGTTAGGAAGTAGGATTTGTGTATTTATTTTCTTCTTCATGTCTATTAGGGAAGCATATCAATGGTTGATTATTCATCGAGGTTCACCAACCCTTCTAGGTACTTGATGGATATGGGTCAATATCACTACTTCAAGACATAGACCATACATCAAGGTCTTCATAGAGACATATGAGACAAAATTATCCATATATGAATTACTATGTACGATGGGGTTCATGAGTGGGATTTGGTGGTTGAGATCTTCATGGAAGAACATATACAGCTGCTGAATGTCAGCAGTGGGAAAGCAGGTGTGGAGACCTCAGTAGTAGGGAGATGACAACAGTATCTAGGACAATGACGTGAGATATTTTTCTGGATGAGGTCCTAGTATAGAGGATCTACAGTTCAAGGATTAAAAGGTGGGTCTATTCGACCAAGATAGAGGAAGTGTAATTCATGTGATGGCAGTAGACATCTCTATCAAGATTGTCCAACTAGCCATACTGTTTAATGAGATAATATTGATGGAAAACTGAGGTAGAGTCATCAACATGAGCAGGAAAAATAATGAGGATGAGAACATGGTATAGGATCTATGGTAGCAGCAATTGGTGGTAAACATTTCTACTTGATACCACCACCACCCCCTGGTTGTCCACAACCATCTCCGAGAGTTAGATGAAAGGGGAACATAAAACTACACGTGGTCAAGGATTATGACATGGGGGAACTAGGAATGATTCATTGAATTATCTGTGTCTTTTAAACATTATTTTCTACACAAATAGTCATAGTTTCTATTCATTTATTTTTTTCCACGTTCAATGTACAAGACAAAGAGATTCTAGTAGAACCCTTAAATCAACCATTACACTTGGAGACACTTACCAGAGGAGACTCAATGATCAAACACATATGTTGATAATGTGGCACTACCCTTAGAGGATGGTGTTTCTAATGGAACCTCACGGTGGTGGCTTCAAGTCTATATAATGTAATTCTCAGTATAGATTCGTTATCTACAGTTCATGCCTAGATTGACTATTTTAGGATAAGGGTTTGGTGTGTTAGTATTGATAGAATGTTGTAAACCTTTTTTAGTAAAATTGAGACCCAAGATGAATAGGATGGAACTGTGCATAAGAGGTTATATTTGATTACTCATAATTTGGCCAGACAGACCCTTGGTGTAGTGGATATTATGTGTTTCCAGTTTCATGCAGTGGTGGTGGAGTACAAGGATGTTTTTCGAGAATATGTTCTATGTTTACCACCCCTCTAAGAGATAGACCTCGACACCAATTTAAAACCTGAGACAACACCGATATATGTACCATTATATCAAATGATTCCCATAGATCTTAATTAGGTGAGGGTACAATTGGAAGAGGTGTAGAAGAAGGGCTTCATGAGACCCAATGTTTCACCATGGGTGTTCCTTTTTAGTATCCCAAAAAGGATTAAGGGAGATTGAGGTTGTGTTTGAACAACCAGTTCATGAAATAGGTGATCATGAAGAACAATTATCAACTACCAAGGATTGATGACATATTTGATCAGTTGATAGGGGCTTGATGGTTCTTGAATGTTGACCTCCAATAATGATATCACCATCCATGTATACCGAATGAGGATATACTAAATAAGAACTTGAAGTGTCATCACTATCATTATGAGTTCTTTGTGATGCACTTTAGCATGATAAATTCCCCAGTGGAGTTCAGGGGACTCCTGAACTGGATATTTCAACCATACTTAGATAGGTTCGTAGTAGTCTTAATCAACCATAACCTTATGTATAGGGCATTCTAGGAGGAACATTCTAGCCACATAAATATAGTTTTGGACATACTCCGACAGAATCATACTTTCATAATGCTCTTGAAGTTCTAGTTTTAGATTTAGGAGGTCCAATTTACGAGACACAATATATTAGAGGACGGATTAATAGTGGAACCTACAAAGGTCATGGAGATATTTGCTTGGGAGATACCTTTGTAACACCCCGACGCTTGTTACCCAGAGTCGGTGCATTATTATATAACATTGGCATGATCACAAAAGATCAAGTCTCGAAAGATCGATAATTTTAGTAGACTTGGAAATACTAGATATATTCATAAGATTTACCTTAAATTATAAAATAAATAACTTAAACAACATAGTCTCTATAGTCCACACTCATATTCCTTATACTATCCCTACGGGTCAGTAATAATATACTTTTTCGCATCGTGGGAAAAATAAAACATAGAAAGTGGTGAGATCAAATGCTTAGTAAGAATAAATTTATTGCAAAAACTTACATAAATAAGTATAAATATTTAAGGCATTGTTAATCTAAAACAAAAGTCTTTTAAACTTTATCTGTAGCATATTATGGAAAAGATAAAATCAAATAATTCTATTTAAGTATTTACATGGATATTCAACTAGTTGAATAATCACATGCAATATCAATAGCCACTTTTATAATGACGAAATGCATAATGCCAAACTACATAATCACATAGTCAAGGCCTTGTTCCAAGACTACAAAAAAGATTTTGTCAAGGCCTTTTTCCAAAACACTAGTTTGTCTAATGAGACATACCGATGCATCCAAGAGCTATAATAGGGTCCACACATCACTTACAAAGTCCAATTCATTCCACATATGAAACGGTTTAAACATAACATAAACATTCGTATTAAAACTAGCATACGAAATGTCAATACTTATATGTAAAACATGAATGGTATAAAAATAACACATCCACAATCAAACATATCACAAAACCTTTAATACAATATGGAGATTTTTTATCATAATAAATCAAATTCAAATAAACTTACACTCCATCAAAGGATGTTGACATAGATGAAATCAAAACATTGTTTAGAGAAATATATCTTTCAATTTTGAAATCATTTAAAAGTAATAAAAATATAAAAGAAAACAATTATTTTAAAAATACTCTTATAATCTTGTAAGGGAAGCTTCGATGATGTTATAATGGTGGAAAATATCCGCACCTTCCGTATAAGTTAAAAAACATTCTTACCTTATTTGTTTCGAAAAGGTTATAAGGTACATTGTTTGGAAAATGATGGAATGATTCCATTAAACTCATTTAAAAAAAGTCAAAATATGGTATAAATTACATCAAACCGTAGTCTAGTAAATAATAAATATGTTTTGGAATACATTTTTAAGAAACATGGATGTGGATGATAAAGAGGTCCCAGTAGATACTTATTTAAAAACAACCTCAGATAATAAATAGATTGTGAAATTAACCCTTATTATGTACTTTTCCTTAGTAGATGGTATTTTAACCTCCTGTATAACAGCTATAAAATTATTATTAAATTATAAAAGAACTATATACATAAATATGACATCATATATGATCTTATAATATTGCTTTGTTAATAATATTTTAGTAGTATCATCATTTCGAGTGTTAACTGATTTGTATTCCATTATATTATTGATTACGTAAGACATGTTTGTTATGGAAATGATGTATTTGATTCATATACCGAATTATATTATGTTCATAAACATTATTTTTAATCATAGAATGAAAATTATTCTTGAATGATTATGATGGTGAATGAATCTCATTGCGTTCATGGAGACAATAATCTGTATGTACGCACGAGCGACAAAATAATTATTTTGATATTAAAACTATATATAATTGGATGGTATATCATATATACAAAATCAAAACCATGTTATATTTATTATTTACAAAATTTATACAAATTATTATAACAATCAAAATGATGAAGTGTTTGAATAACAAACTACACCACGACGTGGAGACGGTAATCCGTACGTACGCATGTATGGTGACTTTGTCATTTATAGGATGGATAGAATATTGAATACCATTATACCATTTTTTTAATAACATCATAGTAAATATATGATACTAGATTTTTTATTTTATAATGGAAACAATAAAAAAAGGAAGTGGACTAAGAAAAGAACTTGAAAGAGGTCAAATATTTACCTCTTCCTTGGGTTATTCCTTTTGATTTGACCAAAACTGCTTCTTAGGTTGGATTTCTGACTACAGAATGGCCTCTATGATGAAGGGAGGATAGTAAGTAGAATATTTGGGTAGGGTTTTTCCAAGACAAATGGATTTTATGGTGTGAATTTGAGAGAAGGGGAAGTGCCCTTTTATAAGAGGGGTGAGGGGAACCTTAGGAAAAGATTGAAATATTATTTTATAATAAAATAATTTTCGGTTTTTAATGGCTCAAAAATAAATTATTTAAAGGATATAGTGGGTATGGGTCCAAAAACACTCAACAAATCAGTTTTAGAGAGGTTTGGGTTTCTATACTAACCTAATCTTTTAGATTTAACTATAAGTTAAAAAGTTTAACATTTACCATGTCTCTTTGTATTTTTATATTATATGGTTAATAAACTTGCTATAAACATCCAAGAGAACCTCAAGTGGTTCATTAATGAAATATATAATATTATTCAATATATTTGGCTGAACATTATATTTTTAGGAATAGAATATTAATTAATGATATAATATTTGTTTTATAAAGTCTTTATGTCAATTTTGACACTATTTGATATTTTGTTTTTGTTAAATTCATAACAGCATTATTACTCCGAATAAATTAATTTATTCAACACTAAAATATCCTATTGACATAGGAAATTATTGAAATTCATTAAAAGTCCCAAATTATTTTTAATTGGATATTTATAATATCAATTATTTTAATCTTTCCTTAATAAGGTAATTACTGCATCATTATTGTGTCATAAATAAATTTAATTATATAATGTTTAAAAATTATAAATAAAATATCATTATATAGGAAATATTTTTATATTTATAAATAATATTTGTAGTCTAATTTATATTATTTATAACCCTATATTAAAAATGGGGTTGTTATTAAACTTTGATTTTAACTAGTTTAAAACTTCTTTAAATAAAATAATAATAAATGTCCTAATCTAATCCAAGTGGACCTAAACGATCAAATTTTATTCCTAAGGATGTTTTTGGTTGAATTAAACATATACAATAGAATTAGGACATGTGTTCAGGTAATTATGATATCATTTTTCCCTTTAATTACCCTATTTACTTTTGACCATGGTATGTGAAAGTAAAAAGTTACCATTTACCAAAAATTATTTTCATCCTAGTGAACCACATTTGGCATACTAATATTAACTGTGTCACTTGTATTTTTGAAATTCATCTCACAAAAGTGGTAAAATTATTTTTTATAAAAATTTGTAAATGCTCTTAAGAGGTGGGTAAAGACGGTAAATAGTTCGATATAATTTTATAATTCTAAAATTATTATAAAATGACTCCAATGATTTATGTTTAACAAAAATATATGTATTATGTATCTATTTTTACCTAAAATTAATTAAAATAATATAATTAATTATTCAAATAAAAGTAATTTTTAACCAATAATGTAGTGTTTTTTCACTATTTATCAAATATTAAAAGTTTTCAGAAAAATACAAAAAATTCACCCAAATATAATTTCGATATTCAAAATCCAAAAATGAAGTCCATTTTGAAAGATAAAATTTATAAAATTTCAAAAAGTGGGAACTACTATTCATAATGGCTAGTTTGATTGGTCGTAGTGTATTAGAAACCCGAACTTCCCTACAATGTAAGCTATTGAATTATTCAAAGGAAGCATACCGTGGAAGATTGGGGTGTTACATTTTTCCATCCTTCAAATAATTTCGTCCTCGAAATTTCTATAATACCACCACACAAAAAGATTCGGGTGGTTCTTTATCATAAGTTCCTTAGGTTCCCACATTACCTCTTCCTTCTTATGGTTTCTCCATAGAACTTTTACCAGTCACGTCTTCAGGTTTCTCAGCACTTGTTCTCCTATATCAAGAATATTGACAAGCTCTTCACAATAAGACAAGTCATATTCTAGTCCAATTTCATCAAAGGAGAGTACATGCATTGGTTCAGGCATGTATTTTATCAATAGTGATACATAGAACACATCGGGATCTTTGGTGAGACTTGGAGGCATTTCCAAACGATAAGCTACAACTCCAATTTGTTCTAGAATTTTGAAAGGCCTGATGTACGTGTGACTCAATTTACCCTTTTTATCAAATCGTATAACTCCCTTCCGTGGATACACCTTCAAGAAAACATGATCTCCTACCTAATATTCCAATTCTTTTTTCGGTTATTGGCATATCTCTTCTGCCTACTTTATGCTTCTTTGATGTGGGTTTGGATAAACTTCACCTTTTCTTTCATTTCCTCAAAAAGTTCTGGGCCTATGAGTTTTGTTTCACTAACATCATCTCAATATGTTGGTGTGCGTCATCTATTTCAATATAACGCTTCATATAGTGCCATCTGAATACTTGAATGGAAGCTATTATTATAGTAAAATTCTACCAGAGGTAAATACTGATCCCACATACCATGAAAGTCAAGTGATCAGGATCACAACATGTCTTATAAGGGTTGGATAGTCCGTTCTGATTGTCCATCACTTTGATGGTGGTTAGGAGTGTTCAAACAAAGTTTAGTATCAATGGATTTCTGGAGACTTTTCCAGAATCTTTATATAAAACACAGATCATGATTAGAAACAATCGATAAGGGTACTCCATGAAGTCTTAAAACCCTATTAATATATATTCTTTCTAGACACTGAAGTGGTAAATATTCTCTTATAGTAATAAAATGTGCTGAACTGGTAAAACGATCAACAATGAACCATATTGCATCAATCCTTCTAGGAGTCTTTGGTAGCCTCATGACAAAGTCCATCGTAATATTATCCCATTTCCCCTCAGGTATGAGAAGAGGTTTCATGACTCATCTAGGTTGTTTCCTTCTATGTTTCAATTGTTGAAAAACCATACATCTTGACACAAAATCAGAAATATCTCTCTTCATGTTGTCCCACGAAAAATGTTCCTTCAATTCTATATACATCTTGGTGCTACCAAGTTGTATAGAGAAATTGGAGCTATAAACATCATCTAACAATCCCCTTTTTATATCCGGTATATCGGGAACATAATGTCTTTTCCCTAATTTAAAAATACCATCTTCATATATAAAATCACTCAATCTCCCATCATTCAAAGCTTTAATCTTATTTTGAAACTCCTCATCATCAGCCTGAGAACTTATTATCCTTTATAGTAAAGATGGTTTTACAACCATTTGAAAAAGTATCGATGTTTCACATTACATGATTATTCCCATATCCATTTTCACTAGATCCATGAAAATAAGATCCCTTTCAACTCTCATCTTTTTCAGAACACCATGATACTTTCTACTCAAAGAATCTTCCACCTTATTTTCCTTCCCTGGGTGGTAGAGTATGGTGCAATCCTAATCCTTGAGTAGTTCAAGTCATCGACTTTTCCTCATGTTTTTTCTTTTGTGAGAAAATAAACTTCAAACTCTTGCGATCATTATAAATCCCACATTTTTCACCATAGAGATAGTATATCCATATTTTTAGAGCAAATATTATATCTGCTAACTCAAGATCATGGGTAGGATAGTTTTTCTAATGAATTTTTAGTTATCGTGATACATAGGAAATAACTCTATCATTCTGTATAAGGACACAACCAAGTACTTTATTTGAAGCATCACTATAAAAATAAACCCATCGTTTCCTGATGGTAGAGTCAAGATTGGATCATTGACAAATCTTATCTTAAATTCTTCAAAACATTCTTCAAACTCTTTTTTTCGAACAAATTTAACCCTTTATATGTGAGATTGAATAATGGGATAGCCAATCTGGTAACATTCTGGAAAAAATGCCGATAATAACCTGTTAAACCAATAAAATAGTGTACCTCAAGTTATACTCGTCGGTGCTGGGAATTCTTGGATTTCCTTATTCTTTGAAGGATCAACGAAGATTACATCCTTAGAGACAATATGGCCAAGAAAAGAAATCTCTTGAATCCAGAATTCACACTTGCTATACTTCTTGTATAATTAATTTCATCTGAGGGTTTTTTGAATGGTGCAAAAGTGATTTTCCTGATCTTCATAGATTTTGGAGTATACAGGGACATCATCAATAAATAAAACTAAAAATTCATCAAGATATTCCTTGAAAACTATATTCATTAGATCCATGAAAAAAGAGAGTGCATTAGTCATCCCAAAAGGCATTACTGTAAATTCATAATGCGCATACCTGGTTCAAAATGCTGGTTTTTAAATGTCTTCCATATTCACACACAACTGATGATATCCAGATCTAAGTTCAATCTTTGAAAAATATCATGTTCCATGAATTTGGTCGAATAAATTATCAATGTGAGGTAGGGGATACTTGTTCTTTATTGTTATAGCATTGATCTCCCTGTAGTCAATGGAAAACCACATAGATCCATCTTTCTTCTTAACAAAAAGGGCAGGGGATCCCCATGGAGAAACACTAGGGTGAATAAATCCCTTATTACTAAATTCTACTAGTTGTTTCTTTAGTTCCACTAATTCCACATGGGCTATTCTATAAGGGGTCTTTGATATGGGCCTTGAACGATGAATTAAATCAATGAAAAACTCAATTTCTCATTCAAGGGGTTGTCTAGGTAAATCCTCTAAAAACAAATCAACATATTCTTTCATAATAGTTATGTCCTCTATTATAACATTCTTTTCCTCAAACATAATTATTTAATTCTCATCCTCCCCAATAATAGAATTTAGTAGAGATACTGGGGGTGTATCTAGACAGGAATCAAGTGGTGATGTTTTTTCTCTAAAGATAAGGTACTTCTTATCATCATCGAAAATTGTAACGTCCTTCTTCTTTCAATAAATTTTCACATCATGGTCCAAAAACCAATCCATACCGAGGATTATATCAAATTCAATCATGGGTATGACGATGAGATCAGCTGATAAAGAACTTTAATATGACCTAATGGGAACTGATTCATAAAACATGGTTGCGATGATACTTCCCTTAGGTGTTTTGACTGATAACTCCCTTGTTAAGTCAAATTGAAAATATCTAATTTTCATATCAAAATGGGAGGATATGAAATAATATGATGATCAAAAATCAAATTAATAATTGGATAAACTTGAGGAAATCATTAAATTACCTACCACCACATCTTTTAGATCTTCGAACTTAGTAGTAGTGATCGCATAAGCTTGGACTTGATACCTTGGCCTTTTCTGAGGAATGTTCCATTAGAACTTAAGACATTTATTTTTATAATTCCCCTTTTATCTACAACTAAAGAATTCAAAATTATCATCCTATTTCTTCCCCTTTCAAACACGTGCTTGGTGGCCTTGTTCACCACACTTATAATAGACTCCCATTCCCTTCAGGAAAGTATGGGGGTGTTTCTTCCCATATTTACCGCAGGATAGATATTAAAATTTTCCCTTATTCCACTTATTTCCATTTCCATAGTGTTCAGTAGATCTCTTCATCTCCTACTTTTCATTAAAGTCGTAAGATTTAGATAATTTTTTTTGTCTTGATAGCACATGAGACAATATCTTCATACGACGAAAAGTATTGTGAGACTAATGTTCGATGGAGAAATGGTTTTAACCCATCAAAGAAATGATAAATCATACTTATTGGGTTATGTATATAATCTGCAGCATGACTTTATATCCTTGAAATGTTTTCCACATATTTTGTGACATTTTCATCCTCCTTTTTCTTCAGACTCATAAATTGCCTTTCTATATCCACTCGAAGGTCACGAGGTAAGTATTTTTTTAAGAAAATATCTTTAAACTCCATCTAATCCATATTTGAATCATTATAATCATTCTTTTATGTTTTTAATCAATGGCCACCATGGATCTTCATCTCATGTGAGGCGATAAACATCCATGAAAACATTTTCCCTTTTTCTACTCCCAATGCATGAAATATTTTCAATAAGGAATTTATCCATTGCTTAGCTATTAATGGATTTGTACTTCCATTGAATGTTGGTTGTAATGGCCTCAGGAAGAGGTCTAACATTGATCCTCCACATTGTGGATCAGGGTGATCCATAAGGGTAAGTTTATTATTCATAACCTGAGTGAGTTGTCCCAGTATGGTGATAAACTGATCTACACTAGTTGCTTCACCAGCTCCATTATAATTATCTTGATTAAGAGGGAATTCCTTAAATGGATTATGTTTGTTGATACAGTTTCCATTCCTTCCACTAAGAACCATTTGAAAAAAATGGAATACAATAGATTTTTTATGAATCATAATACATAATTACAAATATATAAAACACTTAACATAAATTGAACAGTTTATTGATATAATCCATAATCATTAAAATGTTTTCATTTAGTAAGTATATACTCATAAACCATTCATAATTGTTTTAAAAAAATGATCATTATCCTAACCATATCCCCTAGGAGTTTCGTAAACAATACTGTAGCAAGGCCCGTTGTCATGCACCACTTCCAGTACGAGTCTAGCTCAAATCGGTGTTTTTGGGTTTTACACCTAAGTACATTTGTTCTAGAGCCACCTCTACCTACTCATATCAAGACATGGATTTATTACATGGATAAATCAAAAACATATCTATAGTACCAAAATTCTAGGAAATTTTTCTATAATAATTTTCAATGCTTATCTTAGGGTAATGTTCTCTAATCAGAATTTTTATAAATCTAGCTTCCATGGTTGTACTAAACGTTCCCTGATACCAACTATAACGCCCCAAACCTGGTTACCCAGAGTCAATGAATTATTACATAACATTTTCATGACCACAAAAGAACAATTCTCGAAAGACCGATTAGTTTAGTAGCCTTGGAAATACTAGATACATTTATAAGTTTTACATTACATTATAAAATGAAAAACTACAACAACATAGTCTCCATAGGCCACACTCATATCCCTTATACTATTCTATAGGTCAGTCATAATACACTTTTTCACATCCTGGAAAAAATAAAACATAAAAAGGGGTGAGCTCAGATGCTCTGTAAGGATAACAATATAGTGGAAACATTCATAAATAAGCGTAAATATTTAAGGTAATGTAAGACTAAATAAAAAGCCTTATAAACTTGAACTTCATCATAATATGGAAAAAATAAAATCAAATAATAACATTTAATTATTCAAATGGATATTCAACTAGTCAAATAATCACTTTCAATATCAATAGCCACTTTCATAATGATGGAATGCATAATTCCTGACAGCATAATCACATAATCAAGTCCTTGTGCCAAGACTAAAAATAGGCTTTTATCATGGTCTTGTGCCAATACACTAGTTTTTATCTTCAGACCTACTGATTCATCGAGGAGATATAGTGGTCTCTAACCGTCACTTACTATGTCCAATGCATTCCTCATATGAAAAGGTTTAAAGATAACATAAAAATTCATATTAAAACAAGCATATGAAATGTCAACACTTATTCATAAACCATGAATGGTATAAAAAGAACACATCCCCAATAAAACATATCATAAAACCTTCAATATAACATGAATGTTTTGTATCATAAAAAATCAACTTCAAATAAGCTTATAATCCATCAAAGGATGTTGACACAGATGAAATAAAAACTTTTTTTAGAGAAATATCTCTTTCTATTTTGAAATAATTTAAAATTCATAAAAATATAAAAGAAAAAATTTATTTTGAAAATTTTTCTATAATATTTTAAGGGAATATTTTACAATTCTATAATGGAAGAAAATATCCACACCCACCATATAAGTTAAAAAATATTATTACCTTATTTTTGTCGAAAAGGATATAAGGTGCCTTGTTTGGAAAACGAAAGAATGATTCCTTTAAAACCATTTATAAAAAGTAAAATGAGGGTATAAATGACTTTAACCCATAGTATAGTAAATAGGAAAAATGTTTTGGAATACATTTATAAGAAAAATTGATGTGGATGATAAAGATGTCCTAGTATTTACTTACGTAAAAACAACCTCGAATAATAAAGAGATTGTGAAATTAACACTAATGTTGTACTATTACTTTGACGATGGTATGTTATACTCATATATAATTGTTAAAAAATTGTTATTAAATTATAAATTAATTATATAAATATATATGAAATCATATATGATTTATAATATAGCTTTATTAATAATATTTTAGTAGTATCATCGTTTCGGGTGTTAACTGATTCGTTTTCCTTTATATTCTTGGTAACAGAAGCCATGTTTGTTATGGATAGAATTTACTTGATTCATATACTGAATTATATTATGTTCATAAACATTATTTTTAATCATAAAATGAATATTATTGTTGAATGATTACGATGGTGAATGAATCTCATCGCGTTCGTGGAGACAGGAATCCGTATGTACGCACGATAGACAATATAATTATTTTGATTTTAAAACCATATATATTTGGATGTTATATCATATATAAATAATCATAATCATGTTATATTTATTATTTACATCATTTAAACTAATTATTATTCCCATCCAAATGACGAAGTGTTTGAATAAAGAACTACACCATGACATGGAGACGGTAATCCGTACATATGCACGTATGGTGACTTGGTGATTTATATGATGGATATAATAATGAATATGGTTGTACCATTTTTATAATAACATCAAATTATATAGAAGATAATGGAGTTGTTAATTTACAATGGAAACAACAAAGAAAGAGGAAGTGGAAGAGGAAAAGAACTTGAAAGAGGTGAAATATTTACCCCATTTTGGGGTTCTTCCTTTTGATTTGATCAAAAGGGCTCCTTAGGTTGGATTTTGACTAAAGGAAGGCCTCTAGGATGAAGGGAGGAAAGTTGAGAGGATATTTGGGAAGGGGATGGCTGAGACAAAAGTCTTTGAATGTTTGAATTTTAGAGAATGGGAAGTGACCTTTTATGAGAGGGGTGAGGGGCACCTTAATAAAAGATTGAAATATTATTTTATAATAAAATCATTTTCGGTTTCTAATGGATCCAAAATGGATTATTTAAAGGTTAAGGTGGGTATGGGTCGTAAATCACTCAATAAATTGGTTTTATATAGGTTTGGGTCTCTATATTAACCTTATCATTCATATTTAACTCTTAGTTAAATAGTTTGACATTTACCATGTCTCTCTGTATTTTTATATTATATGGTTAATAATATTACTATAAACATCCAAGAGAACCTAAATTGGTTCATTAATAAAATATATAATATTATTCAATCCCTTTATATAAACCATATATTTTTAAGAATATAATATCAATTAATAATATAATATTTGTTTTAAAAAATCATTTATATCAATTTTGACACTATTTGGTATTTTGTTTTTGTAAAATTCATAACAGCATTATTACATAGAAAAAAAATCTATTTAATCAACCCTATCATGTAATTTTAACCTATAAATTTAGTTTAATTCCTTAAAAGACTCAAATTAGATTTATTTGGATATTTATAATATCAATTATTTTAATCTTTCATTAATAAGGTAATTATTGCATCATCATTGTGTCATAAATAAATTTTATTATTTAATTTTTAAAAATAATAAATAAAATACCGTTATGTATTAAATCATTTTATATTTATAATTTATATTTATAGTCTAATTTCTATTATGTACTAACCTATATTAAAAATGGTTTAGTTATTAAACATTGATTTTAACTCTTTTAACTCTTCTTTAAATAAAATAATAACAAATGTTCTAATCTAATCCATGTGGACCTAAATGATCATATTTTATTCCTATGGTTGTTTTTGGTCAAATTACACTTATACATTAGAATTAGGACATGTGTTATGGTAATTATGATATCATTTTTACCCTTAATTACCCTATTTACTTTTAACCGTGGTAAATTGAAGTAAAAAAGTTACCATTCACCAAAAATTATTTTCATCTTATTGAACAACATTTTACATACTGATATTAACCGTTCCTCTTGGAATTTTGAAATTAAACTCTTATAAGAGGTAAAATTATGTTTTATACAAATTTTCAAATGCTCCTAAGAGGTGTGTAAAAGGCGGTAAATATTTCTATAAAATTTTATATATCTAAACTTATTATAAAGTGACACCAATTATTTACTTTGAACATATATAAGTATTATGTATCTATTTTTTCATAAAATAAATTAACATAAAATAACTAATTATTGAAATAAAAGTCGGTTTTAACCAAATAACATAATGTTTTTTTCACAATTTAATCAAAAATTTAATGTTTTCAAAAAAATAACAAAAAATCAATGTAAGCTAATATTGATATTTCGAATCCAAAAATGAAGTCCATTTTGAATGATAAAATTTATAAAATTTCAAAAAGTGGGTATTACTATTCACAACGGCTAGTTTGATTGGTTGCGGTGTGATAGAATCTCAAAGTTGCATTCAATGCAGGCTATTGCATTATTCAAAGGGAAACATACCGTGGAATCTTAGAGAATTACAAACATATAACGTGATGGAGGTGCAGATATTCCTTGTTCTAATAGGATAATACATGTGATTCATACCTAATTTCCCTAGGATATCAACACATATGAAAACATTGACTCAAAAGGGGAAGCATTTCCAGTAGAATGATAAGTGACAACATGTTTTTTAGCAATTGATAATGTGTTTGAATAGTGCTATGATCTTGGAATTTTTGGAGGAGGGTGTTGAGTACGTAATATTATTCGATGAATCAAATACCAGACATGGTTGTGCTGTTATTTATAGTAAAATAGATATTTCATGTGGCTCACGCCAGATCAGACCACATGATCGGAATTATGTTACCTATGACATTATGTTAGAAACATGAGTTTTCATTTTGAAATTTTGGAAACACTACCTGATGGGAATGCAATTCATTATGTACTGTGACTGTAATATTCTCATGTATGTATTCTCTCAGAAGGATCTTAACATGATATAATAGAAGGCTATATTACCTCTAAGAGAATGAATTTTATATTGTATATACTCCTATAAAGGTGAACATGGATTCATATTCCTTTATAAAGAGATATAGTTCTCAGTTTCTGAACAAGGCGTCAGAGCAGTTGTTCTTGTTGCAGTTATCCTTTGTGGGTGGAGACAGAGTAGCTTACATCTAGTTGATAATTTTTTCCCCTCCACTCTTACACTGATTAAGGGACACAAAAAATTTGAACAACTTCTTAGAGACCCTACATGCTCATATATCTATAGGGAAGGATCCTGATGGATTATCAAAAGGTGGGGAGTACATCATTCTCTTCAAAGTGTTCATGATGGTACCTATGATGTTGTAGGTGGAGGTTTAAAAAGTTTTTCATACATCTCTTGTGGTGGTACATTCAGGTGTGGGAAATATGTACTAGGAACTCTAATCTCACATTATGTGGACATGGATGAAGAAGGGAGTTGTAGAATTTTTTCTTGATGTCTTACTTGTCAGCAAGTGACGTCTGAGCAGTAGGTTCTAGTGAATTTATATCAACCCCTTGAGGTTCTATAATTGAAGTGGGATGGGATATCTATGGACTTCATGGCAGGTATACCACATACATCTGGGGGTAATGATTCCATCTAAGTGATTTGTAGGGATTCAACAAGTCAGACTACATTCTTGCTATCCAATTTAAGTGTTCAAAAGAGATCTCAGGGGACCTCTATGTTCAAGAGATAATTTGACTCCATTGAGTTCCCTAGAAGATTTTTTTTGAACATGATGATCACTTTATATCCTATTAATTCAAGGGATTAAATGATGAATTTTTGACCCAATTATGCTTGAGCCCATTATTTCACCAAAAAACTCACGACCAAATAGAGAAAACCATTCATTATTTAGAGGATATGGTGAAGGCTTCCATGTTGGAGATTGTCCATTGTTGGGATGATCTCATTCCACTATTGGAGTTTTCATACCATAAAAAATAAGATTCGACAATTTGTATGGCACCATTTTGGGATTTGTATGAGATTCTATGTAGGTCAAAACATTGCTGGATTGAACCAGGATAGTCTGCACCCATGGGCCCGGAGTTGGTGGTACCTACTATAGGGAACACTTAGATCATTAGGGAGAATATGAAAACTTCAAAGAGCAATAAAAAGTCATTTATTTTTAGAAAACATGGGCGTTTTGATTTTGAGGAAGGAGACCATGTGTCCTATAGGTTTCACCTTGCTGTGTATTACAATGATTTGGGTCGGGCGACAAGCAATCTCTAAAGTTCATCAAGCCCTTTCAGATACTGTGTAAATTTGGAGAGGTGGCATACTTCTTATCTCTATATTCATAGTAAGACTAGGTGTGTGGAATATTACATGTGTTGTAGATAAGGAGGTACATTCATGGCCCATCGCATGTTGTCAATTTTGGTGAGATGGAGATTGAGGATGAACTGAATTTTGATATGTTCCAAGTGGAGATCGAGGATTGGTAGGAGAGGTTCCTTCATGGGTAATTGATAACCTTGGTGAATGTCTGGTGGACACAATAGAGTATCAGGAGGGAACATCAGATTGAGAGTCATAGATTCATGCTTAGTACCCTCTTATTTTGTAGTAGCCTTTGTTTCGGGATTTTGGAGATGTAAATCCACAAGACGGGGAAAATATAATGAACTTCATTTTTTATGGATTATTTTTAAAAAACATATGAATTTATTTTAAGATTATAAAATGAGAAAACATGCGATTGTAAGGCCTGTTGTAACCGAAAAAGAATTATAATTATATTAAACAATTACAAAACACGCCTGTGTGGTTTTCTTTGGAATGTTAAATAACTTATAAATGGTTTTCCAGATTAGAAATATTAGGGAGCTATTGATTTCATAACATAAATTTTACCCCAGTAAAGACCCTATGTTGTTTGGTGTATGTCATTTTTTCAAATTCATCATGGGCCTTTAAAACGAATAAAATAATTTAAGAAAAAATATTTTATTTCATTTGTTGATGCAGTGACACCACAATAATTTTTATCTTTAAATGAATATTTATTTTACAGATCTCAGTTTAGGATCATAACCTAGGAAATTATTTGTATATGTGGTTAGAGTGATCTAGATAATTTTCTTGAGATGACGTCGATGAAGTCTCGGATTGAGGATCTGTGCGCACCAACCTTGTCAAATCTCTCCAATGACGACGTGGTGTCCATTTTTTTTGTTCATGAAAGACCTATATAAATATAGGATGGGTTGTGTTGATTATATTTCCCATTCACGAAATCCTATGATGAACATTGACTAATCTATGAATGAATTAGCCCACTGATCGATCATATTAGTGGGATGGGTTATTTGCGAAATTTACTAAAAGTTGATTCTTGATAATTGTTTTGATTCGTTTATCATTCTAATGATGATGAACCAAGATCGACATGAACATCAATAGAGGTTCTTACATCACTTTTTTTAAGGATTTCCTCACTCTATTCATGCATTCTTCTTGCATGTTCTTTGTTCTTCCCTATCTATGAAACCATTCAAAACAATCAATCGTTGCACTATAATTCATGGTACAATGACATAAAACCATAGATCAGAAAGCAAGATGAATTAATAGAGGTGTGATGGTGGGAATTTCATTGGATCAAACAATAGTGGGTGAAAAATCTACATTCTTCAATGGGAATGAGTAATGGTTACGATTTTGTTTTCCAAAACCATTGAAGACCTAAATCCCATTTATTCGGTGTTAGGATGACTAGGTGACCTCCAATCTGGTGTTTTGTAGAACATTGAGCACCTGAATGGCATCCAGATGATCGATAACGTGAGTAGGATGAAGAATAACGATTTATATAAAAATCAAATACAACCATAATGTATTCGTTTATACATGGAATGATTCACTTTGTATGAACTCAGCATGTACCTAAAAGAGTACATGAAAACGGGGTGGAGTACACATGTTTCATACAGGCATGTACTCACTCACACAACATGGCATGGACCATGCACATAGGCTACCTCATGTACATGTATATGGGAATGACAATACCGGCTGACCCCATGTACTGGCACATGGTGAGAGTACATTGGAGAACTCCATATCCAAGTACACAACATGCAACCCTTATATATGTTGTATATCCCTCTTCTACATGACATGGTTTTGGAAGGTAGGGTTAATTGTACATGGGAAGCAAGAAAGGTCAAGTGACATGACATATTCTTCTACTACACACCATATATCCCTTTCAACATGGATTGGATCTATTTTCATCTGTATCCTTGACATGTTTTATTTGGGTTTATTTCCTTTATCATTTCACTAATGGGTGGTCTGAATCATTTCAATCACCTAGGACTATGATCAATTCAGTTGGACATCATGGATAGTGTTGTTCAAATCCCCCTAAGAGGCCTAGAGTGGGACACTATATTCATTATTGTGACCTTTGTGGTGTTCTTTATATTGATATGACCAACACTATGTGGGTGTTGATCCTCTACTTATTTGGAAAATATAGATTGAGTTTTTTGTATCACCCCATGGACATGGATGTAAAGACTTGTAAAATTCAAGGGAAATTTCTTCTTAAATTTATTTGGAATTTTACAAGAGCGCGGTTTCTGACGGCACCTGATTCCGAGCCCCGGTGTGCCCGGAATCAATTTCTGAAGTATGGATCGGGTACGTTCAGTGAACGAACGAGCAGGAATTTCTAACTTTTGAACGAGTACCCGGAATCGAATTCTGAGGGTGCCGATGGAACCGCGGCGCCGGTAATTGCATAGGAACTCCTGTTCCAGAGTTGCGTTTACACGAGTGTGGATAATAAAAATTGTGGAAGTTTATTTTATAATTACACTACAATTTTTATTATTTTACTCTAAGTGTTAGTTCTTGATGGAAGTTGGGTAACCACCCAACCTCCCTTGAAAAGTTATGAGGGTGGTGGGGCCCACATGAACCCCACCCCTTCATATCCTCCAAAAACCCCCTCAACTCCGACTTTAATTTTGTTAACCTATGTTATAACTTATGAATTTAATGTAATAAGTTTAATGAGGTGAGTTGTGTGTGGTTATTGAATTTCAAACTTTTGAAATTCAATTGGTAAGTTGTGTTAACAAAATAAGACTTAGTCTTATTTTATTATGTTAGAGTTTTGCAACCTTGAGAGGATTGGGAAATCATCATCTTCTTCTTCTTCAACCTCGATGAAGAATGCGAAGAACACCATTCTTCAACGAAGAACTTCTCCGCCGACGAACACGGTTCTTCCGCGATGCCGTATCCACGACACGACTTTCTTCTTCCGCGACGGTTTTCCACGACGAAATCGCCGTCAACGCCATCTAATCCTCGCTTCGCGACGTCGACGTTCTCCCGCGACGCCCGACCTCCACGACACTCGTCTTCCGCGGCTCGTTGACGAACACCGTTCTTGAACCGAGGTAGGGGATTATTTTATTAAATTATTTCCGTTCTTGACTCTAGTTATCGATCATCATGGACTTTCGACTAGATGTTATCGTTTAACGAGAGGGGGGCCGGACCACACAAACACGGCCGAACCCCCCTCCTATGTTCATGTTTGATTCTTTGTGGATGGAACGGAATGACGTGGTGCGTGTCGCACCACACGGGAATCACACGACAGGTATTACGCGACGCCGTCGCACTGCTCCGTGGAAAAAATTCTAAGAATGTGACGCCGTCGCGCCACGTCGAAGGAAATAGAAGACGCCGCGGCCGGAGCAGGACCGCGGCGGAGGGGTGCGGTGTCGTCGCACCGCGTCGGACGACAAGAGTCATGGACGGTTCCGGGCCGTGGCAGAGCAAGGTGACGGGCGGCCGATCCAGGCCACCGGTGTCGGTGCCGGAAGGGGACCGGCCATTGCCGGTCCCGTTGAGAAGGAGCCGGCCAGCCAGGTCGGGCCGACCGGAAAGGGGAGGGGCCGCGGTTACATAGGGGGGCAGGCGCCCCCCTCCCCCCTTGCTGAAATGGCTCGGCCAAAGGCCGAGCTAGACAGCGTGCTGGGCGCGCTGTCCCCAGCCGGACCGCCGCCCGGCCGGTCTGACCCTGTCCGGGGCGGGTCGACCTGGTTCGGCCAACCGGGGGGTCTTGGGCCGGGTCGGTCCGGGCCCGAAACCCCCGTTTTCAGACTGTTTGGGTTCAATTGCCCATAACTCAGGCTACGGAACTCCGATCAATGCACTGTCAGCGGCGACACAATCATTGGAACGAGACGGTCGTTTCGACATATCGCAATCAAGGTTTAGGAATACTTTGAGTTCGGCCGGGTTGGTTCGTACACGAAACCAACCGGGCCCTCGGAGCAGAAACACTCATATCTTGAGCTACGGACGTCCGATTGACGTGCCATCGACTTTGTTGAGTTCATCCTAGTGAGACGGATCTTTTGGCATACTCCGCCCGAGGTTTGGACGTAGGTGGAGTACGGTCGGGTTGGTTTTCCCTTAAAACCCAACCGGGCCCCTGGGACGAGAAGGCCAATAACTCTCAGACCGGGCGTCTGATCGACGCGCCGTCTGCGACATTGAGTTCCTATTGGCGATATGGAAATTTTGGATACATCAACTCTGGACTATGTGACAGTTGATGTATCAGCCTCTCGGCTCATGGAGCGGACCCTCCCGAACGAGCTTGCTGTGTGCGGGAACCCTAGAGCTGGCTACGACTGCTACTGTGACTACCACGACGACTATGCAGAGATCCTCAGTGGATTCGACGACGACGACTACAGCACTCAGAAATCCTATGTGGATCAGTGCTATCGATCTTGTGTGGGTCCGATCCTGTGTGGGTCAGCGCTCAGCGGTTCTGAGTGAGCCAGCACCTACAGATCCTGTGTGGGTCCGATCATGTGTGGGTCTTTGCGGGGGTTAGTACCTATCGATCCTTTGTGGGTCCGATGACTTAGATGGATCAGTGATCATCTCTATCTTCTTCGAAGAAGTATACCTGTGTGAGCTGAATCCTGTTTTCTTTCCTGTGTGGATTGTGTTGTGCTATCCTATGTGGATTACGTTTTTCTTTCTTGTGTGGATTGTGTTGTGCTATCCTGTGTGCATTACGTTTTGCTTTCCTGTGAGGAATACTTATACTTTCCTGTGTGGACTGAGTTGTACTTGGGCTCGGAGGTTGGAGCGTATTGGAAATTGATGACTTAGGTATATGTATGGGCATATACCTAAGCAGTGTCGGTTGTCACTTCGTGATTGTATCTTTACTTTGTGGTTTATCCTTTGTGGATTTTGGGAGACCTTCAGGGGTCTAGGGGTCCCTACTGAGTAGCTTATACTCACCCCTGCATGGGCTATGCCCGCACTACGTTGTGTTGGTTGCAGACGACGGACAACGTAGATCATGGTTGAGGCTCGCAGTGCAGGACGGTACCTGGAGGTGGACCACTGGGCGGGACGTGCTCAGAGCGGACGACGGGACCCGAGGAGCAGAGGAGCTATCTGTATCCACCCTTCAGGTGGGATTTCCAGTGGACAGCTCGGTGTAGCGGCTTTTAATTTTCAGTTGTTGTTTTCCCATTCGAGTTGTACTTTACTTTCAGTTTGGGTTTGTATACTCGCCCATTTACTTTTCCGCACTTACAGATGTACTCTTTTTTTACATAGTGTTTACTTTTCCGCTTGCTTACTCTGTGGTGCTTGTTTACTTTACAAAGGCAATGCCTTCCCTTTTTACCGGGATTTACGCCTTGGTGCTAGTCGCCAGCCCCTGGCCTATGGAAGGCGGGCTTGGGGTAGTCACGACACGGGCCCCGAGGACGGTTCGTGACAAATTGGTATCAGAGGAGTTAGGTTCTACCGCGAACTCTGATCTTTTCTATGTGAAGCAATAGTGTTTAGCGCATTGAGTGTGGTTATCAGTCCAGGGAGTCCAGTGTTGGTGCGGCGGCTGACCTATCCGTACACCAGGACCCTGACTTCTGATTTCCGACTTAATGCACGAAAACATTTATTGCCTGTGTGTTTCAAGTTTTCTTTGTGATTACTTTGTATCAGCTCACCAGGTATACTGTTCTGATCGCGGCGCACCTGTTTCCTTTTCAGGATTGCCCCACGACGGTAGCTAGCTAGGGTTCCGAGAGTCGAGCGTGACGACAGCCCACCGAGCAAAGAGGCCTCGGTGCAGGGCCCTTTGTCAGTAGTGGCACCGACGGTAGCTCTACCCGTCGAGCCACCGATGCTTCCAGCACCAGTCGCTGATGATGCACGTCGCATCAATGCACTTCATGAGTTCCAGCGCCAGCGACTGCCCAGGTTCCGTGGGGAGATGGACCCCCAGGCAGCCGAGGACTGGCTAGAGGCAGTGGTACGAGTTTTCAGGCTAGTGAGGACACCAGCAGACCTCATGGTGATCCTCGCTGCGAGCCTACTGCACGCAGCAGCGGGCCTATGGTGGAGCTTGATTCTCCAGGTGCACGATGAGGCATCTCTACTTTGGACGGACTTTGAGAGCCTCTTCCGCTCGGAGTTCGTCCAAGCCACCCTCCGTGCTGTGCGTATTCAGGAGCCTCTTCAGCTGCGGCAGGGCAGCATGACAGTCGCTTAGTACTCGGTGAGATTTACCGATCTCTCGCGCTACTTTACAGACATGGTACGGGACCCATTCTTCCAGTCCCAAAACTTTGAGCATGGATTGAGACATGAGATCAGGGCATCGCTGATCTCCCTCAGCATTCCGACTCAGACAGGAGTACTGGAGCATTCCCTTTTGATCGAGAGCTTTCTTGATGAGTCTACACCAGCGCCGAGACCCACCGCAGTACGGCATGTAGCAGAGTATTCTACAGCAAGCAGTCGACGGATGACTCATGGGTCCAGGAAGACCAGACCCTCAGGCAGACGACCTCAGGACAGTGGCTCAGCAGTGCGCGACACACAGTGCAGATCCAGTCTTTCGAGAGGCAGACAGTGCTACTCGTGCGGCGGGCAGGGCCACATGGCTCGTGACTGCCCGACCCGCCGTGCTGAGGAGCATCAGATGGTTGAGGGACCACCAATGCAGAGGCAGAGGGTCGACCGTGGCGGTCCGTAGGGAGGGGGCGGACGAGGTAGAGGAGCTGGCTGAGCAGCAGGTGGTGGGAGATTCTTTGAGGCTCTACCACCACCACCACCAGGAGGTCCACCCCGACCACAGGGAGCTGGCGGGGAGAGACAGGCACAGCTCCAGGAAGCAGAGGCCTATGACCACGGTGCACCCGAGATGATTCGAGGTACTATCTGTGTCTATTGCACCTTTCTGCAGTACTTATAGACACAAGAGCGAGTCACTCTTTCATAGCTGCTGCCCTTGTTCGGAGCTCGGAGATTCCGACAGAGCCGTTGGCTCGATCCTTACGGCTAGAGACTCCTACGGGAGCAGACTCGATGATTACGCACTGGTGCCGGCAGTGTGAGATTACTCTAGGAGGAGAGAGCTTCAGCTGGGATCTTCTTGTAGCGGCGTCGAGGCCTTACGACGTCATCTTGGGCATGGATTGGTTATCCACATTCCAGGCACATATTGACTGTTTTAGGCGCAAGGTGCGATGCATACGCACCGACCGGAGCTGGTTCACCTTCACCGGCGAGAAGGGAGCCTTCGCAGCACAGGATGGACTTCTGCAAAGGAGAGGAAAGCCCATCACTCATCAGTTGGCTTGCCTCATCCTAGGAGCAGTTCACGTGCGGAGTCCTGGTTTTCCTACAGTGGTGGATCAGTTTGCGGACGTTTTTCCCAACGACGTTCCAGGGTTACCTCCATGCAGAGAGGTAGACTTTTATATTGAACTGTACCCCGGGACAGCCCCGATATCGACTCCAGCATATCGGATGGCCCCCTCCGAGCTTCGAGAGCTGCGAGTATAGTTGGAGGACTTGCAGGGCAAGGGGTTTATCCGACCCAGTGTTTCACCCTGGGCTTCCCCGATATTGTTCGCCAAGAAGGAGGATGGGAGATTGCGACTGTGTGTCAATTATCGTCTCCTGAACCAGGTGATAGTGAGGAACAAGTATCTGATACCGAGGATTGATGACCTCTTTGATCAGATCAAGGGATCACGATGGTTCTCGAAGATAGACCTCAGGTCAGGCAATCATCAGCTCAGAGTTCGAGATGAGGACGTGCAGAAGATGACCTTCAGATGTCGGTATGGCCACTATGAGTTCTTGGTTATGCCATTCGGCGTAACCAATGCTCCAGTAGTGTTCATGGCCCTCATGAACAGGATCTTTCAGCCATACCTCGATCGATTTGTCGTGGTCTTCATCGACGGCATTTTGATCTTTTCGACGACTGAGGAGGAGCACGCCTACCACTTACGGGTTGTACTAGAGACACTCCGAGAGCACCAGATTTATGGTAATCTCTCAAAGTGTCAGTTCTGGATACGTGAGGTCCACTTCTTGGGTCACGTCATCTCTGAGGCGGGAGTTGCAGTGGATCCTACGAAGATCGAGGCAGTGTTATCTTGGGAGCCACCCAGGAGCGTGACGGAGGTGAGGAGTTTCTTAGGACTAGCTGGATACTACCGGAGATTCGTTCCAGACTTCTCTAGAGTTTCGGCACCACTCTCAGCTTTGAAGAAGAAGGGAAAACCCTTCGTGTGGTCAGATAGATGTCATCAGGGCTTCCAGGAGCTGCGATAGAGATTGACCAGCGCACCTATCTTGAGGTTTCCTGAGGAGGGAGTAGGGTACGTAGTCTATTCCGATGCATCAGGGACCGGACTCGGATGTGTTCTGATGCAGGAGCGGTCAGTGATCGCCTATGGATCACGACAGTTGAGTCCACATGAGAAGAACTATGCTACCCATGACCTGGAGTTAGCAGCAGTGGTCTTCGCTCTGAAGACATGGCGACACTACCTGATGGGCGAGCGCTTTATAGTCTTTTCTGACCATCAGAGTCTCAGGTACATCTTCTCGTAGAAGGAACTGAACCTAAGACAGCGGCGATGTCTCGAGTTCCTCCAGGACAATGACTTTGAGATAGTCTATACTCCTGGGAAGGGGAACGTAGTAGCCGATGCCATCAGTAGGAGGAAGGGAATTCAGCTACTAGAGGAGGCGACAGAGAAGCTAGCCTCTTTGCAGATATCCTTCGTGGATAGAGATGGAGCAGCCTTCCTTCAGTCTCTCACAGTCACTCCTCCACTACTACAGCAGGTCAGAGAGGCACAGCGTGGGGACGCTGACTTCGAGACACGACATGCACAGATATCCTCAGGACATGAACCTGATGGTTTCTCCTTTGGAGTAGAACACGACATGCTTTTCAGAGGACGTACCTTGGTACCAATCGCTTTACGAGAGGAGGTGCTGAGAGAGTTTCACACTTCTCCTTTGGCGGTACATCCTGGAGTGGCGAAGATGTACCAGGATCTCAGACGACAGCATTGGTGGCTGGGCATGAAGAAGGCTGTGGCAGAGTTCTTTTCTCGATGCCTCACCTGCCAGCAGGTGATGGCAGAGCATCAGGTACCAGCAGGCTTGGTACAACCCTTGGAGGTCCCAGAGTGGAAGTGGGATGGGATATCTATTGACTTCATGACTGGACTTCCACGTACTTCCAGAGGTCACGACTCCATCTGGGTGATTTTCGACCGACTCACCAAGTCGGCTCACTTCTTACCCATCAGAGAGCAGGGCTCAATAGAGAGCTTGGGACGAAATTACGTTCAGGGGATTGTATGGCTTCACGATGTGCCATCTTCTATCATCTTCGATCGAGATGCTCGCTTTACTTCCCAGCTTTGGAAGGGATTGTAGGAGGTGTTTGGAACGCAGCTACGTCTGAGCACAGCCTTTCACCCTCAGACGGATGGTCAGACAGAGAGGACCATTCAGACTCTCAAGGACATGCTCCATGCATGCGTCCTCGACTTTGGTCGTATCTGGGAGGACCACCTACCCTTGGTGGAGTTTTCATACACCAACAACTACCACTCCACCATCGGGATGGAATCGTACGAGGCGTTGTACGACCGACCATGCAGATCTCCTTTGTGCTGGACAGACCCCCGGGAGTCAGCACTTGTGGGACCGGAGATGGTCCAGGCCACGACAGAGAAGGTCCAGGTCATCCAGGAGCGGATGAGGACATCTCAGAGCCAAAATAATTCTTACGCTAACAGGAGGCGGAGGCCACTAGAGTTCGAGGATGGGGACCATGTCTTCTTGCGTGTCTCACGTCGACGTGGATTACGGAGATTTGGCCGAGGCGGCAAGTTGTCTCCATGCTTCATCGGACCGTTCCAGGTCCTCAGCAGGATTGGCGATGTGGCTTATCGCCTGGCTCTACCAACTCAGTTGCACCGGGTGCACGACGTCTTCCACGTATCTCAGATGAGGAGATACGTGCACGACCCGACACACATCATTGACCATGGGGATCTTGACGTTGACGATGGGGCGACTTTTATGGAGGTCCCGGTGGAGATCGAGTATCGACAAGAGCGGGTCCTACATGGACGGTCGATTCCTCTAGTGTGCATCAGATGACAGCACGGGAACCTCCAGGAGAGCACTTGGGACCGGAAGGCTCAGATGCGTGCTCAGTACCCTCATTTGTTTCCCTAGTTTTGATGTATCTTTACGGGGACATAAAGCCCTAAGGTGGGAGTAATTTAAAGACCCGTAAAATTCATGGGAAATTTTTTCTTGATTTTATTTGAAATTTTACAAGAGCGCGGTTTCTGACGGCACCTGATTCCGAGGCCCAGTGTGCCCGGAATCAATTTCCGAAGTTTGGCTTGGGTATGTTCAGTGAACGAACGAGCGGGAATTTCTATCTTTTGAACCGGTACCCGGAATAAAATTCTGAGATCACAGATGGAACCGCGGCGCCGGTAATTTCTTAGGAACTCCTGTTCCGGAGTTGCGTTTACACGAGTGTTGATAATAAAAATTGTGGAAGTTTATTTTATAATTACACTAAAATTTTTATTATTTTACTCTAAGTGTTAGTTATTGATGGAAGTTGGGTAACCACCCAACCTCCCTTGGGAGGTTATGAGGGTGGTGGGGCCCACACGAACCCCACCCCTTCATATCCTCTAAAACCCCCCTCAACTCCCACTTTAATTTTTTTAACCTATGTAATAACTTATGACTTTAATGTAATAAGTTTAATGAGGTGAGTTGTGTGTGGTTATTGAATTTCAAACTTTTTAAATTCAATTGGTAGGTTTTGTTAATAAAATAAGACTTAGTCTTATTTTATTATGTTAGAGTTTTTCAACCTTGAGAGGATTGGGAAAGCATCTTCTTCTTCTTCTTCAACCTCGACGAAGAACGCGAAGAACACAATTCTTCAATGAAGAACTTCTCCGCCGAAGAACACGGTTCTTCCGCGATGCCGTATCCACGACGCGACGTTCTTCTTCTGCGTCGTCTCTTCTGCGACGGTTTTCCGCGACGAAATCGCCGTCAACGACTTCGAATCCTCGCTTCACGACGTCGACATTCTCCCGCGACACCTGACCTCCGCGACACTCGTCTTCCGCGGCTCGTTGACGAACACCGTTCTTGAACCGAGGTAGGGGATTATTTTATTAAATTATTTCCATTCATGATTCTAGTTATCGATTATCGTGGACTTTCGACTAGATGTTATCATTTAACGAGAGGGGGGCCGGACCGCACAAACACGGCTGAACCCCCCTACTATGATCATGTTTGATTCTCTGTGGATGGAACGGAATGGCGTGGTGTCGTCGCACCACGCTGGAATCACACGGAAATTATTACGCGACGCCGTCGCACTGCGCCGTGGAAAGAAGTCTAAGAACGTGATGCTGTCACGCCGCGTCGAAGGAAATCGAAGATGCCGCGGCCGGAGCGGGACCGCGGCGGAGGGGCGAGGTGCCGTCGCACCGCGTCGGACGACAAGAGCCGCTGCCGGTTCCGGGAAGCGGCGGAGCAAGGTGACCGGCGGCCAAGACGGGCCGCCGGTGTCAGTGCCGGAAGGGGACCGGCCATTGCCGGTCCCGTTGAGAAGGAGTCGGCCGGCCATGTCGGGCCGTCGGGAAAGGGGAGGGGCCGGGGGAATTAAATTCCCCCGGCCGGTTCAAACGGCCCCCATAAATTTGGGGGGGACGCGGTTACATAGGGTGGCAGGCGCCCCCCCCCCCCCCCTTCCCGAAACGGCTCAGCCAAAGGCCGAGCCAGACAGCGCGCTGGGCGCGCTTTCCCCAGCCGGACCGGCGCCCGGCCGGTCTTCCAGGCCGGGCCGGGCCGGGCCCAGCCGGGCCGTGCCGCACTGGGCCGAGCCGTGCTTAGCCGGGCCGGGCCGGTCCGACCCTTCCCGAGGCGGGTCGACCCGGTTCGGCCAACCGGGGGGTCTTGGGCCGGGTCGGTCCGGGCCCGAAACCCCCGTTTTCGGACTGTTTGGGTTCAATTGCCTATAACTCGGGCAACAGACCTCCGATCGACGCGCTGTCAGCGGCGACACGATCCTTGGAACGAGGCGGTCGTTTCGACATATCGTAATCAAGGTTTCAGAATACTTTGAGTTCGGCCGGGTTGGTTCGTACACAAAACCAACCGGGCCCTCGGAGCGGAAACACTAATATCTTGAGCTACGGACGTCCGATTGACGTGACGTCGACTTTGTTGAGTTCCTCTTAGTGAGACGGATATTTTGGCATACTCCGCCCAAGGTTTGGACGCAGGTGGATTACGGTCGGGTTGGTTTTGCCTTAAAAACCAACCGGGCCCCTGGGACGAAAAAGCCAATAACTCTCAGACCGGGCGTCCGATAGACGCGTCGTCTGCGACGTTGAGTTCCTGTTGACGATACAAAACTTTTGGATACATCCACTCGAGACTATGTGACAGTTGATGTATCAGCCTCTCGGCTCGTGGAGCGGACCCTCCCGAATGAGCTTGCTGTGTGCGGGAACCCTAGAGCTGGCTGCGACTGCTACTGTGACTCCGACGACGACTGTGCAGAGATCCTCAGTGGATTCGACGACGACGACTACAGCACTCAGCGATCCTATGTGGATCAGTGCTACCGATCCTGTGTGGGTCTGATCCTGTGTGGGTCAGCGCTCAGCGGTTCTGTGTGAGCCAGCGCCTACAGATCCTGTGTGGGTCCGATCCTGTGTGGGTCTTTGCGGGGGTTAGTACCTATCGATTCTTTGTGGGTCCGACGACTTAGATGGATCAGTGATCATCTCTATCATCTTCGAAGAAGTATACCTATGTGAGCTGAATCCTTTTTTCTTTCCTGTGTGGATTGTGTTGTGCTATCCTGTGTGGATTATGTTTTGCTTTCTTGTGTGGATTGTGTTGTGCTATCCTGTGTGGATTACGTTTTTCTTTCCTGTGAGGAATACGTATACTTTCCTGTGTGGACTGAGTTGTACTTGGGATCGGAGGTTGGAGCGTATTGGAAATTGATGTCTTAGGTATATGTATGGGAATATACCTAAGCATTGTCGGTTGTCACTTCGTGATTGTATCTTTCCTTTGTGGTTTATCCTTTGTGGATTTTGGGAGACCTTCAGGGGTCTCGGGGTCCCTACTGGGTAGCTTATACTCACCCCTGCACGGGCTATTCCCGCACTACGTTGTGTTGGTTGTAGACGACGGACAGCGTTGATCGTGGTTGAGGCTCGCAGAGCAGGACGGTACCTGGAGGTGGACCACTGGGCGGGACGTGCTCGGAGCGGACGGCGGGACCCGAGGAGCAGAGGAGCTATTTTTACCCACCCTTCAGGTGGGATTTCCAATGGACAGCTCGGTGTAGTGGCTTTTACTTTTCAGTTGTTGTTCTCCCTTTCGAGTTGTACTTTACTTTCAGTTTGGGTTTGTATACTGGCCCATTTACTTTTCTGCACTTACAGATGTACTCTTTTTTTACTTAGTGTTTACTTTTCCGCTTTCTTACTCTGTGGTGCTTGTCTACTTTACAAAGGCAATGCCTTCCCTTTTTACCGGGATTTACGCCTTGGTGCTAGTCGCCAGCCCCTGGCCTATGGAAGGAGGTCTTGGGGTAGTCACAGCATGGGCCCCGAGGACGGGTCATGACATTGTATTTGATCCTCATCTATGTATCATATTTTCACTTTTGATATATCATCATTTCTATTTATCATGATGGTTCTTGTTGAGAAGTACCTCTTAGATGGAGTTCTTCAATGATATCATACTTAAGAGTGTTCTCTCTTGGATGAGTGCATCATCGAATCATTGCAATGAATTCTTATAGCTGGTTTTTGGTGGTTGTGACTTACCTCAAGACAATGCATCTTGGTTTGAGTATGTAACGACCCGAACATTTATTAATGAAAATTATTATTCATCTAATTAAATGTATTATTATGTAAAATGGTTTTATAAAATATGAAAATCCATGGTTTTAATTTTTTGAGTTTTTAAATACCTTTATGAATTTTTACATTTGATAATATAACCATTGAACAGTGATCAAATGATTAGTATAAATAAATGGATTTAACAAATCCAATTTACTAAGAAAAAAAAAATATGGCCTCATGCAACATAATTTCTCCATACAAAGACCATTATTCAGAGTTTAGAAAGGAGTTGGCATCATTGTGCCTCGCTCTTGATCAATCCCAAGCTAATCTTCAACATGTTAATCTTGAAGGGAACTGCCTGGGGAGAAGTGGAAGTTGATAGAGATTAACAACCGAGCGACGTTATCTGAACCTCCCCAAGAATATGTCACCATCGTACAACTTACCACTAGGTCTTATGAAAGTTTTAGAATGGGTTATGTGACAATACCCTAGCACTATTATTGGGTGTATTATTTTTATAGAATAAATAATATACATTCATTTTTTATTGGTACATTGTAAATGGTTTTAAAGCACAGATAATATATTCAATTAATATACAATTAAGAAATATATTTTGATGAATTAATAGATTTTTAAATTAAATATAATTTTAATAAAATATTATTACTAAATTACTTTTTTTAAAAAATAAAAGATCATATAATATTTAAGAATACAATTGTAATATTTATTATAGCGTAGAAGCTGTTTATTGTCAAAACCCAAGAATTTTGGATAAATGTGAGTTTTTTCATTTAAAAGTAAAAAATAAAAAAAAAATTAAAAAAAATTAAATAAAATGAATATTATTTTATGAATTTGGACATCGAAATTATCCAATCGATATTTTTTTATAATTTTCTGAGACAATCAAATTTTTGCGTAAAAATTAAATACCACTTTAATCGATAATGTGTTTTATGACATCATAATGACCCAATAGTGATGAAATAAAATACTGTAAAATGTATTTTCGGATGACATATGTTTTCCCTTAAAATATGTGAATTTTTATTAGTTTTAATTATTTTACAATGCCTTAGTGGAACCACTAATACTTATAAAAAATTTTATCATTTTAAATTGATTTCCTTGAGAGTGCGACTCAGATCCACATATGCAAGCCAAATATATTAAAATTTTCATAAATTTCAATTATAAAGTAATTTTTTACACACCTATTTGAAAAAAAACATGGGAAAAACCCATGGGCTGGTTTGTGGTTTTGTTTAGTTTAATTTGAGGTGTCCAAAACCTAAATAATAAAGAATTCCCTCTCTTTTCCAATATAAACCCACTGAATATCCCACTTTTCTTCACTAAAAACCCTTTATAGCACGTTTATACTCTTCCCTCCTCTCCCTAGTATCCTCCCAAGGCACCCCAATATCTCATTAATCTTCTCTCATGCCCCTCCTAAGCCTTTGGGGTCACATTTCCAAGTAAGGATTTCTTCCTCTCTCATTTTTTTAAGTTTATTTATGTTGCTGAAACCTTTTATATTCAATTAGAAATTTGGGGGTATGATTTTTCACCTTCTCCATACTACCATAATAATTTCTTAATGATTATAGAGCCATTTCTCTCTCATTAATCCATCCCTTGAACACCTATTACAATGCCGAAATTCTGTAAGGGATTCCTCTCACTTCATTTACATTCAAGAAATTATTTTATATTATGAATCTAAATTCCATAACATATGGTGTAAAGTGTATATATACGACCCCATTACTTTCTATTTCACATAAATATTATTATACACCCCTTTATTATTCATCATCCATTTTATTAATTCTTATGTCATGCTGTTATGCTGCCGAAATTGTACTCTGATTTTCCTAGCCAAAGTCATTGTGTAGTGAATACCATGTCCATTTCTCTATCAAGAGTATCTAAATTTATGAAAATTTACAAAATTATTATTTAGTTTCATTTATTAATTCCATATTCCATTATCATGGAATAAATTATGATGTTTAATGATACCATGTTATATGACCCATGTGGAAGAGATATGCATGAGATGAGATGTTTAAGAAGGGTGTGCTCAGGTAACACTCCAATGCACTGGGTAAAGATTAGTATCAAGATATGTTAAGTGAAATATGGATTTAATCATGATAATTCTAGTGAGATGAGGGTTTACCTATGATCCATGGGCAATTTCCCTTAGAACATGTTAATATCATGTTAAATGTTTATGACACATTTCTATATTATGATTACCATGCTATATCATGCCTTTCTGTTCATGTTTCTCTTATGATCCATTGATATGTCCATTCACTTACATGTATTGTATTATTTATTTTATGATTTTTTTACTCCCTTATCAGGCTTTATATCTCATCCTTTTCTTATGCATGTCCTCAGGTTTCCCATGAAATGCTATGTACGAAGTAATGTGTTTGGTCATGTAAAATAAGTTTTCAATAAATATGTGTATTTCATTTTTTAAGTTGTTATGTAATGTTCTTAAGTCTCAAAGACACTAGAACTATTTATCTTTTTGTTGAATAAATTGAAGATTTTATTTAATATGTTCTTTTTATGTGTGGAATAAGGAGCATGGTTTTTATAGTTGGTATCAAAGGTTATGTTTAGTTATTTTTAGGATTTAGATTAGAAAACCCTAATTTTTAGTGAGTATTGAGTTTGTTTCTTATCAAGAAAATACATCCCTATCTATATATGAGCAGGTAGAGGCAGCTCTGGCACAGATGTATCTAGGGGTAAAACTAGAAAACACTACTTTTATCTAGACTTAAACTGGAATTGGGGCATGAAAACAGGACTTTCTGCAATCTTAGTTATGACACCCCTGGGGGATATGATTTTGTAAATTCATAATCTTATTATGAACCATTATTAAGTGAATTAAAAAAATACCCCTAAAAATGTATATTGGGAAGTAGATCATGGATAAAATATATTTAATCTTAAAAATTCATATATTAAGAAAATATATGTAATTAAAATGATACCCCTTTTTTTATTGGATTCCCATTTATGTGTTTGCCCTAACATTATTTTTATTCTAGCCAATGGCCTTTAATAGGAGGATGTGGGATAACAACCGATGTGAATATTAATGTGATGACTGTTCTAATGAGATTCTCAATCGGATGGGAGTGAGCATCAACAAAATTGTCCAGATACTGTCTCTGTTAACTCATGCTTCGAATGGAAACATGGGTCCATGGAAACATTAACCCCCCCCCAAAGAAATAACAAGTTTCAATCGAGAGATTCATGATATAAAGGCCTCATACTTTTAATGGATAATTTGATCTCTCAATTTCCTAATAGTGGATCAAATCCCTTGAAAATATCTTATCCATCCTTAAATGTTCCAAAAAATATATGGTTCTTCTGGAAGCATATCATATATAGGGTGAAGCTAGTCAATGGTGGACCTTGATCAAAAAGACGAATCCCGAGGAGGCAATCGAGGCATTGGAATTGAAGGATTCCAGGGAAATGTTTTCTGGTAAATATTTTTGTTGCGCCCTCTAAATTAAGATGGAATGTGAATTTTTTTTTCTATAGAAGAAAGAAAACAAATACATCAAAGCGTATGAGGAAAAAATAACAAGGCCTGCATGATACACCTCTGTCTTTATCGTTACCCTTGAATGAAAGGCTTACAGCTTCAGGTGGTCCTATAGATAAATCCAACGATGTTAAGATAATCCGGAACCCCACAATCCAAACCTGTAGAATAAAGCACACCATAAATTCCATGAATGGGATGAAGAAATGTTTTAAGTGTGGAAAAGAAGGGGACATGGACATTTAATATCGACAATAAAATTCAATGCATGTGATAGAGGAGATGAGCACTCAATTCTAACCCCAACGTGTTGTTCATTGCATCAACTTCTAATAACTAGGGAACATGGAAAACTAGTTTCCTATAAAAAGAGTTTTCTAATGAAACCAACAACCTCCAAGGCAACAAGGGAGAGAGTTTTTACATCACTACCACTGAATTGAACCCCGAAAATGAAGTGGTGATAGGTATGCTAGTTATTCATTCTTTAATAGAGAACATACATTTTTATTCCGGTTCTAAACATTCATTTATAATCTTGAAGTTTACTAAAACAATACCAACACCACTACAAATCATCTAATTAAAGATTTCGGTGAGAATGGAAAATGGGGAAATCGCTGCAACCCATAAATATAAATAATCCCGTGTCACAATTGGTCATTTTAACTTCCGTGTGAACCTCATTATACTTCCACTGGTAGAGTTTGATGTAATTCTTGGCTTGTATTTACCTTCCTTATATAGAGCCAACATAAATTAACTTAAGAGGGAAATCACTCTCTATATGGAAAATCGACCCCCGGTTCTGTACATGTGTAAGGAGGAGGATGAATCTTCTTTAGAACCATCATCTCAAGCATGGATATTACTTATATATAATAATGAGCATCATTATCAGATTATTGAGTCTAAGGATGAAACCATCCTTGATGACATTCCTATTTTGAGGATATTCACTGAAGTGTTTCCAGTGGAATTTCCTAATCTTCCTCCTAGAATCGATGTTGAATTCTCTGTTGATCTTTTACCGGGGGAAATTCCAATATCCCAGAATCTGTATAGAGTGGTTGTTGTAGAGCTTAAGGAGATGAAAAAACAAAAACAGAATAATTTGGATAAAGGGTTTCTACTCCCAAGTGCTTCACCATGGGGTTCACAATTCCTCTTCGACAAAAAGAAGGATGGATCAATGCACCTTTGCATTGATTATTGTGAGCTAACCAAAATCAAGATAAAGAACAATTACCATCTTCCACAAATTGATGACTTGTTCAATCAGCTATATGGAGCCCAATAATTCTCTAAGGTGGATTTGTGGGTGAGATATTACCAAGTAAGGGCGAAAAAGGAGGATATCCCCAAGACATCTTTTCGTACAAAGTACGAGTACTATGAATTCATAGTAATTCTTTTAGAACTCATCAATGCTCCAGAAATAAACATTTACTTGATGAATATAGTCTTTAGAGATTACCCAGAAATTTTTTTGGTTTTATTGATAGACTATATTCTAATATACTCCAAAATTGAGGAGGAGTAGGAGGAATATATGAGAATTGTACTATAGACCTTGTGAAAGGAGACACTCTATGAAAAGTACAACAAGTGTGAGTTCAGGTTAAAGGAGATCTCATTCACAGGACATATCATCTCATGAAACACAATATCTGTGGATCCCTCCATGAAATATATAATTGAGGGATAACCAAATCCACCATCGTTGATGGATATTCATAGGTTCCTTGGGTTAGATGGATATTATCGCCAATTTATGAGAAATTTATCATGATTTTAAAACCCTCTTACCAATCTAACTTGGAAGGGAGTCAGGTTTTCTTGGAGTGATGAACGTGAAGAAACATTCTAGTAGTTGAAATAGAGGCTTATCACTGTGCCTGTGCCCACATTACACATAGTTGGAGAAATTTTTGTGCTATTCAGTGATGCTTTGATGAAGGGTATAGGTTTTGTGGTGATGAAAAATGAAAAATTCATTTCTTATGGTTCAAGAAAAATGAAATTTTATGAGAAAAACTATTCAACACATGATCTAGAGATTACTGTGGTAATATTATATTTAAAAATTTAGAGACATTAACTCATTGGGGAGAAGTGTTAAATATAGATGGATCAAAAAAGGCTCAAGTATATATTCACACAAAAATAGTTGAACATGGGACAATGAAGATAGTTAGAGGTGATCAAAGACTATTATTTCTCTATCCATTACCACTCTAGGAATGATAACAAGGTGGATGATGATCTAAGTAGAAAGGATCGAGTGATTCTATCATTTATGAAAATTTAAAAGGATCCAATCATTATATATTTTATTAAGATGGACATGGGAATCATTCGTTAATCCATTCATAAATGATTTATCAACCTTCTCTTTTGGAAAGGTTAAAGGATGCTCAAAATGATGATATGGGAGTTAAGATGAAAATGGAAACCATTAAAAGAATGAAATTCATGGAGTTCAATGTTAATGAGGATGGAATTGTGAGATTTGGGACAAGAATATGTGTTCCATAAAATTCAGATTTTAAGAAAGAACTTTTGGATGATGCACATAGTTCAAATTTCTCCATTCACCCAGGAAACATAATGATGTATTGAGATCTCCAAGAGTATTATTGGTTTTATAACATGAAGAAGGAGATCACTGAGTATACATCAAAGTTCTTGGTAAGTTAGAAAGTGAAGGATGAAATTCATAATTCTAAGGGGATGATGCAACTATTACCCTTACCATTCAAGAAATTTGAGAACATCACTATGTATTTTGCCACCAGACTTCTGAGGACATCTAAAGGAATCAATGCTATGTGGGATGTTTTGGATCATCTTACAAAGACTGCACACTTTATTTCAATTTGATATGATTTCTCATTAGTTCAACTAGAACAAATATATATTAGAGAAGTGTTAAGGCTTCATGGAGTACCACTATCTTTTGTATCCGATCGAGATCCAAGATTCACCTCTATGATCTAGAAGAGTCTTCAACATGCTCTAAATACTAAGACGAACATCCACATGACTTATCATACTCAAGCTAAAGGCTAATCTAAGAATACTATCCAAGTACTTGAGGACATGTTGAGAGAATGCACAATGGACATCAAAGGTTGATGTGATCAACATCTTTATCCGATTGAGTTCTCTTAAAATTACAGTTTCCACCCAAGAATCCAAATGGATCGTTATGAAGACCTTTATGGGGGTAGGTTAAGAACACCATCATGTTGGGATGAAGTTAGGGATCAAATAATCCTTGGTCCATAAATGGTTGAAAAAATTGTGGAGAAGGTTAACATCATCCACTAGCACATTAAAGATACTCAGAGTCAATAAAAGAGCTATGCTAATAATCGCCGATGAGACCTAGAGTTTGATGTTAGAGACACGATATTCCTCTACATATCACCATGGAATAGTGTTATGATATTTGGGATGGAGGGAAATATTAGTCCATGTCACATCATCCCATTTGAGATCCTTGATCACATTGGAACAATGGCCTATCGACTAGAAATCCCACCAAACCTATATCAAGTGCATGATTTATTCCATGTATCACTCTTGAGGATGTAAATACCTGACCTATCACATGTACTCAATCTAGGGGTGGTACCATTAGAGAATGACCTATCTTATGAAAAGAAGCTGGTGAATATCTTATAATATAGGGAAAAAGTTCTACAAAATAATACATTGACCCTCTTCAAGGTGTTCTGGTGAAACCACATGTTTGAAGAAGTAACATGAGAATCAGAGGAAGTGATAAAGCAGAGTTACTCTCATATATTTTAGTGTGGGAAAACAAAATTTTGAGGGAAAAATATCTTAAGGGGGGAAGATTTTAATGACCCAATGTTTTGTTAATAAACATTCATCTTGATCTAATTAAATTTTTTATTTTGTAAAATGGTTATATAAAATACGTACATAATTGGTTATATGTTTTTGGATTTTTAAATACCATTATGAATTGTGACCATTGCTAATATAGTCATTGAACATTGATAACATGATTAGTATTAATATAAGGGTTTACCAAATCCAATTTACATAGAAAAAGGAAGTGATTGCCTCATACAGTAGAATTTCTCCATACGAAGCCCATTTTTTGGAGCTCATAATCGAGGTGGTGTCACTAGGATTCCCTCTTGACAAATCCCAAGTCGAGATTAATCGCGTTAAGCATGAAAAGAACTACCTCTAGCAGAAGTGGAAGTTAGTAGAGATCACCACCCGAGCGCTGTTATTTGATCATCCCCAACACTTTGTCATCATCGCACACCATACCCTTAGGTATTATGTGTGTGTTATAAGGGGTTATGTAATAATACCCTAGAATTATGACTATTTGTATAATTTTTATAGACTAAATAATATACATTCAATTTATTATTGTTACATTATAAATGGTTTTTAAATCATGAATAGTATTTTTAGTTATATTCAATTAAGAAATATATTTTGATGAATTAATGGATTTTTGAATTAAATAATATTTTAATAAAATGTTGTTACTGAATTAGTTTTTATTAAATATAAATGGTCATATAATTCTTATGAATATTATTTTAATTTTTATTAGAATTTGAGTGTTTTTCTTGTTAAAACCCATGATTTTTTTTTAATTTTTTGTTTTATTTTAAAAGTTTAATTTCCTATATTTAGAAAATTATTTAAATAACATTAATATTTTTTTATATCAGGACATTGAAATTATCCAATAGTGAATATTTCATAATTTTCTGAGACGGTCGAATTTTTGGGCAATAATTAAATACAATTTAAATATATAATTTTTTTTGGAATTCATATTGACCCAATAGTGATGTAATAAAATACTATAAAATTAATTTTCGGACAATATATGTTTTACCTTATTGTAATATTATTTTAGATATGATTTATTTAATTTATAATGCCTTAGTGTACCCTCCAATACTTATAAACTATTTAACCGTTTTAAAATGAGTTACATAAGAGTCTGACTCACCTCCACATAAGGAAGCATAATATTTTAAGAAGTTTGTCCATTTGAATTATTAAATAATGTTTTCTAATCCTCATTAGAAAAAAATGGAAAGAACTATGGGATGTTTTTTGGTTTTGAATAGTTTAATGTGTGGTGTCCAAAACCTAAATAAAAAAGAATTTGTTATCTTTTCTTTTATAATCCGACCAAATCTCCAACTTCTCTTCACTAAAAAACATTTGATAATGTCCCTAATTTTTCCTCCTCTCCCTAGTATCTTCCCCAGGATCCCCAATCACACATGAAGTTTCTCACAAGCCCATCCCAATCTATTGGGATCACACTTCCATGTAAGGGATTTATTCATCTCTCCTTTTTTCCAAGTTTCATTATGTCTCTATACCCAGGTATTTTCTATTAAAAATGTTGGGTTATTATATCTCACCTACCCCACACTTCCCAACTTATTTTTTAATGATGAGAGACTCCTTTCCCTATCATTAATCTCTCCCATGTACACCTGTTACCATGCTGAAATTCCATAAGGGTTTTTACTCTCTTCATTTACATTTAAGAAATTATTTTGTATTATGAATCTAAATTCCATGAAATATGTTGGGAAATGTATCTATATAACCCCCATTGTAGTAAATTTCTAGTAAATATAATTCCACGCCACTTCCTCTCTCATCAACCAATTTTTTTAATTCTTATGTCACGTCGTTATGCTATCGAAATTAAACTATGATTCTCCAAGCCAATTCATTATGTAGTGAATACCATTCCCATTTCTCTATCAAGGGTATTAAACATTATAAAAATTGACATATGGATTATATATTTTCATTTATGATTTTCACATTCCTTTTTTGTGGAATAAATGATGATGTTTAATATATCCATTTTATATGATCTGTGTGGTACAATTATGTATAAAATGATATGATTAAGAAGGGTGCGCCCTGATAGAACTCCAATGCATTAGGTAAATATTAGTATCATGATAAGTCAAGTTTAATGAGGTTTTACACATTATAATTCAAGTGAAAGATGGTTTACTCATGCTCTATGTGAAATGAGCATTGGCTCATGCTAATATCATGTAAAATGTTGATGCCACACTTCCATGTTATGATAACCATGTTATATCTTGACTTTATGTTCATGTTTCGCTTATTATACATTGATATTACTATTTCTTAAAATGTACCATATTATTCCATCCATGTTCTGTTTACTCACTTAATGGGCTTTATAGCTCACCCTTTTCGTATACATGTCCTTTGGTTATCCCATTCAATGATATGTATGATGGAATGTGTCTGATCATGTAAAAGAAGTTTTCAATAAAGATGTGTATTTCATGTTTTATGTTGTTATGTAATGTTCTCAGTACCCAAATAAACAATACCTCTCTATCGTTTATGTTGTATCAAGTAATGATTTTAGGTAATGAGTTATGTTCATGTGTGAAATATAGAGCAGGGTTGTTATAGAGTATATCTGGGTATTCTAGTTATATGTGTTGTAAGAATATACCTTTGAAGAGTTGGCTATACATTAATTTGTTATATTTTGTTCTTGTTTTAGGGTGTCCTATCGAGTATTTTTATACTCACCCCTTCACGATCATTGCATGAAGGCATTTTCTCTTGTCCCAACCATTATCCTTTTGATGGATTCCTAGGCTGACCAGGACCAAACAATGCTTTGTGAGACTAGAATGATTGAGGTGTGCTCCTAAAGCTATAGAAACCTATCAGAGTACCTTTTTATATAGGTTGGGCTTTTGGTTATAGACTCTATGGGGGTCTTGTATTCCGACCCTATTTACTTTAGTTTGTTTTTCTTCATACTCTGGTTGTCAGATACAATGGTATGCACACATTGGTTTTTTAGTGTTTTTTACAATTTAGCATTTTGTGTACATAGAGATTTGTGTGTGTACATGTTCAAAGGAAATACTTACCCTGTTAGTTATATTTTTACTTGGTTCTAGTCACCAATACCTTGACTATTGGATGAGGGCATGGGGAGTCACGTAATGGGCCCCACTGGGACGACTCGTGGTATCCCCCATAACATACTGCATTCCATATAATCCCAGAAAAAGAAAAAGGATTATATTGAGATTGTAAAAAGTATAGATTAGTTCATCTTAAATTAGATGATGGGTTTTTCCCCAAACAGAAAAAGGAATATGGAACATGGATAATCCTCTAGGTGCGAAAAAGGTGGATGAAAAGTGTTGACACCCTCTTTCAAAAGTTTTATACCGTAGTATATATCGAATAATGGGTTCATGTGTGAAGACTAGTGTATGATCATTTTAATCTAAACCACTATAAAATTATTTTGTTTCCTTTCATCATTCATTTTATTTATTTTCCATTTATTTCCTGAAATTTTTTTAGTTTAATTAATTAATATATTGTCAGATAAATTTTATTCATGTAATTTTTTCACATGGAATAATTTTTAATGAATGTAAATTCAACCCCCACTATTATCCATTAATATAACCCCTCTAGGACAAAAAAAAAGTGGTAGTAGTGAAGGTCCCTATGATGATATGTTTATTTGTATCATTTTTTAATACCTCAAAATTAGTATCATAGATTATTTATCTTAATTATATATGATTAATAATTTGAATTTTGATATTAATTGTGATTCATTCTTTTCATAGTCCATAACAAGAATATGATAATGCTTCTTTTCAATGGTATTTGTCTTATGTAATATGAAAGGGTTAAATACGATATTTATGCCATATTTCAATGGTAATAAGTATACTGACTAGAGGATCTAGATGGAAGCTTGAATAATTAGTATTGATATTTTGTTTTTGGAAATTGTGATTAAATTTTATGTTTTACCAAAATATGTCATGGTTAATTTAAAAGGATAAGTAGATCTAATATATGATCTTAATTATAATGTTTTGAATATTCATTAATAGCATTTTACTGAAAATATTTTTGAAAATATTTTCAGTTCCTGCATTGCTCATAATATTCGGAAATATCATGAAACACATACTATTGATGAATGAGATTATAGGAAATATATTTTTCCTAATTATAGAATTTATAGAAACATTAGAATATTGAATTTAACCATAAAAAATGAGTAAAGTGTTTTCCTTAAAATAGATATTATTCAAGGTATTTAATATTTAAATTTAGATCATTCAAATATTATTTTTTATAATTGCAAGAATAAACAATTTATTAAGACAATTTTTATAATTCCATTTAATCCAAGGATGTTCAAAATTAATGAAAATAAATATTTTACTAAAGGAATTGATTCATAAATTCCACACAATAAGGCTATAATTCTATGATACACTTATAATGTTTCATTTATAGAAAAATAATTCCAAGGTGTCATGTTAACATTCTATTTTTCATGCTCAAGATATTTTGGTTCATATCCTAAGAACACTAGAAATATGTGTATGACATGTATAACTAATTATTATGATTTTAATTTGTGTTCTCATAGTAATGTAAATTATATAAATAGTGTGAAATGTATTGAAAATATAATGGAATTTGTGATTTATATGATGATTATATAAAATTAATGACTTCTATACATGTTTCACTTGAAAAAAATATAAAAAATGTTTTTGAAAATAAAATCAATGTATCTTTTAAAATAAGGAATGTTGATTCTGAAATATTTAATCTTAAAGATAAAAATTATAGTATTAATGATTTGCATTATGTGAATAATGAAGATCAAAAAAAGGAGATTTAATTTATCATTGAATGAAATGAATAATTGTTATGATCAATGTTACAAGATTATGTAAATTAGAAACACATCCTCTTCCAAAAATTAGTGGTCAATGATGAATTGTAATTTGGACAAAAAATAAATGAAAGAATGAAGAATGAATTAGAAAAAGATATAAGTTAAAAGGAGTTTTTTTTAAATTCCAATTTTTAATAAAGTATTTCAAACTGATAATATTTAAAAGAATTAATATTTAAATAAAATTGATTACAAAAGTATTTGACTTAGATTCCATTTTTTCCAACTATTCATAAAAATATATTCATCGAAAGAAAAGATACTAGAATTTTACTAGTAAATTACATTAAATGTGAATTATACGGTCATTATCATTGTGATGTTCCATTATATTTCACCAAATATTTCATTCTTAAAATTAATTTATTTTATAGACCAAATTTGAAGGACAAAATATCAAAACTGACTAATTCTTATGTAACAAAAAGTTATGTATTCACATTAATGTGGAATTAATAAATTATTTATACCAAGGTAATATATATTTTTTGAAATTGAATTTCAACATGAATTCCATTATTGTTTTATCCATTGAATATTGGAATGAGACATAGATTCTTTAGTATTTATTTTTTGTTAAGATTGAGTACTTTATATCATTTTGGAATGATACCATGCACTTCAAAAATTATTTTTTTCTTTGATCGGAAAATGTGAGTAGAATATTGTTTATATTTCATTCTCCATAATTTTAATTTTCCCAAGGATTTTGAATATTAAATATTTCTTATAAATTATAGTCTATTTTTTTATTATTATTTTGATACTATAAAATTTATTTGTATAAAATATAGCATAATTCATGATACCATTTAATTTGTTTGTATGTTTTATTAAGAGTGTTCACTTCAGAAATAAAAAATTTTCTTATGATGTTTTGATAGTGTATCATTGAAAGGAAATAATTAATTCAAAGGGGTTACTATGGTTTTCAAATATGGAATAATGTTGAAAATTTTAGATATAAAAACATACTATAAATAGTTTTATATGAGATTTTTTCAAAAAATTTCATATTAATATTTTATTATTATATTTAAAAAAATGCATGAAGTAGTAGAATTATTTTAAGAAATAAACATTGTTATTAAGGGGGAATAAATTCATGATTCATATTATTTAGTTTTTTCGCTAATTAATAATATATGGTGATTTTTTTTATGGATTTTTAATTCAATTTTAAATATTTTGACTTTAGTTTTTAAGCCTTATAATGAAATGAATTAATTTTCAAGTGTCAAATATGAAAATGTTTAAAGAAAATTGGATTTATATTTTATTCGATATTTTTTTTCTATATTTAGATTTAATTTATATATAATAATAGAAATTTTTATTAAAGATAAGTTAAATTAGAATTTTGGTGGGGATATTTTACATGGAATTAGTATTGTTGTAATTGATATATATAATACATCAAATATGGGTGTCCATACCTTAGTCCAATCCTGAAATTTTTCCTTCAAAAGTATTCCATTTTTATTGATGTTGAAAATTGATTTGTATTTTTGTTTGAGATTGATTAAATTTTTAGATTTTTACATTACTTAAAAACATGGTACATTATGGCGATGTTTAAGTGTTCTTCAATATAATTTCTCAGACAAGATTTAGATTAATTTTTTTATATTTAATAAATCTATATTAAAATAATTTAAACATAAAAATCATGGTTATATGGTATATATTTATTTTTCATTTTTATTTTATGGTTTTGTTTACTAAAATACTTAATATGTATCTTATAGAAACATTTTTTATTCCAAAAATCACATTGGAAAAAATATTTTATTCTTACATTCATAGAGATTTTGATCATGTTTCTTTGATTATATATTCATTTTTACATGTAATATATAAAATCTATAATTTCATTATTAATTTTATATTTATTATTTTTATAAAAATTTATTTATTAATAATTTAGGTTAATACTCAACATAGTTAATAGTTGATTTATAACTATTTTTTTTAATTTTATGTTTAATAAATGTATATTTTAAGAATTGTTTATCATGATTTTTAACAAAAATTATTCTCTTTGTATAAGAATCAACGTTCTAACAGTTGAATGAATTATAATTTTTCATTTATTTAGGTTTTGGAATTTACATGTTTGGAATGTTTTGTATACATTTTTTTTATTTTGATGGTACTTTACCTATCTTCATAAAATTTTTATCTTGAAAAGTCTATTTAAAAAATATAATGTCATTTAATTATTTTCCTTCAAGACAGATTAAATATTATGGGAGTTAGTTTTTAAGTATTATTTCAAGGATATATAATATTTTTTTAATGAATGGGAAAGAAAAATTATCATTTGAAAGAGATTATTATAATATAAATAACAGATCATTCTTATAATTTCAAAATTAGGTAGATTTTATGAAATTAAAATTTGGTTTTATCAATATGGGAGGAAAAATTGAGTGGACCCTTGAACAACATTATGCTCTGTTTATTATAAAGACTTATTAGTTTAATTCATTCCAATGTATATATTTTACGATCAAAATACATTTTTTTGAAAATTATAATAATTTTCTTTTTTTATTTAGAATAAGTATTATTAAAATGATTTTTTAATTATAATTTATCAAATAACTATTATGTTTTTATTTTCCAATTTTTTTGATTATTTTATATTAATTTTTTTCATTGATTATATAATATCATCTTTTAACTATATATTGTGAATTCATATTTTGATTGTTTATAACATATTCTACAAGATTTATTAATAGGGTTAAGGCTAAAAATTCCATTTGGGACCTTTAAATATCATTTATACATGATTTTCTCTATTCCCAGGATTCTAAATTACTATTACCATATTGAAAAATATATATGATAACCGAAATCCTTATAGTTAATACACTCAAATTTCCAAATTTCAATATATGGTTTCTCATGAATTTTTCCTATAATTTCACATATAAACTGCAATGTTTATTGATTATACATAGGTTTGATTGATAATAAATTGAGATACATTACAATAGAGGAAATTAAATTATGTTTCATCCTTTATCATAACAAAAAATATGTTATAAATAACTGTATGTTTTCATTCTGAATTATATTTTTTTATTTGTTTTGATGTAGTATTGTAATGTGGAAAGTAAAAATATATTCCTAATTAAGATAATTCTTTTTTATTTGTAAATATAATGATATCTTATAAGTATAAGTCATTAATATTCAAATATGATTCAATCATTTAAAAAGACTTATTTAGTTCTAAAATTTTATAAGTCTAGATGTTTACAATATTTGTAGAATCAGGTATGTGAATTGCATACATTAAAAAAATATGTCGATTTGCCTATGTGATTCACCTATTTGATTTTCCTATATGATTTTATCTATATTAATTAATCTATTTGATTAACCAATTTTAATTCATCTACATTGGTTAGAATATGTAATGGAATTCTACAGGTTGTTCACAAATATAGAAATATGATCTATTTTTATGTATGATTCATATTTCAACTTACTGTATATTCTAAAGGAATAATTTAATTTATTATTGATTTTTAAATTAATCATTGACTATCGAAAACTCATTTGAACATGTTTTAATTTTTTTTTGTGATGATTAAAATATGATTCAGATGGGATCAAGCCTGTATAGATATTTACACAGAATTTTTGGAAAATATTATATTCAAAATTAAACCTTCTCAAATATGAAGATTTTATCCTGTATATTATCATAGAGTTTCAAATTGAAATTAATATTCATTAACAACTACTATATTAATTAATCTAAATTAATTTTTCACATGTCGAAATTAATTTTTCACATATCTAAGGATGTTTTTTAAAGCATGTTTTTTATTTTTACATTAATAAAAGATACATGGAAAAGAATATTTTATACTTTGAATTTATGAAAGAAACATTTTGGGATTTTATATGAGGTAGATATTCATTACTATTTTATATATAAAAAGACCAAATCATGTAGAGTAAAAATGATAAAAAAGAATCTTCTTTTACTCTTAGATTATGCATAGTTTCCAATTGAGTAATCGAGATTCATCATTAAACATCTTATAAATGTAAACTATTTGTTATCTAATAATCATTATTTCAACATAGCAGTGGGCCTGGCCACAACATGATACAAATTCATCAATCATCAACAAAAATCCTCTATTGGGTTAAATATCCATGTTCTTTCATTGTGTTGCAACTATATTGGTTATAATATCCCCACAATTGTCAACAATCCATGGGATTATAATACAATTAAAAATGGTATGTTTTTGTATAGTATGTCACCTTAGAATATATGGTTTATTATATCACCAAATTTCGGTGTAAGAAATTTTCTTATGACTTTTTTTATTCCTTCACATTTTGAAAATCAGAAACCTATTCCCATAAATATTATTTCTTTGTTTAGAGAAATAATAAATTCTCTATGGAATATTGTCAAAAACATATCTCCTTTCAAATTTATTCTTATCAATTTTGAAATAATTAAGAAATGTGTTTCCTTAAAAATTCCTTCTATATATAAGGAATTTTTTATAGAATACTGATTCTATTAATATCATGTCCATTCCAATTATATAATTATTTATATCTATGTCTAACAGTTTCACCTAATAAATATTATCCTTTCATTATCCCAAAATCTTTTCAGTTTCTTAATACTATTTCATCCCGAAAATAGACACCAAATCACTCAAAAAATGGAATCTAATTCATGATTCTTAGACTTCGATTGACACTAATACTTTGACCCCAAATCACTAAGAAAATGGATTTTGATTCTTGTTTCTTAGACTCTGATTAGATATATTTCTTAGACTCTGAATATCTTAAAAAAAGGAATCAGATTCAGGTTTTTTAGACTTCAGTTCATACTAGTTTTTAGTACCCGAAATGGTCAAAATTGGAACTTTATTCACATTTCTTAGACTCCAATTCAAAATATTTCTAATACATCAAATCTCTTAGAAAATGGAATCTGATTAACGTTTCTTAAATTCTAATTTGATCAAAATCACAAATCTGATTCTCACATTCTTAAATATCAATTTACATAATTTTTCAATCCTGATTCTCATATATTTATTAATTATTTCTAATTTTCTTTTGAATCTGATTCATAACTTTTCATAGTTATTGAATTTCCTTAAAGTAATCTTCTATATAATTAGATTATTACACACATCATTATAATGTTTCTCAAAATATATTTCCTTAAGATTATGTTCATTCTCTTAGATTTTACATAATTAATGTTTATCATGATAAGTATGTTATAATAAATTATATCGTTAAATATATTATAGGGTTTCTATTATAAGTTCAAGTTATATATTCCCCTTTGGGATTTCTTGGAAAATATGTCCATTTGAGGAAAATTTGACTATTAAAGATCTTTCCTTTAAATACCCAGACATCTAAACAAGTCCAGTGTAGAGTTCTAATAACTGCTTTCATGATAGATGTTGAACTCTTTGATGAAATAACACTATATGAGAGCTATTCCAGATTTTCTATGTGTGAATGATTTAATGTGACCAAGATAAAAACAGATTGTTCAACATACTTATAATCATAAATACACTTTTTTTTCTAATTTATGTGATACTGATTATTACTTAGAATGATCGAGGGCTTCTGTGGCTAGGAAGACAGAGGTCCAAATTACCTTTTTAATTGAGGGATTCCATGTGTAAGAAGAATGAGGTATCGATTACCATACAGATCCATGCCTTGTTTGGATATAAAGGTATATTTAGATCAACATATCTGGGTCTTACACTATGGGTATGACAAACTATCTTGGATTCATAAATCAAGGGACCCATCCCCAAGGTTATTGGATATCCTACTATTTGGTTTAACAGATTTTTTATATCATTGTATGTACTATAAATTTTGGCTTTATTTTGGTACAAATAGTAAATGTAATATTTTTACACTTTCGTCCTTGAATTAACTCAAATTTGTGATTCTACATTCTTTAATGTATAATCTTTCCTAATTAAACCTGTGTGATTTTTTTCTTTCACATAAGGTGTTTTCCTTAAACTTACATAAGCGGACTCTATGATTCTAACTTGATTAACTTTTTTAAATAAGGTTTTTTTATTTTTAAAAATGAACGTTTTTAAATATAAAATTCACCCCTTATTATAATTAAGTATATCATATTCATATTTCAATCCTATAATTGGTATTGGAGGAGGTATTTTATATACTAATACCTATATAATGTATAAAACTATGCCTCTAAAATACTGATACTTACACATATTATCAAACTCAGATTTTTCATTTCCAATTTTACAAAGAGTTTCTTTTCTTTTTCATGTGGTTCAAATTTTCTCATATAAACACTTTGTTTGTAGATACGTTTTACAATGACTTGTGGAAAATGTTTCTTTATTACTTTTTATGAAGGAAGAAATCATTTTTGTTTCAATAAATGATTTAAATGATACATGACCACCAATCTATGATAGAAATTATTATGATTACTGGAGTGACAGTATGATAACACTTGTTACCAATATTGGAATTGAAAACATTTTTATTCTTAATAGAGAATACAAGATCCATGAAAAAGAAGTTACAAATTTTATTTGAGTAGGGAAGCAAGAATTACAACTTAACTATAGGTTATGTAATTTTTTTTGAATTCTATGGCTAGTGTAACACCCCATTCTTTCATAGTAAGTTATTTTCTTTACAGTAATTTAATATCTTGCACTACACGCAACACCGTGTTCGAGCGCACCACAACTTACCAAACTAGCCTTTCAAAAAGTAGTTATTAATAGTATGAACATAATTTTGAATTTTATATAATCCATATAACCTTAACATCCATATTATGTTTTTATTAGACATAATATAAGAACAAATTCAATTTTTTAGATAAAAGAAGTAATTTTCAAAAAATGAAATTTTACCGCCTTTTAATAGAAAATAATTTTATTAAATCCAGTATTTTACACTTTTATATATTTAATTTGAAAAAATAAATTTCTTCTTTATATGTGAGACATAAAAATTTATTTTGGATAAATTTTTATTTCTTTTCTGATAACTTTCATATTTTGATAAATAGTGAAAAGTACAAAATTTTAATTGAAATAACCTTTTTAGTCAAAATAATTTATAGTGTTAAATTATACATTTGAATGTTTTTATGTATAATTAGATTATATTTTTATCATTTAAAATAATTTTATCCATTAGAAGTAATTTTATATTAAAATTGGAAATAAACACATATCAATATTTTGATAGTTTTTACTTCTCAACAAGCCGCTCTCTGGTTTTGACAATGAGAATATTTTTTAAATTAATTAATACTAATTATATGGTTTGAAATTTTTAAAATAGACATAATTTTTTAATTTTTAATATAAAAATTATCTTTGTGTGAATTATTGGTATTTTTTTAAATAAATTCATTTTTTACTTAATAGTGAATAACATAAGGTTATTGTTTAAAGCCCACATTTTATTTAAATAATTATTTTGAAATTAAATTTTATTATAAAGTCAAAAAATATATATAATACATATATTAGTCTAATTTAATTGATTTAAGCCATTTTATAATAATATTAGATATAAACTATTTTATTGATATTATTACCATCTTTTATCCACCTTCTAGGCATATTTTCAAATGTTCATAGAACATAATTTTACCGCTTCTATGAATTTAATTTTAATGATCTGGGAGACATGATTAACATCAGTATGTAAAATGTGGTTCAATATGATGAAAATAGTTTTTTTAACAATAATCTTTGAATTTTATTTACCACTATTAAATGTAAATAGGGTAATTAAAGGTAAAAATGATACTATAATTACCCTAACACGTGTCATAATTCTATTAGATAACTGTATTTCGACCAAAATAATCCTTAGGAAAAAAATGTGATACTTTTTTATTTACATGTATTATATTATGACATTTATTATATTTTATTTAAATAATAGTTAAAAGTGTTAAATTCAATGTTAAATAACTAAAACATTTTTTATATTGGGTTACACATAAGATAAATTCAACTATAAATATTTATTAGAAAGATAAAATTATTTAATACATCATGGTATTTTATTTATATGTTTTAGACATTAAATAATTAAATTTATTTATGACACAATGATGATGCAGTAAATACCATATTAATGAACGAATAAAATAATTCAAGTTATAAATATTAAATTAAATGTAAATTGAGACTTTTGATGCATTAAAAGAAATTTATATATTAATATGAAATTTTAGGGTTGATTAAATAAATATTATTTTATGTAATAATTTTGTAATGGCTTTCACAATAAAACAAATACTACATAATTTTAATATTAATATAAATGAATATTTAAAACAAATAATTTTTAATTAAATTATATAATAGTCCAAAAAATCTATGGTGAAACCAAAGTACTTATATAATGATATATATGTCATTAAATAACCACTTGAGAATATATTTTTAATTTTTTATAATTTTTATTTAACATCTAATATAAAAATACAATAAGACGTGGTAAATGTTAAACTGTTTAACTAAGAGTTAAATCTAAAATATATAGTCAATATGGTGACCTAATCGATTCTAAAACCTATTGTTAGAGATGTTTTACACCCATCCCCACCTTATCATTTAAAGAAATCCATTTGGAACTATTAGAAACTGAATATGGTTTTATAATAAAATAATATTTCAACCTTTTCCTAAAGTGACCCTCACCTATATAATAAAAGGGTACTTATCCTTATCTTAATTCCACACCTCCAATGCCATTTGGATCAACCAAATCCTTCTCAAATATCATCCCAACAACCCTCAATAAATCATAGAGGCCTTAAATTGATCATAATTCCAACTTATGGATCCCTTTTGTTCAATTCAAAAGGATGAACCCGAAGAAGAGATAATTAATTCATTACCTCTTTCAAAGTCCTTTTCTTCTTCCATTTACTATTTCTATATGTTTCCATAATAAAATAATAACTCTTTTATCCTTTATATACTGATATGTTATTATATTTATAGTACAACCATATTCAATATTCAATCTATCCAATGAATGACAAAGTCACCCTACGTGCGTACGTACTGATTATTGTCTCCACGTCATGGTGTTGTTTGTTATTCAACACTTCATTAGTTGGATGGGTATAATAATGAGTATAATGGATGTAAATAATAAATATAACAACTTAATTGTTAAAAATATATAATATACCATCCAATTACATACTATTTCACAACTAATTTAATGATATTGTCAATTGTGCATACGTACAGCTTACCCGTCTCCACGATGCGATGAGATTTCATTCCCCATCGTATCTATTAAAGAATAGTTTTCTTTTTATGATAAAAAATAGCTTTTAATAACTTAATATCATTATGGATATGAATTAAAAACATCTAATCCATAATAAACAAGACTTATGTAATATAACATATAAAGTAAAATGAATCAGTTAACAACCAAAACAATGATACTACTGAAATATCATTAACAAAGAAATCTTTGAAGGTCATACATGATATGTTATTTATGTATGTGGATTATGTAAAATTTAATAACAATTATCTCACCATTATAAAGGAGTTTTAACTACCATATACTAATGAAAAGTTCAAGGTAAGGGGTTCTCATCTCACTTTTAATTCTTGTGAGATTCATGCTATATTTTCCACTACTTCCTCTTGTGTTGTATATGAACTACCCATGATTTTATTATTTGTGTGACATACATTAATAAATTTTTATTTACGTCCTCATTGTATGATATTTCTTTCATAGGGTGTATATTTTGTATGTTACCAAATTGGTATGGGAACTTCTAATTTCAATTTCAACATTTTGGGTTTAACGCACACTACATTGATTATTTTACTGCATGAATATGTGTAAAATCACCATTTATTTATTTCTGTAGTAATTTACAGTCCCCATTGTGTGGATATAATTTTGATACACATAATAACTCCATTAATAAAAACTCAATTCACCGATATGAACTTGATAAGTGTAATATTAACTCAATTTCCATTCATTGAGTTAAACATCCAAGTCATTGGTTTTGTTTGTAAACGAATATATGTGAATGTCCTCTAATTTATTTACACTGAATATCCAATAATATTGAGTGTATTTATATTTTCAACACATAATTATTTCATTTATTTATCATTAATCTAAGGATACGGTCCTTATAAGGGATTTCAACTCAATTTACATTCCATTGAGACTTCTTGTTGTTTTGTTCAAATTCGCAATTTATGGTGTACATACTGTACATTGACAAATTATATAATGAATCACTTTATTCTCAGGATATTATAACTTTTTTATTACTTTTATTCCATAATTATTTTTATTCAAGAATCATTAATTATGTTATGAACTCTTTAACTAAAATATTGTTTTAAATGATTCAAAGATTTACTCTTATAAATCATTCTTTTTAATGTTCATGTTTTAAAAACATTTTTAAGGATTTATTTTTATGAACATTAATATTTTAAAATTAAAATTTCTTTCAAATGTTTCAAAGATGTATGGGACACTTTGATTCAAAAATATATTTTAAATGACTATTTTGATACATAGTGCGACTTTTAAATGTATTCAAGAAAATGGGGATATTTCTATTAAATAGTTTTTCTGATTACTTTCATCTATGTCAATATCTTTCATTGTATTTTATTCTTATTTTAGGTTGATTTATTATAATACAATATTATATATTGTATTGAATGAGTTATGTTTGAAAATTAATGTTCCATTTTTATACCATTCATGGTTTATGGATAAAGTATTAACATTTCATATGTATGTTTTAATACGAATGTTTATATAATCTTTCACCCTTCAAAAGGCTTGGGTTTTAGTCTTATACATTTCTTTATATGTTAATGCTTATTTATGATTGTTTCCTTTATATTTTTATCATTCCTAAGAATCTGAGCTCACCCCCTTCTTTGTTTTATTTTTTCGGGGATGTGAAGAAGTTTCTTATGATTAACCTATAAGAATACGTTATGGTATATGAGTGTTTTAAAAGTTGACACAATTCTGTAGTTTCTCCATTTTATAATGTAATGTAAATCTTATTTATGTATTAAGTACTTCCAAGTCTTGTAAACTGATCTATCTTTCAGGACTTTATACCATGTGATCATGCCAACGATATGTAATAATTCACCGACTCTGGGTAACTAGTGTTGGGATGTTACTATTGGTATCAAAGGAAGTTTAGTACAAACCATGGAAACTTTATTTATAAAAAATAGGATTTGATAATGTTACCCTAAGATAGGCTTTGTAGATTAGTATATAATAACTTCCAAGAATTTTGGTAATTTAGAATTTTTTTGAATTCTCCACGGAATACATCCCTGTCTTAATATAAGCAGGTAGAAGTGGTTCTGGCACAAATTTATCTAAAAGTAAAACCCAAAAACACTGATTTGATCTATACTTGAATGGGAACTGGTTCATGACAACATGCCTTGCTGCACTCTTGGTTACGACACTCCCGGGGGATATACCTAGGATAATTCACATTTTCTTTACAAACTGATTTGATGGATTTTAATATAAGATGAGAATAAATTAACATGGTTTATCTTAAGGTGTTTTAGATTGAAAATAATGAGTCATGATATTCTATAAATGATTTTATGATTATTTTTACTTACATTATGCTTTCTAGTTTTAATCAATATATAGATTCAAAAGAAGTAATAGTAACATTGAACGTGCTGTACATGGTGGGAACGATGGTGGAAATGAAAAAAATAAATGGAATGTTGAATGGTGTAAAATATATCATGTTCATACTGAAGCAGGTTTCCAAAAATATGATCAACAACATATACATTAACCAACTCTCAAACTCAACAAAGAAGAGAAAGGAAGAGAATGATAAGAGCTCCCGTAGTGGATACCATAGAGAAAAGAAAACTAAATTTCCATTATGCAGGTAATGTGGAAAGAGACACCCAGGAAAGTGTCTCAATGGAACAAAGAAATGCTTTATGTGTGGGAAAAATGAAATAATTTAAATAATTGATGAGGAAAAATCAAGAGTACTATGGAAGAAAATAAAAATGATCCTAATAATCTACTTACTGTCATTTCCCATAAATGTAGGGGAACAAGGTATTACCTATGTCAATTACTTATTCTATAGTATAAACACTAGGTCATGGAAGAACCTAAGAGGAAATAAATGGATGGATAAATGTTTAAAAGTATGAATGCTCTATGTTGATGAGATTAATTTGGAAGACATTTCTCTTTTTTGTGTGGCCCTGTAGTATGTTATGTGATAATTCAATTTGAGGAAGAATTATATTTTCTTTTTTGGATTTAGTTATAAAGAACCATTTGGGTTTATAAAATCGTTGAATTTGAGGAAATTACAGGTTATTAATGTTTTGGATGAAAATGCGAGGTATGAGATAAAATTTTTGGTTAAATTATTTCATTGTTATTTTGATGAATTTATCTTATTTTTGGAATGTTATAAAATATTATTTTTGAAAAAGTACAACATGAAGACCATGTGACAACCCTTCACGTCAGAAAAAGCTACGAGAATCGAACCCACAACCAAAGTGCGATAGGGAGTTATCACCTACCACTAGACTAAGTGAAGTCCCTTGGAAGTTTGACTAATTCGTTTTAGTTAAATGATATTATTGATCAATTATAAGTTGACATGAGATATTATGTTTTTCAAATGGATATCCTTAGTATAGGAAAATGATTTGGTGATTAAGTGCTAAATGTTATTTTGGGATACGTTCACACTATTGGGAACACTATTTCCCTATGGAAAATATAATACATTGGGATTTCATTTAATAATTAATGGTAGATTTTATTTTTAGAAGAATCTATGTTTTTTATAGAGATATAGGCTATTAATGGAAATGATTAATCTGTAATAGATAATATGTGATTTAGTTAATTACACTTCATTATGAATCATTATGAGTAGTTGATGTTATTTTGAGATAAATGTTACGATTTACAATCAAAGACTATGTGATTAAATTCTTCTGAGTTTTGTCTTTCAATCTTCGATTGGATTATATTGAACTATTTTAAGGACAATTTTTTATTGAATGGTCTTTATTGAATTTGGGGTATTGTTTATTTAATTTTGGAAATTGAGATTAGTATTTATTTATATAAAGGATTATCCATTTTGGGGATCATATGATCCTGTACTAACAATTTTGGTTTTAGTTAATCTGTAAAGACAATGGAAATATATACTTCATCCATTATGGATTATGTGATTCTGTATAAGCTGATTCTAGTGCTTTAGGTGTGACCAAGTCATCTTGAATATCCAAAGTTAGAAGAAAATATTAATTAGTGGTAGAAATTTATTAATGGATGAAACTATACTTGATAATTAAGTAAGTATCTTTATTTTTTCTAGTAAATCTCATAAATAAATTTCTCAAAATTATGAAATCGAACTTAAAAAAGAAAAATGTTTCCCATTTACTTTTCTAACTCGGAAACTAATGACCATTTATCCCATCACATGTTTATGGTTTTATTGTTTTTATCTTTCTCCTGATCATGTTTTATATAACTATCCATTAGAACATGACACTTCATTTATCTTCTATATCCATGTTTTCCTACATGTAATCATAACATGGGTTATCACGTGTGACCTTTGTACTTTTATTTCATTATTTTAATGTGATAGTTTTGTCGACTCTTTTTCTGATGAGGGTATTTCAATGAATTTCCCAATAAAAATTTAAATTTTTTTAGGATTCAATACCAAAATGGTGGAATAATGTAACAACCCATGATTTCAAAGTAATTCATTTCTTTAATGTAATTCAATATCTTATGCTACACGCAACACCGAGTTCCAGTGCACAACGACTTACAAAACTAGCTGTTCAAAAAGACGTTATGAAAAGTATTAATTGAATTTTGAATTTTATATACTCTATATTATTTTAGCATCGATATTATTTGTTTCTTAGATATAATATAAGAACAAATTCAATTTTTTAGATAAAAGAAGTATTTTTTTTAAAATGCAATTTTACCACCTTTTAATGGCGAACGATTTTTTCAAATCCAATATTTGACACTCTTATATATTCAATTTGAAAAAAAAATCTACTTTAGATGGGGAACACAAAAATATCATATTGATGAATTTTGAGTTCTTTTTTGATAACTTTCATATTTTGATGAATAGTGAAAATACTAATTTTTTGTTGACATCAACATTTTTTAATCAAAATAATTTATAATGTTACTTTATAAATTTGAATGGTTTTGAATTATAATTAGATTGTATTTTATCATTTAATCAAATTTTTTTCATTAGAAGGAATTTTCCATTTCAATAGGACATAAACACATATAAATATTTTGATCGTTTTTACTTCTCAAAAAATAGCTTTCTAGTTTTAACAATAGAAATATTTTTAAATTATTTAATATAACATCTATGTTTTGAATTTGGTAAAATAGAAATAATTTTTTAATTTGGTATATCAAAATTAGATATGGGTGTATATTTGGAATTTTTCTTAAAAACAACCAATTTTTATGAATAGTAAAAAACACTGCAATTTTGTTTAAAGCTAAATTTTTATTTAAATAATTATTTTTAATTTTAATTTACATTAAAGTAAAAAAGGATATATAATACCAATATTATTACAATTTAATTCATTGAATAGATTTTATAATAAGATTAGATATATAATATTTTATGGAACATTTTACTATCATTTACCCACCTTCTAGGAACATTTGAAAATTAGCATAAAACGTAATATTAAAACTTCTAAAAACTGAATTTTAAAAATCAGAGAGACATATTTAACAATAGTAAGTAAAATTTTCTAAAATAGGATTAAAATAATATTTTGTGAATATTAACTTTTGAATTTTAATTACCACGGTTAGATGTAAATAAGGTAATTAAAGGTAAAAATGATATTATAATTACCCTAACACATGTACTAATGGTTTCAGATAAGTGTATTTGGGCCAAAATCATCGTTAGAAAAAAATTATCCTTTTTGATCCACTTTTATTAGATTATAACATTTATTATATTTTATTTAAAGAAGAGTTAAAAGTGTTAAATTCAGTGTTTAATAACAAATACATTTTTAATATAGGGTTACACATAAGATAAATTTGACTATAAATATTCATTAAAATTTAAAAATATTTAATACATCATGGTATTTTATTTATAATTTTTAGACATTAAATAATGAAATTTATTTATGAGACAATGATAATGCAATAATTAACTTAGTAATGAAAAACTAAAATAATTAATGTTATATATATTAAAATAAATAAAAATTGAGACTTTTGATGCATTAGATGAATTTTGAAGGTTAATATGACATGCTAGAGTTTATTCAATGAATTTTTTTCAAAGTAATTATGTTGTTATCACATTCACAAAAAACAAAAAAAATAGTGTAAAAATTGGCATAAATGAGTTTTTAAAACAAACACTATTTTACTACATTATATAATAGTTCTAAAAATATACGGTATGGAAAAAGAAATTATATAATTATTTATAGGTCATTAAAGAACCACTTGAGTTTATCTTGTCATTTTATAGTATGTTTATTAACCATGTAATATAAAAATACAAGAAGACATGTTTAATGTTAAACAATTTAACTAAGAGTAAAATATAAAAAATAAGGATAATATAGTGACCTAAACTTGTCTAAAAACTATTGGTTGAGAGTTTTTTGACCCATCTCGACCTTGAACACGAAATAAATCAATTGTGAGCCAATAGAAACAGAAAATGAATTAACAATAAAATAATATTTCCCACTTTTCCTAAAGTGACCCTCACATCTCTTATAAAAGCCTACTTCTCCTTCTCTTAATTTCACAACTTCAAAGCCTTTTGGCTTAGCCAACACCTACTCAATTATCCTCCCAACTACCCTCAAGTCAACCTAGAGTCCATAATTAGATTATAATTCCAACCCAATAAGCCCTTTTTTTCAAATCAAAAGGATGAACCCGAAGAAGATGTAATTACATCATCACCTCGTTGAAAGTCCATTTGTTCTTCAAGTTCCTATTTCTTTGTAGTTTCCAAAATAAAATAATAACTGTACTACCATAAACATAAAAATATGTTATTATAAATACGGTACAACAAAATTAATTATTCTATCCATCATATTAATGACAAAGTCACCATATGTGCGTACATATGGGTTATTGTCTCCACGCCAGGGTGTAATTTGTTATTCAACAATTCAATTTTTGGATGGGTATAATAAGGAGTATAACTGAAATATTTAATAACTATAACATTTTATTTATTCTACTTAAATAATATAATATCCAATTACGTCAAACATCAGCACTAATATAATTATATTGTCACTCCTACATACGTATGGCTTACTGTCTCCACACCACGATGAGATTTCTTTCCCCATCGAAACCATTCAAGAATAATTTTTATTTGATGATTTAAAATAATGTTAAAGAAAATAATATCATTCTGGATATGAATTAGATACATCCTATCCATAACAAAAATTTCTTTTGTGACAGAACATATAAAGGGAAACAAATCAGTTAACATCCAAAGTAATAATATTACTGAAATATCATTAACAAAGAAATATTAGAAGATCATATATGATATTATGTTTATGTATAACTTTCTTTAATAACTTAATAACAATTATTTCACCATTATACAATATTTTCACCTACCCTTAACTAAGGAATAGTATATGGTAAGGGGTTTTCATCTCACTATTTTTTCCATGAGATTCATGCTATATTTGCCACTATTTCCTTTTGTGTGGTTTATATAATGCCCAAAAACTTTAGTCTTTGTCGAATATACATTAATTTATGGGTATTTATTTCTTCATTTTATGATCCTTATTTCATGGGTTTTATGTTTTTTAAGTTACCAAATCGGTAAGGTAACTTCTAATTTCAATTTCCAACTCATTAGGTTTTATGGAAACATCATTGATTATTTTTCTCCATGATTATGTGTGAAAGTAACTATTTATTATTTAATGTATTAATTTCCACTCCTATTTGTGTGGATATTTGTTTTATACACATAATAACTCCATTGAAAAATTCTCATGTCATTTATATGAACTTGATATGGGTAATCTTAACTCAATTTCCATTTATTGAGTTAAACATTCAAGTCTTTGGTTTTGTTTTTACAAGAATATGTGTAAATGTCCTCTGAATGATTTACACTAAATATCCAATCATATTTAGTGTATTTATATTTTTTAGACATAAGTATTTCATTGACTTGTCTTTAATCTATGTATAAAATCCTTATAAGGGATTTTATCTCTATTTACATTCCATTGAGACTTCTAATTATTATGCATCAATTTACTTTTATATGGTGTATATACCATCCTTCGACATATTATATCATTAATCACTATATTCTTATGATATTATAATGTTTTGATTAATTTTATTCCACAATTATTTGTATTCAAGAATATTTCATTTGGTTAGGAACTCTTTAACTAAAATAGTGTTTTAATTGTTTTAAATATTTACTCTTCTAAATGTTTCTCATTAATGTCCTTGTTTTAAAAATAGTTTTTAGGATTTATTTATATAGATATGAATGTTTTAAAATTTAAATTCCTTTCAAAAATTTCAAATTTTTATGTGATACTTTAATTCAAAAATATCTTCTGAACGACTTCTTTGATACATAGTGTGACTTTTAAATGTATTCAAGAAAAAGGGGATATTTCTCTCATATAGTTTTACTGATTATTTTAATCTATGTGAAGATACTTCGTCGTATTTTTTTCTTGATTGATGTTGATTTATTGTAATAAAATATTATATATTGTATTGAATGTTTAATGTTTGACTTTAGATGTGCTATTTTTATACCATTCATGGATTGTGGTTAATATATGAACATTTCGTATTCTAGTTTTAATAAAAAAAATTAGATAATGTTTCACACTTTTCATATTAGGAATTATTTGGACATAGTAATTGGAAGGTGGGTCCTGCTATAGCCCCTCGATGCATCGGTAGGTTTCATGAGACAAACTAGTGTTTTAGCACGAGGCCTTGAAAAAATAAATATTTGTAGTATTGGAATGAGGCCTTCACTATGAGGTTATAATATTCGACATTATGCATTCCAGCATTATAAAATTATCTAGTGATATTACATGTGATTATTTAACTAGTAGAATATCAATGAAAATAAGTAAATATAATTATTTGATTTATCTTTCCCATATTATGTTGATTTTTAAGTTTAAAAGTCCTGTGTTTTAGTCATTTATATTGTTTAAATGTTTATTAATATTTATGATAGTTTCTAATATAATATAATACTGATAATTCAACCTCCCACATTTCTTATGTTATAATTTTACTAGGATGCAATGAAGAATATTATAATTGACCTTAAGAAATCGGCTAAGGGTTATGTGTGTGTTAAAAGGAGATATAATTTTGTAGTTTTTTCATTTTATAAGGTAATGTAAACCTTATGTATGTATTTACTAATTCCATGAAAGAAAAATAGATAAATCTTTCAGAACATGATACCCTGTGATCATGCCAATGTTATGTAATAATGCACCGACTCTGGGTAACTATGGCTTGGGCATTATGTCCGGGAACATAAATAGCCTTATATAATCATGTGAAGTAGAAAATAGAATATTTAAGAAATTGGATGTTACCCATTTTTGGACTTCTAAGGTAATTGAAACAAGAATAGACATGCTCAGTGATGACTATCATGGATTTATTTTTCCCAATAGAAAACCTATAGTTAATGTTTAAAAGAGGTTCATGAATATCTTAAATATCATAAAATAAATGGGAGAGAAAGGAATAAATGATTATATTCTTTTGGATAAGATCATTAACATCATTCCAGACATATGGGAATGTAAGATTACCACAATTGATGAGATAAGAAAAGATTCATTAGTAACCCTTGATGAGCTTTTTTGTAACTCTTTTACAACATAAGAACATACATAAGACATGTTCTAAAAATATATAGAAGAATAATAGAGGTGTTTATTTTACAACTACTTCCAATGAAATGAAAGAAATGACTTCGAAGAATGTTTGGAAAATTAATACTAAGTAAGACATAGTTCAATCAGAGTCAAGTGAATTCATATAGTTTGAAAACTATTTTCCCAATATTTCATGATGGATAAAAAATATTGTTGGGAATGAAAACTTTTAATATATATATATGAATAATGACATGAAGGATAATAAGGAATTAGAAGATACATGATATGGGTGTAGGAAAGTAGGGAACATCTGACCATATTTTCATATTCTTAAATGTAAGGACAAGAAAGATAGACACTCTGAACAAAATCAGAGAAGATATTATAAGATAAAGGGAATGAATTTTCTCAAAGATAATGACACTTGGAGTGCCAGTGGTGGTGATTATTTATATGTATCTTTAGATATTTTATCTTTTGGATAGAGGAATATTTTTCTTATATCCTCAGTACCTATTGAAAATCAATGTTTTATGGCCAAGGTACACAATGTCGAATCATAAACAAATATGTCCTTGAATTCTAATTATTCTGATGATGAAAATTATAAATCATTTTAAGAATAATATTACTCAAGAGAGGATAATTAATTACCTTTATTTAATTAAGTTTATATATTTTCTATGTTCCTTGAGAATGAGAATTTCATGATCAGAAATAAAATTAATATGGAAAATACTAGGAAGCATATTCTAATAAATGAAGTATCATATCATTCCATATATCTCGATGAAAATGTTTTGGATTTTGATGCTGTTTCTAAATAACATAAGGAATATAATTTTGAGAAGGAATAACTTTTTATGGTTTATTAAAATAATGATATTGAGAATAAAAATTTATAGACTAAACATAATTCTAAAATTAATACTTGTTAGGAAAAGAATTTATTAATCAGAATAAAATCTGGGAAAATTTCCGTAAATAAACTATTATCAAATTTTTCCTATTGTAAGGAATATTTTGAAAATATGTATTCTCAAATATGTCCTCTAATGAATACTTCTAGAGTGGGTTATTCTCATCGAAAACATGTTTTTAACTATAATTATATTGTCTCCAAATGTTCCCATTTTGAACTAACTGTCAATATGGTGGAAATTGGAGTAAAAATTGTTCATTAAATATAATTCACTCTTTAGGATTCTATAAGTTGCATTTATCTATGAGAATGCAGATTCTTATTATTTTACTTTATAAAATTCCGGATAAAATAAATTTTGTATTCTAAAAGCCTAACTATTTTCTTTTCATGAGAATAAAAGAGATATTATTTTAAAGTTTATCATAAATCAAGATAAAATTGGTGAAATTTTTATAAAACCAATACCTTATTATAGATTTCAATACATTAATAAAATTAGGAAATATAACTATAAGGTAATAATTCATATCTACATTTTTATTGAATTATGTCATAATAGTAAAATAATCCATTTTATAGGTGGAGTACATTGGATTTTAATTTTCTCAAAAAATATTTTTAGAACCTAACACAAGTTTTTAGCTTCTAATAAATAATTTAGGAACCTAATGTTTCTAATTATAATATTACAAATACAGAAAAAACATCTAAGATCTTTGAAAGGCACATTATCTTACTTATTACCTTAGTAATTTTCATTTCTATATGTTGGTATTACAATATTGTTTAAAGAAAAATTTCAATCAATTTCATCTTTCTATAATTATGATATGTTTCCTTAGAACCTAAAATTATTAGAACCAATTAACCTTTGTCGGCTTAAATATCAACAGTCAGATTAAATAAGATCAATATCATCCATTTGATACTGTTTGGAAGATAAAATGTAACCACATCTCTTATTTAAATTGGTATCCCCTCTATGTACCACATTAATCCCAGAGGATTTCATGCCAATGTGATTCTACCCATTAAAGCCTCAATTCTGATTTCTTCATTTTCTTTAAAGTCCCAAATGTCCCTGGAAATATATTCTCATACATCCATGACTATAAAAATGGAAAATAATGATTAGTTTTAGTTGATAAATATTTATTCCTTAGGTATGAATATTTGAAATGGAAAATCAACAAATACCAAGGATAGGAAAGTGATTGTCTTCTGAAGAAGAAATGAGAACATGATCTAGTCTATGCAGATGTGGTAACTTAATTTTATATACTAGTTGAGTTCTTTTTTGAAGGTGGAAATGGTATGTCAAAATTTAAATGTTAATGGATTACATATTCATTGCCTTTCAAGAAAGATACATATATCCATGAATTACTTTATGATAATGAAGCCATCTACTCTTCTCATAAGCTACCATATAAAGAAGGATCTTTTGACACAGTTAAGAATATTGAATCTTGAGGTCTTAAAGGAGTTAAAAAAACATAATATTTCTAATATTTTTGAAATCTTCAGAACCATAACATTATGGATGCAAGGATTCATAACTCTATGAAAAGAGGACATATTCACCTAGAAAGTTACAAACTGTATCATGAATAATTTTCTTGTTAATCTATGAAATATTAATCTTTTCAAGTATTTCTCTATTACCATCAGAAAAGAAAATGGATGGGACAATCATGTATCAGATTTTTATGAATCCAGAAATCTTTCCTATCTTAATTTTAACATTTTGAACTTCTATAATATTTCATGAAAGTAACATCCATGAATGTTTAAGATAATCCATTTGAGTTATGATAAAATCAAGATAAAGGGGTTTTACTTTAGTGATAAGACAAGTGAATTTGTTGACTTATCTATTTAGGCAAGTGATGTTGGAGATATATTGAATAAATAATTATATAATCCCTTTAAAATCATATCCTAGGATGTAGTACTAAATAAATCAACCGCTGCTTCCAAATTTCAAATGAAAAAGAAAAAAAGTAATAACATACTGAAGTTGTTTCCATGTGGAGGAAAGTTAAAGAAACAAGGATGAATGGAGACCTGTTTTTGGGATATATCTAGTGAAATTAAAGGAATTAATGATCTAGGAAGTAGAAAATCTAGATAGAAAAGAAAAGGCAAATAATCTTAAGAAAAAGATGATGGAAACTGAAATAATACAACAGTTGTTTAGAGATAATGAGTTATATTCTGTAAAAATTCATGTTCTAGCTTTATTTTACAAGAATAGGTCTCACTCAACAATCATAATCTTTGGTAGTAGTAACTCCCCTAATAGCTAAACGAAAAGAATTTGTTTCAATCAAAATACTGATTATTTATGAAAAATGGAAGGAACATAAATAAGAAGATAAAATTAGGGTTGAAATTCAATAGATTAGAGAATATCAAAATGAAATTATTTATGATAAGTTATCTATAAGAACCTAAATAGCATTTTTAACTATGGTTGAATACGAAGATATATTAGTTCATATATCACCTTCAATTCAGAAAGGCAATGTTGTTGAAACTAATGTACATGAACCTCCATCTGATGGTGTTGAAAATGATGATGATGAAGATAAAGATGATTATAGGATAATTCAAGTTTCTGATGAGAGGCCAGACACTCAGAAAATAGATAAGTCAATTGATAAAAAAGATAAAGGAATGACTAAAGATGTTGGGACATCTAAGATGGACTAAAAAAATCAGAATAATCTTCATCCTTCTTACAAGAATAATTTTTTATTCAATCCTTAAAGAAGACGGTGAACTCCATTCCATTCATCCAAAGCATCGAGTCCAGCACTACAAGAAAACGTAATAATTGTGACGGGATCCCATCGCAAAAGGTCTTTTGCAACGGGGCTCCGTCACAAATCGACCGTTGCCGAAAATGGTGTTGCAAATAGGTGTTTTTGCGGCGGTCCCATCACAAAAACAGTATTTGCGACGGTATTTTTCCCCTGTCGCAAATGGGTTTTCATTTATATATAAATAAGGTATTTTCGATGGGCCGTCGTAGATATATTAGTTGTGATGGGTTTCTGACCCGTCACAAATGGGAAATTTAAAAAATATTTGCGACGAAGGTATTTGTGACGGACCATTGCAGAAATGTTTTTACGATGGGTATTCTTCATATCACAAATGTTATAGTAAAAAAAAATTTACGACTGGAAACCCCGTCGCAAATACTAAAAAAATAATAATATAATTAATACAAATCGTATAATATTATATAAAAATAATATTAATATTAATAATATAAAAAAATTCTATTATTATAATATAAATAAAAAAATATAAAATATTATTATGAAATATTAATATAAAATAATAATAATATGAATATAAATAATATAATATAATATAATAATACTAATATTAATAATATAAATAATTAATATAATAATATTATTATTAAATTATGTATATAATATTAACATTAATATTAATAATATAAAGAAAATATATTATTATAATATTAATAAGAAAAAATATTTATAATATAATTATGAAATATTAATATCAAAAAATAATAATAATATGAATATAAATAATATAATATTATATATTATTAAATATTAATATCAACAAATAATAATAATAGTACTAATATTAATAATATAAATAATTAATATAATATTATTATTATTAAAATAAACATACATATTTATGAAAAAATAATATTAATATTATTAATATTAATAAAATAATAAAATTATAAACTTCTCAATATTAACAATAAATATAAAATATTAAAAGTAATATTACTAAAATAAGAAGACAATAAAAATAATAATAATAAGTAACAAAATATTAAAATAAAAATAAAAATAAATTAAATCATGCAATATTCGTACAAATATGAAAGAGGAATTGTAAATAGTTAATATGACAATAAACTATGAACTCAAATGTTTATTACATGTAAAAAAATCACTGGGGGGTTGATAATCTGGAGGACCTGGAGGAGGTGGAGGAGGAAACTCCATCCCTAAACTATGAGTCAGACGACACATATAATCCACCTGCTCCTGATGTTGCTCCTCACATCGACGCCTCTTCTCATCCTGCTGCTGACGCATCTACTCCTGCCCCTGACGCAAATCCTCTATAAGCTGACTCTGAGCATGCAGCTACTCCTGATACTGTGAGGTAGAAGATGATGTCTCTCCACGAGCTCCTCTCGAGCTGGACGCCGACATCGCAACAGTCCCATAATAAGCCGCATGAGTCAAATGAGAGCCGATACCAACTACTCAGCCCTTTTTGAAGCCATACTGGGTCTCCTAAATCCATGGCGTCTTATCAAAATGGTGGGAACTAGTCTGATCACCTGTCTCGTCTTGAATCTCATCATATGTCTAAGAGGTCGCTGCCTCATATGAATCCTTAAGTTTCAATTAGAAATTAAAATAATTAAACGATTATATTCATTTAATTTTCAAACTGAAAAGAAAATAATACTGACCACAATCTGACGCTGGCGGTCACCTCTAATATCTCCAATAGCCGGATCAGTGTATGTCCTCCGATAAACGTCGTACGTCGTAATAATAGGTTGCTCGGCTTCCTATATGAATATAAAACAAACTGTTTATTTTTAATGTTTTATAAAATATTTAAAAAAGTACTTACCAGATGATCTCTATGCGCACTGAATGTATGACTACCGGCTCGATGTGTCACCTCTTGTCTCCCCCAATTCTGTTGACCCAATGCAGATATCCTGTGAAACCCACCACCCAACCAGTGTGTACAGAATCCATCCCAAATTTGAGATGAAATGTACTCTGGTAGGTGGGCTCTACAGGACTCATCAAATTCTATCACTCCGGCTTTCCTCACATTCTTCTTTCTCAAATTATGCAAAAACTGACAGAAATGGTCACACATAGACACCACCCATGCCTCGTGGATAGTGGCACACATTCTCTCATCGATGGGATACCATAAACCCTAATATAAAGTTATTAATGAATTAAATTTCAAAATAAATAATATTTAATTACGTACCAGCCAATGATCGAACATGGCGGCCTGCACATCAGCGGGAATCTGATCCCATGTGAGCCAGCGCGGAGAAAAATAATTGCGCAAGATAGCGCTCCCCTGTCCAATAGCTATATGCGTAAAACTATGGAAAAAGAACAAATAATAAAACAATTAGAATATAAATAAATTATAATTAAAGATAAATAAAATACACATGTTACCATACCACCGAGTGTGCACATCAAATCCGAGAGGTGGACGTCGCTCCGGGATAGGATATGGAATCATCAGTCTGGCAAGACCACGCCCCCTCCGAGTGCTCCCTGTAGTGCTAATAGCCTAAGGGTCAGATGACTTAAGAGCCTCATCATCTATAAGTAGATCAGCCTCCAGAAACTGACGAAACGTTTCTGAGTCCATCTCAAACATGAAATGATTGTTATTAGCAAACAGTTGAAAATAACTATTATGTATAGATATATATTTGTTATAATTCTAACCAGCATTTTACTATGTCAATGTTCATCTTCATCATCATATTCATAGTTTTCAATGTCAATGTCTTCATCTTCCTCATCAACATCATCAATTTCCATATTAGTTTCACTTTCATCATCTCTTGTCATTTCAAATTCAGTTGTAACATCATTGACAACATCGTCCCCATCGACCATTAACTGTGGGGTGTCATCCAAGATATTCATGTCTCTTTGTGAAAAAGATGTGTTTTGAGGAGTGTCCTGAAAAATTTCATTTCCTTGCACTTCAGTGGAACCACATTCAGTTTGAGTAAATTGATTTTCTTCGAGATTTAACTTTTATTATACTCCACCAATCATCTAACTCTTTTGCAGCAGCACAATATTTTTCATAATAAATTTGATGTGCTTGATAAGGCAATAAAAATGGTTCATTGACTACAATAAGACTATTATGTTTAATATCAACAATTCCATGAGTTTGATGAATATGAAAGACTCTCTCAGTATCCATGCATCGACATTTAAACATTGTTACATAATTTTGTCCCAAATAACACAGTTCAATAATTTCTTCACGCATGCCTAAAAGTCAACTTCAATATCTCTATGATGTGATCCCTTCAAAAAATCACTACTATTCATTGTTTTCATTGATTCCCCATATGTACGTGTATGAAAGCAATAATCATTCACCACATATGCATTATAAGATTTAGCCATTTTGGATGGTGGGCTACTCAATATACGCAATCGACTATCAATCATATAAGCATGTACATATACTTGAAAATTTGTAAAACATTTATCACTATTACAAGTAATAAATTGATTTAATATGTAAAACCAAAAAATAATGTATGTTACCTGTTTTTGAAACCAGTAGGCAAATTATTTGGCCAACGTTCTTCTAAGCCAGCTGCTGTAATTTGTGGAAATTTTTTCTTGATATGATCATCATATAACCTACAAATATAATATGATTAATTTACTGTAATATAATCTATAGAATAAGGTATAGGAAAATTCAATGTACAAATGGTGACATTTATTCATAGTTGAGTAGGAAATATGTATGAGCTCTATGATGTTCATCATCTGAAAGCCATATATCATGAACTCCACGAAAGCCAAGTTCGGCCTGATTGAAAATTGATAATTTATTGTTCATATCATCATCAACATTCACCTAGTTCTGGCCCATGCGGTTAAATTTTGAGGGATATTCAGATTCAAAATAATGAGAGAAAAATTAAGCAATTTCATCTTGCCAATAAGCTTCAACAATTGAGCCTTAAACTGATGCTTTGTTACGTACTTTTTTCTTCAATTTCTGCATGCATCTCTCAAATGGGTACATCCCTCGAAACTGAACCAGACCTCTACATTTTTCTTCATGAGGAAAATGTAATATCAAATGTTCCCTTGAGTCAAAGAAAGACGGTGGAAATATTTTTTCCAGTTTGCATATAATTACAACAACAGCTTCTTCCATTTTTCTTAGTGTATCGTAGTCTATTGTCACCACACACATGTCTTGGAAAAAATATGATATATCTGTTATCGAATCCCAAATATTAGAATTCAATAAACCTCTTAATATAATAGGCATAATCCTTTCCATTATAACATGAAAGTAATGAGTTTTTAATCTGGTAATATGACAATTTTTAACACATCTGGCCAAGTTGGAAGCATATCCATATGGAAGTCTCAAATCTGCAATCCACTGAAAAAATAATAAGTGACTCCCTTTGGTTAGTGGATAAGATACTTTTGGATTCATTAATCTTTATGATCGGATATTTTAAAACAATTCAAGTTCTGGTCGCCTGTAAATTTGGGCAAGATCTAATAGTGCCTTTACATTATCTTTGGTTTTACCCGGTGTATCCAAAACTATATGAAATAAATTATCAAAACAGATCCTCTCAATATTCATGACATCCAATATGTGTCGGACCAAAAATCAGACCAATATGGAAAATTCCAAAAAAATGCTCCGTTTTGTCCAATTGTGTTCATTCCCAAAGCCATGAATTTTGTGTTGGTTTATTGTCAGTCCAAAAGTGATGGAAGGTAATGAAAATACAACTAATTGTAACTCTGTACCTGAGATCATTTTTGGAGGTTCATCTATTTCAATTCTACCTTTTCTGAAATGAGATTTATTCCTCCGAAAAGGATGATCGATTGGAAGAAATCTATGATGACAGTCAAAATAGAAAGGTTTTTTCCATTCACGAGCATAAATTCATTGTTGTCCCCCATACAGTAAGGACATGATTTTGGACCATGTGTACTCTATCTAGATAACATACCATATGCCGAGAAGTCACTAATTATCCACATCAAAGTATCTTTCATTACAGAATTCTGTTTTGCAGTAGCATCATATGTACCAACACCATGAATCCACAAAAAATTTAACTCATCAGTCAATGGTTTCAAGTAAACATCAATATTCTTTTTCAGATGTCCTGGGATTAATAATGTCAAAAATATATAAGGATCTTTCATCAACATCCATGGAGGAAAATTGTACGGAGTTGTAAAGATAGGCCAACAGGAATATAGACTTCCAAAAGATCCAAATGGACAAAAACCGTCATTATAATGACCTAATCGCACGTTTCAGGATTCTAAAGCAAAAGACGGATGCACTTGATCAAAATGTTTCCATGAATCACCATCATATGGATGAATCAAGCTTTTACCATTTGAAATATTGGTTTTGTGCCATGAAATCATTGTCGTTGTGTTCTGAGACATAAATAAACGCTGAAACCTGGGTGTAAGCAGGAAATATCTCAACTATTTTACAGGAATCAATCCAGACTTCCCTGATTGAGCTTCTTTATACCTCGATTTTCCAGATGTGGGAAAACTATCCAACGACTCATTTTTGCTAGAATATAAGATGCAATCATTTGAACATGCATGGATCTTCTGATAACTAAGGCCCAGATTACGAACTAGTCTCTTACTCTCATAATAATTAGCAGGCATCACATTACTTCAAGTAATAGTGCTTTATCCAAAGAAAATATCTGATCAAAATATTTATTTGACATTCCATTATCTGATTTAATAGCCATAAATTTTGCAACTGCTTCGAATTTTCTTATCTTACAACTAGGATATAATGCATCCTCAACAGACCTGAACAACTCAGAAAATACAGATGGTGCCAACTCGGTAGGTAAATCAACATCATCCTTGATTTCAGTTTGTTGAATAGATGACCCTACAACATCATGTACTAAATTCTGAAACTGTGATGGATCCAGAATGAAATTATTAGTATCGTCTCTCGAACTGCGTTCACCATGTTGATACCAAAAAATATAATCTAATCGAAAACCATAACGCAAGAGATGTTTCCCAACGATGTCAAATGTTTAAACTTTCTCAGTGCACATTTTTTACAAGGACACTTAATTGTCCCTTCTGAAACAAATTCTGGGTTTGATGATGCAAATGATAAGAATGCTTCAACACCATCAACATAAACAGGATTTAAACTAGATCCGTTTGAATTTCTGCGCTGATTTTTCCATGCATGATCATATAATAATGATTGATCTCGATTTCCTTGTTCCATATTCATTTATGTGTTTCTACAAAATTTAAAACCATTACTGTTGTTAAATAATTCGATATAAGAAAAACATTATCCTAAAAAGAAAAGATACATAAATACAGTTATTTTATAATAATTTCCAATGGATTGGAAGCATCTCTTTTTTCCGAAAACTCATCTCTTTTTAACTATCTCCTGACTGAAATCATTATGAAAAACTTTCTATGACATACGTTAGAGCACATTTTTCATACTGATTTTAGTGGAAGAAAGTAGAAAAGATATGAGATGTTGAACAAAACATAGCCGTCAATCCGCTGGAAATTGTGTAAATTTATAACCATGTACTTGAATTTTTTTGATTAATTATTACTAATTATTACTAATAATTACAAATCTCAATATTTCCAACAGATTTTGCTCTATTCTTAACATGTTCAAACCTTAAAGGGTCGCCAATTTTCAGGTCATGCCAAATAAAATGTTTACGTCAGCCATGTCCAATGTAAACTCTATAATTGTCCTTACTTGGTTGATCACCTCGCAAGTAGTGTTTCAATAGGACGACACAAGTAATGTCATTCTCGTCTTTAAGAATCATTTCACATGACCCTTTACATAGATCATTCTTCCTTGAAAAATTAAGAGAACTTCAGTATCTTTCCCTTAATTTTTTAAGAAAGAATGATCTATGTAAAGAGTCATGTGATATGATTCTTATAGATGAGAAAGACATGAATTGAATTTTCCTATTGCAATGCTACTTTCAAGGTGATCAACCAAGAAAGAACAATTATAGTACTTACAATAGACACGGTTGACGCAATATTTTTATTGGGCATGACCTGAAAATTGGCGACCCTTTAATATTTGAACATGTTATGAATAGAGCAAAACTTGTTGAAAATATTGATAATTATAATATTTTATGATTTTTTTATAATTTTAATAATATTAATATTTTTTTATCAATATTAAACATATAATAATAAAATAATTATATTATTAGTATTATTTAATTATTAATATTAGATTAATATAATATTTTATATTATGTTACTATTTATGTTACTAATTATATTACTAATTATGTTACTGATTAGTAATGTGAAGACACGCATATAGGTCGGGTGGTTAATCAAATCATTGAAGAGAAAAACAAACATGATTGAACGCTCATCTACCTCAATTTTCATTTCATTTGTTTGTTGAGGTTGACAGGAAACTTATACCTCCACATGTAATATTTTCTTTTACTGTCAAAATTATAAACCTCATTATCTCTATGCTGGTAAGGAGGTTGATAATTTTAACAGTAAAAGAAAATATTACATGTGGAGGAAGAAGTTTCCTGTCAAGCATAAACACACAAATGAAAAGAAAATTGAGGTAGATGAGCGATCAATCACGCTTGCTAATTTTCCTAATTATTTTATTTATAATTGTTACCTAATTATTTTAATTATTTCCTAATTATTTTGATTGTTTCCTAAATTATTTAATTGTTTCCTAATTAATTTAATTGTTTCCTAATTATTTTAATTGTTTCCTAGTTATTATATTTGTTTCCTAATTTTTTATTTGTTTCATAATTATTTTAGTTTTTTCCTAATTATTTTAATTTTTTCCTAATTATTTTAATTTTTCATATTTATTTTAATTATTTCCTAATTATTTTAATTGTTTCCTAATTATTTTATTTTTAATTGTTTCCTAATTATTTTATTTTCAATTGTTTCCTAATTATTTTATTTTTAATTGTTTCCTAATTATTTTATTTTTAATTATTTCTTAATTATTATATTTTTAATTATTTCCTAATTATTTTTAATTGTTTCCTAATTATTTTTAATTGTTTCTTAATTATTTTTAATTATTTCCTAATTATTTATAATTGTTTCCTAATTATTTATAATTGTTTCCTAATTATTTCTAATCAATTAAATCTAGTTATTTCCTATTTATTTGATGATTATTTTAATTAAATCTAAATATTTCTTAATTATTTAATAATTATAAAATTATTCCTAATTAAATATAACTATTTCTAATTATTTCTAATTAAATATATTTATTTGTAATTATTACAAAAAAATATCCTCCGGGAGTGTCGAACCAAGAGTGCAGCAAGGCCCGTTGTCGTGTACCAGGTTACCCCGAGTTAAGCTCGAAACACCTTGTCAGAGTTTTCACTCCTAGGTACATCTGTACCAGAGCCTCCTCTACTTGTTCGTATCCAGACAAGGATTATTTGGTACAACCACTTAATCTAATTATACTATATAGCTACTAAACATTCTATTAAAAAATTATAATTAACAATTAAAAAAATTAACAATTAGAATTAATTTAACAATTAAAAAAACTATAAATACCTTTGATATTTTGAAGCAGTTCGCGCCTCCTAACTCCTTCCATGCTCTTCTCATAAGAAAAAATTAAAATAAAAAAAATTCTACATAGAACAGAAAGTTAATGAGAGAAAGGAAAAAAGAGGAAGAGAGATCTGAATGATTTGAAAAAAAACCGATTGGGGTATATATAGGTTAGAATATTTGCGACGGGATCCAGTCGCAAATACTAGTATTTTCGACGGTGTACCGTCACAAATACCTTTTGCTACATTAATTACGGGCTGCAGTTAAAAGGGTTTTTGCGATGGGCCCGTCGCAAATAGCTGTCTACCGACATACCATTTGCGACGGGCGGATATCCCCGTCGCCAATTGCTATTTACCACCGCCAGTATTGGAAACGGGCCTCGTCGCAAATACCTTCGCCTGCATTTAATACAGGTGGCGGTTAAAAGGGTTTTTGTGATGGGCCAGTCGCAAATACCTATAGGCCGACATACCATTAGCGACAGGTGGATATCCCCATTGTAAAAGCCTATTTACCGCTTCCGGTATTAGCGACGGGACCCGTCGCAAATAGCACCTGCTGAAGAGTGTTTTGCGACGGGACAATTACCCATCGCAAATAGGCCTTCCACGTTTTGGCACTCAAACTGCGCCATATCTATTGCGACGTGTCCTATATTCCTATCGCAAATAACTGACCATTTGCGACAGACATATATTCCCATCGCAAATATGATTTTTGTCGGATTTATTGTGACGGTATTTATTCCCGTCGCAAATAACCTGTCAAAATAATCTATTTTTCCTGTATTGCAGATTCCATCTTATTCAAGAATCAGTTAACCAAAAATTAGACTCTATAAATCTTCTCATGGAAATGAAAATAAAACATAGTGTGGATTTCAAATCCTCTATTAATGATTATGTTTTTCATAGGAATCCATGAAATTTAATCACAAAATGGTCGAATAATGTCAACCATGATCATAATGTTTTGGATAAATGGTTTATGATTGTTAAGAGAGCTTTCAAAATAAGAAATTATAATACAAAAAATATTTCTATTAGTTTTTTATAAATGTTTATAGAAGAGAAAAGAACTTGGTTTCAAGAAGATAAATATTAGAATGAGAAACTCAAGTCTGTCTCTATCAATGTTAAAATAATATGTTATTACAATTATGATGTAGATGAAAAGACCAAGTCTCAATATTAGGAGATCCAGAGTCAGCAAGAAAATTTTGAGATTTTTGAAGAGATGAATCAAGAGGAATAAATTCATATCTCCATGTTCCAAGAAGACCACAATGTACTGATGAAACTGAAGTCTCTGGCCAGGAAAATAATTCTAAAGAAGGATCATTAAGCATTTTCTTTCCGATATTTAATTATTTAAATATTTTCTTTATTGAAATTATATTTATCCATTATTTATTATTATATATTTTTTTAAATATTTCAGGTGAATTAATATTTCCTCAATTTATTTTTGAAAATAAAAAATAGGGAGAATTATGTTCAAAGAGAATATTTTATTAAAAAGACAATTGTCTAATGTAATAGAGATGATACCTAAAAAGACATTATAAAAAACAGAATATATATGTAAATCAATAATACAATCCTTAGAAGGATTTTATTTACTAGGGCGGTTAGTTGTATTCATCTTATATCATAAACAAAGGGGGAGATAAGTATTTCTTTTATACTTGAATATATTGGGTTTTAATATTTATTTGTTTAGTTGTTTTTTATGCTTTCTAAAAAGCAAGATATTGTTGAGTCATATGTTTTCTTATGACTTTTCATTCCTTAAAATTTTGGAAATCACCAAAATATCTGATTAAATATTATTTATTTCTTTAATGAAATAATTCTTTCACTGGGTAAAAATATCATAAACATATTTCCTTTCAAATTATTTATATCTATATGGAAATTTATATGAATCATGGTTCATTAATTATTCCTTATATCTATAAGGATGTTTTTATGGATTACTAATTCTATGAATATTATATCTATTTCTATTTTATACTGAATTATCGCTAAGTCAAAAATTGTCATTTAATAAATGAGATCCTTTCTTAAACACAAAACATTACACATTCTTAATACCATTTCATCCACAAACAAGACTCCGAATCCTTCAGAAAATAGAATCTAATTTAGGTTTCATATACTCCAATTCATATTATTTCTTAGAATCCAAATCTCTCTGAAAATAGAATCAGATTCATGTTTCTTAGACACATATTCACACTATTTCATAGACTCCAAATTTCTAAAAAATATAATCAGATTCATTTTTAATTGACTTATATTCACAATATTACTTAGACTCTGAATCTCTCAGAAAATGGAATCTAATTCATAATATTTCTTAGATTCTGAAACACTCACAAAATGGAATTTGATTCATGTTTCCTAGATTCAGATTTCCTCAAAATCACAAATCTGATTCTCAAAATCTTAATTTCTTATTCTCTAATTTTTTTGATTCTGATTATCATCTGTTTCTTAAGTGTTTCTAATTTAATTAAGAATACTATTTCATACCATTCCTATGGGTATTTCATTTCTATAAAGTAATTTTTTATATAATTAGATTATCATATATTAAATGATAATGTTTCTCATAATATATTTCCTTAAGGTTAGAGTCAATCTCATATATGTTACATATTCAATGTTTCTCATGATACTTTTTTAATACTAAACTACATCATCTAATCTACTAAAATATGACTGTTTTATGTCCCTGCTATACATGTACCTCGATGATTTTGGGGAAAATATGACCATTGGAGGAAAATGTGACTATTGGAGATGTCCCCTATAAATAACCAGACATTCGAACAAGTTTGGTGTAGATTGATGATAGCTAATTTCTTAAGTGTTGTTGGATGCCTAGAAAAACTAACACTCCATGAGAGATCGACCATATTTTCCTTGTGTGAAATCATTAAAGTGATAAAGTTGTGAACAACTTATTCAGCATACTTGTAATCATCACTAATCTTTGTTCGACTTTGTTCAATTAATATTTTTCCTGATAACGATAGAGGGATTATGAGGCTATGAAAAAAGAGATGATTGTTACCTTCTTAATCAAGGAATTACAAAGTTAAGGAAGACAAAGGTACCAACCACCATACAGATCGAGGTCTTGCGGTGATAGAAAGACATAATCTTATCTGTGTATCAATATATTACACTGGTGTGGTTAAGACATAATTTCTTTAAAGTATAAATCAATGGACCCTTATCCAAGATTGTTGGAAACACTACTCTTTGGGTCAAAAATATTTCTACATGTCAGTATGTATATTAATTTTCTGATGAATTTTGTTAGAAATAGAAAGTGTAACATTATTATACATTCTTCCTTACGTTTACTCTGATTTGAGGTTCATTGTGCTTTATGGTAGAATGTTTATTAAATAAACATGTTTTATTATTTCCTTTCACATAAGGTGCTTATCCATAAACATAATTAAGAGGGATTTGTGAATCAAACATGTTTAACTTTGTTAAATAAGGTTTTCATTAGGTTAAAAATTAATTTTTTTAAACATAAAATTCACCCCACTTGTAATTAAGTATCTCATATACATATTTTTCCAAAAAAAATAAGTTGATGTTTTTTTAATGTACAAAATAGTAGATGAAAATACCACTACAATAATAGTCATGGTTTATTTTTTCCCTATGGAAGATCAGTTCCCTCTTGGTCCGTAACATGGAATAGGTTATAAAGTTTCTTATAAATTTTTAGGTTGGGTCTTCACATGTAAAGGTATATGTTTTCCCCACCATAAAATACTAGGTTTCATATAATCCCAAAAAATAAAGAGGTTAGTATTTATCATGTAAAAGTCTAGGATGTGTCTTCTCCTATAAAATGCGTGTTTTTTCGATCATGTAAAAGGGAAAATAATTTGGTCAAGACTCCACGTGTGAAAAAAGAATATGTATAGTCTTTTTTTATCTGAACCACTAAAAAATATTATTTTCTTATATTTCCTTATTTCTTCCTATATATTTTATTTTTTATATTGGTGTAGTTGAATTGACTAATATTTGGTTCAATTGTTTTACTTCTTGTAATGTTTACTCATTGATTAATTTTTAAAGAATGGAAATTAACCCCATCATTTCAATTATCAACACCCCTTCTAGAAGTAACAACATAGGTGGTACAACCAAGGTGCCCAACATAAACTCAAAACCCCTAACTCAAACTAAACACTCATCTCAAACACCCCATAATGAATCCTTAAATCCCAAAAACAAAATATAAATCCCCAAATGAATAAACCCTCATTTAAAATCATAAATTATAATAGTGTAATTCCCACTCAACCCAATAGTTACAGCAAAAAATTAAATCCTTTTAGATGAGATAATCCTTTTTAATCAATAATTGAAAAGTAGAATTCCATAAAATATAAAATATTAATGGAAAAATTAATTCAAAATGTAAAACACCTAGGTGTTTGATGATAATTATTGAAAGAATTAAAAAAATATTTTCTATTTTATCTATGTGAACAACATGGCCTAACCTATTCCATTATCTTGAGGAGGAAGTGAATTAAAAACTTTTTAAATGTTATAATTAAAACAAAGAAAAAAAATGAAAAATTGATGAAAGTTGTATGATTTGGTTCAGTGATTTTTGAAAAAAAGTAAAAAATGAAAAAAAAATCATTTGATGCACTAAAACCAAAACACATACTTAATTTAATATACCCCCTATCAATTAATTTCATATTAGTCATAATGTTGAAATCAATTTAATGGAAGTTCCTAAATAATTTCACCCCTATAACCAATAAAAATTAACCCAACAAAAAATATGGTAGGAACCAAATCCTTGGATGACTACATGAATTCCAATCACCAAAACCCGCTTTGATTATAGTCTAAAATCCAACTTCTGGATATTATCCAATTATAGAATTATTTCTATCATGTAAATAATAAAAAAATTGGTAAGGGGGTCAGATTTTATCCCGATTATTTGATACCCTATTTATTATATTTGGTATTTCATGTTTCACTATCATGATTCACACAATATCATCCTTTTAGTCAATGTGATAATTAATTGAGTTCGTTGGATACTATAATTTAATTTTTTTATCCTTAAAAATAAATTATACTTTTTTTAATGGAATAAAAATAACTAAAATGTTCTATTTGTAGTTAGATCATATATTAATGAAAACTACAAATACATGGGTGGAGTTATCCTTGTGGAAAATATTTTCAAATGGAATCATTAGAAAGTGTATAACCCAATATTGACTACACACATAAAATCCACCGCCAATAAGAAAATATTAAAAAAATTAAAAATGGTAAAAATATATGTTTTTTAAAATAATCAATGATATTAAATAAAAAATATAAAAAAATAAAAATGTAGAATTGGGATATGAGACCCTTCATTGAACAGATCATGGAAAAAAATCTATACATCTTAAAAATGGCTGTACTGGTGTAGTGTAGCCACCCCTTCAGTAAAACTATCCCAAAGAAACTAAAAAACCATAAAAAGATTAAATAACTCAATTAAATTGAGTTGGTGAGGTATGAGGTTTGAAATTTCAATAAGGGTTTATGCATCATTCTATCTTTAAAATTTTGTATATATTGAGATACCATTTTGAACCTGTTCTCACGTAAATTAGATTTGACTCTGATTGTATTAAATTTAAATTAATTAGTTCTAATATATATATAAAAACATAATCCTCATTAATTTTTTCATGAAATTGGTATAGCCCACATAAGGAAGTAGGGTCCAATCTGTTGAATCTATCATATCTTTATATCCATATTTTCTTACCTTCAAATATATAATCAATATTGAATATACTAAAATAAAAATTATAAAATTAGTTTATAATATATTAAAAATAGATATTTTCAAAATTCAGTACAAACCAAACATTATGATAAAATTACTATAACCAAAATGAAATAAACATAAATTAATTTTAATAAAATTTTAAAATTCAATCTCATCACATATATCTCCATTAAACATCAAAATAAAGATTAATTTGGAAAATATTTATATATATATATATAATTATCAAAAATCAATATTCGAATGAAAACATTATTTTTAAACTCTTTCACACATATCCATTTTTATTACAAGAAAATCTAGATGTCAAGAATGTTATAAATGAGACATTATCACATTTATCAGTCCATAAATCTAAAATGAGCATGAAAAGAATCCCAAAAAGTAGTAAATCTAAAAAGAATATAATTAGTTATCTCATTTATTCAATTAAAAAAATATAAATAGATAACAAAAAAAAAAGTGGAAACATGCTATGACTCTACTATTCCAAAAATTCCCTATGTCTGTGTTAAAAAACCATATCAAGATCATCTCTCCTTCCATTATTATGTATATTCCAATGAATTTTATTTTTTTCCTTACTATATTATCTTCTAATGAACCATTCCAACATCATTTGAAATGAGACTCAAGAACCAACTCACTTAATCCTTTTTATAATTGAATCCATAAGTTTTTGATCATGATATCCATGTATGTTATTAATTTTATCACTCTCTCCTTTGATTTTATTGTTTTATTCATTTTAAATTATTTTAATAAGTTTTTTTATATTTATAATTTAGGATATCATGTATGTTCGCATATTTTAGGTAACTACAATAATGTAACTGATTATATGAGAAACAAAAATAATGGAAAAACCTTGTTATAATCTGGAAAAATTATTTATCGTGAATAAACATACAATTTCATATGAAAAAAACTAGTCATGATTGTGTGTGAAGTTGTTTTGAGACACTAAATAAAACAATTTTGTAATAATATCAATAAAACTATCTTAAATTTTAATATATTATTACCTTTTAAAAAGTTAATGTTTTTTATCTTTCTCCACAATAAATACAAATAATAAACAAAATGAAATATATTTGGATAAAAATATAAATATTTTTTACTACAAATATAATATAAATTTTATAGTAGTGGGAATAAAGAAGATATTCTAATTTATCAAATAATCATATGATGGAAGATAATGGTAATTTTTTAATACATTTTAAATTCAATTGAATTAACTAAAACAATAAATATGATCCATTTTTTCCTTAAAATTTATTTTCTCTAAATATTTATTTTTTATCTAGTATGCATTTTTATTTCAGGTAAATTTTGATAAATTATAGTAAAATTTATTTTATATGAATATTTTGTTAATAATAATAGAATTATTATAACATACGATATAATAATGAGAATAGTTTATAATATAAAAAGATATTATTTTACAAAAACAGTTCTACATTATATCTAATTTTTTATTTAAATTTTTAATTCCTTATTTTTTAAAACTTTATTTGAAAAAATAAACTCATTTTGTGTTTATAATTTCAATATTAGTATAAATTTAATTTTTTATTTTTCTAAAAATATTTAGTTTTGGTGAATATAGAAAAATGGAGTCTTATAAATAACCAGACTTTTATGAAAATATTAGTATTAAAGTAATAATTATAAAATTATTAAACCTATTTATAATGATAAATATGTATGTGATAAGTGGCTTAACAAATTTTAAAATTATGGATTAAATTTATATAGTCGCATTTAAAATTTTAAATCTTAATTTATATTTTAGAAAATTAATACATTATAAATTTATAATTTTAAAATTAATTTTCACAACTTATGGAAATAGATTTTGTAACACTCTCTCACATTAAGATATATTTATTTTAAAACAAATATAAAATTTTTGATATCTTGTGTTACAAACAACACAATGATTAAATGAACTGTGATATACTGTTATGATATTATTTAAATATAACCATTATAACATATTTTTAAATTGGTGGGTATGACTATGACTTACTAAATAATGTGAATTATATGGTTTACATAGGTATAATGTAAATTCATAGGTAATAAATTGAAAATAAATAATAATTTAATTAATTTTTTCATATGATAAATGTTTTTCTGAAAAAAAAATAGTATTATGTGTGCACACTACTATAGAGAAATCTTGTTTCAATGGTTTAGAACCAATGCTATATGCCTCCAAAACATTTTTATAGAATAAACCAATAGTTTGGTGGATCATTGGGTTATTATACATCATTATAGACCTATAAATATGGGTTTTCGAAACTGTAGGTATAGGTTAACAATACCAATGTTTCCTAATCTATTGGAATAAGTAATCTGAAATATGTATATAAATGGTTTCCAAAAACAAATGTTATATGTAATATTAGAAAAATTCTTTCCAACAATCAATCCTAAATCATCCTAGTAATATATTAATAACTTATCATCATGATACGCTGTATTTTGTTTATATAATTTGATTAATAAATATATGTATATCAAAAACTAATTTAAATTTCTATATATGTAATGGTACGTGAAAAATATATAAAAACAATCGAGTACATATACAAAAGGTTTTCCCAAAACTGTCGGTCTAGGGTGCCTCCATACTACCTATACAGATATTTTTGGAAAACCCATTTGTATAAATTAGAATAGGGTCTCATTCATATACCAATAAGAATAGTTTTTTTCCAAATCGTTGGTATATGGTTATCTATACAAATGACTTTTTCCCAAAAGTTGGTATTGGTCTCCTGGTATAGCCTTATTTTCTATTAGTGGTAAAGTGCTGGTATCACAATAAATTCAATAAATACCTATTTTAGAATGATTTTATTAATATATATATATATTATTAAATAAATTTTTTTATCAGTCATATAATAATTTTTTAGTCATTGGATAAAAATAAATCTATTTTTATTTTTAAAAACTATAATTTTCTAAAAGAGGTTTCTTCCCGTTATGTGAAATTAAATTAAAACTAATTTATAATAAATTAATAATTTTGTTAAAATGTATTTATTTTTAAATTTTAACTCATCATTATGAGCATATTTTATATTAAATTTTTGATTATTTTTTAAAATAATTTAATTTTTGATGAATAATGAAAAAATACACATTTTTATTGAAGGATACATTTTCTATTAAAGAATTTACAATGTCACATTTTTTTTTTAAATTCATTAAAAGTAAAACTTGTTCAAAAATAAATTATTTAATATAAATTTGGTCACTATAATCATGTATATGTTCAAATTTTATATAAATAGTTTTAATACTTTCAAAAACATTTCCTTTGGTAATGTGTTTTCTTGTCAAATTTGCGGGTGTAACTTTAAAATAAATTCTTCCACCTCTGTGAATGTCATTTATAAAATGGATTACATATTAATAATCATAATAATCATGATACTATAAATTTTTTAAAATAATTAGTTTTCCTTATTAATAACTAATGTAGTAAAAAATAATTTTCATTGTTAATGTAAACACGGGTTTACCATTGGTTAAATTAAAGTAATTAGAGGTAAAATTACTCAAAACAAATCAAATATCTATTGGGTGGAAATATTTAAACCATATATCATATTTGATTCTATAGTAATTAATTTTTTATCCCTTTTTAATGTAAAAAATTTGGGTATCATTTATTCTTTTAAAAATACAATGTATGCCCTCTCTCCCACTTATAAAACAGAATGACATATCTCCTTCTATTCGCATAAAATAATTAATATTAATTATAAAATAAATGAGAAAATAAATTATTAAATTATTTACCCATACCATATTGTCCATATTTTTATCATAAAATAATTATATTATTTTTATAGTTATAATCCAAAATAATCCCTCCTAAGAAGTAGTAAAATTCTTATACATGCATCCTCATTTGATATCATCATCTAACTCCATAAAATATTCCCCAAACATGATTAAATAATTAAACTATGATATAAATATTAATAAGGTTCTATTTTTTTAAAATAATGGCTTAAATCCATCCCCACTTCCATCAAATTGGAAATTAACCTATCGATCTTGTTTACGTCGGACTACAGCCACACGAACCGACAAAATTTTTTCTCCAACACAGCCTATCTTTGATTCTGATAATGATTAATATAATGTATATATATTATATTTATAAAATATTTATAATTTTTAATTTTGATATCACTTATGAATTTATAATTGTTTTTCATTATGATATATGATAATGTTGCTCATGTGTACTGTGGAATTTCATCTCGTGAAACGATGTCATTAATTTTCCACATACGATTTACCTGGAAGGTAATATGAATAATTTTAATGAATATATCTGATACTTATGACCTAAAAATAATTTTAAAAATATAATATAATATATAACTTAATACCTTCCATCCAATTTGAAATCAATAACGCATCTCGTTTGTAATGCGAACTACTACTTTTCAAATTGATGGGATGTTTTTTTCATATTGGTTTTACTATGACGAAAATAAGAATATATTAAATTAATATATATGATATAAATGATATAATAACTATTATATTTTTGATTAATTATTACATACGTTTATTTCGTTCTTACTGTTGATGAAAAATGAAAATAGTGTTCAAGCATATGTATGGATTACCATCATCGTGAATAACATAAATCGTTTTTCAGTATATAAATTTTATAGATGTTTACCAATATGTATATATTAAATATATATTATATTTAAATAATTATTAAAACTATATGGTTTTTTGTATCCATAATTAATGTATAAGTACAAAAACATACAAAAAAACATATTTAAAAAACGAAGAAGTTATCCACCAAAAAAGTGACTTTAATAAAAAAAATTAATATTGATTAGGTGATAAAAGGTTATAAGTAAATAAAATAAGGTATTATATATAAGTATATGGTCCACTAATATATGTGTAATAAATTTATATTTATTATAATGTTGTTTTAGATACGTTTGAAAGAAATCAGAACTCAGGTAAGGGACTGAGTCTCAATTTTATTTCACAAAGGTTTATTTTAATGTGATGAAAATATTTTATTTTATGTGGGGAATACACTAAACCATTTTTCTTTTATATAATAAATAATTTTTAGTTATATTTTACAACTTTAAATTCTAATTATTTGATCCAAGGGTATTTAAATGTAATAAGGTATTATATTTAGGCATGATTTATTTTACAAAATTTATTAAATGACATATTTGATTAGATTTCTAAAAAAGGGACTTTAAATGTTATTAATAAAATATGAATGGAATCATTTTTTGTCTATAAAACATGAATGTAATTTATACCATTATGAACACTCAATGAATTGAATCTTACATAAAATGTTTATAAAGTTCTTTTAAAAGATATTTTATAATATTTTAGATACATATAGTTTTTAAAATTGGATATCAATGTGAAAAGGGAGTTTTATAAAAAATATTTTAATGATCTTCCATTGTATTTATAATAATAAATGATAGAAACTCTTTATTTTACATATTCCACATTATAAATATGTTTTAATGATAACATGGATATTATTTCAATAAATGGTATATGATCATATTTATTTAAGAAGGTATTTACATTCACTTTCATGACTCATTTTTTAGTCAATATAATACCCTTGAGGCACTCAATTTTTTGGGATCATTGGCCATCAAATTTCACTTAAATATAGATCTTTATTTTATCAATGAGATTATTATTTCATAAACTATATAATATTATTAAATATTGTGATTTACATATAAATTAATTAATTTGAATAGCGATGTTTTTACAGTCCACATTATTAACTCAATAGGGATGTTAGTTGATATTAAATTTTTAACTAAATTAGATCAATCATTAGATATATAAAGAATGAATCAGACATACAGTGAAGGGTAGTGTATGGTTATAAATAACCCCTCAATGAATTATTAGTCTCATGATATGAATTAGTTTTTTAGCATTATTTAAAGTGTTTTGGTGTATGAATACCCAAGTCTCTAAACATTCTTGTAAAAAGATTATGATCATAGAGGTATATGATTCATGACATCCTGATGTCCAATATTAGGAATTTCAATCATTGAAAATATAGTGATTATCATTATTATCCTTTATATGTTTTCATTGATATTATGCATGGATGAATTTTATTCAAAAGATAATAATTAAATGGATATCCTTTTATATATTTACCTCATTATATTAATTATTCCTTATTAATCAATCATTAATTACTCAGGATAGATTCTATTATACATAAAACCAAATGAGTATTTGAGATCATCCTTATTTTTATTCTTTTCCCAGGAATCTGGGAAACAAACTATGAATGATATGTAGAGATATACTAGTGCTTATAATGATGTTACTGAAAAACATTTTCTTTTAATTTGTGTTTTGAAATGTAATATGGAAATAATGTATGTGTCTAGTTAACCATGAATATTAAACTATTTGATAGATCAGGATGCAATCATTTTTATCATACGTCAAGGAAGTAAAGTAACCACCGTCACTAGGGTACAAGGGATACAATATTTGAATTTGGTATCAATGAAATAATATTAGAAACACCATTTAATGGATTTAAGAAAACATATATCAGGGGAAAAAATTATTTGATAAAAATTGAGGATATGTTAAATAGTGTAATAACATCCTAATGTTTTGTTAAGGAATATATTAAATATGTTTTACATTCAATATATCCATTTCTATACTGAATATGTGTTTTAGTCTTTGATGGAAATTTACCTAGGGCTGACTACTCTAAAGATGGTTTATTTTTATTTGACCAGATCATCACTGAGTGCAAGAAATGGGGCTTGTCTCATACCTAGATTGATAATCCTAGGGGATTTAGCTATCCAAATTCACATTTAACTTACAAAAATTTATAAATGACTACAATATATAATGAAAATTAAATAACTAGGTTAAACCTGTGGTGAATTAGATTGAAAATATGACTTCATGATTTGGACATCCTCTAAATAATAGTATAGTCTTCCAGAATGATTATTGTTTCTCACACTCTGAATTTTGGTTTAGTCATTAGTTTGATACAGAATTAATTTTATTAACATTGAGTTTGATGAAAAATGTGGTGATTATGTGTAGCTAAATCGGATAAAAACTATTATGGAAGATATCATGATTTTTATTAATTAGTTTTTGTGATATATTATTAACAACCAACACATTAACTATGTCCTTGAGACATCAAACAATAGTATCATGGAGCCCTCTAATATCAAATCTGGAGGAGACAATGGATGAAAGAATGATCAATTTATGTCATATCTAAACTATGGAAAGATACACCTAGGATAATATCTCAATGGAATAGGAAAATATATTATATGTATAAATAAAGGGAATAGAGAAATTAATTGTCTGGGAAAAGTGTGTAGTTCAATGTTGAGAAATAAATTCCATCATAGAGAACCATTTATAGTTCATTTCCTTTAATTTAGAGAACCTGGAAATTATCATAGCGAGTTCCCTCTTTTATTATTTACTTCATAGACCGTGGAAATAAATATGATGTAAATAGGTGGATTTATTTATACATTTTAATCTAATAATTATGTTGTAGATGTATTTTTACCAATAGAATTATGGTCATCAGAATCATGAAACATCTAAGGATTTTGTTCATTTTTTGAAGCATAAATGTCTTCGAGGATAAATAAATTATGTGATATGTCTAGAATCACGTGCTTATTAGTTTAATGTAAATCATAAGTTAAAAATTTTATACATCCCTTTTTAGGGATAATGTGATGGATGTACATGATGGATAAGAGGGTTTTTGGAAAGATTTACCGTAGTATAACCGTTGGTATTAGAATAGGTTTTAGTGAAATAGTTATTAGAGGAAGAATTATTTGACATTCTATGGAAATTATTTTAATGGTTTTGATAACCATTGTTGTTAATATGATCATTTAAGGAAAGTTAGTTCCCATTATTTTATTTTTTAGAAAAACTATTTTATATATTAAATCATCTTATTAATAAATCTAATTAGTGATTAATTTTATTTCAAGTATTCTCATTATTTTTTAGAGACACTATAAAAATTATATAAATATAAAATGGATAACTTAAATTCAACGAAATATCACATTACATATGGAAATTCTGAGGGGATTGAACCCACAACCACATAAAAAAGGTTAATTTCTTATAACTAGACTACTGAATGAGGTGGTCAGTAGGACATTAATTTTCCCTAAATAAATAAATAGATAAATATTATTATAATATTGATATTTTTTCATTGGGATGATGATATTTGGGATGTAGGGTTATTTATTCATGGAAGGATATAATTTAAAAATTGTATTTCTGGATTAATATGATGTGGTATTAATTTTTTGGAATTATATTACATCATACTTACCATTTAGGATTGTTGGTATATAGATAGAATGAAGATCTTGTTATATTTATTAGATTTTGTGACTTGTTTGAATCACATTGTATAGTTTTAAGCACAAAAAAATTCATCTTGAATACTCATCATTTGAAGTAAAACATTATATTTTTAATAAATGAAATTACAATTTTAATGTGAGTATATTTATTTATGTTTTTATTGAATAGAGTAATATATTCCCTCTTCTCATGTAAAATAATATTTAAAAATATAAATTTATCCTTTTACCTTTATATTCGATTAATAAATGGACTTTTAAACCGTAAAAAAATTTAATGTTTTTTAGTCATTAATTTTATTTAAACCATATTCTCTATCACATTATTATAATCCATATGTGTTACTTTTATCTTCCATATCAATATTTTTATTTCCCACCAACTTTTTTACCATTTATAAACCTAGTTATGTGTTATTATTAATATGAAATAAAAAAATTCAATTATCATTTATGATGAATAATTTCAATCAAACATTTTTACGATGTTAGTTTTTAACAGTGGTATTTTCATAAATCAAACTATTGATTTCTACGCATGAGAAAAAATTATGAGTATGAAACTTTTTAAAGGTGGGGAAAATGTAACTCCCTAATACTTTAATATATATTTAATTTTAAATAAATATTATATAATCTTTAAATTTTATTACAAACAACAATGAGTTTAAATAAACTACAATTTTCAAGTAGTGTATTGTTAAAAATTGACTATTATAAACTAACTGTTATATTTGTGGGCATGAATAAGAATAAATAAATTTTGAAAATTATATCATCTAAATGTGTATAAATAATTCATTTTTAATCAATCTATTAGAAATGATAACATAAATCATTTGAAAGTAAATGAACTATTGTTCAAAATAACTGTTTTTATGCATTCATTGTTTATAAATTATAAAATATTAAATTAACCACTATTAGTGAACTATTTTTAATAATTATAAATATTATATATTAAATATAATGAATTTCCACTTGATTTATATTGATTTACATTTTATACACAAAACAATCCATTCATTAATCATCACTTAAATGTTATGATTTTTTGTAAGGGTTTATTTCCAATCACATTTTAATCTAGAATAGTTATGCATGAAATTTAGTTTAACGATATTATTTAATTTTATCCTGATTAACCAATATTCATTATATATAATAAATTTAATAAGGATATATTCATGTAATCATTCTATTTTACTCAGTTTGGTACATAAATTTTCAAGGAATGTATTTTTTTTTTAAAATAACATTATTTCACTCTTCGTTCGAAAATAATTTTCCTTCAAAATGAATGTTTCAAAAAAACAAACTAATGTTTTTAATATTCTCCTTTGATAGTTTAAACACATATTGTTATGAACCCCTCCTCGGGCCATGAACCTTGTCATATGACCCCATGGGTCTCCTGTAATACCTTGGTTTCCTTCCTAGCACACCATAGGCTACTACTCACTAGGTTCGTTTACAAGACTAATGAATGTCCCCATAGGCCAACACATGTACTTTCAGTGTGTTTTGTCCTCAGTCACACACACCCGGGGAATCTTCCCTAAAAGTCACCCATCTTGAATACTACTCTAGGAAAAGCATGCTTAACTATGGAGTTCTAATTAGGTAGGCTCTTGAAAAGAAAGGCATACCTTCATGACATGGGTAGTAACATTTAGCCTTTTTTAGGTCTGACTTTTCCAAGGGTGTTACATTTTCCACCCCTTTAAAGCACAACGCCCTCATTGTGGACCCCAAGCCTCAAACCCAGGTAGTGCCTAAGCACTTTTAGTTGGGTATTGGATCTATTACCATTTGTCATGACCCTCCTCCCCGAGCCATGAACCTTGTCATCTGACCCCATGGGTCTCCTTTTATACCTTGGTTGCCTTCCCAGCACACCATAAGCTATTACTCACTAGGGCCGGTTATCAGACTAATGACTGTCCCCATAGGCCAACACATGTTCTTTCAGTGTGTTTTAATGTTACACCATTGGAAAATTGAGACTTAAGAATGCTAAATGTTACCACCCATGTCAACAAGGTGCACCTTTATTTTCAGGTGCCTACCTAATTAGAACTCCACAGTTAAGAATTCTTGTCCTGGAGTAGTAATCAGGATGGGTGACCTTCTGGGATGATTCCCAGGGTGTGTGTGAGGACAAAACACACTGAAAGAACATGTGTTGGCCTATGGGGACAGTCATTAGTCTGATAAGTGACCATAGTGAGTAATAGCCTATTGTGTCCTGGGAAGGAAACCAATGTATTATAGAATACCCATGGGGTTAGATGACAAGGTTCGTGGCTTGGAGAGGACCCACTCCTACCAGCGAACGTGCACCAGAGGATTCGACCATCCACATAGGACCTGCTCCTGTGGATCCTCAATTTCTACTGAAACCTCTATGAAAGTCACCCCATCATTGATGTCTAGCTCCCCGTGGTCGATGATGTGGGACGGTTCGTGCAGGTATCTCCTCAGCTGAGATATGTGGAAGACTTCGTGCACCCGGTGCAATTGAGGTAGAATAGCTAAGCGGTAAGCCACCTTGCCTACACTACTAAGGACCTGGAAAGGTCCGATGAATCGCCGAGATAACTTTCCACCTTTGTCAAATCACTGTATACCTCATCAAGGTGATACCCGTAGAAAGATGTGGTCTCCATCATCGAACTATAAAGGTCTCCATCTCATGTCAGCATATGACTTGTGCCTATTCGTTGCAATCTTCATCCACTCCTCGATGATCTGCACCTTCTCTGTGGTAGCTCGTACCATCTCTGGACCCACTAGTGCTGACTCCCATGGGTTTTTACATCACAGTGGTGGTATGAATGGTCGACCATACAAGGACGTAAAAGCTGTCATACCGATGGTGGAGTGATAGCTGTTGCTGTAGGAAAACTCTACCAAAGGTAATTGGTCCACCCAACTGTGACCGAAGTTGAGGACACCTGTATAGAGCATGTCCTTGAGGGTCTGAATGGTCCTCTCAGTCTGACCATCTGTATGAGGATGGAAGGCGGTGCTCAAGCGAAGAATTGTCCTAAAATCCTCTTGCAACCCCTTCCATATCCGGGATGTAAACCGTGCATCATGTCCAGATAAAATAGAATAAGGCACTCCATGTAAATGCACAACCTCTTGCACATAGAGGCCTCTCAAGCTCTCTACTGAGCCCTGCTTTTTGATCGGTAGGAAGTGGGACGACTTGGTGATTCATTCTACAATCACCCATATCGAATCTTGACTCGTGGATGCACATGGAAGACCCGTCACGAAGTCCAAGGATTTCCCATCCCACTTCCACTCTGGGACCTCTAAGGGTTGAACCAAGCCTGCTGGTACCTGGTACTCTGCCTTCACTTGCTAACAATTGAGGCATCGTGAGACAAGCTCTGCTACTGCCATCTTCATACCGGGCCACCAGTGCTATTATCAAAGGTCCTGATACATTTTCACCACTCCTGTATGTCCCACAAGCGGGAAAGTGTGGAACTCCCTAAAAAATTCTTCTTGAAGTGAAACTGGTACTGAGGTACGTCCTCTGAAAAATAGGGTGTGCTCCCCACCTTCAAAAATTCCATAAGGTACATGCCCTGTGGATATCTGAGCACGTCATGTCTTATAGTCAGCGTCTCCATGAAGTGCCTCCCTGAATTACTAAAGAAGTGGAGAACTGACTGTAAGAGACTTTAGAATGTCTGTTTCATCTCTATCCACAAAGGATATCTGCAATGTGGCCAGCTACTCCGTCATCTCTCCTAGCAGCTAAATGCCAGATCTCCTACTAGGAGAAACTACTACAACGTCCCCTTTCCTAAGAATATAGACTATATCAAAGTCATAGTCTTGTAGAAACTCAAGAGAATGCTGTTGTCTCAAGTCCGAACCCTTTTGCGAGAAGATACACCTAAGACTATGGATATTATAGTAAACTGTAAACAGTTCACTCAATGAACTATGGGTGAGACTAGATGTTTTAACGAACTCGAGTACACCCTTCTTTGCCTATTTCCTATAAGAGTTGCTGAGATTTCTCTTTTTCCAAAATGAAAAATCTATTATCATCCCCTGGATGAACCACGTAATTTGCCTAATACAGTCAATATTGACATGAACTGTACTAATTCATGCCATGGACAATGTTGTAAGGCCTTGACGCTACTACCAAGAGATCCAACCATTACTCTCACCTCCAAGTGTTGAGTAACACTATTGGCATCAGTGTGTGGTCACTGGGTCTCCTCCAGTAGGAATCTGGAATGTGAGGGTCAAGTCTACAGTTTTAACCGGATCCTCTCTTTATCAGCCACACAAAAACACAGGAAAGAAAACATCACAAGGACAAGTGTCTTTTATTACTACACCTAGAAGTACAAAAACACAAGGAAACCACAAAAAATGATAAAAGAAAATCTAGAAACATCTAGAACAAAGGCCTCTATGCATGGAGCTAGTCCTGCTTCTGTCCACCTGCTCCTAGAGCTCGAGGTGAACCGTCTATGGGTGGTGGTAGTAGTGCTTGATGACTCTAACCACCATCGACTGAAGGAACTACTCTACCGCCTTGTCCACTGATCGGCTGATGCTCAAGCTCCTACCACTGCCTTTGTCTCAGTGGCTCCTCTAATGCCTACTGATCAACTTTGTGGGGAGTCAGACAATCACGCGCTTTGTGACCCCATTTCCTACAGGAATAACAGACCATTCTCCGTTCAAATCTCTCTCAACCACGGGTGCCCTGCACCCCTGATGCCACATCATGGGGTCATCTAACAGAAGATCTAAAAGCTTGTGCCCTCGTTTCATCTTCCTAATACTTGATACAGATGACTTATCTACTGTCGGAATGCCCTGTGGCAAGTGCAACATCTTCTGAGCACGCACAGAGCATAAAGTCATTGGTACAAACTCCGCCCTGAAAATAACCTGGATGTTCCCCCAGGTGATGGTCATCTCATAGTAAAACTAGAGCATCAGGATCCACCACCTCTAAGATTTTACCAATACTATATTAACAACTAGGTGCACCATCAAGTCAGAAGGTGTCCCAACTATGTGGAAAACTTGTGCTACAAACTCCAGCCAGTACCCAGCTGTCTGAAAATCTGTCTTGCCTCAAATCCTCAAAGGCCTATATCGCAGGAACCCGTGCAACGTGCTCAACCAGTGCTCACCCTCTACTGTTGGGGATGGTATCAATGGTATCCCAACAGTTAGTGCTACCATTGTTGCCTCTGCTGTGATGGGGCCCTACATCGAGGCCTCATCACTCGGTGGGCTACCATTGCGCTCTCCACTCGGAACCCGCGCAGACTGACTAAGTGAAGACATCCTGAAAAGAATCTGGGGCACCACGGTCAAAAAAATATACCTGGTGAGATGAATGAAACTAATTACAAAGAAAACTTTTCAAAGGAAACACACAGAAAATCAATGTTTTCATGCACTGAGTCAGAAATGAGAAGTCAAAGTCCTAGTGTATGGATATGTCGTCTTCCGCACCAACTCCAGTTTCCCTAAACTGATAACCACACCCAAAACACTTAACAATATTTCCATTAAATGAATCAGAGTCGAATTTCTGTGGTAGAACCGAATCCTCTGATACAAATTGTGACAACTAGGCCCTCAGTGATAGCACAGACACCCCGCCTTGACACAGTCGCCAGGTCCCGATCCACCAGGTGCCACCAGTTGGCCCACAGACACATGGTCCCCTCCCTAGGGCCCACCCGCGTGCCAGAATGGGTCAACTAACTAATGACAGTCTCTATAGGCCAACACATGTTTTTTACAATGTGCGTTTTCCTCACTCACACACACCCTGGTTAACTTTCTAGAAGGTCTTCCATCCTGATCGCTACTTTTGGCCAAACATGCTTAACTATGGAGTTCTAATTAGGTATGCTCCTGAAAAAGAAGGTTCACCTTGTAGACATAAGACATATGATTTATACATTTAACCCTTTATCATTCAGGGGTGTTATAATCAACCCTCCCCCTTTAGAGCACAATGTCCTCATTATGGTACCTACATCTCAACCCAGGTAGTTCACCACACATAAGTTTGGGCACCACATCTGATTGTGTGTGTTTACTTTTTATAAAGGCAATGACTTAACAGTTTTGTAATTTGCACCTTTTTTGATAGCTTCCATCCCATGGCCTATGGAAGGCGGGCATGGGGTAGTCACGACACGGGCCCCGAGGACTGGTCGTGACCATCTACCTGCTATTGTCTGAAGGAGGCTGGTAGCAAGGATCACCAAGAATTATGATGGTGTCCCTACTAGCCTGAAGACTCTCGCCACAACCTCTATCCAATCCTTTACCGTGGGTGGGTCCGTATCCTCCCAGAACCTGGGTGGCCTCTGGCGTTGGAACTCGTGCAGCGCGCTCAAGCGGCGTGCACTCTCTACTGTTGGGGCATGTGGCATTAGTGGCTCAATGGAAAGTAGTACCACTGGTTCCTCCACTGGAGCCTCATTAAGAGGAGGGCCCTATACTGAGGCCTCATCGCTCGGTGTACTATTAGTGCGTACAACTCTCAGGGACCTAACTAGTCATTCGGGGGAGGCATCAAGAAAGAACACATGCGACACGGTCAAAAGACTATACCTGGTGAGCTGACCTGTATGTGGATGTTTTCCTTGACGATGTCCCAGGACTACCTCCTCATAGAGTGGTGGACTTCTACATTTCCCTGTACCCAGGTATGGCACTGATATCTACTCCAACATATCGGATGCCTCACACTGAGCTTCACAAGCTAATGGTACAACTTGAGGACTTGCAGGGGAAAGGATTCATCCGGCCCATTGTTTCTCCTTGGTCAGCCCTGATTCTCTTCAACAAGAAGGCGAAGAACCATCGACCTCTTCAGGGAGGCGATCATCCTCTCAACGAAGAACACCAAGAACATCCTCTCAACAATGAACTAGAAGAACCGTCGACCTCTTCTTCCTTCTTCAAATGGGGAAAGGAAGGGAAACAACGCCCACGAAGAACGCCAACGCCATCTTCGACTTCGTCACCTTTGAACGCTCTTCCACCAACGACTAGAACCCTCTTCCTCCTCTGACGTATATGGAATAACGCCACCTTTCCGTGAATCCGTCTACATCATCAAACTCAAGGTAGGGGGATTTGAGTTGTTTTGTTCCCATTTTACGTAGTTAATATTTTTGTATTCGTTATGTCGTATGTTATCAACATAACATGGGGGGGGGGGGGGTTGGACCGCACCATCATGGCCAACCATCCCCCTTTGGTTGATCTTGTTTATTGAATATGGAGGAATAGATCGCGACAAACAAGGGAGGTCGAAAACAGGTCGGCTGCGAAAGAAACCGGCGGTGCAATGGCCGTCAGGTCGCCAAGAGGGCGCAACACCACCTCGATACGTGGAGGAGAGCCGCAACCACGACGGTCTGTGGTGGAGGCACGCGGCACCATCATGCCACGTGGAGGGCAGTAGGAGGCCTCGAACAAGGTGAGTTTTGACCAAGGTGGTCTACGACAGAGGGGTTCGGTTCCATCGCACCGTGCCAGTTGTGCAGGACCACGGCCAAGGCGGGACGTGGCAGGAGAGTACGGGTGTGGCGCCATCACGCCGCGCTAGAGAAGACCCGGGGCCTAAGCCCGCGGTGGATAGAGGAGGGCGGCCATCTGAGCCGACCACCGAGGCCCCTCGGGTCCCGTGGTTGCAGGAGCCAACACCATGCGTCGATCGTTACGTATAAAGGGGGCACGACACCCCCCCCCCCCACGACATGGCCAGCTGGGCCACGCGGCCAGCCGACTAGGTCACACGTCCTGTCGCCGGGCCCCACAGCCAGCCGGGCCAGGCCACACGGCCATTCGAGCTCGGCCCCAAAGCCAGCCGGGCTGGGCCACACGGCCAGCCGAGCCGGGCCACATGGCCAGCGGGGCTAGGCCCCGCGGCCAGCCAGGCCGGGACTGGCCCCTTTCGTGCCAGGTATCCTTTAGGCCGGGACACCCCTTCAGGTTGGGTCAGACCCACAGACCGGGTCGGTTCGATCCAACTAGGTCGGACCGGACCCGAACCCATCAGACACAATTACACCTATTCACCCATAACTCGGTCTACGAGCATTCGTTTGACGAACCGTCAGCGACACCGATAATCTTGGAACGAATCCATTCCTTTGAGAGTACCCCACAGAAGTTTGAGGTATATTTGAGATACAATCAGGTCGGTTAGTACACGAAACCAACCGGGACCCCGGGACAAAAAGTTTAATAACTCATAGACTGGGAGTCCGGTTGACGTTCCATCTATTGCATTGAGACCCCTATAATGTGGAAGAACATTGAGACAATTTTATGTGATAATTAGAGATAGTTAGAGTTTTCCCAATAGATCAGTAAGTAGATCCTTCCAGTGATGAGCGGATTGAGTGTGATGACCTAGTCACTGACAGACCTGACGACTGCTTGACCGATTCGACTCGTCCACTGGGGAGTGCCCGATATTTGGTAGCAGACCCCTGGTGGAGGAGCGCCTGGTATTTGGCGTCAGATCCATGGTACTCGATAGGAGGAGTACCTCTTTAGGCTATTTGTGGAGGCGTCTGATATTTGGCAGCAGACCCACAGTGGATAGAGCAACCAGTACTTTGCAACAGACCCGTGATACTCCATAGGAGGAGTACCTCAGCACTCCAAGATTAGTGAGAAGCACCTCGGTGTCCTGCCAGTCCAACTGTACTCGATATAGGAGGAGTTCTCTATTAGCCTTGGTTTCAATAATGGAAATTAAGGTTTGAGCAGAGTAAATGACCAATTTGTTTTCCTCATGATTGAGATGGGTTACTGGATAACATAGGTATATGTATGGTTATATACCTAAGTATGGTTATATGTTGAGTCATACTTTGTAGTTTTTCCTTCTTCATTTTTGTTAGACCTTGACTGTCACATGGTCCCTACTGAGTATCATTATACTCAACCCATCATGGGCTATACCCACACCTCGTTTTGTTGGATGTAGACGATGAACAACACTGACCAAGGTGGAGTGTACGAGGAATGGATGGTACCTGGAGGTGGACTTCATGACGTGACGGTACCCAGAGGAGACGGAAGGATGTGGAGCACTGAGGAGGATATCTATACATACCCTTTAGCTAAAATCTATGGTGGATGATCCATGAGATGCTAGAAACCATCCAGCAGTTTGTCATTTAGTTGTACCTATTTTTCTTTTCCTTGTACATTAATATTGGGCTAGTATTTCCAACCCCTTTTACATTCTATCACCTCTTCTGTATTCAGTTTTGCGTAGTGTTTTTCTTCCAGTTGTGCACTCTAATTCTGTGTGTTTACTTTTTATAAAGGCAATGGATTCCCATGGTAGGGAATTAGCTGTTGGTGCTAGTCCATAGCCCCTAGACTATGGAAGGTGGGCTTGGGGTAGTCACGGCATGGGCCTCGAGGACGGGTCGTGAAAAATACATGGGAATAGAATCGGGGATGCCCAGGGAGAAACACTAGGCCGGATGAATCCCTTCCCCTATAAGTCTTCAAGCTAACCAAGGGAGGTTGCATTTCCTGTGGGAATTTTTTTAATACATGGGAATTTTACGAGTCCGCAGTTTCTGACGATGCTTGATTTTAAGGCCCAGTGTTCCTAAAATCAACTTCTTAAATTTTGTTCAGGTACGTTCAGTAAATGTATGATCAGATTTTATATCTTTTGAACCAGTGTTCAGAACTGAAATCCAAGGGCACCATTGAACTCGCTACGTCAGTGATTTCATAGTGAGACCTTCACCGTAGTTGCATTCTAACGAGAGTGGAAGATAGTTTTTGGGATTTTATATAAAAATTAAATAAAAATATGACTTAACTTATTTTTATTTTTTGGTGGATAAAACCTCCAAGTGGAAGTTAGTGGTGGGTGCTACCCACAAATAACCTCACTTGGGAGGATTTTATTCAGTGGGGTCCACAAGAGTTTCTTAACTCTTCTAACTCCAAATTAATTTTGGAACACCTCTATCCCCCTATTTATGTGGGTTAAACTCTCCACCTTCCCCCAATACTTTAATGTTCCAACTCTCTCGAAATTAATTAATTAAACCCTTGCAATTAATTAATTTGCTCCTTTTTGAATTCTTTGAATTAATTATGCCAACATTATAATATGTGATGTATTATTATGGTGTGGGGTTGGCATAATCCTTATTGGGAGAATTATGGAGAGGAATAGCCTTTGGGATCATTGAGAGGACTTTATCCTCTCAACAAAGAACGCATGGAACACTCCTTCCACCGAAGAACGATGAGCATCGTCTTCTCCCTCTTCGACCGAAGAATGTTGAGGAAACACCACCACCCACGAAGAACACTGATTCCATCATTGGATTCTTATTTACTGATGTCAAAAAAATTATGCCACCTTTTCCCGCAACTTCATCAACGAACAATCGTCAAGAAAGTTAGGGGTTATTATTTTAAGTTTGAATTTTACCCTCAAAACCCCGTTGAATGTTGTGTGCTTTGAGAACAGAATGATATCACTGTAATGAAGAGGTTTCAGAACGCATGAACATGGCCCAACCCTCCTCTTTGGTTTTTTCTTGTTCATTTATGATCAATGCAGCACACACATCGACCAACAACGAGCCAGACGTGAAGAAAGCTGGCGGCACAAGGCCGTTGGGTCGCCATAAGGGCGCATCACCACCGTGCCACGCAAAGAACCGAGTCACAACCAGGAAGGCCATGACGGTGCTGGAGGGGCGTGGTGCCATCACACCGCGTTGGAAGAAAGGGCCTCGGCGATTAGACGGCAGGGCGACACCGTCGCGCTGCACGGAGCAGTAGGGAGCCATAGCCAGGGCAGGCCGCGGCGAAGGGGTGCGGCGCCGGCGCACCACGATGGTGGTGTAGGACAGCAGCAATAGGGCACAGTGGACATGAGAGGGCGGCCGGTTGAGCCGGCTGCCAGTGCGCTCTACAAGCGCGACCCTTTGGGTCATATGGTTACCAGGGGCCAGCACCTCACACCGGCCGTTTTGGACAAAGGGGGGCACAACACCCCCCTTTCACGCATGGCCAGCCCGGCCACGTGGGCTGGCCTGTGAAGCCACAGGGACCATCCAGCCAGGCCACGCAGGCCACTACCTGGACACGCGGGCCGCCACTAAGCCACGCGGGTCGTCGGGCTTGGCGGCTTTCGGGCCGCGCCACCATGCGGGCCGGGCCTTTTCTAGTCGGGCCTCCCCCACGAGCTGTGTCGTACCTTCAGGTCAGGCCGCTCCTTCGAGCTGGGCCACCCCTTTGGGCCGGGTCAGATTCTTGGAATGGGTCGGGTTGGTCCAACTGGGTCAGACCAGACAAGAATCCTTCAGACCAGTTTTCACCTTTTCTCCCATATCATGGGTTACGGGCATCCGTATGACAATCCATCAGCAATGAAGATTTTTCTTGGAACGATGCCTCCCCTTTGAGAATATCCTATGGGATTTCAGGGTATAGTTCAGATACGGTTAGGTTGGTTCTTACACAAAACAAATCGGGCCCCATTAATAAAAGGCTTATAACTCATAGACCGGGCGTCCGATTAACACGTCGTCTATTGAGTTGATACCCCTATGGTGTTCCAGACAGTTGAGATACTTCCATGTGAGACTTCATGACCCTTAGAGTATCTAACAGTAGCTCGTGGAGTGAATCCTATAGGAAATGAGCATGCAGAGTGCAAAGACCTTGTAGCTGACAGACCTGACGACTACTTGACCGATTCGACTCAGAGTCATTCGACTAGCCCAGTGGGGAGCACCGGGTATTTGGCAAAAAACACATTGCAGATGGAGCACCTGGTAGTTGGCAGTAGACCTGCGGTACTCGATAGGAGGATTACCTCTATAGGCTTTTAGGGGGAGCTTCCGGTATTTGGCGGCCGACCCACAGTGGATGGAGCACCCGGTATTTTGCACCAGACCCACGGTACTCGACAGGAGGAGTACGTCAGCAGTACAAGGTTAGTGAGAAGCTCCTTGGTGTTGCAACATCACCACTGTACATGACACAAGAGGATTTCTCCAGTAGTTGTGGTTTCGATAATAAAAATTGTAGTTTGAGCGGATCAATGACCTTTGTGTTTTCCAAATGATTGAGATGGGTTACCTGATAACTTAGGTATATATATGAGCGTATACCTATGTAATGGTTATTCATTTATTTCATACTTCATGTTTTATCCTTGTTGGATTTTGTGAAACCTTGAGGGTCTCGGGGTCCCTACTGAGTATCGTTATACTCACCCCTGCATGGGCTATGCCCGTACCTTGTTGTGTTTGATGCAGACGATGAACAACGCTGACCGAGTCCGAGAGCGCCAGGACTGGATGACACCCGGAGGATGACCTTATGACGTATCGGTATATGGTGGAGTCTGAAGGATATGGAGTGTTTTGGAGGCCATCTGTACCTACCCTTCAGTTTGGAACCCCGGAGGACGATCCATGGGTTGTTTTCACCTTTCAGTTGTTTGTCCCTTTTAATTTGTACTTGCTTTTAGTTGTATTTTTACTTTATAGTTTGGCTTGTTTTCTGTTCCCCCATTACTTTCAGTTCACTTGTTATATAGATTTTACTCAGTGTTTGCATCCGCTTGTTCTCTGGTCATTTGTGTTTAAGATTTATAAAGAAAATTCCATCACAGGTTTAGGGAATTATGCCTTTGGTGCTAGTCCCCAGCCCCTGGCCTATGGAAGTTGGGTTTGGGGTAGTCATGATAAGGGCCCCGGGGGACGGGTCGTGACAAATAGTATCAATGCTGTAATTACCTAAAACTGGAAAGGAATTTACTTTATAAATCATAAATACACACAACCAGAGAACAAGCGGAAGAAAAAACTAAGTAAAAGCTGTATAACAAGTGTTCTGAAAGTAATGGGGGCCAGAATAGAAGCCCAATTGTAAAGTAAAAATACATCTGAAAGCATGTACCACTGAAAAGGGACAAACAACTGAAAGGTTAAAACTACTCCTGGATCATCCTCCGGGGTTCCTACCTGAAGGGTAGGTACAGATGGCCTCCACAGCACTCCACGTCCATCAGACTCCACCGTGTACCAATACGTCGTAAGGTTCTCCTTCGGGTACCATCCAGTCCGGGTGCTCTCAGCCTCGGTCAGCGCTGTCCATCGTCTGCATCCAACACAATGAGGTGCGGGCATAGCTTGTGCAGGGGTGAGTATAACGATACTCAGTAGGGACCCCGAGACCCTAAAGGTCTCAAAAAATTCAACAATGATAAACCCTGAATTATAAAATCAATGGATAACTGTTACTTAGGTATATGCCCATAAATATACCTAAGTTACCAAGTATCCCATCTCGATCATGAGGAAAACACAAAGGTCACTGACTCAGCTCAAACCATGATTTTCATTATCAAAACCAAGGCTACTAGAGAACTCCTCCTCTATCGAGTAAAGTGGGCTTATCGTGACACTGAGGTGCTTCTCACTAACATTGGACTGCTGAGGTACTCCACCTATCGAGTACCGTGGGTCAGCTACCAAATACCGGGCACTCCATCCACTATGGGTCTGCCGCCAAATACCGGGCGCTCCCCCTAATAGCCTACAGATGTACACCTCATGTCGAGTATTATGGGTCTACTTTCAACTACCAGGTGCTCTGTACGCCATGTGTCTGCCGCCAAATACCGGGCACTCCCCACTTGGCTAGTCGAATCACTCTGAGTCTAATCAGTCAAGCAGTCGTCAGTTCTGTCAGCTACTAGGTCTCCGTACAAAAAAAATTCCATGGGAAATACGGGTATTTAAATTCTCCCCACCTCAGGGATCTACGTACCATTAATCTATAACTCAAACTAAGAGAACAAATGGGGGTACTGAGAATGCATCTAAGCCTTTCGCTCCCATGTACTCTCCAGGAGGTTCCAGTGCTGCCAACGAACGCACACCCAAGGTATCGACTGTCCATGTTGGACCCGCTCTTGTCAATCCTCAATATCTACTAGAACCTCCGTGAAAGTAACCCCAACAACGATGTCAAACTCTCCATGGTCGATGATTTGGTAAGGGTCATGCACATATCTCTTTAACTAAGATACATGGAAGATATCGTTCACCTGGTGCAATTGAGGTGGAAGAGCTAAGTGGTAAGCCACCATGCCTACTCTACTAAGGACCTGGAAAGGTCCAATTAATCACAGAGATAACTTGCCACCTCGGACATATCTATGTAGACCTCGTCGAGGTGAGACCCATAGGAAGACGTGGTCGCCATCCTCGAACTCCAGAGGTCTCCCTCTCCTGTCAGCAAAAGATTCTGCCTAGTCTGCGCAGTCTTCATCCACTCTGGGATGATCTGCACCTTCTTGGTGGTAGCCCGTACCATCTCTGGTCCCACTAGTTTTGACTCCCCTGGGTGTGTCCAACATAGTGGTGATCTGCAAGGTTATCCGTACAACACCTCAAAATGTGCCATATTGATGGTGGGGTGATAACTATTGTTGTAGGAAAACTCGACCAAAGGGAAGTGATCCTCCCTGCTATGACCAAATTTGAGGATTCATGCATGTAGCATGTCCTTGAGGGTCTGGATGGTCTTCTCGGTCTGACCATCCATCTGAGGATGGAAGGCGATGCATAAATGAAGTTGTGTCCTAAAATCTTCCTGCAACCCCTCCGATAGCCGGGAAGTAAATCATGTGTCACGGTCGGGGACAATAAAAGATCAGAGCCTGCATCATGACTATGCCAAGCCTGCCTTCTATAGGCCAGGGGATGGGGACTAGCACCAAAGGTGTAATTCCTTAAAACTGGGAATTCATTGCCTTTATAAATCGTAAACACACACAACTAGAGAACAAGAAGAAGAAAACACTAAGTAAAAGATGTATAACAAGTGAAATGAAAGTAATGTGGGCCAGAATTCAAGCCCAACTGTAATGTACAGATACAAATAAAATCAAGTACAACTGAAAAGGGACAAATAGGTGAAAGGTGAAAACAACTCTTGGATCACCCTCTGGGGTTCATTCCAGAAGGGTAGGTACAAATGGACTCCACAGTAATCCATGTCTGTCCGACTCCACCGTTCCCTGATACGTCCTAAGGTCCTCCTCCGGGTACCGTCCAGTCGCAGTGCTCATGGCCTCTGTCAGCTAAGTCTGTCGTCTGCATCCAACACAACAAGGTGCGGCCATAGCCTATGCATGGGTGAGTATAATGATACTCAGTAGGGACCCTGATACTTTCAAGGTCTCAAAAAATCCAAAAAGTATAAACCAAGAAGTATGAAATCAATGGATAACCATTACTTAGGTACATGCATATACATATACCTAAGTTATCAAGTAACCCATATCAATCATGAAGAAAACACAAAGGTCATTGACTCAGATCAAACAAGTATTTTCATTATCGAAACCACAGCTGCTGGAGAACTCCTCCTCTGTTGAGTATAGTGGGCCGGTTGCAACACCGAGGCGCTTCTCACTAACCTTTGATTGATGAAGTACTCCTCCTGTCGAGTATTGTGGGTCTGCTGCCAAATACCGGGTGCTCTGTCCGCTGTGGGTCTGCAGCTAAATACTAGTCACTCCCCCTAATATCCTACAGTGGTACTCCTCTTGTCATGTACCACGGGTCTTCTTCAAACTACCAGGCCATCCTTCCCCCATGGGTTAGCCGCCATATTCCGGGAACTCCCCACTGGGATAGCCGAATACCTCCGAGTCAAATCGGTCAAGTAGTCATCAGGCCTTTCTCCTACTAGGTCTCCGCACTCTACCTCCTCATTTTCAGAAGGATCTGCTCCACGAGCTACTGGTCGATACTCAAAGTGTCACAAAGTCTCACGTGGAAGTATCTCAAAGATCCACCACGTCATAAGGGTCTCAACGCAACAGACATCGCGTCAATCAGACGCTCGGTCTGTGAGTTATTAGCCTTTTAGTCCCAGGGGCCCGGTTGGTTTCATGCACAAACCAAACTGACCATATCTCAAATATACCAAAAAATCTCGTGGGGTATTTTTAAAGGGACAAATTCATTACATGAAAAATTGGAGCCGCTGACGTTTCGTCAAACGGACGCTCGTAGCCCATGATATGGGTGAAAAGGTGAAAATGGGTCTGAATGGTTCGGGTCCGGTTTGAACCGGTGGGACCGACCCAACCCAGTCCATGAATATGACCTATCCCAAAGGTGGCCCAGCCCGAAAGAGCGTCCTGACTCGAAGGTACGACCCGGACCATGGGGGCGGCCGGGCCCAAAACGGTCTGGCCTGAAGGGTGGCCAGACCCGAAAGCGGCCTAGCCCGAAGGGTGGCCCGACACGATGGCATGCGTGTCCTGGTGGTGGCCTGCATGGCCAGGTGTCCACCCACATGGCCTAGCATGTAGGCGGCCCACATGACAGGCAGGCCGGTCCGCGTGGCCTGGCGGGCCGGCCCGTGCGGCCCGTCCGGCCACGTATGGAAGGGGTGTGTTGCACCCCCCTTTGTCTGAAACGACTAAAGTGAGGCATGGACGTCCAGCTCTACCGGCCACCCTCTCCTATCTGCCACGCCCTGTGGCTGTGGTCCAGAACCACCGGCACAACGCGACGGTGTTGCGTCCCTTCACCGCGGCCCGCCCTGGCCGCGACTCCCTACTACTCCACGCGGCGCGACGACGTCGCACCTCCGTCCGACCACCGTAGACCTCCTGGCCGCGACCCTTTCTTCCAGCGCTGTGCGATGGCACCGTTCACCTCTGGTACCCCCATGGCCCACCCGGTCGCGACTCGGTTCTTTGCGCGGCATGGCGGTGTCGCGCTCTTGTGGCGACTCGGCGGCCTTGCGCCCCTGGATTTCTTCACGGCTGGCTCGTTTTCGGTCGCCACATGTACTGCCTCCATCATGAACGAACAAGAACAAACTAAAGGGGAGGGTCATGATGTATTCGTGCGGTCAGGACCCTCCTCGTTATGGTGATATCATTCAGTTCTCAAAGCACACAACATACGACGGGTTATGGAGGGTAAAATTCAAATGTAAAAAAATAATCCCTACCATGATTGATGATTGTTTATTGAAGAAGTCACGGTAAAAGGTTACATTGATTCATTGACGTCGGGAAATATGAAGCTGAGGATGGTGTCAGCATTCTTCGTGGGCGGTGGTGTTTCCTCAACTTGCTCCGGTTGAAGAGGGAGAAGACGGTGCTCGTCGTTCTTTGGTGGAAGGAGTGTTCTTCGTGTTCTTCGTTGAGAGGATGAAGTCCTCTCAATTCTCCTAAAGGCTCTTCCTCTATTTAATTCTCCCAAAAAGGATTATGCTAACCCCGCCATAATAATACATCACATATTATAATGTTGGCATAATGAATTGAAATAATTAAAAAAGGATCTAATTAATTAATTGTAAGGGTTTAATTAATTAATTGTGAGAGAGTTGGCACATTAAAGTATTGGGGGAAGGTGGAGAGTTTAACCCACATAAATGGGGGGTTGGTTGTGTTCCAAATTTAATGCGGAGTTAGAAGAGTTAAGAAACTCGTGTGCGCCCCACTAAAAAAATCCTCCCAAGGGAGGTTCTGTGCGGGTGTCCCCCACTACTAAACTCCACTTGGAGGTTTTATCCTCCATAAAATAAATATAACTTAAGTCTTATTTTTATTTAATTTTTATTTAAAACCCCAAAAACTATCTTCCACTCTCGTTAAAACGCAACTGCAGTGAAGCTATCACTAAGCAATCACCAACGATGCGAGTTCAACAGTGCCCTCGAATTTCAGTTCCGATCACCCTCTCAAAAGATATAAAATCCTTCTTGTATGTTTACTGAATGTACCAGAACAAAACTTCAGAAATTGATTCCAGGCACACCGGGGCTTGGAATCATGCGCCTTCAGAAACTACAGACTCGTAAAATTCCCATGTATTAAAAAAACAAAATTTCCTTGGGAAATATGGGTCTTTACATTCTCCCCACCATAGGAATTTACGTCTCCTTAAGATATTACGCGAACTAAGGAAACAAATGGGGGTACTGAGAACGCATCTTAGTCTTCCGCTCCCATTTTATCTCCTGGAGGTTCCAGTGTAGCCAATGAACGCGCACCAGAGGTATCAAACATCCATGTAGGGCCTGATCCTGTCGATCCTCAATCTCTACTATAACCTCCGTGAATTTCTCCCCAACATCGATGTCCATCTCTCCATGGTCGATGATGTGGGAAGGGTCATTCACGTATCTCCTCAAATAAGATACGTGGAAGACATCGTGCACCCGATGCAACTGAGGTGGAAGAGCTAAGCAGTAAACCCCCTCACCTACTCTGGTGAGGACGTGTAAAGGTCCAATGAATCGCGGAGATAACTTCCCACCTTGGCCAAATGTCCGTAGACCTCGTCGAGGTGAGACCAGTAGGAAGATGTGGTCGCCATCCATGAACTCCAGAGGTCTCTGTCTCCTGTCAGCATAAGACTTCTGCCTACTCTGTCCAGTCTTAATCCACTCCTGGATGATCTGCACCTTCTCCATGGTAGCCCGTACAATCTCTAGTCCTGCTAGTGCTGACTCCCATGGGTCTATTTAGCACAGTGGCAATCTGCAAGGTTGTCCTTACAACGCCTCAAATGGTGTCAAACTGATGATAGAGTGACAACTCTTATTGTAGGAAAACTCCACCAAAGGCAAGTGATCTTCCCAGCTACGACCGAAGTCAATGATTCATGAACGTAGTATGTCCTCGAGGGTCTGGATGGTCCTCTCAGTATGACCATCCGTCTAAGGATGGAAGGTGGTGATCAAGTGAAGTTGTGTCCCGAAAGCATCCTACAACCCCTTCCATAACCAGGAAGTAAATCATGCATCACGTTCAGAGACAATAGAAGATGGTAATCCATGTTAATGAACAATCACTTGCATATAGAGGCATCCTATGTTCTCCACTGAGACCTGCTCTCTGATCGGTAGGAAATGGGATGAAATAGTGAGTCAATCGACAATCAGACAAATGGAGTTGTGACCCAGATATGTTTGTGGAAGACCCGTCATGAAGTCCATGTATATCCCATACCACTTCCACTATGGGACCTCTAAGGACTGGACAATTCTTGTGGGTACCTGGTGCTCCGCCTTCAGTTGCTGACAAGAGAGACATCGTGAGACAAACTCTGTTACCGCCTTCTTCATACATGGCCACAAATTTTTCATCGATGGTCCTGGTACATCTTGCCACCTCTAGGTGTACTGATAGAGAGGAAGTGTGGAACTCCCTCAACACATCCCCTTGAAGTGCTACAATGGTATGTCCTCTGTAGAGGATGACGTGTTCCCCACCTTTAGAAAATCCATCTGGTGCCTACCCTGTGGATATCTGAGCACACCTTGTCTCATAGTTAGTGTCACCACGCTGCGCCTCCCTAACACATTGAAGAAGTGGATGAGTGACATTAAGAGACTGAAGAAAGGATTCTCCAACTCTATCCACAAAGGATATCTATAAGGCTGCCAACTTCTCTATCACCTCTCCTAGTTGCTGAATGCCAGTCCTCCAGCTGAGCGCATCAATAACAACATTCCCCTTCCCAGGAGTATAGAGTATCTTGAATTCATAGTCCTGGAGGAACTCAAGAAATCTTCGCTGAATCAGGTTTAGGTCCTTCTGGGAGAAGATATACCTGAGACTCTTGTGATCAGAGTACACAGTAAAATGTTCACCCATCAGATAGTGCCGCCACATCATCATGGCAAAAATCACTACTGCTAACTCTAGGTAATGGGTATCATAGTTCTACTCATGCTATCTCATCTACTGAGAACCATACGCGATCACAGCTCACTCCTGCATCAGGACACAACCGAGTCTGGTCCCTGACGCATCGCAGTAGACTATGTACCCTACACCTTCCTCTGGAATCCTTAATATGGGGGCACTATTCAGCCGCTGCCTCAGCTTCTGAAAGCTCTCCTGGCATCTAACAAACCACAGGAAGGGTTTCCCCTTCTTTATCAAGGCTGAAAGTGGTGCTGTGACTCTTGAGAAGTCTGAAACGAATCTCTGATAGTATCTATCCAAGCCCAGGAAACTCCAAACCTCTGTCACACTCCTGGGTGGCTCCCAAGCAAGCAATGCCTCAATATTTGCTAGATCCACTGCAACTCCAGCCTCCGAGATGACGTACCCAAAAAAGTGAACCTCTCGAATCCAAAATAGGAACTTTTAGAGCTTACCATAAAGCTACTGCTCTCGGAGTGTGTCTAGTACTACCTGAAAATTTTAAGCATACTCCTCCTTAGTAGTCGAGTAGATCAGTATGTCGTCAATGAAGAATATGAAAAAGAGATAGGGGTATGGCTGGAATATCCTGTTAATGAGACTCATGACCACTACTGGAGAATTGGTTACGCCGAAGGGTATTACCAAAAACTCATAGTGGCTGTAAGAACACCTGAAGGCCATCTTCTGCACATCATCATCTCGAAATCTGAGCTAGTGATAGCCTAATATATTGTATATCATCAAGAACCATAGTGATCTCTTTAGATGATCAAATAGTTTATCAATCCTATAGAGTGGGTACTTGTGAATCATTGTCACCTAGTTCAGGTGACAGCAGTTGACACAATGCCTCATTCTCCCATCCACCTTCTTAGCGAATAGAATTAGGGATTCCTAGGGAGAAACAATGGGATAGATGAATCCCTTCCCCTACAAGTCCTCAAGCTATACCCATAGCTCGCGAAGCACAACTAGAGACATCCTATATGATGGATCAGATATCGGTACCCTCCATGGGTATAGGTCAATGTAGAATTCCACCTCTCTGTGAGGAGCTAGTCGTGGAAAATCATCAGGGAAAACATCCACATACTGGTCCGCCACTACTGGATAAGTCAGACTCTCCACATCTATTACTCTGAGGGTAAGTCAAGACAACAAGCGAGTTATCAGCTGCACCATCCTCCGAGTAAGTCTTTCCTGCGCTGCAATGGTTCCCTTCTTGCCGGTGAAGGTGAACCTTATCCCATCCAATCAGAGACACCACACTTTGCACCTAATACAGTCGATCTGAGCATGGACTGTAGATAAACAGTCCATACACAAGATGAAATTGTTAGGCATCGATGCCCCAAAGAGGAGATCCCAGCCAAATTTCTCACCTCATAGAGTAAGATCACACTGCCGACACCAGTGTGTAATCGTTGAGTCTACTCTCGTATGATTGTCTAGCTGTAAGGATAGAGCCAACGGCTCCATCAGAATCTCTGAGCTCCGAACGGGGGCAGTGGCAATGAAAGAGTGTCTGGAACCCGTGTCTATGAGAAATGCATCTAATGTGGAGTAGAAACAGATCGTACCTCGTATCATCTCTGAAGCTCCATGGTCATAGGCCTCAACTGCCAGAACATGAGTTCTCCTCTATCCACCAGATCACTGCGGTCGGGGTGGACCTCCTGGTGGTGGTGGCGGTAGCACATCGTATCGTTGTCCACTGCCAGCTGCACGTCCAGCTCATCTTCCGTGTCCGCCTCTATCCTGCAGACTACCTCGATCGAACCTCTTCCTCTACAGGGGAGGTCCCTCAACTGTCTGTTGATCATCAGTACGACGGGTCAGATAGTCACGAGCCATGTGACCAAGCCCGCCACAGGAGTAACACTATTCTCTCATGGAATATCTGGCTCTATCTCCACTCTGGGTGCCCCGCACAACTGATTCTGAGTTGTGATGTCGACCACCTGTGGGCATGTTCCTCTTGGACCTCTGCGTCAACTGTCTACTGCCAGCTGTAGAAGACTCTGCTACGTGTCGGCTAGTGTTGGGTCTCGCTGCTGGAGACCGCTCAGCAATGAAAATCTACACTAAGAAGGATCTCTCCAATTTGTCACGAACCATCCCCCGGGGCCCTTATCGTGACTACCCCATGCCCGCATTCCATAGGCCAGGGGATGGAGACAAGAACTAAAGGAATAATTCCCTAATACTAGGAAGGCATTGCCTTTATAAAGTGTAAACAAACACAACCAGAGATCAAGCGGAAGAAAACACTAAGTAAAAGTTGTATGAAAAGTGTACTTAATGTAATGGGGGGAAAGAATACAAGACCAACTGTAAAGTAGAAATACAACTGAATGTAAGACCAACTGAAAATAGACAAACAACTGAAAGGTGAAAACCTCTCCTAGATCGTCCTTCGGGGTTCCTACCAGAGGGGTAGGTATAGATGGCCTCCACAACATGCCACATCCGTCAGACTCCACCATGTATGGATACATCGTAAGTTCCTCATCCAGGTACCGTCCAGTCCTGGCGCTCCTGACCTCCATCATCGTTGTCCGTCGTCTGCAACCAATACAACGAGATGCGGGAATAGCCCATGCATGGGTGAGTACAATGATACTCAGTAGGAACCCCGAGACCCTCAAGGTCTCACAAAATATAACAAGGATAAACCACAAAGTATGAAATGAACAGATAACCATTACATAGGTATGTGCCCATACATATACCAAAGTTATCAAGTAGCCCATCTCAATCATGAAGAAACACAAAGGTCACCAACTCAGCTCAAACTAGGATTTTATTTATTGAAACCAGTGATTCGGAAGAACTCATCCTCTGTCGAGTATAGTGGGATTTTCATGACATCGAGGCGCTTCTCACTAACCTTGGACTGTTGAGGTACTCTTCCGGTCGAGTACCGCGGGTCTGCTGCCAAAGACCGGGTGCTCTATCCATTGCGGGTATACCACCAAATACCAGGCCCTACCCCTAATAGCCTATATAGGTACTCCTCCTGTAGAATATAGTAGGTTTTCTGACAACTACCAGACGCTCCGTCTTCCAATGTTCTACCGCTAAATACCGGGCTCTCCCCACTGGGCTAGTCGAATCACGCCAAGTCGAGTTGGTCAAGAATTCGTCAGGTCTGTCAGCTACTAGGTCTTCGCACTCTGCCTGCTTGTTTCTAGGATGATCCGCTCCATGAGCTACTAGGAAAAACTCCAACTATCAGGAAGTCTCACGTAAAAGTATTTGAAAGGTCTTCCACGTCATAGGGGTCTCAATGCAACAGACGGTATGTCAATCGGATGCTCGGTCTGTGAGTTATTTTCTTTTTAGTCTCTGGGGCCCGGTTGGTTTCATGTATGAACCAAACTGACCATATCTCAACTATACTCCGAACTCTCATGGATTATTCTACAAGGGACAGCTTTGTTCCATGAATATTCACACCACTAACGGTTCTTCAAATAGATGCTCGTAGCCCATGATATGGGTGAAAAGGTGAAATTGGGTTTGATGGGTTCGAGTTCGGTCTGACCTAGTTGGACCGACCCGACCCGGTCCATGAATCTGACCCGGCCCAAAGAGGCAGCCCAACCTAAAAAAGTGGCCCAACCCGAAGATACAACCTGACCCATGTGGGAGGCCCGGCCCGAAAACGGCCCGTCCCGAAGGGTGGCCCGACCTAAAAGAAGCCCGGCCCAAAGGGTGGCCAGACCTGAAGGGATGACCCAGCCTGACAGCCCGCATAGCCTGGTAGTGTCCCGCATGGCCCAGCGGCGGCCCATGGGACCGGGCCCACTGGCTGCCCGCGTGGCCTGGCTGGCCGGTCCTCGTGGCTTGGCGGGGCAGCCCGCGTGGCCTGTCTGGCGACACGTGGAAGGGGGTGCTACGCCCCCTTGGTTCAAAATAGCCGGTGTGAGGTGCCGACCCTTGGTAATTGTGGGACCCTAAGAGTCCCGCCTGCAGTGCGCACCCGCAGCTGGCTCAGCCGTCCGCCCTCTCTTTTCTGCCGTGGCCTATGGTCGCAGACCTGCAACACCGGCGTGGCGGGATGACACCACACCACCGTCCAACCGCTGCAGCCCGCATGGCCCCAACTTGCTTCTTTGAGTGGCACGGCGGTGTCGCGCCCTTGTGGAGACCCGGCGGCCTTGCGCCGCCGACTTTCTTCACGGCCGGCTCGTTGTCAGTCACTGCGTGTACCGCCTTCATCATCAACAAACAAGAACAAACCAAACGAGAGGGTCGGGCCATGTTCGTGTAGTACGAACCCTCTTCATTACAGTGATATCATTCAGTTCTCAAAGCACACAACATACAACTGGGTACATAGGGTAAAATTCAAACGTAAAAAAATAATAACCCATACCTTGCTTGATAATTGTTCATTGATGAAGTCGCGGGAAAAGGCGATGTTGTTTCGTTGACGTCGGGAAAGAAAAAGCCGGGAATGGCATCAACATTCTTCGTGGGTGGCAGTGTTTCCTCAACTTGCTCCAATTGAAGATGGAGAAGACAGTGCTGGTTGTTCTTCGGTGGAAGGAGCGTTCTTCAAGTTCTTCATTGAGAGGATGATTTCCTCTCAATTCTCCCAAAGGCTCTTCCTCTCCTTAATTCTCCCAAAAAGGATTATGCCATCCCCCCACTATAATAATACATCATATATTATAATGTTGGCATAATGAATTCAATGAATTCAAAAAGGTTCTGATTAATTAATTGGAAGGGTTTAATTAATTAATTGTGAGAGAGTTGGCACATTAATGTATTGGCGGTAGGTGGAGAGTTTAACCCACATAAATGGGGGGTTATAGGTGTTCCAAAATTAATGGTGAGTAAAAAGAGTTAAGAAACTTGTGTGGGACCCACTGAATTAAATCCTCCAAAGAAAGGTTATGTGCGGGTGGCCCCCACCACTAACCTCCACTTGGAGGTTGTATCCACTATAAAATAAAAATAAGTTATGTACTATTTTTATTTTAAAACCCCAAAAACTATCATCCACTCTCGTTAAAATGTAACTGCAGTGAAGGTCTCACTAAGAAATCACAGATGCTGTGAGTTCAACGGTGCTGTCTGATTTTAGTTCCGAGTACCGGTTCAAAAGATATAAAATCCCACTCGTACTTTTACTAAACATACCTGAAAAAAACTTCAGAAATTGATTTCGGGAACACCGGGCCACGGAATCAAGCACCGTTCGAAACTGTGGACTCATAATATTCCGTTGTATTAAAAAAATATTTCATGGAAAACACGGGTCCTTACATTCTCCCCACCTCAGGGCTTTACATCCCCATAGGATATAACTCGAACTAAGGGAACAAATGGGGGTACTGAGCATGAATATGAGCCTCCTGCTCCCATGTGCTCTCCTGGAGGTTCCCGTACTACCAACAAACACACACCAGAGGTATCGACCATCCACGTAGGACCCACTCCTGTCAATCCTCAATCTCCACTATAACCTCTGTGAAAGTCGCCCTAACATCGATTTCCAGCTCTCCATAGTCAATGATGTGGGAAGGGTCATGCACGTATCTTCTCAGCTGACCACGCGGGCCGCCACCAGGCCATGCGGGCTGCCGGGTCGGGCCGCTCCTTCGGGACGGGCTGCCCCCACAGGATGGGCCATACCTTCGGGCTGGGCCACGCCTTCGGGAGAGGCCGCCCCTTCGGGCCGGGTCATATTCATGGACCGGTTCGGGTCGGCCCCACTAGGTCTAACCTAACCCAAACCCGTCAGACCTGTTTTCACCTTTTCTCCCATATCATGGGCTACGGGCATCCATGTGACGAACCGTCAGTGGAATAGATTTTTCTTGGAATGAAGCCATCCCATTGAGAATACCCCGTGGGAGTTCGGGGTATAGCTGAGATACAGTCAGGTTGGTTCGTGCACAAAACCAACCGGGCCCCAGGGGACTAAAAGGCTAATAACTCACAGACCAGGCGTCCGATTGACACGTCGTCTGTTGAGTTGAGACCCCTATGACATGGAGGACCTTTGAGATACTTCTACGTGAGTTTTCCTGAAACTTATAGTATCGACAAGTAGCTCAGGGATAGGATCCTTCTGGAAACGAGCAGACAGAGTACAAATACCTAGTAGCTGACAGTCCTGATGACTGCTTGACTGATTCGACTCAGAGTGATTTGACTAGACCAGTGGGGAGAAACTAGTATTTGGCAGTAGACACAAGGCGGATGGAGCACCGAATAGTTCGCATTAGTCGCACGGTACTCGATAGGAGGAGTACCTATGTGGGCCATTAGGGGGAGTGCCTAGTATTTGGAGGTAGACCCACAGCGGATGGAGCACACGATATTTGGCAGCAGACCTGTGGTACTCGACATGAGGAGTACCTCAGCAGTCCAAGGTTAGTGAGAAGCACCTCAGTGTCGCGATAAGCCCACATTACTCGATAGAGGAGGAGTTCTATAGAAGCTGTGGTTTAGATAATGAAAATCTTGGTTTGAGATGAGTCAATGACCTTTGTGTTTTCCTCATGATTGAGATAGTTTACATGATAACTTAGGTATATGCATGGGAATATACCTAAGAAATGGTTATCCGTTGATTTCATACTTCATGGTTTATCCTTGTTGGATTTTGTGAGACCGTGAGGGTATCAGGGTCCCTACTGAGTATCGTTATTCTCACCCTTGTATGTTTTATGCCCGAACTTCGTTGTATTGGATGCAGACGACAGACAACGCTGACGGAGGCCGAGAGCATCATGACTGGACAGTACCCAAAGGAGGACCTTACGATGTATTGGTAAACGGTGGTGTATGATAGATGTGGAGTACTGTGGAGGCCATCTGTACCTAACCTTCAGGTAGGAACCCCGGAGGATGATCTATGATCTATTTTCACCTTTCAGCTGTTTTTCCCTTTTCAGTTGTACTTTCTTTCGGTTGTATTTGTACTTTACAGTTTGGCTTGTATTCTGGACCCCCCATTACTTTTAGTACACTTGTTATACAACATTTACATAGTGTTTTCTTCCTATTGTTCTCTGGTTGTATGTTTTTACGATTTATAAAGTCAATACCTTCCTAGTTTTAGGGAATTACGCCCTTGGTGCTAGTCGCCAGCCCCTGACCTATGGAAGTTGGGCTTGGGGTAGTCACTATATGGGCCCTGGTAGACGAGTCATGACACATTGTATTTGATGGAATTAAAATAAAATACTAAAATATAATTATAATTGTTTTATAGATGTTTTTACTTTTATCAATTAAGATTTAGAGGCTTAAAATAATAATGAATCTGATTTTTTTGATTAAAAACACTAATATATTTTAAAAAGGCGTTTTACCACCTTTTGATGGAGAACCCGTGTTAAATATAGTTTTTGTAAATTAAATATGTTGAAATTTATAAAATAATCTTCTTATTTATAATAAGGATATAAAAACTTACTTTGGGTAAATTTCTGGTATTATTCTGATAAAGTTCATTTTTTAATGAATAGTGAAAAATACTGCATTTGAAGTGAAAACTATATTTTTATCTGATTTATATATATGGTTAGATTATCTTTTTAAATAGTATTAGAGGGTAATTGGAATATATTTTTACCATATAATACAAAGTTTTTCATTAGATTTAATTTCATTTTCAAATTGGACATAACCACATGTCAATCTTTTTGTAGTTTTTACTTCTTAAAAACACGCTTTCTAGTTTTAACAATGAAAATTAATTTTAAATTATTTAATGAAATTTATATGTTTTTAATTTGTTAAAATATAAATAATATTTCAATTAGGAACATCAAAATTATATTTGGGTGAATTTTTGGAATTTTTTTGAGAACGTTCAATTTTATGATGAATAGTGAAAAACACTTCAAAGTAGTAAAAAAATGATTTTTTCATTTATATGATATTATACTACATATGTGAATTGAATTAAGAAAATCAAACATACATGGTTGTCATAAGTATGTAAAATGTGATTCAATAAGATGAAAATAATTTATGGGGAATATTATCTTTAGATTATTATTTACCACAGTTAAAAGTATATTGCATAATTCAATGTAAAAATAATATTATAATAATATAAAAATTCCTTAACACTTGTCCTAATATTATTGGATGAGTCATTTATGACCAATACAATCCTTTTATAGAGCTTCTGGCTTTTGGAAGCCACTTGGGTTAGATAATTACATTAATAACTTTTTATTTAATATAAAAATAACAATATCATAAGCATTTATTGTTTTTCTAAAACAATATTAATGTGGGGTTATATAGATGATAACTTTGACTCTAAATAGTAATTAAAAAGCTATAAAGATTTCATATATCATGGTATTTTATTTATAATATTTAAACATCTAATAAAAATAACTTTTTATGACACAATTATGAAGTAATGATCACCACATTAATAAATGTTTTAAATAAATGAGATTATAAATATTAAAATAAATTTATTTTGAAACTTTTTACGCCATATGCGACTTTTATGAATGATTATTACTTTTTATCTTTGAATTTATGATGGTTTTTAATATTGATCATTTCTTTATGTATTTTAAAAAAGTCATGACATGAATAGTATTTAAAATGACATAATTGTGTTTTTAAATCAATTAATATTTTATTAAATGATAAAATTTTCTTAAAAATACGAGATTCTGAAAAATGATATATATGATGTTACAAATTTAGAACATATTGTTTTTGTGGACGGTGAACAACAGCCTCACATAATGATGATTGTTCAATTATCTCCTACCACCTCTCATGGTGTCCATTATTATGGTATTGAAATTATATATGATATTTATGATATTTATTTTCTCTATAAGATTCTACAATTTTCATTTATAAAATACCTTTATTATTTTCAGGTTGTATAAATACGATAACTTAATTTGAGGATGTGCGAACTACCACCCTCTCAAACTAATATGACTAGTTCATTACATACATAGAACATATAAATGATGGTGTTAATTAAACTATGTAATTTATATAAAATATGATATTATACTTAAATGATAACATATCTATGTATCATTTGCTTTTCATTCCTTTAAATATGAATCATAAATGAAATTAGGGTTCATGAATATATACAACTTATCATCTCCATGAATGGTGAATTTCATTTCTAACATCCAAATGTTATGGAATATTATAAATAAATATATACTAGATATATAAAATATATATGATATATAAATAATTAATATTATTCTATAGATAGTTTAATTTTTACCACATGGACAATTTATAATTATAACATATTCATTTCTTACTGATGTTCCGAATATCAACAAAATGTACGATACGAACTCAAATAATTAACTAATTGTTAAAACAAGGTAATATGTGATATAAATGGAATAATAAACTTTAAAATGGTTCTGATTCATGTAAAAAATAACTTAATTTTATTATTCATGAAATTAAAGTACAAAGGAGTCCAGTCAGACACGTGGTACAAGGCTTTCATTTCACTTTTTATTCCCGTGAGATTCATGCTATATTTGCAACTATTTTCTTTTGTGTGGTGTATGTACTACACATGATTTTATTCCTTGTGTAATATATATCAATATATGGGTATTTAAGTCTTTGTTCTATGATCCTTATTTCATTTGGTATATGTTTCATATCTTACCAAATCAGTAAGGGAAACATTCAGCCTCTTCTTTTAGTAAAAGAATTATTTTTGTTATGTCATTTAATTTCAATTTTCATATGATTTGATTGGTTCTCATATATCTTTATTTATGTAAATTTTATTACCATGTGATGAGAAAATATTTTATCTCTAATCAATTCATTTTCTTAATTTTTATGTGACGTCGTTAGGCTGTCAATATTTTTTAAGGGAACATCTTAACCATATTTCAATTATTTGGATTGATATTATATTTCTGGTACATGACATGAAATGATTATGTGAGAAATAAATTTTTGATGTATTATAATGTATTTATACTTTATTTATGTTTACTTATGGTGAATACACACAATCGAGCTATTTTATTTAAAAAATGATCTTTGTAAGTGAATCTTTAACCCTCATCTTTTAGTCAAGGAGATGATTTATGTGTTGTATTTTAATTTCCATTTTATAATGTTGGGATATGTTCATCTATATACTTATAGCTGTACATTTTATTTCCATGTGATAATAGGCCATTTTATCTCTCATCAACTCATTTTCATAATTTTTACGTGACGTTTTTAGGTTGCTGAATTTTTGTAAGGAAACTTCTTATCCAAATTCCAATTCTTTCGAAAAAAAACATACTCTTCATGATCATGTCATGCTATGAATATGTGTAAATGAACTCTGATTGTTTCAAACATAATATCCCCTTATATTGGGTGTATTTATATTTGTCACACATAATTAAGTAAATGATTTTTCCTTAATCTAATGGTAAAATTATTGTAAGGGACTACATCTCAATCTACTTTCATTAAGGCATACCATGATATTGTGCACCTTTATTATTCTATAAGGTGTATATACAACCATTTTGAAAATTTATATATTCAATTTCTATATTATCATGATATTTAATGTTTTCATTGATGTTATTATTTAATGATTTTTATTCAATAGTTTCTCAAGTTGTAAAAGATTCTTTAACAAAAACATCATTTTAAATGTTTTAATGATTTAATTTTCTAAATCTGTCTCTTTCATGTCCATGTTTTAGAAATGAATTTAAGGATTTATTTATATGGACAAGAGTGGTTTAAAGTGTAAATTATTTTAAAATGATTTAGAGTGGTATGTGACACTTTGATTCAAAACACATCTTTTTGAATTTTTTAAATGAATTTATTATGTCAATATCTTGAACTGATATCTTCTGAATGAAATGTGGAAATGTTATGTTTCCATTATACTTGATTTATGTGTTATGAATTTGTTGTTATTCATGGTCATTGATTACGTATACGGGTGGTTCCGTGATTAATCTAGGTTGGGTGAGACTGAGATATCTCTCCAATGCATTGGGTAACGTGAAGGAGTTAACCCTTAATGTTTATCCTAATAGATTTAGGGAATATACTTCGATGGTAATTCCAAATGTAACTCCTTATATAGTTTTTAAATCTATAATTTATTTATGTTATGAATACCACATGTTACCTTTATGATTAATTTTTTCTATGTGTTATTCATAAATCTTATTATTTCATGAGGTGTGTTAAAGTGCTTATGTTTAGTATATATTGTTGGACTAATGATTTATTTTATTATTTTATAACCCTTAAAAGGGTTTTTTACTCATCACATGATTTTTAAATGTTTTTCATAGTGTATAATGAAGGGTAATAGAATGAATGTATTAAATAATATTTATATCAAGTAATTTTTTCAAGTTTTCATTTAAGAGTTTTTATTTAATGAAAAAAATATATATATTAGAAGTGTCTACATTGTAATCTTTTGAGATGCAATGTAATAGTTTGGCCTAATTCTCTAAAACACTAAACCTGAAAAGATTCTCAATGTTAATTCATGATTTAACTCATGATTTAGTAATGTATTAAGAATGGGGTCTTAATGTTGGTATCAAAGGTATGTTTAGATAACATTAGGGATTAATAGTTTTTGTTGGATACATTGTTAATCGCTATGTTTACCCTTTATGTTAAATTTATATTTTGTAACTTTTTCAGAATAAGGAATGTATGTTACAAATGGAAGGGGGAGGATCTCAAACGATATGGCTATCTCTTCATTATGAGTTTCTTGCAATAATTATTTCAAAGTCATGTCTAGACGATTCTGAAACATTTTATAACATGCAACTCACTTGCATGAAATTGTTTGAGATTTCAAACACCTATACTATACCTTGATACCATCGTAGATCATGGGATGTATTTAATCAAATTATATTTACTCAATATTCTCATATTTTCAACAATGGTAATTATTATCAAGGAATTTTCAAATATATTACCTATTCATATGATTTTGAATCATATTTTTATTTTTTAAAAATGTGCTAAAGGAGACCCTTGTGAAACTTATTTATATTTTCTTTTAAATTGTATTCTTTTGTCACATTCTTATGGTATTTTAAAAGGACCATTGATTAAATGATTGAACACAAACTCAGTCTGATTATTTTATAAAAAGATATTTTTATCAAATGTTTTGAAATTATATTTCATACATGATTATTTTCCTAAATGGATTTTTGTGAACACCCATATGACCCATGTTGTATGATGTGTATTTTGATAACAGAAGAAGGTGATTTGTAAGTATCATGAAAACATTGTTTCAATTCAAGGATCATCTATCTATGCAAACAACATCAAGATGAAACCAGGTGGACCCCATGATCATGGTACAATGTTCTTTCTTTGAGAATATTATTATTTTATGGGGGTAAAAAATGTGTCAATATATATAAGACTTCATGAATTAAGATATTGAGTTCATTTTGAGTTGGGATGAAAATAATAGGAATAATAAAATCATTGATGTTAAATCATGTGGGTGGACATTTTTGAGTTTTATAAAAATATACAACACACAAGATGAGTGACAACATGTCACATCCGGCATGGTTGCAGGAATCGAACACACAACTGAATGGCGACAAGGGTGCATCACCTACCACTAGCATACGTGAAGTCCCTGGTTAGTATGACAAATTATTTTTAGTTAAATCATTATATAGATCATGAATATGTTGATTTTGGGAACTTATGATTTATCAAATATATATTCACAAAATAGGATAATGATTTCATGATTAAGTGATAAATGTTATTTTGGTAGTTATTCTCTCTTTTTGGAACACTATATGCCTAAGGAAAATAAAATAATATGGGATTTTATTATAAGGGTAATGGTTGATTTATATTTTTGGAAGAATCTATGTTTTTATTGTGGACATATATATATTTGAGTTATTTTTGGAAGTTATTAACATATTATAGAAAATATGTGATTAGGTTAATTACTTTTGAGTATGTGACTTTAAGAGTAGTCGATGTTATTTAGAGATAAATGATATGATTTACTATGGAACACTATGTGAATAAATTTTTTTAAGTTTTGACTTTCAATCTTAGATTTGATTATATTTAATGATTTTAAAGACAATTATTTATTGAATTGTCCTAGTTGAACATTTTGAATTTTTTTCAATTTTGGAGATTAAGAGTAGTATTTCTTTTTATATAATATTATCCTTTATCAGAATTATGTGATCTTATACTAACAATTTTGGTTATTTGTTAATGTCTAAATATAGGAGAAATATATAGTTTATATTTTGTGGATTATGTGATTCTCTAGAAGTCGATTCTAGCACTATAGATGTGACCAAGTCATCTTCAACACTCATCATTTAGAGAAAAGATGAGTTTTTGGTAGAAATTTAATAAAGGATGAAGGTTTACTTGTCATGTGAGTATCTTTACTTTTGTTCTTAGTCAATATGATAAATAAATTCTCCAAAGGGAACTTAAAACAAAAAATGATCCACTTTTACTTTTCCTATTGGGGAATCAATGACCATTTAACCCATCAAATGTTTGTGATTGTATAGTCGTTAACATTCTCCAAATTATGTTTTCTATCACTCTCCATCCAAACATGATACTTTTTTTATCTTCCATATGCATCCTTTCAAAAATTGAATCCTAGTATGTGTTATCTCGGATGACCTTTGTACTTTTATTTCATTCTTTTAATGTGATAGTTTGGTTAACACTTTTTCTGAGGTGGTACTTTTAATGAAACTCACAAGCCAAATTTTATGATTTTGAGGATGCAATTCCCTAAATAGGGGAAGGATGAAACATCCCAAGAAAATAAATAATATTCCATTTTCATATTTATTAATATTTCTGAATTAAATATTAATTTTACTTTAAATGGGATGCTATTTCTGAGAGCATACACAACATGAAAAAACAAGTTTCTTTGAAATCTTACGTTTCACACAAATTTGAGTTATTCTGAAAAATAATATAATCTTATTATTATATTAAGTGGTTGTTAACACCTAGAAATTTTATTAGCAGGAATAAAAATAATGTTTAAAATATGATTATAAATGTTTGTTAAATGTTATTACTTTTATCCAATAAGTTCTAGTGGCTTAAAATAAGAATGAATCTAATTTTATGCATGTAAAAATATAATATTTTTTAAAAACTCATTTACCACATTTTGATGGATAAGCCCTTATAAATATTGTTTTTGTAACTATTATATGTTTCTTTTGAAAAGATAAACTTTTTATTTATAATAGGGATATCAAAATTTACTTTGGGTAAATTTTTAGTATTTTTCTGAAAAATTTCATACTTTAATGAATAATGAAAAATACTGCATTTTAAGTCAAAAATATCTTCTCACCTAATTTATTTATATAGTTAGATTATCTTTTTAAATGGTTTTAAAGGGTAATTGGATTATATTTTTACCATTTAATCCAATGTTCTTCATTGAATGTAATTTCACATTGAAATTGGACATAAACACAAGTCAATCTTTTTGTAGTTTTTACTTTTCAAAAATGAAATTTCTGTTTTGGAAAATAGAAATAAATTTTTAATTAATTAATGAAACAAATTTTTTTTTAATTTGGTAAAATAAACATAATTTTTGAATTCAAAATATCAAAATTATTATTGGGTGAATTTTTGGTATTTTTCTGAAAACGTTCAATTTGTGATGAATACTGAAAGACACTACATAATTGTTAAAAACCACCAATTTCATTTAAATGAAATATTACAACTTATGTGAATTTAATTTCAAAAATATAACATAAATGGTTGTAATCAGTAAGTAAAATTTGATTCAATATGATGGAAATGATTTTTTGGGAATAATATTTTTTTATTTTTATTTAACGGAGTTAAAGGTTAACATGGTAATTCAATGTAAAAATAATATTATAATAATATTAAATTACCTTAAAACTTTTCCTAAACTTATTGGATGAGTCATGACCCGCCAATAAAATAATTTGTTAGAACTTTTGGCCTTTTGGAGCCACTTCATTATGATAATTACATTAATAACTTTTTATTTATAGTAAAAATCAAAATACCATAAACTTGTATTATTTTTCTAGAATAATTTTAATTTTGGGTTATATAATTTATATCATTGACTATAAATTTTAATCAGAAATATAAATATATTTCCAACAACATTTAATTTAATTATAATTTTTAGATATCATATAAATAAATTTATTTATGACACAATGATGATGTAATGATTATCTCACTAATGATTGTTTTAAATAAATGAGATTATAAGTATTAAAATAAATTTATTTTTATACTTTTTATTCCATAAATTAATTTTATTGATGATTATGACTTGGTATATTTGAATTAATAATGGTTTTTATAATTTATCATGTTTTTATGAATTTTTAAAAAGACATGATATGAATAGTATAAAAATTGACATAAATGTTTTTTAAAACCAAATACTGTTTTATTAAATGAGAAAAGAGTTGTAAAAATATGATTTGGAAAAATGATATATATGATTCTAAAAATTTTATTAAGGATCCATTTTTTATCTCTTGACATATTATGGTAAATATATAATACATATAGTAGGAATATACAAGAAGATATGCTAAAAGTTAAATAAGTTAACAGAGGGTCAAATAAACAGAATAAGGATTAAAAAATATCCATAACCTTTAAAATTATTATTAGATGATTTTATTTTGACATATATTCTTTTTATCTTAGAATTAAATGAGTTTTGGACCTTATAAAAGAAAAATTCATTTTATAATAAAATTATACTTTCAACCTTTCCTAAAGAGCCCCTTCTCTCTATTATAAAAGGACACCACCTATAACCCATTACTCAAACCTATCATGCCCATGGGGTTATCCAACCTCAACCCAAATAATCTTCCAAAAACCCTATATTACTCCAAAATGTATTTCCCAAGGCAGAAGGTAATTCAAAGGAGCCATTTGCCTCCAATCAAAAGAAGTTATCAGATTCGTGGTAATGTCTTCAACCAGGTTTATTTCCATTAATTTTCCATATCCACTTCTCTATGATATTATTATTAATTTTTTATATAAAAACAAAATTATACTAAATATAATTGGTTTTTTATTATAATTATTCAAACTAAACTTACAAACCCCTCTATCTAATAGATTTAGAACATACTGTTTCTGTGGATGGTGAACTACTGCATCAAGAAATGATGATTGTTCCATTATATCCTACTGATTCTCATTGTGGCCATTATGATGGGACAATAATTATATATGATATATATGATATATATTTTATCTCTATCCTTCTTAAATTTTCATTTGTAAAATAACTTTATTCTTTACATGTTTTATAAATATGATAATTTCATTTGAGGAAGTGTGGACTACCGACCAATCAAACTGATATGACTCGTTCTTATCATAAATGAAATGTATAAAGGATGATTTTAATGAACCTATGTAATAATTATAATATATGATACTATACTGAAATAATAATATACCTCTGTATCATTTGTTTTTAATTCCATTAAATATGAAAAAGAAATGAAAGTAGCATTCATGCGCACGTACGACTTATCGTCTCTATAAACAAATAATTTTATTACTTATATCCAAATGTTGAGGACTATTATAAATACATATATACTGGATATATATGGTATATATCATATCTAAATCATGAATATTATTGTGGAGATAATGTAATTTTTACCACAAGGAAAATTTATAATTATAACAAGTTCATGTCTTAATCAAGTTCTGAACTTTGACAAAATGTCTGAAATGAACTCAAATAATTAACTAATTGTTATATTAAGGTAATAACTGATATAAAAGGAATAATTAAAATGAAAATTTTATGAATACAATTTAAATTAACTTAAATTTATTATTTAGGAAATTATAGAATGAACGCCTCAATTCAGACACATGGTAAGGGGTTTTAATCTCACTTTTTATTCCTGTTAAATTCATTCAATATTGCAAAATATTTCCTCTTCTGTGGTTTATGTAATGAACATGATTTTATTATTTGTGTAATATAATTTAATTTATGGGTATTTAAATCTTCATTTTATGATCCTTTTTTCATGTGATTTATGTTTCATAAGTTACCAAATCGGTATGGAAACCATTCACCCTCCACTTTTAGTCAAAGACTTCTTTATGTAATGTCTTTTAAATTCCATTTTTTTATGTTGGGATATGTCCTTATATATCCTTATTTCTACAAATTTTATGTCAATTTTATGAGATACTCTTTTATCTCTCATCAATTCATTTTCTTAATTTTTATGTGATGGTGTTTGGCTGCCAAATTTTTATAAGGGAACTTCTTAACCCCATTTCCATTATTTGGGTTGATCTTATACTTATTGAATATTTTAGGATATGAATATGTGAGAAATAAAATTTAATGTATTATCTTGTATTTATACTTTATTTATCTTTACATATGGTTAATAAACAAAATCAATCTATTTTATTTACAAAATAATCTTTGTAAGGGAATCTTTAACCTTCATCTTTTAGTCAAAGTCTTATTTTACATTATGTATTTTAATTTCCATTTTCATATATTGGGAAATGTTCTTCTAAATCCATATTTCTATAAATTTTATTTTCATGTGACGATAGAAAATTTTCTCTCTCATAAAATATTTTTTAACAATTTTATGTGACGCTGTTACACTGTCAAATATTTGTAAGGGAACTTCTTATCCCAATTTAAATTAATTGGGTTAAAATTACACTTATTTATGATGTCATGTACTGTATATTTTTGAATTACCTCTGATTGTTTTACACTTAATATACACTTATATTTGGTGTATTTAAATTTTCCACAAATAATTATTTTATTTATTTATCCCTAATCTAATGGTACAATCATTTTAAGGGACTACGTCTCAATCTAATTTCATTAAGGCATATCATGATATTGTTCACCATTATTATACTATAAGAGGTATATACAACCATTTTTAAATTTTATATCATTAATTTCTATATTCTCATGTTATTTACAATTTTATTTGATGTTATTCTTTAATTATATTTATTTTAGAGTTTCTCAAGTGGTAAATAATTATTCAACTACAATGCCAGTTTAATTGTTTTAATGATTTAATCTTGTAAATCCTTCTCATAGATTACCATGTTTTAGAAATGATTTTAATAATTTATTTATATGGACATTTGTGTTTTAATGTTTAAATTATTTTCAGAAGATTCAGAATGGTATATGAAACTTGTATTCAAAACTCTTCTTTTTTTAATTTTTTAAGTGATTTGATTATGTCAATATCTTAAACTAATATCTTATGAATGCAATGTGAAAATGTTAACTTTATCTTATTTTTGTTTTATGTGTTATGAATATGTTATTTTTCATGGGAATCGTTTATGTATATGGGTGGTTCCATGATAATCCTAGGGAAGGTGAGCCAGAGATAGCTCTCCAATGCATTGGGTAATGTAAAAGTGGTAAGCATTAATGTTTCTTTTAAGAGATGTAGGGAATATATTGTGATGGGTATTCCAAATGTTACTCCCTATGTAGCTATGAATTATACAATGTAAGTATGTTATAGATGCCCCAAGTTACCTTTATGACTCATTATTTCTATGTGTTATTCATAAATCTTTTTATTTCATGAGGGGTGTTAAAGAGCATATGTAAGAACACAGATCTTCATTCCAAGTACACCTTTCCTTTTTCTGGAGTTTTTAAGAAATGTGATGTTTCTGGAAAATTTTGAAGTGCACGACGTGTACTTTCTGATTACATGCTATGTACTCTTCTCCGGCTCGAAGCTGTGTGCTGGCCATGCCCGGGCCACACACACGGTGTGTAGGGGTGACATGGATGCCGATTTTGGAGGAGTACGGAAAAACCTAGTACACCCCATGTACTCTAAAAGTACATGCCATGTACTTTTCTTTTTTTTCACTAAATGCACCGAGGTCACTCCAGACGGACAGAACACACCCCTTCTCCAGGTTCTTCATCCGAGAGCGACCCGTATAGCCAGATCTTCCCCGAGCCCCCGCCTCTTCGTCCGTTCTCCGATTCAAGATCGATCAATTTTGTTGGAAGTGTAGTAGTGAGTTATTTCATCTTCTTGAGCCTTGTTTTGTAATTTTTCCTCCTTCTCAAGTTATCTAAGGTTGAATGTTTTGTGTGTTTTCTCAGATATACGGCGTTCTAGGGAGAATCAGTCATCGGGGTTCAAGTATATCGATCTCCTAGGATCGAGGTGGGTGGTTTGTGCCTTTCTGTAGGAAGTCCATGAGTATTTTGTGAAAATTCCACCAATACCATTGAACAGGTTATTGCATGTTCCCGTTTTTCCCTTGTTGCATTGCCTGCTTTGCTTGATTGCTAGAGTAGATGTTTTTCCGGTGATTATGGTAGTTTTTACTGTACTCTAGACGGCTGCCATGCTTGTTTTGTTCGTTTGGCATTTGCCGGTTTCCATGCCGAGTTTTTTGATAGTGGAACTATTGCTTTGTTATGTTGTTGGGCCTTAGAAGGATATCCAAGTAGTTCTTGAGGTTTACATGGATGATACACGCACGTTGAGCATGTTAGTTTCACACAGGACTATGAGGACCTAGTGTAGTAGACCACAAAGAGAATAGACATAAGGGCTTCTCCAGAGTGTCTTTTAATACGATGCGAGACCACAATGGGAATTGACGATGAGTGCTTCCATAGAGAGTGTATAGTTCCTCGATGCGGGCCACAGGGGGGATGAGATGTTGAGTGCTTCCCCAGAGAGCCTTTAGCATGATAAGGGACTATAGAGGGAATTGATGATGAGTGCATCCTCAGAGAGTCTATTCATAGTTGAATCAGAGGGGTGAGACTGTGTGTTCCTCGTAGAGGTTTCATAGTACTTGTCAGTTGAACCATAGGGGTTAGGCTGTGAGAGCTACCCAGAGGGTTACCTATTTTCTTCTTGTTACTGGTTGTTTACTTGTGTACTTTATATGCTAGAACTGTGGACTGTGACTGCTGTGTATTTTTTCCTGTTTACTATTCCTGTACTTTACATGCCACTTATTCATTGACTATTAGGCACAGATCTTTGGGTGGTTGCCTACTGAGACTTTTTCTCACACCCTGTTTGGGCTATGTTGTTGGGCCCAAGCAGATTATATTGTCCTAGGTATAGATAGGGGCAAGAGCCCTTCTACATCAGGTACCTCACTTGTTGGAGCAGGAGAGCATGGGACCGAGCTGAGGCTTGTGATACTGAGGAGTTGTTCTTCTATTTTTCTTTTTTATTTCTTTATTACTTGTGTTCAGTTTTATTTATGCACATTGGTTTGTTTACTACTTTCCATAGACATATGTACCATGTTGCATCATTTTTATTTTATACATTTCTTCCACTGTTCAGTTCAGTTGTGTAAGTTTTTATTGTTTCCGCTATTGTGACTTGTTGTTCTTCCACTATATACTTTACCAAATGAGGTCATAGTTTCCCCATTGAGTCACCAAGGCCCTCACTGCTACTCGACAGCTTCTGGAATTTGGGGAAACACGCTTGAGGTCATGTGGCGAACCGTGTATGGGGCAACAGTGGAGGGGCTCCGAATCCGGGACATTACAAAGTGGTATCAGAGGAGTTATTTTCTCTTGCTTTACAGTTTGGAGACTTTAGCCAGGGATAGGACAGATTTAGTACTTGGTATTAAGCTGTGCTTAGGAGTAGCTAACCCTTGTATAGGGAAAATCCATACTACCTCGTTAATTGCAGTTTTCTTGTTTTGAGATTTTATGGTTGATATGATTTCACCTAGAGCGATTCACATGCCTTGTGTGGCTATTTTCTTGACGATTGAGGTTCTATTTCTGTCACAACCTGATGAGATGAGGGTATTCCATCTCATGCATCATATAGGCACTTACAGAAATCACATGCCATGCATTCTTTCCATGCCATCTCGGGTGCATTAGCAATTTCATGATGCTGTGATTGACTTCATGTAGATTATACATGATGTAGTGATAGATGCTTGATAGAATCTCTGCTGCCTTGTTATGGGATTGTTTTCTTCATAATTTTCTTAAATGAACACCAAATTTTGATTCTTGAGGTGTTATGGGCCCTCTCGAATCGTAAATTGGTGTATCATGATCTTGTTTTCTCTTCTCTATGACTATAGAAGATGCCAAGATTTGATTCGTGGGATGTATGGGCTCACACAGATTGGAATTTGGAACCTCTTTGTCATGCTTTCAGTGTGTATGGGCTCTTGTGCAGTTTATGAGCTACATCCCAGAAAAACCCAGGATACACATCATGTACTTATTGGATACACACTGAGTAGTTTTCAGGCCATGTCACTGACCGTGTGAGAAAAAACACGGTGTCATGAGAATAACTTCAGGAACATGCCATGTACGGTTGGAACACGCCATGTAGTTAGGATCCATGTACCCAACCGTGTCACTAACAATATGGGTCAGTGTAACCTTCTGTAAGACACGTCGTTTTTTTTGGGCACACACCATGCAGTCTTGTTCAGGTACCCAGCCGTGCCACGAACAACACGGGAAGGTGTCACCTTCACCTATACACACCATTTTTTTTCGGAACACGCCATGTAAGGTCCAGCTGTGTAGATGACCGTGTATCTAATAACACGGGCCACAAAAGCCTTGTCTAGTACATGTCGTGTTTGTTCATAACACGCAGTGTGGTCTCGGGTTATGTCGGACCGTGTGGGTTGGCCGTGTGAAGAGACTCAGGCAGGGGAATAGTTTTCAAGTACACGCCGTGTGCTGGGTCGACACGTCGTGTAGTTTGAGGTGTTACACGACCTGTAGGGAAGGGGTACACACCCATTTCAGTGGCTTAAGAAGACACGCCGTGTTGTTTTTATACATGCCATGTAGTCGTGTTTTGTAAACATGTGTGTTTTCCTTCTCATGTTCCCATTTTGTACTCTTGTGTTTCCTGTCCTTGTTTTCTGATCTAAGGTGTGATTTTGATCTTTCAGAGCTATGCCTTCGATACGTCCTCTGGTTGTACGTCTGTCTTTAGGCAGTGATCAGACTTCAGATATGGCTGATCCTGGACTTCCTGCCGATCCTTCAATTGAGCCAGCCTTGGCACCGACGGTCATAACAGTTGCAGGCGCTGATGCACAGTTCAGGGAAGGTTTTATGAGGATGATGCAGACCTTTTAGGGAGCACTGCCTCCTTCCTTGACTATGGCGGACTTGACGTAGGTATTTTAGCAGCAGCATCCTACCATGTTATTGGGGTAAGGAGGACCTCAAGCTGCATAGTCATGGATGGAAGCCATGATGACTATCTTCGATCATCTAGAGTCACCTCCAGAGAGGTGAGTCAGGATCACTACCTACATTCTCTCACACACTTCCAAGAGGTGGTGTGATGTGATCTCATAGGCAGGTCATCAGTAGGTTATGGCTTGGGAGGAGTTTCAGCACGTCTTTTATGACTACTTCTACCCGGAGACCATGAGGGCCGATCGATCCCGGGAGTTCATGAGATTAGAGCAGGGTAATCTTTCTATCATGGAGTATTCCTCTCATTTCACCGAGCTGCAGCATTTCACACCCCTCCGGGATGGGATTGGGGTGTTCTTAGCAAGGATGTTCGAGGGTGGTCTGAGGAGGGAGATCCGATCACAGGTGAATATCTTCCAGTTGACTTCCATCACTTCCATCGTCAATTAGGCACTGATTGTAGAGTGCAGTCTAAAAGACTTCAAAGATGCGAGCCAGGGCGGTTATGCTTCCAGAGCTAGTTTTCCTCCAGATGATAGCAAGATTTGTCTTAGGGAGTCTACACGCGGTGATCCGAGAAAGTGAGATGCATCGTCAGGAAGCCAGGTGGTATGATACCAGTGTGTCCAGTCAGGGCACACGAGGCCGCAGTGCTAGAGAGACCCCATGGAGTGCCGATCTTGCAGCAATATGGGTCACCTTTAGTATTTCTGCCAGGTTTTTCACCAGTAGCGGGTGACCTGGGTTCTTCCATGATTCCATGTTCAAGATCATCACCACCAGTTTATCATCAGTCATGGAACTAGAGTTCTTTCGGCCGTTCGAGCCGAGGTGGAGGTTGAGGCCATGGCAGTCAGCCACCAGTCCCCCAGCACCAGTAGGGAGGTTCATCTCAAAGTGGTGAGCCAGGGGCGTAGGGCCACGGTGCATGCCAATCTTTTTTCGTGGAGCAGACCTATCAGGAGAAGGATCCCGACCCTTCTAATGTTCGAGATACGGTTTCAGTAGCCTCAGTTTTATCTTCATCTCCTTTCAATACTGGTACAATGCATAATATTATCTCTATTGCTGCTGTGGAGAGCGTTGGTCTCTGTGTATTTTCTTCTGCCGACTCGTTGACACTAGACACACCATTGGGGAGAAGGGCATCTAGTGTTCACCAGTGTAGAGAGTTCCCTCTTGAGGTTGCAGGGTATCGTTTCTTATGGGATCTCTATGTCCTAGAGATGACAGGCTATGATGTCAGTCTCCGGATGGAATGGTTGGTTCCCTTCCAAGCAGTCATCGACTGCTATCACCATAGAGTGGGTTTTTTTAATGAGAGGGTGAATCTTTTCTTCGTAGAGACGAATGGGATGTACATGTGAGTTGAGTAGGACTCGAGCATCACAGGATAGGAAGGGTGACAGACCATACTGTTAGTCTTTATCTGGATGATCTGGGGACTTCGTAGTTGGACATTCCTCTAATAGTGGATCGTTTCAGGGACGTCTTTCCAGAGGACTTTTTGGGTTTCCTATGTAGCGTGAGGTAGAATTTTCTATTGAGATCGTGCAAGGAGAAATACTGGTGTCCATTCCTCTTTATAGGATGGCTACACCTGAGTTGCAGGTCCTCAAGAAATAGTTGGAGGAGTTGCAGTAAAAGGGTTCTATCCAACCCAGTACTTCTCCTTGGGGTTCACCTATCCTGTTTGCAAAGAAGGCAGATGGTACCCTTCAAGATTGTGTGTATTATCAGAAGCTGAACCAGTTGGTGGTCAAGAACTGATATCCCTTTCCAAATATCTATGACCTCTTTGATCAACTTTGAGGAGCCAGGGTGTTCTCGAAGATTGACTTAAGGTCTGGTTATCATCAGTTGCGTGTTAGACCATAAAATATACCTCTGACAGCCTTCAAGAGTAGGTATGGTCTATATGAGTATACAATCATGCCGTTCAGTCTCATGAATGTGCCTGCAGTTTTCGTGGCACTGATTAACTGAGTGTTCCATCCTTAATTGCATTCCTTCATCATGGTCTTTGTGGACGATATCTTGGTGTACTCTCAAACTCGACACGACCATCCCACACATCTTGAGATCATTTTATGTACACTGAGGGAGCATCATCTTTATGATAAACTCTCGAAGTGCCACTTTTGAATGGATCAGAATCACTTCTTGGGTCACATCATCTTAGAGGTAGGAGTATCAGTGGACCCAGAGAAGGTGAGAGCTGTAGTTTCCTAGGTGCAGCCGAAGAATGTTTTTGAGGTACAGAGTTTCCTAGGGCTAGTTGGATAATATAGACAATTCATTCATGACTTCTCACACCAAGCAGCGCCATTGATAGGTCTGACCAAGAAGGGGGATAAGTTTTTATAGTAGGATTCTTGTGAGTCTGCCTTTCAGGAGCTAAAAGGGAGATTGACGTCGGCACCGACACTAGTCTTGCCTGAGCTAGGAAAGAGCTATACAATCTTTTGTGATGCTTTAGGTATCGAGCTAGGAGCTGTGCTTATGTAGGGCGATGGATTCATTAAGTACGGGTCTCGTCAGTTGAGGCCACATGATAGGAACTACCCTACGCATGATATGGATTTGACAGCTGTTGTTCATGCCTTACGTGGTTGGAGACACTATCTTCTGGGAGAGCACTTTGTGGTCTTCACTGACCGCAAGAGTCTCAAGTATATCTTCACTCAGCGTGATCTGAATCTGAGGCAGTACAGGTGGGTCGAGTATCTTCAGTCTTTTTATTTTGAGCTTGCCTATACGCCGGGAAAGGGCAATGTGGTGGTAGATGAATTGAGCAGGAAAACTCAGATTCAGGCAGTTCAAGAGGCCAGCAGTGATTGGTAGCTGATGGCTCTGTTCTCTGTGATGCTTCTGGATGTGCACGGCAAACAGGGACAAACTATCCTATCTTTTGTAGCTGTTACATTTACACTTCTTGATTGGGTACAGATGAGGTAGCATTTAGACTCAAAAGGATTAGTCTTGTGGAAGAGTGTGTCAGGAGAGAACCCTCTTTCTGGATGGACAGTGGGCGAGGATGAGATCATGCATTTCCAGGGATGCATATGGGTGCCAGCAGACGTACGCGAGGAACTGATGTGGGATTTTCAGTCCTCAGTTTTTGCAGTTTATCATGGCATCACCAAGATGTATCAGGATCTTCATCGCTAGTATTGGTGGCCAGGTATGAAGAGAGATGTTTCTGGTTTTGTCAAAAGATGTTCTACTTGTCAGCAGGTGAAAGTAGAGCATCAGTAACCAGCGGGGATTTTGTAGTAGTTACCCATTCTCTAGTGGAAGTGGAATGATGCTGTGATGGACTTCGTGGCCGGGTTTCCAAGGTCGACTCGGGGGAATGATGATGTTTGGGTTGCCGTTGGCAGGCTCACGAAGGTTGCTCACTTCTTGCCGATCAAGGATTCCTTCAGTGTTGATGATCTGGGGCGATTGTACATCTGGGAGATTTTACGTCTGCATGGAGTTCCACACTCCATTGTTTCATTCAGGGATGCGCATTTCACCTCTTGGTTCTAGCGGGGACTTCAGAAGGATTTGGGTACACAGGTACTTTTGAGTACAACATACCATCCCCAGACTGATTGCCAGTCTAAGCGCATGATCCAGGTGCTTGAGGATATGCTCCGAGCTTGAATCCTAGAATTTTCCGGTTCTTGGGAGAAACATATCCCTTTGGTGGAGTTCACATACAACAACAGTTTCTAGGATACAATTCAGATGGAACCACACGAGGATTTGTACGGTAGGCCATGCCGATCACCCTTATGCTGGCTGGAGGCAGGAGAGGCAGCTTTGCTGGGACCTCATCTTGTTCATGAGACTTCAGAGCAGATAGAGATGATTCGGAAAAGGATGGATACAGCACAATCTCGACAGAAGTCTTATGCTGATCAGCAGAGCCGACAATTGGAGTTCGAGGTCGGGGATCAGGTTTTCTTGTGTGTCACACCGATGTTGGGACACAAGAGGATTCAAAGACAGTTTAACCTCTCATCGCGGTACGTCAGGCCGTTTGATCTGTTGGAGAAAGTTGGTCCGGTTGCCTATAGGCTGCAATTATCTTAGAGGTACCGGGACATGCATGACATCTTCCACGTCTCTCAGCTTTGACGTTACTTTCCATACCCGTCTCATGTCTTTCAGCCCAAGGAGGATGAGCTCGAAGCAGACACATTTTTTGAGTAGAATCCCATCCAGATTGTCGATCGCAGTACGCAGGTTCTTCGAGGCCGGTCTGTCCCTCTTGTGTGGGTACTATGGCAGCATGGGTGAGTACAGGAAGAGGCCTGGGAGAGGGAGGCTGATGTATGATCACAGTGGCTGGAGATGTTCAGGGTTTATTCTTCTACTCCTTGCTAGGGAAATTCGGGGACGAATTTCTTTAAGTTGGGATATTTGTAAGAACCCGGATCTTCGTTCCTGGCACCCGTTTCTTTTTTCTGGAGTTTTTAAGAAAGTGATGTTTATGGAATATTTTGAAGTACACGCTGTGTACTTTCTAAGTACATTCCGTGTACTCTTCTCCGGCTTGAATATATGTGCTGGCCATGCCCGGGCCACACACACGGTGTGTAGGGGTGACGTGGATGCCGATTTTGGTGGTGTATGAAAAAACCTAGTACATGCCATGTACTCTAAAAGTACAAGCTGTGTACTTTTATTTTTTTTCACTAAACTCACTGGGGTCACACCTGACGGACAGAACACACCCCTTCTCCAGGTTCTTCGTCCGAGAGAGACCCATAGGTCCGGATCTTCCCCGAGCCCCCGCATCTCTGTCCGTTCTCCGATTCGAGCATGGTCGATTGGGTTGGAAGCACATCGTTGAGTTCTTTCTTCTGCTTGAGCCTTGTTTTCCAATTCTTCCTCCTTCTCAAGTTATCTAAGGTGGAACGTTTTGTGTGTTTTCTTAGATCTATGACATTCTAGGGAGAATCAGTCATCGGGGTTCAAGTATATCGATCTCTTTGGATCGAGGTAGGTGTTTTGTGCCTTTCTGTATGAATTCGATGAGTATTTTGTGAAAATTTCACCAATACCCTTGAACGGTGTGTTGCATTTTCCTATTTTTCCCTTGTTTCATTTCCTGCTTTGCTTGATTGCTAGATTAGATGTTTTTCCTATGATTATGGCAGTTTTTCCTGTACTCTGGATGTTTTCTATTCTTGTTTTTCTCGTTTGGCGTTTTCCAGTTTCCATGATTAGTTGTAGGATAGTGCTACTGTTGCTTTGTTATGATGTTGAGACTTAGAATGATAGCTAAGTAGTTCTTGAGGTTTACTTGGACGATACACACGTGTTGAGCATGATAGTTTCATACAGGACTGTGAGGACCTAGTGTAGTAGACCACATGGAGAATAGAGGTAAGGGATTCTCCAGGGTTTCTTTTAATACGATGCGAGACCACAAGTGAAATTTACAATGAGTGCTTTCTCAGAGAGTCTTTAGTTCCTCGACGCGGGCCATAGGGGGAATGGGACGTTGAGTGCTTCCCCAGAGATCCTTTAGCACGATACGAGACTATAGGGGGAATTGACGGTGAGTGCTTCCTCATAGAGTCTATTCTTAGCTGAACCAGAAGGGTGAGACTGTGTGTGCCTCTATGATTGTTTCTAGTACTTTTAGGTTGAACCATAGGGGTTAGGCTGTGAGAGCTACCCAGAGGGTTACCTGTTTTCTTCTTGTTGCTGCCTGTTTACTTTTGTAATTTATATGCTAGAACTGTGGACTGTGACTACTATGTATTTTTTCCTCTTTACTGTTCCTGTACTTTACTTGCCATGTATTCATTGATTGTTTGGAAAAGATCTTTGGGTGGTTTCCTATTGGGACTTTGTCTCACACCCTGTTTGGGCCATGCTTTTAGGCCCAAGCAGAATATGTTGTCACAGGTATAGATAAGGAAAAGTGCCCTTCTACTTCAGGTACCTGTCTTGCTGGAGTTGGAGAGCATGGGACCGAGCCAAGGCTTGTGATGCTGAGGAGTTTCTCTTCTGTTTTTCTTTTTCTGTTGCTTTAGTACATGTGTTCAGTTGAATTTTAGAATGTTAGTTTTTTAACTTCTTTCCATAGACATATGTACCATGTTGCATCATTATTATTTTATACATTGTTTCCGCTGTTCATTTTATTTGTGTATGTTGTTATTGTTTCCGCTATTGTGACTTGTTGTTCTTCTGCTGTATACATTACCAAATGAGGGCCTAATTTCCCCACCGACTCACCAAGGCCCTTGCTTCTAGTCGACAGCCTTTGGCGTTTGGGGAAACACGCTTGAGGTCATGTGGAGAACCGAGTATGGGGCACTAGTGGAGGGGCTCCTGATCTGAGACGTTACAGCATATGTTTTGTATGTATTGATTGAATAATGATTTATTTATTTATTTTATAACCCTAAATGATATTATTTTTCTCATCCCATGTATTTTAAAATTTTCACAGGGGATGAGGAAGGGTAAGAGAAAGGATGTATTTAAGAATATTTATATCAGGAAAATAATTATTATTTTCTTTTAAGTGTTTTTATTTTATGCAAAAAATTTGATAGAGTAGAAGTGTCTACTTTGTAATCTTTTGAGATACAGTGTAATAGTTTGGGCCTAATTCTCTAAAACACTAAACCTAAAAAGATCCTCATTGTTAAATCATTATTTAACTCAAGATTAAGTAATGTTTTAAGGCTGGGGCCTTAATGTTAGTATCATAGGTCAGTTTAGAGAACATTAAGGATTATGAGTTTTTGTTAGACGCATGTTTAGTCTATATGTCTACTCATTAAGTTAAATCCTTATTATGTAGCTTTTTCAGGTCATGGAATGTCTGTTTGAAATTAAAGGATGAGGATATAAAATTACATTCTTATGTCTTCCTAATTAATTGCTTGGAATAATTATTTCAAAGGCATGTTCAGACGATTCTGAAACATTTTATAACATACAACTCACTTGCAAGAAATTTTTTGAGATTTCAAAACCACCAATCTACCTTGATACCATTGTGGATCATGGGTTGTAATTAATAAAATCCTATTTTTCTTAATATTATCATATTTTCAAGAATGTTAAATTTTATTAAGGCATTTTAAAAATTTTCACCTTATCACAAGATTTTGATGTATATAATGAATTTGAAAATGTTACTTAAGAAGGAGACCTTTGTGCAACCTATTAATATTTTATTTTAAATTATAGTCTTTCAGCCCATAATTTTAGTATTTTAAAAGGAACATTGATTGTATGTTTCATCACAAACATGATTAGACTATTTTTTAAAAAGAACGTTTTATCAGATGTATTCAAATTATATGTCATACATGATTATTTTCCGAAAAAAATTTTCTATGAACACCCATATGACTGAAGTTGTATGAGGTGTATTTAGATAAATGAAGCATATGATTTTGAAGGATCTCTAAATAATTGTTACACTGTATGGACCATCTATCTACGTGATCAAGATCATGATGAAACTAGGTGTACACCATGATCAAGGTACGATGTTATTTCACTGTGAATATTGTTATTTTATGGAGGTAAATGTTTTTCAATATATATAAGACTTTATGAATTAAGATATTGAGTTCATTATGAGTTAGGATAAAACTGAGAGTTATAAGACAACAAATGATGTTAAATCATGTTAGGGTTATTTTTTATTTTTGATAAAATGGGACAACAGACATGATTGGTGACAACCTGTCGCGTCTCGCAAGGCCGCAAGAAACAAACCCACATCTGAAGGGTGACAAGAGAGCATAACCTACCACTGGCATACATGAATTCCATGATTAGTATGATTAATCTTTTTCATTAAATGATTTTATAGATTAAGAATATTTTGATTTTCAGAACATATTATTTATCAAATAGAAATCCTCAGAGTAGAAAAATGATTTTGTGATTAAGTGAAAATGTTATTTTGGAAGACGTTGGCTCTTTTGGGAACAATATATGACTAAGGAAATAGAATACTATGGGATTTTATTGGAGTAGTAATGGTTTCATTTTATTTTTGTACAAATATATGTTTTTATTGTGGACTTATAGAGATTAGTGTTATTTATTGAAATGAATAACTTATCATATATAATATGTGATTAGGTTAATTACATTAAATTATGTGACATTATGAGTAGCTGATTTTATTTGGAGATAAATGTTAAGATTAACTATGGAAGACTATGTGATTAAATTCTTCTTAGTTTTGAGTTTTAATCTATGTTTAGATTATATTGAAGGATTTTATGGAAAATTGTTTATTGAATGGTCGTTGTTTAGCTTTGGGTGTTTTTTTCAATTTTGGAGATTAAGAGTAGTGTTTATTTTTATAAAATATTATCCATTTTGAGGATTATCTGATGTCGTACTTACCATTTTGGTTTTTGGTTAATGTCTACAGATAGAGGAAATATGTAGTTCACCATTTGTAGATTATGGGATTATTTTGATGCTGATTCTAGCACATTAGATGTGACCAAGTCAGCTTGAATATTCATCATTTGGAGAAAAGATGAGTTTGTGGTATAAATTTAGTAAAGGATGAAAGTCTTCTTGTCAAGTAAGTATATTTCCTTATGTAATTAGTTGATCTCATAAATAAATTCTCCAAAGGGAACTTAAATAAAAAAATTAAGTCTGTTTACTTTTCCTACTAGGGAATCAAAGACAGTTTAACCCATCAAAAGATTGTGATTTTCTGGTGGTTAACATTCTTTTAATTATGTTTTATATCACTCTCCATCAGAATATGACACATGGTTTCTACACCATATCCATGCTTTCATATATGGAATCCTTGTATGTGTTATCTAGGTTGAACTTTGTACTTCTATTTGTTTCATTTAATTTGATATTTTTATTGTCACTTTTTTGACGTGGGACTTTTAATGAAATTTCTAATCCCAATTTTAAAATTGTGAAGACACAGTTCCCAAAAGGGGGAAGGATGTAGCTTTCCAAGTAAATAAAGAATATGAAATTTTCATATTTATTAATATTTTTTAATTAAATATTAATTTTACTTTAAAGGGGATTCTATGTCTGATAGAGTACTCTACAAGAAACAACATGTTTCTTGGAAGTCATGCATTGCACTCAACTTTGATTTATACCGATAAATAATATAATAATACTATTATTTTAAATGGTTTTTAATGAATATCCATTTTATTTGAGGGAATGAAAATAACTAACTAAAATATGATTATAAATGTTTGCTAAATGTTTTTACTCTTATCCAATAAGTTTTAACAGCTTAAATCTATAATGACTCTGATTTTATACATGAAAAACTCTAATATTTTTTAAAAAGTTGTGTTACCACATTTTGATGGAGAGACCCATTTAAATATACTTTTTTTTCACTTTTATATGTTTTATTTTTTTTAAAAAAAATTCTTTAGAATCGGGATATCAAAATTTTCTTTGTGTATATTTTTCGTATTTTTCTATTAAAGTTCATTTTTAATAAATAGTGAAAAATACTGCATTTTATGTCAAAATTGTATTTTCATATGATTTATTTAATGGTTAGATTATATTTTTAAATGCTATTAAATGGTAATTGGAATATATTTTTATCATTTAATAAAATTTTGTTCAATGGAATTAATTTCACTTTGAAATTTGACATAAACACATGTCAATATTTTTGTAGCTTTTACTTCTTAAAAACGTGCTTTCTAGTTTTGACAACAGAAATTAATGTTTAATTAAATAATTAAACATCTATTTTTTTTAATTTGGTAAAATAAATATCATTTTTGAATTCGGAATATTTTTTTGTATTTCTTGTTTTTTTCTGAAAACATTCAATTTTTGTTGAATAGTAAAAAGCACTACATAGTAGTTAAAAAACTAACTTGTTCATTTAAATGTAATTTTACCGCTTCTGTGAATTGAATTTCAAAAATCCAACATACATGATTATAATCAGTATTTAAATTTTTATTCAATATGTTAAAAATAATTTTTGGTGAATAATAACTTTTGATTTTTATTTAATGCGATTAATGGTAAATAGGGTAATTTAAGGAAAATATAATATTATAAAAATATAAAATTAGATTAACACTTTTCCTAAAATTATTGGGTGAGTCATGGCCGACCAATAAGAAACTTTTTTATAACTTTTGGCCTATCGAAGCTACTTGGGTGAGATAATTATGCTAATAACCTTTTATTTAATGTAAAAATTAAAATATCATAATCATTTATTGTTTTTCTAAAATAATATTAACGGGGGTTTATATCAATGATATATTTCACAATAAATAGTCATTATAAATATAAAATTCTTTCCTACATAATGTTATTTTACTTATAAATTTTAGACATCAAATAATTATATTTTTTTATTATACAATGATGATGCAATTATTACCTCATTAATGAATGTTTTAAATAAATATGATTATAAATATAATTTAAATTCATTTTGAAACTTTTTATGCCATAAATGAATTTTTTGGATGAATATGAATATTTATATTTTAATTCATGAAGTTTTTTTAATTGAACATGTTGTTATGGATTTCTAAAAATTCATGATATGAATAGAATAAAAATTGACAGAAAATAGTTTTTAAACCAATTAATATTTTATTAAATGATAAAATCTTCCTAAAAATATAATATTTGGCCAAATTATATATATTATGTTACAAGTGTCATTTATGATCCATTTTGGGTCACTTTAAATTCTATGGTAAATATGTTAACCATATAGTATGAATATACATGCAGATATGGTAAAAGTTAAATAAGTTAACAAAGGACTAAATAAAAAATTTAAAAATTTAAAAAATATAGAAAACTATCCCATAATAGTTGGATGATTTTATTTCTACATATATTAATATTATATTCTAATATAAGTAGTTTTTCTCCTTTTGAAACTGAAAATTATTTTATAATAAAATAATACTTTCAAACTTTCCTAAAGAGCCCAGCCTCCCTCTTATAAAAGGACACCACCTATAACCCATTACTGATACCTCTCATGCCCCTTGGATCATCCAACCCATGACCAAATCAGCTCAAAACATCCCACTATTCCTCCTAAAATTCTTCCCTTAGGAAGAAGGCAATTCAAGAGATCCATTTGGCTGAATTGAAAAGAAGTTACCCGATTTGAGGTAACATCTTCTCTCAAGTTTATTTCCATTAATTTTTCTTTCTCCACTACATATGCTATTATTTTTCATTGTTCATATTAAAAACAATTATCATTAATATACTAGGTTTTTTTTTTTGATAGGTATTAAAATTACCCATATACACACCTCAATCAAATGGATTTAAAACATTCTGTTTATGTAAACGATGAACTACTGCCTTACAAAACGATGATTGTTCAATTATCTCCTACTACCTATAATTTTGGAAATTATGATGGAACTTTAAATATATATTATATTTATTTTATGTATATACTTCTTGAATTCCCATTTAGAACATACCTTTATTCTTTTCATCTTTTTTAATAACAATATTTTCTTTAGAGGATGTGCGGACAACGACCCTCTCAAACTGGTATGATTGGTTCATAACATATGTGGAATTTTTAAAGTATGGTGTTAATGAACCTATGTAACATATATAAAAAAATTAAATTATATAGAAATAATAAAATACCCATTTACCATTTTTTTCATTCTTTTAAATATGAAAACGAAATGAAAGTAGCGTTCATGCGTACATACGGCTTATCGTCTACATGACCGATGAATTTCATTTCTTATATCAAAATTTTATTTATACTATTATAAATTCATATATTCTTGATATATATTATATATATGAGATCTGAATCATAAATATTATTTTGGAGATAATGTACTTTTTACCACATGGACAATTTATAATTATAACAGGTTCAGTTCTTAGTCAAGTTCTGAACATTGACAAAATGTCCGATATGAACTCAAATAATTAACTAATTGATATAGAAAGGTAATAAGTGACATAAAAAGAATAATAAAAATTAAAATGATTCTTAATCATTTATAAGTTAACGTAATTTTATTATTCAAGAAATTAACTAATGAACAAGTCATGTCGGACATGAGGTAATGGGTTCTCATCTCACTTTTTATCCCAGTGAGATTCATGCTATATTTACAACTATTTCCTTATGTGTTGTATATGTTCTGAAAATGATTGTATTAATTTTGTAATATAATTTAATTTTTTGGTATTTAACTCTTCTTTTTATGATCCTTCTTTCACATGGAATATGTTTCATAAGTTACAAAATCAATAAGGGACCTTTCACCCTCCACTTTTAGTAAAAGTTATCTTTTTGTTATGTCTTTTAATTTACTTTTTCTTATGTTGGGATTTGTTCTTATTTATCCTTATTTCTATAAATTTTATTTTAAATGTGATTATAGACTCTTTTCATTATTATCAAATCATTTTCCTGATTTTTTTGTGACACTGTTAGGCTGTTGGATTTTTTAAGGGTTCTTCATAACCCTATTTTCATTCTCTGGGTTGATCTTCTACTTATTGAATACATCATGATATAATTATGTGAGAAATAAATTTTTATGTATTATCTTGTATTTTTACTTTATATATTTTTAATTATGGTAAATACACATAATCAGTCTATTTTATTTAAAAAATGATCTTTGTAAGGGAACCTATCACCCTCATCTTTTTGTCAAAGACTTATTTTATGTAATGTATTTTAATTTCCATTTTTTTATGTTGGGATATGTTTATATATATCTTTATTTATGTATATTTTATGTCCTTGTGATGATAGACCATGTTCTATCTCATTAACTCATTTAAAGAATTTTTATGTTACATTGTTAGCCTACTAAATTGTTGTAAGGGGAACTTCTTATCGCAATTTAAATTCTTTTGGTTAGACATCCACTTCACGATTATGTCATTATATGAATATTTTTGAATCTACCATGATTATTTTCAACATAATATCCACTTATATTGGGTGTATTAAAATTTTTCACACATAATTATGTCAATGATTTGTCCTTAATCTAATGGTACTGTCATTGTAGGGTGTTATATCTCAATCTAAATTCATTGAGTCATATCATGATATTGTGCACATTTATTATCCTATAAATTTTATATAGAAACATTATTATATTTTATATCTTTATTTTCTATATTCTCGTGATATTTAATGTTTTATTTGATGTTATTATTTTATGATTTTTATTCAAGAGTTTCTCAAGTGTTAAAGGATTCTTTAACTAAAACATCATTTTAAATGTTTTATTGATTTAATATTCTAAATCCTTCTCCTTCATGTACGTGTTTTAGAAATGATTTTACGGATTTATTTATATGAACATATGTTTTTTATATTTTAAATTCTTTTCAAATGTTTTAGAATGGTATGGGAAACTTTGATTCAAAACATTTTTTTGAATGTTTTAAATGAATTGATTATGTAAATATCTTGCTCTGATATCCTATGAATTCAATGTGGAAATGTTATATTTCCATTATGTTTGTTTTATGTGTTATGAAACTGTTATTGTTATTGTAAATTGTTTACATATACGGGTGGTTCTGTTATAAACCTAGTGCGGGGAGCATGAGATATATCCTTAATGCATTGCGTAACGTGACAGACGTAAACATTAATGTTTTTCCATAGAGATTTTGTGAATATGTTGTGATGGTTATTCATAACATAACTCCCTAGGTATATGTGAATGCTACAATTTTTTTTATGTTATTGATGTTACAAATAACCTTTATGATTATTGATTTATATGTGTTATTCATAAATCTTATGATTTCATGAGGTGAGTTAAAGAGATTATCTTTTATATGTATTGATGGACAAAGGATTTCTTTCTTTATTTTCTAACCCATAATGAGATTTTTAGGTTCATCCCAAGTTTTTGAAATGTGTTTCACGTGGTATAAGGTAGGGTAAGAGAAATAAAGTATTCAAGAATATTTATATCAATAAAAGTACTTTTGTATTATTTAAAGAGTATTATTAGTATAAAAAAATTGGATAGAGTAGAAGTATCTACTTTGTAATCTATTGCTATGTAATGAAATTATTATGGCCAAATTATCTAAAACACTAAACCTAAAAATATTATCAATGTTAATTGCTGATATAACCCAATATTAAGTAATGTTTTATAGCTTGGACCTTACAAAGAATTATTTTAAAACATTGAATATGTAATTTATGAAAGGATATAACTTTTATTTCTAAATAACTTTTTTAAATACTAAAATAACCAATGTGTTTCAGAAAAAATTATATGAAATTACATTGGAAAAATATAATTAATGTTTTAGAATTCATTTAAACCATTATCTTATTAAAAAATACATTTCACACTAAAAAAATTAATTTTAAAACATTATTAAATACATTATTTCTTTTTATAACAGATCCAGGTCTATTAATAACGGAAACATTATAACTAATTTAAAACAATTTGTAGGTATAATTTCCTATCTACATTGAAAAAAAATTAAAACTATAATTTTTTTTAAAAAAATCATTTAATATAACCATAAAAAATTATAAATTAATATTTAATAAAAATAATAGTTAATATTGAGGTAAATTGCATCCATGTTATTCATATTAAAACCATTGTGGCATTGATATTTTTTGGTAAAGGCCAAATTGTAATTGTATAGAAAGCGACATTATGATTCCATTAATAATATATGATAACAAAGTAAAATTTGGGGAAAAGGTATTTAACTAATCATTTGAAGAATCATAATTTTTTTTGACAAACATGATTAGAAAACATGGTTTATGGAAGAATGAATTTTGATTGAAGCTGGAAATAATTTTGACTTTTATAAAAATATTATTTCCAAATATTGAGTATATAAATTATTTAAATTGAATAGAGACATACATTATCATGAAATAAAAACCAGAGAATAAATTTTATGATTTTCTTCACATGTTGATTAAAATATTTAACAATTAAATGTATAATGATAAACAAACTAGATAGATATTGATATTTTATCATAAAACAACTAACACATTGGTAATGTTTAATTTTAAGAACCATTATGGAATGAAATATAATAAAATATAAATATAAATTATAATAAATAAAATCATTATATTTATTTTCAAAGGTTTTGTTCATACACATAAAAATTTGGTTGGTTCATAAAAGAACATTTGTATCATTGAGGAAAATTGAGGAAAAAATATCATTCCACTATTGAGACTTTTGAAACACAAATCCCATTAAAGAGAGATTGGAAAATGAAAATTTAATTACAATTTTTTTTAGAGAATCATAATCAAATAAATTCATGTGAATTATATAGGCCACATAAATGAAAAAAGGGGTTAATATTTCATGTGTCTCACAGGAGAAAAAGTGATATTAAAAAACCTTACGTTGAGTCCAAACGTTCCTTGTATCACGTAAAAATAGTTATAAATATATAAAATCAATTATTTATATTAAATAGAAAATATCAATGATTTATAGCTTATAATTAATCAATTTATTTAAATAAATTTTAATTATATATTCACATACTTAGTCATTCCACTACAATCAGGTGTTTTGAGGACATTCAGTTAAATATTTAAAAATAGCTTCAGCATGTTGATGGTTTTCAAATGCAAGTTCATAAAATAATATAATGAATACAAATAATTTATTTATCATAATATTTGTAAATAAATTATTATTTAAACCCCATTCAATAATTTGTTTATGAAAGCCGAACTATGTTAGAATGATTGAGAAGGTATCACATATCTACACATGAGTTACATTTACATCTATCTATGATCATTTTGTAAAGAAGTTATGTTTTATTTTATCAGTAAAAAAGACAATAACATCATAAATTCCATTTTATATGTTTAAATATACTTAAATATATCTTTATTGGGTTGTTTTTATGATGACAATAATCAGATCTCTCGGCGGATGAGGTAGTCCAAAAATACATGAACAATGTTATAAATTTTTAGTATGATGGTGAAAAATATATATTATAATTTTAGAAATATAAATAGGTAATTAATATCAATAATAGTTAATTATATAAACTTTATACATTAATATTATTCTTATTTCCTTGCATGTAAGAAATTTTTGAAAAGTGAATTACATCGCTTCATGAGGCGGTAGTCTATTGCACACATGGGAAACATTATCCTATCTTCCACGGAATAGAATGTATTAATTTATATATATTTAAATATTTACATAATTATAAAAATATTTTGAATCTAAATTATTTTTTAATTCCAGCATTATATCAATTCACATGTGTAACATACAGAGTTCCTATGAATGAAACACTATGATCGATAATGTTCATTGTATACAATAATGAGCTTAAACAAACAACAAAATATAATTGTTTATGTATTACCTTCATAACCTATAAAATATAATGGAGGTAATGAAGATGATTAAATTTTTTACGATAATATTATTTAAAAATTCAAATATAAATATTTCTTTGCAGACAAATCAATTATAAATAAAAGTAAATATAGTTTTAAATTAAAAGGAAATGTTTTATTAAAAAAATATAACAAATGGACAAGGTAGTTATATACCAAAAAAATAAAAAAATCACTATTTTTTGGATTTCATTACTGAAATGTATAATATACTAATTATAATATTTTCAATTAATTGTATTTATATTAATGAGATTATATAATAATAATTCCAATTTTAATAACAAAATATGTATTTTTCTAAAAGGGTTTTTCCACCTTTTAATATATAAATTCGTATAAATATTATTCTAGATGATTTTATGAATTATATTTGACAATATATATATTTTTTTGATATGTGATGATCATAATGTATATTTCATTAATTTTAGATATTTGTCTTATAAGTTCCATTTTTCATCAAGAGTGAAAAATAATTTTTTTTAATAAAGTTTTTTGGTGAGAAGGACCATTTATTAAGATAAAATTGATATCAAAGAAAGGAAATAAGAGAGAATACAAAACATACGAGTCAAAATGATTGCAACAAAAATAATCAACCCACTCGATAGAGGGCACTGATACAATGGTACAATAATTGTCTGCCCCTGGAACAAGGGTGTCTTCCCCTCCTCTAAGTATTCACCAATGTCCATGGCCCATCATCATCATATAAGATATAAGATACTACATTCTACTTCAGCACGTCTTGTCTAGTAACATGATATGTTTCTTTTCCATATTATTCACTACTTTAAGAAGAAATAGTTGGAAATAGATTTTGAATACTCACATTTCTTATTAACTTCAGCTAATGAGGTTTGTAATTGGGATGACAGTGAGTATATTTTAGTACGTTCAATACATTTCTAGGAATACCAGCCTCTTTATCATGTGAAGATGGAGGTGTGTCCCATATGGTAGGGGGCTCACTTCTATATGCTTAAATCCATCCCTATGCCAGGTTAACACCCAGATCTAAAAAAACATGTTTTTTGATTCATTAGTGGTAATGAAGAGACATGATATTTCAGTTGAGGTTTTTAAGGACCACCCATAGAGATGGGAAATTTTCGTGAGGAATGTTCATGTACCAAAGGGTTGGTATCTGAACTATTTATAATATGATTCAATGTAGTTGACATTGGATAAGTTTGTTTCATCCAGCATCATTACTATCCAAAATATTAATCTTATTTACCATGTTGAGATTACTGAGAAACATAAAATATAGGGGCAATATGAGTGAATTCAATAGAATATTCATATAGACATAGTGAAGGAAATTTTTCCATGCGAGAAATATAAGTGGAATCCTTTTGTGGAAAATGATCATTTGTATTCATCATTATGTATATTACTATATCCATTTTATATTTTACATTTTTGATTTTATAATTAACCATAGAATGTTTTTTCCATAGGTAGAGGTCAACATATAACTTTGTAGAGTTCTCCTAGATTACTAAACTATCAACAGAATCACCTTCTTCACCAAATTCTAGACCTCTAGCTAAATCATCTTTAAAGTTGTAAATATTGACAACATAATTACCATATAAGGGTAATTTATTCTCATCGGAAAAGGTATCCCAAACTATAGGGAAATTCCATGTTGTTTTATTGAGAGAGGGAGGTCCAACATCTGAAATGCTTCCATCCTTTATAGAAGGGTCATCATCATTGGGAAAAGGTAATCATAAACAGACACATACTAAGACACATGGAACCAATTCATTATCATTTAAGGATGACAATAATCATGTCCTTTGTTTAAATAGGGAAATAAAACTATGTCCTTTCTACATTCAACATTAGGCTGCCCAACAATCTGACAGTATTTAAGAAAAGGTTATGTTTTTTCAAACTCAATCATAATATTAACTTCATTGTGTGGTTTGGATAAAAAACCTATCTATAAATGTACCAATAAGGTAAAATTATATTAAAATATGACCAAACTTTATTATAGGTAGTGGTCCTAGTAGCGTAGTCTATCCTAATAGGGATTCTAATCACTCAGGCGATGTCAAACAAAATATTGGTGTTCCATAAGACCCAATTTTGACCATGTATTTTAACACATACCATAGTTAATGTGTCCTTCAAATTGTTCAGAATGAAATTAGGATTCTATTTAAGAATCCAAATAGTTCTTGAAATTAGATTTATAGATCTTATAGTCCATGCTCTTCTGTTGAGCTGAGCAGTGGTGAACAACATGTGAAAAAACTGCTACCAAGTGATACACACATGAACCTAAAAACCCCCCCAAATCAAAAATAACTTTGAATTTTTTTGATTGTTTTCAATGGTTTTATTCTTTTTTCCAACACAATTAAATCTATTCTATAGTGTTTTCAATGGTCAATCATGATAGTGAAATATACTAAATTTTAATTGAAAACTAATTTTTCATCTAATAAAATTATATTGATAAATTAAATATTTTATTCATTTATAGTATAATAAAAACACATTTATATAATTTAATAATATTTCAGTCGTTGGAATAAATTTATTACTGAAACTAGATTTAACATCCTTTAGAAATCTTAATTATTTTTTATATAAAAAATTCTTTTTTGTATAAAAAATTTATTTTTTCATCCCCTTTGCAAAGAGTATTTTTTATTTAATATCTATAACAAATTTGTATTTAAATTTCAAAATTTGACCCCATATTTGAATTCAAAATGTATAAATTTAGTAAATAATTTTCTTTCACTACTTGATAATATGAATAATATCTTTAATTATTTTTTAAATACCACAGTTAAGGGTTAATCGAGAAATTAAGGGTAAATATATCATTTAAAATGTATGAAATTTAACCTAACACCTACCATAAATTTATTTTCTGGGTTTTTATCGATCAAAATCATGTTTTGGTAGATTCTCTGACTTCTCGGTGAAACCTGGATTAAATTAATCCCCTTTATATTATATATATTTTATGAAAATTCAAATATGACATAAATAGGTTTTATTAACTATATCATATTTAATATAGAGTCATTTATAAGATATATTATAATATAATTAGTGATGCACATGAGAGTGATAGATATTATAAATTCCGTAGGGAGGGCCTCTGAGCGGCGGCGTCTCCCCCCTCTGCGCGCACCTAGTGTTTCTCCTCCATTCTATTTCCTCCCCTCCTCCGACTTGGCCCAGCCACGACGGCAGCCTTCTCATCTTGGATCGGCGTCGATGGGCTGTGGATCCGTGTGGTCCAGTTTCGTTCTTGGCTCGTCGGTGGCTTTGTTGCGCTTCTCGGCTTCAGAATCTCGTTTTTCTTCGGGTGTGCTTGGTGCCGACACCGGCTCATTCTGTGACAGCTTCTTCGCTTCTGGCTTAAGATCTGCTCGGTATGGGCGTGTGTCGACTCCGAGTGGTCCGGCTTTAGGTGGTGGCGAAGATCCTTCCGGATCCTGGATCCCTTGGCGGCTTCGGGTGTTTAGTGTCGATTTCGGTATGCTCGGTGTTGGCCTGGTCATACCTTTGGCTTCGGGTCTGTGTCGTAGAGGTGGTCCGCTCGTCGGCAGCTCTCCTTTTCTAGCTGTCGTCTGATCGGGATTCCGTCGCGGCTGTGGTGTGCTCAGTGTGGGCTACGGTGTGCTCAACTTTGGCCTTGGCTTGCTCTTCGACTCCGTGATCTCAACGCGGCCTCGTTCCAGCTCGACTTCAGCTGTCACAGGTGACGGTGTGATCGGGGTCGACTCTAGTGTTCCAGAGGGGGGAGGTCCTTTTTGGCACTCCTGTAAGTTTTTTCTAGGCTTTAATCTGGATAAGATGAATCATTGTTTGATTGGATGTGAAATTTGTGGTATTATGGTGGTGCTATTGACGTGGTTGACTGTGAATCTGCTGGTTATCTGCTGTTTAAACGTTGTTGGAGGTGAAATGGATGTATGTTAGGGAATCCAGATTGGAAAGAATTCTCGATTGCAGTGGTGATGTCTGGTTGAAGCTGGAAGTTGGAAAGAAGTGGTGTTTTTTTTGATGTTGCAGAAATGATGTTTGTTGAATGTGTTGACTCAACGGTATGGATTTTATGTTTTGCGAGTGATGGCTTGGTATGTAATTGTCTGTCTTTGGTAGGGACTCTTGATTGGGTTTGGGAAGATGTTCGCCCTCTTCCTTTTCCTTGTTTACTGCACTTTTTATTTCTATTTAATAAATGGTCAGAGGATTTTCCTCTGACTGAACTTTCCTGGTATAATATAATTAGTAATGGAAATATAAAATATTTATATTTATTGTTAAAATTTATTATCAATTTTATGAAAATAAATAACTACCTTAATTGATGACACAATGATGATGTTGTAATTGAATAATTAGTAGATATTTCAAAGAAATGATATTATATATATTATTATAAATATATATTGAATGAATTAATCTCAAACATGATTTTTATAGATTAAAATTACTTATTAGTGATGTTTTCGAAGAATTTGTTTTGAGGGTATCATGATTCTATGATATATTTAATAATGCATGTAATAAGTAGTTTCAAAATTGAAATTAATGATATTTTAAAATTAATAATATTTTATTGAATGATATAAAATTATTAAAAATTTAATTTTTTTAACGTTAGTGTTGTATGGAAGGAATTTTTATTAGTTATCCATATATCTTTTTTTATCATATTATTGTATATATATTGACCCATAATTGAGAAAAATGCATATTACGATGGTAAAATATTAAGAGGATAAATAAGTATTAAAGACAAATGATAAGGATTAAAAAATTGTAAACAGTTATATAAATTTAAATTTATAAAGTTATTATGACCCATAATCATAATATCTTCTAAATAAATCAGTTTGGATCCATTTTTATAGAGAGTTTTTATATTAATTAAATATTTTGAAGAATATCAAGGGTGCACATCCTCTCTTCTCTAAAAGAGAACCTCTTACTATTTTTTCATACTGCATAATATCCTCTTTGGTTCAGCCATGCTGTACCCATCTTCCTTTAATTAATAGATAATATCATTATAAATCTATTATTTAAGGATGAACAATATCCTTAGTGGTATTATGGAATTATAAACTTAATATTGTCCAAATAAAAGGTATTGTATTAATCAAGTATTTTTAATTTATTTCTTTTTATTCTTGAAAATAATATTCATAAACAAATTTAAAATATTAAATCCTGTAGAAGAAAAAAAATATTTAGATGATATTATCTTAATATGATAAACTTAATAAATATCATCTTCAATCAAATGGGAAAAAATTAATCATCTATGTGTACGATGGAATACCACATCATGAATTGATATAATTTTTTTTACATAAAATTATCTCAATAAAGGTTATAATTATGAAATAAATGTTATTATATGATATAATTAAATATTTACAATTAATAAAAAATTACATATAATTTTAATTTTAACTATTCAATGCATAGGAAAATGATAATGACGTTCATGCATACATGTGAACTATGACCTCAACGAAGCGATGTGATTTGTTTATCATTACCACATCATACGAATGTTATGAATATGTTTATTTAAATTATTATTATGATGTTAATAATCTTATTATAAAATTTTAAATTTTAAATAATACTTACAATTTTTCAATATTTTTCATTAATGAAAGAATACATTACTCATGCATACTTATGACTTATTGGCTCTCAGATTGTACTAGAGTTCATTTATCAAATCCTTATTTATTGGATATATTTAAAAGAATAAATTAAATAAAAATGTGATTATTATTTCTATAATATTATTCATGATATTATAATAATGGCCAACATTGACTATATTTATCATAACAAATCCAATTTGGACTAACGAACAAAATATCATCAAAACACCCGATGTGAAAAAAAAATAATTATATAATTGTTATAACATGGTAAAAAATTATATGAAATAAATAATAAAAACTTTAAGGTTTCTAAATAAATCAATTACATAACCTATTTTATTAATCTTTATTATAACTATTTTAAGAGAGGATTTAGACTCTTGGTAAGGGACATTGCCTCTATTTTCATTAATTAAGGAATGTTTTGATATTATACACCCACCTTATTTATTTAGTATATACATGAACCTTTACTTATAATATAATTTATTTATTTATTATCATTCCACTAAAATTTTACATAAATTTTATTCTTCCATGGATCTTATGATTTAATTATTCAAAGTTTTATGGGACACTTTGAATACATAACTATTTAATTGCAAAATAATTTTATTCGTTTCAATAATGATGATATTTTCTTATGTATTCATTTATATAGATTTAAAATAATTATAAATGAAATTTTATTTCAATTAATTTTTTAATTAATTTTTTTTTCAAATGAAATCAATTTATGAATTTTATGAGGAAAATTTTGAAAAATGCTAAAAAGAAATGTTTTAATTTTAATATATATGACATGAACCACTTTCTACTACTATGAATTATATAATTTGAAACATCCTTTTCCAGATTAAATATCTTCATAGAAAAAAAAAATTCCCTTTTTTTGGTATTTTTACTATGGAAATCGGTATGTTTAATGAAAGATATATTTTTATATGAAAGGGTTATTTATATGGCGTTAAAAGAGTACTTGAAAGTGTTTGATGATGACAGTGTTTAATTAATGATATGTTTCATGCACATTATATGAAATAGATGATACTGATATAGCTTATACAAGTTGCGGGGTAGATATCATTGGGGAATCATATAATTTCTTAACATGTGGTGTCCTAGTTAGCTCTAGATAATCTTGTTACATCTGAAGGGAACAAACCACCTCAACAACATTCCCCACAAGTGGTGCCACCAGGTGTTTCAATAATCAATCCCAAAACACCACAACGTCACACCATCCCTTTAAAGAATGAGGAGAACATGTACCATAAAATACCCCCAAGATAAAGGTCATATCATAAGAATATATGAGGCACCAAAAATTCAAACCTAGAACACACAGAAACCAAGATAATGCTCTGATCCAAAAGAGGATTTGAACAAAGCATGTTATTGAAATTCAAGGTGGGAAAATTCTCCCCACCATAAATTTTTCTGCCCCTATAAATCCACAGCTAGGCCAAAGAAACAAGCAATCTCAACATAGAAAAAAAGATTTACTCCATCACCATGCTTCACCACCAAAGTCCAAAACACCTCTAGAGATCAATTCAAGAAGGAATACTCTCACGTTCTAGAACATACACCACTTTCCTGAAATAATCAAGAATATTCATAAATTATGCCAAAAAACTACCCAATCACTATCTGAACATGACTCGAGAAACATACCCAAACAAACAACAATATCAGACAATACTATAGTTATTATACTTTACCTAAACTGTTGGGTTCTCTCCAATCCCATTTCTTACCTAAGGAAGATGTTATTAGTTAGAGAACTCTGAATGAGACTACCTAACACCAATACAAGTCCCATAGAAAATCTGAGTTTCTAGTATGGGGAGAAACAAATGGGCTCCCCACAATAAGAGACATTATCATTTTTTTCAAAGATAGAATCGAGACACTAAAAGGGGGATCCCTGAACGGACTCCCCTATATAAGGCGGTAGAAATCCAGTAGACATTTCCAAAAGAACTTACATAAGACTCATAGTGGATCTACCCACCATAAGAACCAACAAGACCATGGTATTTCCCCTATCTACATGTCAGTTTCATTCAAAGTCCTATGGAATGTGATCAAATGATTGAAGTATCTTTAGCCGCATAGTTAGGCTTTGGAAAACCCATTAATGGAACTTCTCCTTCTGGTTCTACAAACTACTATTCTGAAAACCCTAATGGGTTTAACAAGATATCACAGACTCCAAAAAATCACTTTACACTAACATGAAATTTCACTAAAACAAGGTGTTAGAGGATGAACACAAATCAAACCTTTTTTTCGGGAGAGGAACAACAGAACGAACAGATACATATAAACTTCTTCCACTAAAACAGAGGATTTTGTAGTTTTTCCAACGGATACATTCTCCCAACATAGTAGATTCTCTAATAATATTTCAAGACCATCACCTTTAAAGTGAAATGAACACAAAACATCAAAATGTAGAGCCAAACATGACCATTGCGACTGATAGAAACAATACATGGAAAGCGACCTTATGCTGAGTCCCCAAAAAAATCAGAATTCCAGAAATTGTCCACAATAGCCTCTCATGACAGATTTCCCCCACTTGTGGTTTAACATGATCTCTTACTTCGAAGAGACTACGAAGGACTCATAGGCCCTCTTAAACAAAATCCACAATAACAACCCCAAACTACTTCCTTCTTCAACTAATCAGGTAGTTTAAAGAACTATGGTCTCTTTCAACCTTCCACGAGCACTCTCCTACTATAAAAGGATCAAAAATACCAATAAAAAAATTGTGTAGACTCCATTTTAAAATATTGAAAAAAAATCCTTGCATAGATCTACTAGAGGACTTTCCAATAGCAAAACAATTTGTGCTGCGCTTTAGTTGTGTATTAACTCTTAGTGGGGGCGTACCTTATATCATGAGAGAACCCAAGCACCCAACCAAGCCGTTCCATTGGTCAAAAAGTGACACAAACCAGATCCCAACACATGAGGGAAACCACCGTAAAGGCATCCTGAAACATTCCTCATAAGAAGACCACTAACTAGTCCATCAACCCGACTTACCAAAGAAACACAAACCCACAACACTATTCAAACAAGAGGGGTTCTTAGACTCAAAACACCTCATAGAAACAAAATTTCCAAAATCATATAAGACAAACCAACCAAAAGCAGTAATCAATAAATCATTTTTTCCTTTAAAATCATCTCTATGAAAATAAACAGTTCAGTGGTTAGCATATCCACCAATAGTACCCCATGGGCCTCAGAGAGGCATGCTTTCGTGCCACACCGGGCACCCTCCACGTATCCATCCCGGAACTCATCAAGTAATTCCATTAACCATCCGTCATCCAATATAACCCTATGAATGTTGTCACTCAAGGAAATACATGTGTCTAAAACATAATTTCTTTCCACTTTTCAAAAACAAAATCACCACCCAATTTGTCCTTTATCTCAAGATCCCTAACCACGAAATCAAAATCACAATTTATAGCTTACAAAACATTTCAAAAAGGCACCAAAATTTAAGTAAGAACTCACTTAAAATTCATTAAAATCAATTTTGAAAAATATCACCCCATTAAAACACCATTCATTCGTTTATAGAACTCTTTTGGAAACACTTTTTCAAAACCAACATTAACATAACTTCCTCCTTTCAAAAGTTGTGTAATCACACCATTTTACCTATCAAAATATTTCTTAAAATTCAGTTCCACCATTTAAAAAATTATACACATACTTCTTTATTATAATATCATGTCAAAAAATATCACGCTTCTTAAAACCATATCATTTTGAAATTAAAACAAAACAACCATGACTTCAAAACTAAAGGACACAATACAATGTTAGTGGAAACTAGATTCGGTGGGTTACATGGACATATGATTGGCGGTCATATGCCAATAATATCACCAGAAAAGAGATTGTTCTAAAGATATATCTCTAACTCCACATGGATTACCAGGCTCTACGATCTACCTGAGACCATTAACCCAACTCTCTTTTCACTTCCCCTAATCATCATCAAACCATGAAAACCGAAGGAATCAGATAAGTGATGACTTCCCCTGGTGACTTGAATCCTATCTTGTGGTGCAGTAATTAGGCACACTACACACAACCAGAATTCCATTCCTAGAAAATCCTAACTATAGTCTATTCGGATTGTTCCCCAAATAACATGACCCAAAGAGATAACCTAAACCTCCCCTGAGGCTATTTTGTCACAAATCGAATCAGGTCACCATCAAAACTAGCACCAAACCCAGAAAATGGAAAGATCCGATGGGCGTTCTCGATCCCCAAAATCTAGAAAATGTGCCTAGGTATCATAAAATGATTGGGGGAAGTATTCACCCGTGTTTATAAACATACAACAATAACAAAAATCTAATAAGCCAAATCTAGATTTTTCAAAACAAACCATCTTTTACCAAAATTCAGAACTGAATTACATTGATTTAAAATCTTCTAAAAGACTATAAATAATTAAGGAAATCATTATGGACATCCCAAGAACCTCTTCATTGGAAGAGGAACCTCCCACAAGCCATCTCCAAAAGACAACACTACAAAGGACCGCTAGAAACCCGAGCCATTGGCACAAAAGATGTACCCAAACCTGCAACAAAAATAACCAACTATACTTACAAGCATATGTGTAATTAGGGTTTGAGCCAAATCCTAGTAGGATACCAGCACAAAGAGATTCTATGTGATAAACATTCAATGATGAAAATCTTACATGTTTTGATAAATCGGAAATGCTAGGTATAATTTCAATAATATGCAACTATAAATAAAAACAGTTTTAAAATGTGATATTCTAAAGATTCAAAACATTTAAATAAAATACCCAAGATAATTAATTATCCATCAAAAAATATCATACTCTGAGGGTAAGTATAATGTATCCAATTATCACAAGAAATGGGAAAAAACCCCTAGGCACTAGCTCACTATGGGTCCCTGGGACCTCATATCTCAGTGAAAGTATACATCATAATATTTAGTCTCGTGCACATGATCTACTAGTAGGGATCATACTAATAACCTAGTGGTCCTCCAACAACATCATCATAATAGTTTAGTTAGTGTTGTCATCATTAATCTAGCTACGTCTAACTAGGGCCAAACCCCACAGGATCAGTAGGATACTAGTACACGTCCCCCCACCTAGATACATAGGCATCCCTCTTGTGATCAAACAATTTCAACAAGCCATGAAATATAATTTGTGCATGAATGTAACACTTACACATCACACATTCATCAAACATACCCCATGTATATCACACATTTAATATAATCCATTTTTTCATTCAAATTCATTTTGAAAACATACTCACACCAAAATAACCCACAACACTTTTCACATATCCTTTACACTTAAACAATTCCTGTAAAAAATTAATATAACCTTTTCATGATAGTTCAATCCACATAAAATCCCACAAACATTTCACATAATACCCTTTTCAACATCAAAATTAATTTTATCATAAAACTCACATGAAATAGTCCACAAACATGTTTCTCACCCACAACACAATTTAATAAAACATTTAACCAATTTATAATACATTCAAAAAAATGTTTGAAATACGAAATCACCTCTTTACCTTTAAAACCCCATTTTAAGTGAATACAATCACCAAAAAAGTACATGCACATCATTTTTTGACTTTTTTTAACTCACTAAATCATTTTCAATTTTCATAAATCAAACCCAAGGGGTATAATAATGTCTTTCACACAAACCCCATTTCAATACCCTTTTTCAAGTCCAATATTACACCAATACAAATCCAAAACACAATTTTAATCTCTATCAAAATTTATCAATCCATTCTCAAGTACTATATAAATACCTCAAATAATATCACAAAATATACACATGAAAAACACACGTTTTGATAATTCACTTTCAAGAAGTATAACATAGTTTTACACATTAATCACATTAAAAAACCCCTATCAAGGCCCAAATGACACTACGAAATTCAAAATCCATAATTTAAAGCCCCTTTATACAACTAATAATTCACTTTAACATTTAAGAAAACTACCATAAATGATATCACATGAGTTAAAATTTAAAAATAGAAAACTTCAATAAAAAAAGTTACATTAATAGTAAATGCTTTTCTATTGATTCAAAAACTAGTTTCGGACCACCCCAACATATTCAAAACCAGATAAATCAATAAAACAATAAATCTAACTCATCAATAATTTCTTATAGATGAAAAAACCTACCTTTTGAGCTGAAACACTCAAATATTGGTGTGAAACATCATCCACAACATCACAACATCTCAATGAAGTGAAAAGAATTCTAAAACCTCAAGATTTAACCCAATAGAAAAGAAGAATAACCCTAGGAATGAACCCTAACTTATAGACATTTGATAACTCAAGAAAGGGAGAATGAAACCCTTTGTAAAGGGAAGAAATCAAAGATACAATTACATAGTTGTATGGTTTTGATGTTTTCCCCATCAAATCTCTATTAGAAAGTGAGCTCCATGGGAGGGTGAGAGAGATTGGAAGATTAAAAAGGAGGTAGGGTGGGAAATAGATATGAGAGGGGTAGATTTTGTGTATTTCCAGAAGGAAAAAATGGTCAAAACACCCAAATTTTCCTTGAACTAGACACCCTGTACGGTTGGGCTACACGTTTTATTAAACCATGCAGCCAATCCATGTGGCCTATTCTGGCCACCCAAAAAGTAAATTCATTCCATAAATTTAAGGGGGTTAAAGGGGGAAACAAATGGGGAATGATAGACCTAGTATAGAGGAGAAAATACACAAAACAAATAATTCTTCTCACCTAAAAACACATCCCACTCATGACAACAAATCACCTCAACAATTTACCCCACAAGTGGTTCCACTAGGTGTGTCACTAATACAACTATAAAACACCACAACCTCACACCACACCATTGGATAATGTGGAGTCTATGTACCATAAAATACCCCCAAGACCAAATTCATAGCTGAACAACACAAGAGAAACCAAAAATTCAAACCGAAAACACCCAGAAACTAATAGAATTCTACGAACCAAAAGGCTATTTGAAGAAATCATGTAATTGAAATTTTGGGTTTAAAAATTCTCCCCACTATAATCCTTTCCACCATCGGAGAGCCAATGCATGGCCAAATCAACATGAAATCCCAACTGAGGAACCAATATGTATTCCTTGAGCAAGCATCACCACCAAAGGCCAAAACGCCACCAGTGATCAATTAAGGAAGGAATACTCGCACATACTAGAACATTCACCTCTTTTCATAAATGATCAAGCACATTCAGACTTTATCCCAAAAGATAACTCCTTAAACACTATACTAACAATATGAAAGAAACTTACCAAAATGAACAAAAACATAGGAAAAGGCTACAAATACCTTACATTAATTAAACAATTGGGTTCTCTCCAATCCCAACATTTACCCAATGATGATGTTATTAGTTAGACAACTCTGAATGACACTACTGACCTCCATACCATTTCCTCAGACAAATCTAAGTTACTAGTGTGGGGAGACACCAATGGGCTCCCCACCAGAAGAGATAGTATAAGTTTTTTCCAAGATAGAATCAGGACACTAAAAGGGGGATCCCTGAACAGACTCCCTAGTACAAGGCGGAAGACATCCATTATACTTATCCAAAAGAACTTACATAATACACATAGTGGGTCTCCACACCATAAGAACCAACAAAACCCTCAGATTTCCCTTGACTATGTTCCAACATCACTCTAAGAACTATGGATTGATCTCAAATGATGGAAGCATCTTCGGCCTTGTAGTTAGGCTTTGGAAACCACCTTAACAGAACTTCTCTATCTGGATCTAAAAACAAAAACACCAAAAACCCTGATGGGTTTACCAAGACATAACACACTCCAATACTCACTTTACCCTAACCTGAAATTTCACTGGAACAAGGGAATAGAGGATGCACACACATCACACCATGTTTCTTCATATGTGAATCAATAGAAGGAAATGACACATATAAACAGATTTCTCTAAAACTGATGATTTTGATGTTTTTCCAAGGGATACATACTACCAATATAATAGATAATCTCATTGGATTGCATTACCTTCACCTATACAGTCAAATGAGCCCACAACATCACAAGGCATCACCAAACATGAACATTGCGACTAATAGAAACAATAAATATAATGAGACGTTATGCCAAGTCCCCAAACAACACACAATTCTAGAATGTGGCTATAATAGCCTCTCATGACCAAATTCCCCCCACTCGTGGGTTAACATTATCTCCTTCTTTGAAGAGACAACGAAGGTCCCATAGGTCCTCTTAGAAACCATCAAGAATAACAACCCTAGACTACTTCCCTCTTCAACAAATCAGGTAGCTTAAGAATCTAAGGTCCCTTTCAACTTTCTACGAGAACTCTCCCAAAACTATAGGATAAAAACCCAAGAAAGGAAATGTTGTAGAATCAATATAATAAACTCTAGAAAATATTCCTTATATTGATTATCTTGAGGACTTTCCAATGGAGAAACAATTTGTGATGCACTTTAGTCGTGCATTAACTCTTAGTGGGGGCGCACCTTATCCAATGAGAGAACCCAAGGACCCAAACCAAGCTATTACATTGGCCCAAATGTTCCAAAAACCAGATCCAAACACATGAATGGAACCACCATAAAATCATCTTGAATCGTTCTTCATAAGGAGACCAATAATAAGTCCTTCAACATGAGCTAGCAAAGAAACACAAACCCAAAACACTATTCAAACAAGAGGGGTTCATGGAATCAAAATAGCTCACAATAACAAAATTTAGAAAAATAGGATAATACATACCATCCAAAACCATAAATCAAGACATTACATTTTCCTTGAAAATCATATCTCTAGAAATAAACGGTTCATCGGTTAGAGTATCCACCAATGATACCCCATGGGCCTCACACATGCATGTTTATGTACCACACCAGGCACCCTCCTCATATCCATCCCACCACTCATCTAGTAATTCAATGAACCATGCATCATCTTATATAACCCCATGCATGTGGTCTTTCATAGAAATACCAATGGTTAAAAAATATCCTTTCCACTTTACAAAAAACCAAAATAATCAACCAATAATTCCTTTTTCTCAAGACCGCTGACCACGAAATCAAAATCCCATTTTACATCTCAGAAAAAATTTCAAAAAGGCAAAAACATTCAGAGAAGAACTAACTTCCTATTAATTCACATAAATTATGAAACCTCTCATCCCCTTAAAACACATTTGATTAGTTTAGAAAACTCTTTTGGAAACAATTTTTCAAAACCAACTTTAACATAATTTCCTTCTTTCAAAAGAGGTGTAATCAAACCATTTTCCATTTCAAAATAATTCTGAAAATTCAGTTCCACCATTTTACTAATAAAACCATTCCATCGTTGTTATGATATATTTTCACAAAAACATTATGCAACTTCAAACCATGTCATATTGGCATTAAAACCAATCATTAATGATTTTAAAACTAAATGACATAAGATAATGTGAGGGGAAACTAGATTTTGTGGGTCAAATAGAAATATTGTTGGAGGCCATATGATAATAACATCACCATAAAAGAGAGTGTTCTAGGAATATATCTCTGACTTCTCATATCTTTCCATGCCATACGATCTCATTGAGACCCTTAACCCAACTATCTTTTCACTTCCACTAATCATCATCAAACAAAAAAAACCCAAGGAATCATATAAGTCTTAACTTCCCCTAGCGACCTGAATACTGTTATGAGGTGTGGTGATTAGGAACCCTACCCATAACCAGACTTCCATGTCCTGAAAATACTAACTCTTGACTATTTGGAATGTTCCCTATATAACAAGACCCAGAGAGTTAACTTAAACCTCATCTGATACCATTTTGTCAGAAACCGATTCTGGTCGCCAACAAAACTGGCACCAAACCTGGCCTATGGAAATACCCGAAGGGATTTTCCGATCCCCATGGGCTAGAACAGGTTCCTAGGTATCATAAAATGAATGTTGTGAATGATGTACATAAGTTTATAACCACACAACAACAATCAAATCCAATAAAACAATTCTGGATTTTTCAAAATAATCAATCTATTAAAAAATTTCAGAACTGAATTACATAGTTTAAAAAAGTTGTAGTGACTCGGGTTTTTGGCCTTGTCAGACTTTGGAATATTTCTACGAATAATTCCAGAGCTAGGCATGAAGACGGCGTGCGATTCCGAGGCCCGGTGTGCCCGGAATTAATTTTATAAAAATATTGAGTTTTTTATGTACTACACACATGGCGGGGGTGTGATATCTCCTAAAAGGTAGCTCAGAACGGGAATCTGAGGGCACGGTTGCTTCCGCAACGTTCCGTTTACCCAAGGAGGGGTGTAAACTTTGCGGGCGCGGGCCTGCGGTGAGAAACGCCACCCGGGGCGTTTCTGTAAATAAGTAGCAAGTTAGCGTGCGAGCGTCGGCTCGAATAACATCTGAACGGAGTCTCGGATGGAAAATCTGAGACTGCTGTTGCGTTCAGAACGGCGCGTTTACCCTAGGGGTGACCTTTCTTTTGTTCGCATCGGGCGTCGGGTCCGAGGCGGGTTTGGCGCCGGCGGGCCGCTGATATAAATATCAGCGCCCCCCCCCCCTTTTATCGTTTTTCGTCGTTTTTCGCCGTTCTTCACCGCCACTCCGCCGAATCGAGCAAACGAAGCGCCCATGAGCTCAGAATTCGATGGCGAACGTTCCAGGAGTGTGCAGCGGAAGCTCTGGAGTGCGGATCTGAGGCAGAACGTCGGCGTTTCGCCCGCGAGGTAGGCGGATTTGAGTTTTAACCCCCGATCCCGTTTTTGCTGCGTTTTTCTGCAAATTGAAGCCGTAGCAGTGTAGATCGGGTCCCGAGGGTCGTGTAGACGCCTCCAGATCGCAAAACGGACCACCGGGGTGCCCCCGACGGTTCGCGGAAGGTCCGCCGGCGCGGCACCAGCGCGCGGCGGAAGGCCGCCGGCAAGGGCGGGCCGGCGGCAGCGGCCGGTCCGGCCTCTTTTCGCATACGTGGGTCTTTAAACCCCCGTATCTTGCACTATGGGAGTTGGATTCGCGTTCCGTTTGGGGCGACGCGAACCTGACGACGAGCTAAACCCTCCGGTGTGGTTTTGAGGGTTTAAAGGTTCGGGATCGTGGCCCGGGAGTTAAAAACGTCGTATAAAATAGTATTATTTTATTATTTTACGACTTCGGGACGTTGTAACTTCTACCCGGAGCGTCCGATTGACGTGCCGTAAGTGACGTTGAGACCCTGATGGTACGACGGACTTTTTGAGATGGTTTCCGGGTGTTGGGTCTGAGAACGGGGTGTGGGCCCCACGAGGCCGGGTTTTGGCGTTTGCGGAGAAACGCAGCTTTTGCACCATGAGTCCGATTTTGGCGGATGAATAGTCGATCCTGTGTGTTTTTCCGCGATTATCGCAATGGTGCGATCCGTTCGATGTGTTTCGGAATCCGGCGTGGGCCCCACCCGAGCTGGCCTTCGGTGAATAGTACCTTTTTCACCGGGTGTCCGTTTTGGACGAGCGAGTAGTCGATTCCGCTTGTCTTTCCGAGGGGATCACCGTGGTGTGATCCGCTCGATGGGTTTCGGGATCGTTGTGTGGGCCCCGCACGAGCTAGCTACGGTGAATAGTTCCTTTTTCACCGGTGCTCCGTTTCGGGCGAGTAAACAGCCTATCCTGCGTGTTTTTCCGTGTGGAACGTGATGGTGACCTCGGTTTTGGCTTCGGTGGTGCGCAGTGTGGCGTTGTGGCGGGTCGCCCGGGTTAGCGACGTTTGGACCAGCAGTGGTTGAGGGTTCTCCCTTGGTTCGTTCCTACGAGGGTTCGTGTGGTATCACAACCTTCGTATGGGTTTGTGATCCTCTCGATGGGATGTTTAAACTGTTAGAGTTGTGGTATCCCTCCGGTGGGCCCGGAGTGGATCCTCTAGCATCTTTACCCTAGATCGGGTTCTTGGTATCGTTGTGACCGCTTATTTACGGGCAGCGATCCCCTATCTAGCAGGTTAACCCCGTAGGGTTTGTGGGATCATCAGGACTATGATCCCCTACGCAGTGGGTCATGCACAGTAGGGTTGTGGCATCGTTGAGTTTACGACCCCCTACTCAGCATGATGTTTATAGTAGGATTGTGGTATCGTTGGTTATACGATCCCCTACTCAGCGCATGGTGTCAGTAGGGTTGCGGTATCATTGGTTATGCGATCCCCTACTCAGCGCGTGGTTTTGGTAGGGTTGCGACATCGTCGGTTCGATCCCCTACATCGCGAGTTATACCAGATAGGGTTCCGGTATCGTCGTGACCATCTTTATATGGACGATGATCCTCTATCTGAGTGTTGAGTTTCTGTCGAGCGCCAGATCGGGTTATGGTATCCCCCAGCGGATCCTAGGTGTGATCCCCTATCTGCGAAATCTATGTATGCCAGATCGGGTCTTGGTATCCCACAGAGGACCCTGGGAGTGATCCCCTATCTGTGAGCTACGCATACCGGAGTGGGTCTTGGTATCCCCTAGAGGACCCTAGCGGCGGTCCCCTATCTGAGGAGTTTGGTGGTTATGGTGTTTCAGCGATGTTTCCTCAGTGATGTTATCCGACGAGCGTGGTCTCTCGGGTGAGCGTCTGAGATGTTTGTTTGGGACCCGATGGAGTGTATCTCTCGGATGAGTGTCATCTGGTATGACATTGTTTGTTGTGTACTCTCCTGTTGTGGATAGTTGCTGGTGATGAGGTCGGTACCTCTTGTGGCTTTGTGGCATGAGCTGTGTATATCTGGATTGTTCAAGGTGTATGTATGGGCATACACCTGAGATGAGCTGAGCTGACTAGTTGTGTCAACCTAGGATGGTCACGAGATGGAGTTTCTCTCTCGTCCGGGTACCCTCTGGTTGGGTTGAACAGACTGTTGCCTTTCAGTTGCTCCCTTGGGTTGTGGGTTTTTGGGGTGCCTACTGAGTATGTTTATACTCACCCCTACACGGGCTTTGCCCACACATGTTTGTGTCTTGTGAAGACCACAGGGCTTTTGACGGATTCTCAGGAGGACCCGGAGCAGGCGGAGCTTAGTGAGCGAGTTGGCCTGGGTGTTTACCGGAGCTGTGCCGAGGGAGCTTTCCGGTGGGTGTTTGTGGCAGCGTTCCCCTTCTTCAGAGCAGGTTGGATATTCTTTTGTAGTTTTCTTTTGGTGGGCCCTATTTTCCCTTGTAATTTTGTTGTTGCTCTCTGGTTGTGGGATAGTTTGTATGCATGCATATACTTTTCAGTTTCTATATCTCTGCACTGTTGCATGGAGGTGTTTGTGGGTGCGTGTGTACAGGTTCCATAGGCTAATGCCTCCCATGTGTGTGATAGCCTACTCGGCGCTAGTCGCTAGCCCCTGGCCTATTGGAGGCAGGCTTGGGGAGTCGCGGCTCGAGCCCCGTTGGGTCGGGTCCTGACAGAGTGGTATCAGAGGAGGTTCCACCTTTGGAATCTCAGAGCGTAGCTGGTCTAGCTGTGAGCTTGGTTTGGGTTGCATAGCGGCAGTGTTAGGGTGTTTCGAGCTCAGCTTTCAGGCCAGGGACTCTAGTGTTGGTGCAGCGGCCGATGTATCCATACCCCAGGACTCTGATAACCTGCCTTTCGACTCGGGTCATTCGTACACTGGTCGCGGGGACATAATGGTACATACATCATATAGGACTGGGTTTTGGGTTTCCCTTGTCCTTCTTGAGTCAGCTCTCCAGATATACTCTTTGACTGTGGTGCGTCTTGAATGTTTTTCAGGATGCCTCCACGACGACAGCCAGTGAGGGTTCCGCAGCAGGATTGTGCTGACGACCCACCCCATGTAGAGGCTGTGGAGCAGGGCGCAGGCTCTGAGGTTGCACCTCCAGGTGGTCTGCTAGTTGATCCACCACCTGTTGAGCAGCTGGTTGTGCCGGCGGTGCAGGATGAGGTTGCCCGCAGGCTGAGTGCGCTGCACGAGTTCTAGAGGCAGTGACATCTGAGGTTCCGGGGTGATCCAAACCCCCAGGCATCTGATGACTGGCTTGAGGAAGTCACCCGAGTTTTCCGCCTAGTGAGGACACCTCCAGATCAGATTGTTGTCCTAGAGGCGAGCCTTCTCCATGGTTCTGTCGGGCGATGGTGGAGTTTGGTGACGCAGTCCCATGACGAGGAGATGCTCACGTGGGCAGATTTTTAGCGGCTCTTCAGGTAAGAGTTCTATCTGGTGACGTTGAGGTCAGTGCAGATCCAGGAGCTTCTGCAGCTTCGACAGGAGAGCATGACCGTATCGGAGTACTCAGCGAGGTTTACAGACCTGTCGCGCTACTCCCTGGACATGGTTCGAGACCCGTTCTTCAGGGCTCGGACCTTCGAGCAGGGCTTACGTAGGGACATCCGAGCATGTGTGGTTTCCTTGTGCCTGCCCACCTATGCTGGAGTACTCGAGCGAGCGCTGGTGGTGGAGAGCTTTCTGGCTGAGCAGATCTCGCCTGTTAGTGCTGGGAACGCGAGAGCTGATACTTCGTTGGTCGGATCGGCATCTGGTAGACGACGACAGACTAAGGGGTCTGGACGGGGCCAACGTTTCAGGAGGCGACCCCAGGATGGGGGATCTGAGCCTCGGAGCTCACAGGGCTCGCAGGCCAGTTTTGGTCAGCTGCAGGAGAGGCGGTGTTACACTTGCGATGGTCGGGGACATCTTGCTAGAGATTGTCCGACCCGACGTGCTGCTGAGAGGGAGCCGGTCGATGGACCACCTTGGTAGAGGCAACGTCTCGAGCAAGGAGGTCCGCAGGGCGTCAGATGTGGCATCGGAGCTGGTGCAGCAGGAGGCGGTGGTAGACAGTACCAGTTGCCACCACCCCCACCCCCAGGTGGTCCACGCCAAGATCAGGGAGCTGGTGGTCGAGGGCGGGGACAGTTTCATGCCATGGAGGCAGTCGACCCAGAGGCACCGCGGATGGATAGAGGTACGCCTTGTGTCCTTTCTACTTACTGCAGTAGTTTGTCAGACACTGTTTAGCAGTACTCTTTCCTTTTGTTGCTTGCTCGAGTTTTGTTCAGGGCGTTGGTAAGACCCTGAGTGGTTGTGTGTTGGTGATCTCGCTGGTCTGTGAGACCCAGTTGAGAGTCCAGTCGCTTTCCTTGTGCTTAGGACTTTTCGGGGATGAAAAGTTATAGGGGGGGGGGAGGATGTAGCGACTCCGGTTTTTGGCCCTGTCAGACTTTGGAATATTTTTACGAATAATTCCAGAGCTAGGTGCGAAGACGGCGTGCGATTCCGAGGTCCGGTGTGCCCGGAATTAATTTTATAAAAATATTAATTTTTTTTATACTATGCACATGGCGGGGGTATGATATCTCCTAAACAGTAGCTCAGAACGAGAATCTGAGGGCACAGTTGCGTCCGAAACGTGCCGTTTACCCTAGGAGGGGTGTAAAATTTGCGGGCGCGGGCCTGCGGTGAGAAACGCCACCAGGGGCGTGTCCGTAAATAAGTAGCAAGTTAGTGTGCGAGCGTCGGCTCGAATAACTTCTGAACGGAGTCTCGGATGGAAAATCTGAGACCGCCGTTGCGTTCAGAATGGCGCGTTTACCCTAGGGGTGACCTTTCTTTTGTTCGCATCGGGCGTCGGGTCTGAGGGGGGTTTGGCGCCGGCGGGCCGCTGATATAAATATCAGCGCCCCCCGCCCCCTTTTATTGTTCTTTGTCGTTTTTCGCCGTTCTTCGCCGCCACTCCGCCGAATCGAGCAAATGAAGCGCCCACGAGCTCAGAATTCGATGGCGAACGTTCCCGGAGCGTGCAGTGGAATCTCTGGAGCGCGGATCTGAGGCAGAACATCGGCGTTTCGCCCGCGAGGTAGGCGGATTTGAGTTTTAACCCTCGATCCCGTTTTTTTTTGCGTTTTTCTGCAAATTGAAGCCGTAGCAGTGTAGATCGGGTCCCGAGGGTCGTGTAGACGCCTCCGGATCACCAAACGGATCACCGGGGTGCCCCCGGCAGTCCGAGGCGGAGCCGCGGCGGCCGGCCGCCCAGCGCGGCGGCGCGTGGCGGAGGGCCGCCGGCCAGGGCAGGCCGGCGGCGACGGTCCGGCCTCTTTTCGCATACGGGGGTCTTTAAACCCACGTATCTTGCACTATGGGACTCGGATTCGCGTGCCGTTTGCGGCGACGCGACCCTGACGACGAGCCGAACCCTCCGGTGTGGGTTTGAGGGTTTAAAGGTTCGGGATCGTGGCCCGGGAGTTAGAAATGTCGTATAAAATAGTATTATTTTATTATTTTACGACTTCGGGACGTTGTAACTTCTACCCGGAGCGTCCGATTGATGTGCCGTCAGTGGCGTTGAGACCCTGATGGTACGAAGGACTTTTTGAGATGGTTTCCGGGTGTGGGGTCTGAGAACGGGGTGTGGGCCCCATGAGGCCGGGTTTTTGCGTTTACGGAGAAACGCAGCTTTTGCACCAGGAGTCCGATTTTGGCAGATGAATAGTCGATCCTGTGTGTTTTTCCGAGAGGATCGCAATGGTGCAATCCATTCGATGAGTTTCAGAATCCGGTGTGGGCCCCACACGAGCTGGCCTTCGGTGAATAGTACCTTTTTCACCGGGTGTCCGTTTTGGACGAGCGAGTAGTCGATTCCTCTTGTTTTTCCAAGGGGATCACCGTGGTGTGATCCGCTCGATGGGTTTTGGGATTGTTGTGTGGGCCCCGCACGAGCTAGCTATGGTGAATAGTGCTTTTTTCACTGGTGCTCCGTTTCGGGCGAGTAAATAGCCTATCCTGCGTGTTTTTCCGCGTGGAATGCGATGGTGACCGCGGTTTTGGATTCAGAGGTGCGCATTGTGGCGTTGTGGCGGGTCGCTCGGGTTAGCGACGTTTGGACTAGCAGTGGTTGAGGGTTCTCCCTTGGTTCGTTCCTACGAGGGTTCGTGTGGTATCACAACCTCCATATGGGTTTGTGATCCTCTCGATGGGATGTTTAAACTGTTAGAGTTGTGTTATCCCTCCGGTGGGCCCGGAGTGGATCCTCTAGCATCTTTAGCCTAGATCGGGTTCTTGGTATTGTTGTGACCGCTTATTTACGGGCGGCGATCCCCTATCTAGCAGGTTAACCCCATAGGGTTTGTGGCATCATCAGGACTATGATCCCCTACGCGGTGGGTCGTGCACAGTAGGGTTGTGGCATCGTCGAGTTTACGATCCCCTACTCAGCATGATGTTTATAGTAGGGTTGCGGTATCGTTTGTTATACGATCACCTACTCAGCGCTTGGTGTCGGTAGGGTTGCGGTATCATTGGTTATGTGATCCCCTACTCAGCGCGTGGTTTCGGTAGGGTTGCGGCATAGTCGGTTCGATCCCCTACATCGCGAGTTATACCAGATAGGGTTCCGGTATCGTCGTGACCATGTTTATATGGACGATGATCCTCAATCTGAGTGTTGTGTTTTTGTCGAGCGCCAGATCGGGTTATGGTATCCCCCAGCGGATCCTGGGTGTGATCCCCTATCTGCGAGATCTACGTATGCCAGATCGGGTCGTTGTATCCCCCAGCGGACCCTGGGAGGGATCCCCTATCTGTGAGCTACGCATACCGGAGTGGGTCTTGGTATCCCCTAGCGGACCCTAGCGGCGATACCCTATCCGAGGAGTTTGGTGGTTATGGTGTTTCAGCGATGTTTCCTCAGTGATGTTATCCGACGAGCGTGGTCTCTCGGGTGAGCGTCTGAGATGTTTGTTTGGGACCTGAGGGAGTGTATCTCTCGGATGAGTGTCATCTGGTATGACAGTGTTCGTGGTGTACTCTCCTGTTGTGGACAGTTGCTGGTGATGAGGTCGGTACCTCTTGTGGCTTTGTGGCGTGAGCTGTGTATATCTGGATTTTTCAAGGTGTATGTATGGGCATACACCAGAGCTGAGCTGATCTGACTAGTTTTGTTAGCCGAGGATGGTCACGAGATGGAGTTTCTATCTCGTCCGGGTTTCCTCTGGCTGGGTTGAGCAGACTGTTGCCTTTCAGTTGCTCCCTTGGGTTTTGGGTTTTTGGGGTGCCTACTGAGTATGTTTATACTCACCCCTGCACGGGCTTTTCCCACACATGTTTGTGTCTTGTGCAGACCACAGGGCTTTTGACGGAGTCTCAGGAGGACCCGGAGCAGGTGGAGCTTAGTGAGCGAGTTTACCGGGGTGTTTACCGGAGCTGTGCCGAGGGAGCTTTCCAGCAGGTGTTTGTGGCAGCGTTCCCCTTCTTCAAAGCAGGTTGGAGACGCTTTTGTAGTTTTCTTTTGGTGGGCCCTGTTTGGCCCTTGTACTTTTGCTGTTTCTCTCTGGTTGTGGGATAGTTTGTATGCATGCATATACTTTTCAGTTTCTATATCTCTGCACTGTTGCATGGAGGTGTTTGTGGGTGCATGTGTACAGGTACCATAGGCTAATGCCTCCCATGTGTGTGATAGCCTACTCGGTGCTAGTCGCCAGCCCCTGGCCTATTGGAGGCGGGCATGGGGAGTCGCGGCTCGAGCCCCGTTGGGTTGGGACGTGAAAAAAATTCTCAATATTATAACAAAATATTTTCCTCAAGATGGATAGCCCAAGAACCACATCATGGCATGATGCACCACCCTCATGCCATCTCTACAAGGCATCACCACAAAGGACCTCTAGAAACCCAAACCATTGGGAAAAAGTGGTACCCAAACCTATGAAAAAAATAACCAAGTGTACTTACATCCAAAGGTGTAAGTAGTGTGGGAGAAAAATCCCAGTAGGATACCTTTACTAAGATATTCCCTGTGATAAACATTCAAAGATGAAAAGCTTGCATGTTTTCATAAACAGAAAATTCTAGTTACAATTTCTATATTATGAAACATAAAATAAAACCAGTTTTCAAGTGGTCTATTATACAGAATAAACACTCTTAAATAAAATACTAAAGATACTGAATTCTCCATCCAAACATACCATATGCCGATGGTAAGTAAAATGTATCTAATGAGCAAATGGAATGGGAAAAACCCCATAGGCACTAGCTCACTAAGGGTCCCAGGTACCTCGTATCTCAGTGCAAGTATCCATCCAAATATCTATTCTCGTGCACACGAGACACTAGTAAGCGTCATACCCATAACATAGTGGTCTCCAAACATCAACTTTATCATAGTTTAGTTAGTGTTTTCATCATCAATCTCCTGACATGAAACTTTTTCCAATCCCAACAGGATCACTATCATACTTGTACACGTCCACCCACATAGAAACATGGGCATCCCTCTTGTTCTCAATCATGTTCACAAATACAAGAAATATAATTTATACATGAAAATAACACTTTCAAATCATAGATTCACCAGACATCACCCATATATATCATACAAGTCACATAATCTACTCATTCATTCAAATACATTTTGAAAACATAATAACACCAAAATTTCCTAAAACACTTTTCACATCTCCTTTATACTTAAAGAAATCAATTAAATAATTTTATAAAACCATTACTAGATAGTTCAAACCACATAACAACCCAAATTTTTTTCACATAATATACTTTTCACCTTCAAGATTAATTTTATCATCAAACTCAAATGAAACAGTCCACAATCATGTTTTGCACCCACATCAAAACATCATAAAACATTTCATCAATTTATAAAACAATCTAAAAAATTATGACATCTTAAATAATCTCTTTACCATTAAAAAAACTTCTCTTATGTGAATACAATCACAAAAACAGAACATTTACATCAATTTCCCACATTGTTTAACTCACTAAATCGTTTTCATATTTCATAAAACAAACCCAAGGGTTATGACCATGATTTGAACACAAACCCATTTCAATACGTTATTTCAAGGCACAAATTACACAAAAACAAATAAAAAATATAATTTTAAACCAAATCAATATTTACCAATCCATTCTCAAGTGATTTTTCTATACCTCATGTAATTCCACAAAAATATACATATGAAAAACACATGTTTTCATAAATGATATTCAAGAAGTATTACATGGTTTTACACATTAAACCCATTCAAAAACCCCCTTTCAAGACCCAAATGACTCTATGGAATTAAAATACCAGAATTGGAAGCCCCTTTCATCAACTAAAAAAATAACATTAAAATTTAATAAAAATACCAGAAATGATATCAGTTGTGTTACATTTGAAAAATACCCAACTTCAAACAAAAATGAAACATTAATACTAAATGCTTCGATAATGCTACCAAATATGGATTTCACACAACATCAAACATATTAGAAACATGATAAATAAATAATCCAAGAATGTTAACTCATCAATAATTTCTTAAACATGGAACCACCTACCTTTTGTTTTGAAACCATCAAATCTTGGAGAGAAACCTCAATCGCACCACCGTCTCACCTCGAAGAAGTGAAAAACAACCTAAAACTACATGATTTCACCCAAAAGCCAAGAAGGTCAATCCTAGGTATGAACCCTAACTTTTTTAAATATTAGAAAGCAAGAAAGAGTGAACGAAATCCTATGGAAATGGAAGAAATCAAAGAGAGAATTACTTACTTGCATGGTATTGACGTTTCCCCCCATCAAATCTCCCTTCAAAATTAATTTCCAAAGGAGGGTGAGCAAGCTTGAAAGATTTTAATTGTGGTAAAAATATAAATGGAGAAGAGAGGGGTGGATTCAGATTATTTTAATAAGGGAAAATGATCAAAAACATTCAAAATTTTAATGAGGTAGACACCCTGCACGATTTTGGCTGCATGCTTTAGTAAACGGTGTGACCAAACCATGTGGCCTGATTTTTCCACCCAAAGAGTAAAGTGTTGCATTCAATTTCATGGGGTTATAAGGGGGAAAACAAGGTGGAAATATATTCCAAGGATATGGGATATAATTTCCCAAAAAAAACCCATCACCCAAAAACTCATCAAACACTAGGGTACAAACCACCTCAACAACTTACCCCAGAAGTGGTTCCACTAAGAGTGACAATAATCCAATTCCAAAAAACACAACCTCACACCATCACATTGACAATATAGGAGGCCAAGTACCATACATTACCCCAAAGAACTAGTTCATTTCTTAAAAACACGAGAGACACCAAAAATTCAAACCAGGAACACCTAGAAACCAACAAGATGTTAAGAACCAAAATGGGATTTGAAGAAATCATGGAATTGAAAATCCAGGTGTGACACCATTTCCCCAGGAAAAGCCTTATGACATAAACCCAAATCCAAAGGGTGATTAAGGGTTAATCACCTACTAGTAGACTACAACATTCCCTAGTAAGAATGAAATTGTTATTTATTTAGTATATCAACATTATGAAGGTTATTTCAATATGATTGGGAAATGATTTAGTGATTATGTTATTAATGTTATTTCCAAAGACAATATGATTTTGATAATCCTTTATGATTGAGGCAAATAAAATATTATTGGATTATATTTGGGTAATGAATATTAAATTATATATTGGATGAATTTATGATTTAATTATGGAGTTATGGTGATTTTGGTTATTTATGTGAATTGTTTGTGTATATTGAATATTACTATAGAAATTAATTTTTTAATGATAATTCTAGTTTAATTAATTTTATTTGAAGATAATTATTAAAAATTATCTTCGAATTCTATTTTAAAAAATCTTCCTGATTAGTAATTTTCAATATTAATATAGAATACATTTTAGGTTTTCAGAATTGTTTCTGATGCTTTAATCTGCGTGCGTACGTCCTTCTCGTTTGGGGACAAGAGACATGGTTTTTGGTTCCCCAAATTTTCACTTTCCAAAGGTAGGTGACATCTACTCCTTATTCAGGGACGTCTTCTCCTTGATCGAAATGGGATGATGGGATGTCAGTTCATCCTTCTGTGGATTCCTCCTCAGAACTCGTCACCTATTCTGGGTCTCCTTCATGGACTTAAGATGTTGGTCGTGAAACTATTCCTGGTTCCATATCTTCATGGACAACAATTAATTATGCTACTTCTGTCAGAACATTCCCAGCGGTCCAGTTAGGGAAACTACCTTCAATTAGGTGAGTAGTCACACTGGGCATCACTGGTGTGTCTGGACACTGAGGATTGCTGTGTCTATCTTCTCTCCCTTATTATACGGCTTTTCGAGGGCGCGGAAGCCTGAGGTATCCCACATCGAACGTGGGGAATCGTATTCCATGGGCATGTATCTGAGGTTTTCCTCAGCTTCCCATGTTTAACATAGGGTATGCCGCAAGTTTAACATCCAGCTGAGATGGATCAGGATGATCAGAACACTGACCAGAGTGGATCAGATGGAGGAACCCCCTAGAGGGAACACTGATATTGGGGCCATCATGCGGGTGGCATCCTAAATGCTATTAGTTGGAATGGGGATTGGTATGGCATGATTCCATCGGGATGTGGTGGCCCGGGTAAAAATCAGGAAGGATGATTGAAGGTTTTGTGAGGGGGTGGTGGATGGGATGGAACCGTCATGGGGGTGACGATGGTTTTGGTCTTGACTCTCGAAGAGAATTCTTACGTATCCCCATGGTAAGGAGTCAAATTACACATAGTTCATATGATGACAGATTACCACCGATTGGGATTTTCAACGTCTTACCGCATGATGGGGTTTCAACGGATTACCACTAATTGAGGTTACAATGGCATACCGCTACAGTGTCAATGGATTACCACTGAATGGAGTGAAAACGGCTAACCTCTATAATGAAAATGGATTACCGCTGAATGGAGTGACAACGGCTTACCTCTGTAGTGACAACAGCTTACCGATGGAGGGAGTGACAACACCTTACCACTGTAGTGACAACGGCTTACCGTCGAATGGAGTGACAATGGCTTACCGCTGAAAGAGGTCCATAGTTTAATGTCACATGGAATGGGGGTGAACTGACATGAATAAGGACATGGGGTCCATGGGTGGTGGGCTTGAACCTTAGGGAGGCTTTCTACATACCTTGTCTTATTAAGGATCAGAGGCCTTGTAATTTCGGTGAAAAAGGAGCTATCGAAACGACGCGAAGGGGTGTCGAGACAACTAGGTGTTGGGCTTGAACCTCATGGAAACTTCCTTTGTACCCTACCTTGGCAGAGATCAAAGTCCACGTAGTTCATGTGAATGTGGGGCTTACACTCTAAGCTGCCTGTGGTGTTTTTCTGGCCGATGTGGGGGAGGACCTGTGGTCCAAAAGATGGTGGTGGGCTTGAACCTCATGGAGGCTTCCTACATAACATGTATTGGAATTGATCAAAGTCCTCGTATTTCTTATGGATGTGATGAACCTACGTGAATGGGGGTCATAACGACTGTGTGTTGGTCTTGAACCTCATAGAGGCTTCCTACGTACCCTAACTTGGCAGGGATCTAAGTTCGCGTAGTTTTGGTGGATGTGGGGCTTACACTCTAGGCTTCCCAGGGTGTTTGTCAGGCCAACGTGGGGGAGGACCTAGAGTAAAAAACATGGTGTTTGGCTTGAACCTCGTGGAGGATTTCTATGTACCATGTCCTGGCATGGATCAAAGTCATTGTAGTTCGGATGGATGTGGTGAACCGACGTGAAAGGGGGTCAGAATGACCAGGTTTTGGGCATGAACCTTGTGGAGGTTTCCTACATAGCCTTCCTTGGTAGGGATCAATGTCCACGTAGTTTGGGTGGATGTGGGGTTTACACTCTAGGCTACCTAGGGTGTTTTTCGGGGTCGGTGCTCACTTCATTACCACGTGAGTCATGTTCAATGTGAGAAACAATAGATAGAAGAGACCCAACGTTCATGTCGTGAAAGGTGCATCTGTGAGAAATGGAGTGGGGCTTACACGTGGTTAGTAGTCCAAAGTGGAAACATGGGCTTATGCTTGGTTAGCGGCCTGAAGAGGTTGGGACTTATTCGAAGATTGAGGCTTGATGGAGACAAAGAACAGTGGGAGAGGGACTTGGGACTGAAGAAAGGAGAATCACCATTCCCTACTACGCCCTTCGCTGGCCCTAGGGATCGAAGGTGAAAGGAGGAGCAGGGATGCAACCTCAAACAATAAATCTAGGGGCTTACGCCGAGATGGATTCCTTCCCCCGCAGAAAAACGCCACTATGATAAAGAGTATATCATCCCCTACTCTGACCAGTGGGCATGAAGAATGTCTAAGGTGGGGGGACACCACGTGCGAGGCATGGGGCACAGGAACTGTTTAATATCATGTGCTGAGGACGAAGGTGATTGGTAGTTTAACGTCCTGCAGCTCGGACGACACGGGTTCACTCCGCACCTCTAGGACTAACATAACCTGTACCCTCTGCTCCATAGTGTAGAGAGGGGACAAGAAAAGCCATTGTGAGGGGGTGTCGTGGAGTGAACCATCAAGGGGCCCACATTAGCATGGATATGCAAAGAAGCAATATCCATTAGCATGCCTATGCAAAGAGGCATGAGGTGAAGCAATGCAACGGGAGATATCATCCAAGGGACTTTGATGTTATTTCATGCGAACCTAAGAGGTTTCACAGGTAATGAGTACATGGAGAAGGTGCTTTGGGTGCGGGAGGCGCCCGAAAATAATTCCCGGAGGAGGGACGTCACTGTCGCACAATGCGGGAGGCTTTCACACAAAAGGGACCATTGCATGAAAAAGGGGATGGTACGGTGCACAAAAGAAATTGTGTGCACAAAAAACTCCTGGCCTGTGTGCATTTGGGCCCTGGACGCGAAATATAGCAGACCGGTGCGCAAAAGGAATTGTGTGCCGAAGCCCTAATTGTGCGCAATCGGAAGGAATTGCGCATGGTGGAAGGGGTTCGAGTGGATTTGGAAAAAGGATCAAGTCCGAGTAGTAGCATCCAAAGGTAGACCCCCATGGGACATAGAGTGAAAAATTTAGTACGTGAGATCCAGATTATTTGCACATGTGAGAGAGGAATTTCACATGGGAGAGGTAGTTCAAATTCTTAGGGGTGAATTATAAGGGGGTTGCCTTTTATTTTTAGGCGCTCGGGATCATGAGTCTGTGCGAAAATCCAGCCAGTATGAAAGATGGCATGCAGGGGCGTCGGCAGCGCTTAAACCAACTGCACCGGGTGGTGGCGCAGAAAAAGCAATGCGTCCGCATGAAAACATCTCGCAAAACCTAGAGTTTTCGTGCGAGGTGCATTTTTTTGCGCAACTCCATATTTTTTTTCACACTGCCTCTCCAGGCCCCTCGGAACGGATCAACGATTCCAAATATGGCTTCTCTTTGTTGCGTTCCAACCTGATTCGTCTCTTGAGCATATTTCAGCATCTACAAATTCCCCCCCCCCTTGGAATAGGACATGCGAGAGGCCACAGAGGTTGGATTCTGAGGGGAACGCTGAGATACATGGCACCCTGGGGCCATGTTGTGCTTCCCACTAGAGCAGCGTGGAAAACCAGGTTGGGGTGCGTAATGTGGAGTGATGGTTTGTTGGAATAGAATCTGATGCTCTCAAAATTACACCACCATGGTGGAAGCACATTATATGGATGCATCGGTCTGATCATGGATCATTCATTCTTTTGGACAGGACCTCCCTGGTGAGGGAGCCATCTCTTTCCAATGTCATCTTCGGGCATCCCAAACTTGTTCAGGGAAATGTTTCAGTTACATGGTTCCCCACAAGGGGTTAGGCCAGGGGTCGGAAATGAGGAGGAACATGATTTTTGATTCCTTGGGCTAGACCCTAGGTAAAATTCTTGGGTGTCTCTACATATCCCATGAGAATTAGAATCAATCCATACATTGTTCTAAAAGAGATCTTAGTTTATGGTCTTAGAGCTCGGACCATGGATGGTAGGAAATGCGGGAGATACATGGTGGGGTAATTAAAACCACGACATGAATGAGAACCTTGGCTTCGACCACCACGTGTTACCTTGGAAGGTTCTAGGTCAAGGGACCTGAAAAGGGAGTTAAGATGGTCCCGAGGCAAGGTGAACGGACGTTCCTACATACCCCATTAGGATCGGGATCAAGCTCCACATAGTTCTAAGAGGTGGCATGGTAAGGTACCAATGCCACAGATGAAAAGTGGTGTGTGGTTATGAACCTCACTCCAGAAGAAGCTGTATTTTATGTATCTTGTTTTTCCTTTTATGTGAGTGATGATGATTTTATTTGTGAAGCGACAGGGCTAGGATAGCAAGTCCCGACATTGCCACAAGAATCAAGTTGTATGTAGGGGTTGACAATTGGTATGGAATGTGCCTGATACCAAACCTGGTGTCCCCTTGAGTGAGGACATCACAATGCAGTGTCGTTTTTCATCGTGTGGCCAGGATGATCATATCACAGTTTAAGGTCATGTGCTGGGAACTGTCAGAATATTTAAATGTTTTATAGATTAGACATGAAGGAATGCACACGATGTGATACAGCATACTCGACGTGAATGAGGACTTAGTCCCACACCACACCATGCACAACTCTAGGAAGGAAACCTCAAGCTAGGGGGATAATAAGGTTTAGAAGATAAGGGACAAGAGAAATGATCTCCCAATTGAGCTGATACTGAAGATGAGATTTTCGGGTGTTCCTACGTATCCTATGAGGATTATAATCAAGCTTTACGTAGTTATCACAAATGGTCAATATGAAAAGATCTTAGTTTGAGGTCATAGAACTCAGACCATGGAGAAGCAGGACTATCCCAATTGAAAAGGGACCTTAACCCAATCCCTAATCCCACTTGAGTAGAACTCGGTGTAAGAAACAAGGGCGGATAAAGTATTCTCAATACGTGAAGAACATGCAACAGTCGAAGCCCAGAATGATAGCCTTATTGCGGGTTTTCTTCCTCATAATGTTCAAATGTGCACTGAGGGATAGTACAAAGAATTTCGATGTTCCACTTGGACATGATTAAGTGGAGAAGGTTGTGAATCATGTAACCGAAATTTTGGGCTTAATGGGGATGGCGTGACGATGTAGGATAACTATTGACCATGTTCGAAACATAGCATCTATATCATGTTAGACTGAAATGGGGACAATCAAACGAGCATCGACAACTGAACATATTCAAAATGTGTGATTTGTATCGATTTTTTGTCTGCGACCCTCGAGGAAGTGAGCCCGTAATGGTAGGAAAGCCCTTAGGCCTTGCATCCATGCCACATGAGGGTCCCTTCAGGTGTGAAAGGTGATGAAAGCCCTAATGAAGGGGAACACAAATCCTGAGAAATGGGTGAAATCTTGTCTGACTAGAGTCTGAAATTCCAGGCATTAAACCAGATTACCCTTAGGAATATTGGTGAATCACCAAAGAGGACCGAGGGGCTCTTCTTGAGATCAGATGATTTGAATAGATGAGGATAATAGTAGGGGATGGAAAACTCTCATGAGAAAGAGGTACATGGCATGGTTGTTACAAACCTGACTTGAACGAAGATATAATCTCGTACCACACTGCGTATCCCTTTCATGGAGGAATGCGGGCTGAGGGGGAAATATGGGGATAGACCCAAAGAAGAGATGCTCGGGCAGTCCTACGTATCCCATGAGGACAGGAATCAAGCCATATGTAGTTCTAGAAGGCACATGTGGGTAAGATTCCCTAATGAGGGGGGGTGTACGGCATGGCGAGTAACCTGATGTGAATGTGGACATAATCCCATACCATACCGCACAACCCTAAATAGGAACTCAGGCAATGGACCTAAAAAATGCTAAGGGGATTGAGGCTGGGCCTCAGTCGAAAAGGCCCTACCAATTTGCAGTTTAACATCTTGTAGTGAGGATGAAGAGGGGAGTATGATTTCCCACACGAGGGAGGTGTACAGAATGACGAATAACCCGATGTGAATGAGGATGTAATCACATACCACACCACACACTCCAGGTAATAACTGGGGTCGGGGCCCAAGAATTCCAAGGTGCCTGAGGCTGGACCTCAGTCAGGAAGGCCCGACCAGTTTATAGTTTAACATATTCCAGTGAGTATGAAGATAGATTAAGAAATCTCATATGAGTTTGTGTACGGAACGGTGAGTAACCCAACGTGAATGAGAACATAATCCCATACCACCCCGTACAGTCCCCTAAGAGGGAACCTAGGCTAGGGCCCGAAAAGGCCAAGGGGCCTGGGGATGGGCCTTTGATGGGAAGGCCATACGCCACCTTGTACAATTACCACCATATCACAGCTCCTATTCCCACGTGAGCAGTGCTCGATGTGGGAAATGATAAACCGGTCTTGGCTCTCCCCATCATATAGGGGGACTAAAACATGTCTTTTCCTGAAGGGAGTTCGTCGCTTGGCGATACAATGGGATAGAATAAACCACTAGAAAATGTTTGGGACATCTTCGGGTGGTTCCAACATTGCAGGACAGTTGTTGACCATGTTCGAAACACAACGTCCCTATAGTGACCTAAAATGTGAACAACAAATGAGCATCGACTGCTGACCATATTCGCAATATGGGACATGTATCGGCTTGTTTCTCAACATCCAAAAGGGCTTTGGCCCGAAGAAGTAGGAGATCCTTTATGCCTAGAATCCATACCGTTCGAGGGCCCTTCTGGATGGGGAAGATGATGTAGTCTCAATCAATGAAGTGGGTGAAGAATAGTTGTATCCATATCTGAAAACGGAGAACGTCTCCAGGGAGTGACTCGTATGGCCGGATTGAGGTGAGCTCGATGTGAATTGGGGAAAAATTATCAACCCCTACCATATGTCTTGACCTGAGGGGAAGATTCTCGTGTTTGGGCTCGGCCAACAGACGAAATTCTTGGGCGTTCCTACATATCCCATAATGATGGGAAACAATCCACACATTTTTCTTGAAGTCCATGCTGTTTAATGTCATGCGGTGAGGACATGGGAGGATAGAAGAATGAGGAGTGGGTCCATGGTGCGTCCATTATAATCCTAGTACGAGAGGGGATAAGGAAGCCTACACTATATCATGCAAGGATCCTCTAGGGGAACTATACCCACGGGTATAGTCAGAGAGAAGAGTTCGAGGGAAGGGCTTAAGACGAGGCGTCTTAGTGTTCCTAAGTATCACATGAGGATGGGAATCAAGCCAAACATAGTTATCAAAATGTAGTTTAACGTCATGCAGGATGATTCACAGTTTAAAGTCGTGTATGATCAGACAGTTTAAGGTCATGCTGGACCTGCGTGCAGTTTAGGGTCATGCGAGACCATACAATTTATGGTCGTGTTGGACCAGTAGGCTGTGGATAAGTATTTCTTGAGAAACGTTTCATTTGTGGGAGGATTTATACAATCACCATCCATGGTCACCAGAGAGTATGATCCATTAGGGTAGACCCTGTGAATAATGTATGGTCTTTCCCATTTGGTTTCAAACATGGATGGTTTCCTTCCAGGGATCATTGGTGCCTTGAGGGCCAATACCAAGTCGCCTTGCAAAAAAGAGCATAGCGAACCTTTTTGTTGAAGTCCCTGTCTATATTATTCTGATGCCTATCTGAATTGTGCATGGCATGAATCCTATTCCCATCAAGGGCTTCCAATTTTGCCAGAAGAATTTTGTTACCTTATCTAGCACCTGCTGGTCATCGATCGCTGTGTGTAACGATGGCTGCTGGATCTCGATGGGAAGGATGACATCACGCCCGTACACCAGGGAACATGGGGTCACCTGGGTTGAATTGCGATTCATCGTCTAATAAACCCAGAGGGCATTGGGGAGCTTGTCTGCCCAAAACTTTTTGTTTTGACCAACTATTTTCTACAAAATGTTAGAGAGGGTTTTGTTTAATGCCTCAATCTATCCATTTGCCTGCGCGTGGTATCAGGAGCTATGGTTTGAATGGATGTTGTACATGGCGTAAAATTTCTTCAGTTAGGATGCTCGGAAGTTGGTACCGTTATCTGTGAGGATGGCATGAGGGACTCCATACCAGTGGATGATTTTGGAGTTTACAAAGTCAACGACATAATGGGCCTTGACCTCCTTGATCGAAACTGCTTCTGCCCACTTGGAAAAGAAATCGGTGGTGGTCAAGTGTCACCTACACTGGTGAGCTGTCGCCGATGGGTATAGTCCCATGACATTAAGTCCCCATACATCGAACGACCATGATTACTCGGTGGAGTGGACAGGTTCTGGCGGCCGATGCATGGAGTTATCATGAATTTGGCATGCATGAAATCTCTTGGAAAACTCAACACTATCATGGAACATAGAGGGCCAAAAGTACCCCAGTCTCTAGATTTGATGCGACAGCTTTGGCCTAGCTTGGTGGGCACCGTAGGAACCGACATGAACCTATTCCATGACTTGAGAAATCTCGACTCCCTAGATGAAATAGAGGATAACACCATCAAACCCATGATTTTAGAGGATCGGCTCAAGAATGGGCCCACTCTGGAGGGTAAACAGCAGCGTGCGGTGTCAGATTTTCTCACACTCAGCTCGATCACCTGGGAGGCAACCATTTTTGAGATACTCGACAAAAGGTTCTCTCCAGTCGGGATTCTCTTCAATCACTGCATCTAAAGAACCTGAGGGTCCTAACATGGAGCATCCGACAATTACATGGATTACTCACAAGCCTTCATTGTCATCTGAGGTGACGGGAGCAATGACTCTCCGATGCGCCACGTGTATAATCAGATCATTATACTCTGGTTCTGCAAGTGATGAAGCTAGGCCGTCCAAGGCATCAACTCGACTGTTATGAGATCGAGGTATATGAGTAACTTCTAGCTGAGATGGAAACTAGGCCATTCTCTGGAGGGTGCACTCCAACATTGGTACGAGCTCTGGCTTTCTGACGACGTAGTCACCATTGACTTTCTTGATGACTAGTTCAGAATCCCCTTTCACATGAAAATGGGGTACATCGATCTCAAGGGCCAACTCGAGGCCAGTTATAAGAGCATGATATTTTTCCTCGTTGTTGGTGTAGCCTTCTGACAACATGAATTCATACAACTGAATGGATTGCACTGAGGTAATAAAAAAAATACCCAGACCTACTCTGTTGAGTCTAGGATCATTGAGCCTCCTGCAGGTGGGGATCCGGGAGGAACCATCAAAGTGCATTTTCCATCACGGGAGGGCATGATCTACCGAGAGGATTTACTCGCTAGGGAAAATCTAGATCTAGGGACTTGTCCATGGAGGTCGGATGTGAAACAAGAAATTTTTCCAATGATTGTCCCTTGATATCTTTTTTAAGGATAAACCAGATGTTGAACTGCTAGAGGATTACCGCCCATCTTGCTAGATGACAAGTCAAAATGGGGTGGTTCAGAATGTACATTAGGGGGACCATCCAAGACACCGGTTGTACCTAATGGTGCTATAGGTAGTGTCGAAAGTTCTGTATAGTGAATACCAGTGCAAGATAGCTCTTCTCAATGGGGGATTATCTGGTCTCGGTATTGATGAGAATGTGGATGAGGTAGTAGAGACTGTTTTCTGTCCCCTCATTGTTCTTCTAGGTGAGAAGGGTGCCGAGAGATCATTCCAGGACAATCACCTATAGGACCAGTGACTTTCCAGAGATGGGTGGCATCATGACCGAAGTCTAGAGCATATACTGCTAGATTTACTCGAACGTGGTTTGTCACTCTTCGTCCCACTTGTAGGTATAGTCATTCTTCATAAGCCGGGAAAAGGGGTTACACTTGTGGGAAGATTCTCAATGAATCAATGTATGTAGGAAAAGTGGCATTGAAAACCTTGAAGCTCCCGAATTTGCTTCGGGGTGGCATATGGATGATGGCCTTGATCTTCTTTGGGTCAATCTCGATGCCTCAGTACTTGACAACAAATCCAAGAAACATCTTGGAGGTGACCCCGAAGGCACATTCCAGCGGGTTCATCTGGAAGTGGCGGGAATAGAGGATGCCGAACAGTTTTTCAAGGTCCTTGATATGTTCCTGGGGCTGGAGAGATTTTACCACTATATCATGCACAATGAATTTCACCAATGTCTCGAGGATTGGCTGGAATATTCATTGCATGGCCGGCTGATAGGTGGAACCTTCATTCTTTAGGCCAAAGGGAATAACCTGTTAACAGAAAGTACCTTGGGGAACCCTAAAAGCGGTGGATTCATCGTCCTCGAGGGCCATCCGGATCTGATTATGTCAATAGTAACCATCCATAAAGGACATGTCTTGGAACCCAACCGTAGAGTCGATCAACAATTCTGTCATAGGAAGAGGAAAATCATTCTTCAAACAGTGACAGTTGAGATCTCAGAACTCAATGCAGACTCTGATCTCTCTATTCTTCTTCCTGACTAGCACAATGTTGGCCTAGCCACATGGGGGACTGGACCTCCTAAATGAAGTTGGCTCTGATGAGCTTTTCAACCTCATCCCCAAACATCGCACAGTTATAAGTGTGCATCTTTTTGAGAGGTTGGTTGAACCCATGATGATTTTTAGGGAGACCGAGGCGGTGGATGGCTACCTAAGGATCTAGTCCTGGAATCTCATCGTTATTCCAGGAAATCATGTCACGGTGCTGTTTAAGGATGAACATGTACTACTGCTCCTCTTCGAGGGACATGGAGGCACTGATCAGTGTGGGTCTCGGATCTTCCTCGCTACCAAGGTTCATCTATACCAGTTCATTGCCCGTGGTGGAAACTCCTTCTTCAAAGGTGGTAGGAGCATCCTCTAGATCCTCTCCTTCACATAAAGAGAAGGCATTCCCAGCAGCAGAAGCTTCCTCCAGGTCGGAAGAACCTAACGGGAGGCTAGTACCGGCTTGGATAGCAGTATACAACATATCAGAAGATTCACACACCGTTGAGACCATAGTGATGAGATCAAAGCAACAATGGCGCGTCATCTTGAGCCGATTAATCCCAGCCCAACGTAACAGTCATGTATGATGTACCGCTATTTCCATAGGGTGGGCATCCCGATACCGTACGAGGGTAGGAGGCTCTAGGATCACTTGATCCTGGTTTGTGTAGGAGTATGAGGTGATTTCCCTCTGTTGCATGGACTTGGGAATATGCCTTCCTCTTGTACCAGAGAAAAAAAAACATTTCCCCTTGTCGGGGCTTATGGACTCCAATCGATGGATCGGGAAGACATAGACGTCATCCAGACCTGCCCAGGGGTCAGTTGTGATCATGGTGGGCTTATCCTCACTTTCCAATTTCTTCTTATCATTGCTCTTGTAATATTCAGCGTTCAGATAATGGGCTTCACAAGAGGTGAAAGGAGATGAATCACCTTGGATCATGCCTACTCAACCATTTAGGGAGTACTTAAGGAACTTGTGATATGACTAAGGAACCGCCATGAATAGGTGGAGCCATGGTCTGCCCATCAATGCATTGTAGGAGGTGTCCCGAGAGACAACCATGAACTTGGTATTGGAAACTAGGCCACCGAACTAGGTCTTCAAATGGATCTTGCCGACTGGGGTCTACTCTGTCCTATCATATACCATGATCCTTAAATCGAAGGGAGTCGGGTCATCCTTGGATAACCCCCACTTCCGTAGTGTTTGCGTTGGGATAAGGTTGATCTCAGAGCTGATGTCAACAAGATAGCGGCAAATCTCTACGCCATTAAATTAGCAGGTGATGTACAATGGACAAATGTGCCCCTGTATGGGAGAGCCTTCATCATCTTCTGAGAATGAAATGATGTCCTGGAATTCACTATTCTCAATTGTTTCTGCATGAAAGGCTTTTGTAGCAGCTACCTCCATCTCAAACTGTATGGGGCCTCTTAAATCCTCATCGATGGCCTCACACATATCCGACAACAAGTGAAAGGATTAATGGATGGAAAGCCTCACCCTGATGCAGACAAGGTGCTTTAGGACATTGTACTTCAGCACCAGGCATGAACTTGTACTTACAGGAGGCCGCTCTATGATAGGAGGCAGGGCGGGCCCTGCCGGGTGGACCGTCTGCTGGCTGGTGCTAGGCATGTAATGTTTCCACTAGTAGAAGCCTAGAGAGTCGCTTTCAGATGAGTACTGGATGACTGAGATCAGCCTATAGCCAGGAGAGTCTGGTCGTGGCTTGGATGGGGTAGATCTGCTTGATCTAGTAGCACAAACGGTGGTGGAGGTGGTCCTTATGACACCGAATGAAGAGGATTTATGTGCTGAGCTATGCGATGGGCCTGCTGTTTGGTCTTAGTGGCATGCACAGCCTGGATGGAGGTGCCAATAGATGTTCCTTGATGACCCATATGGTTGTGGCTCTGCCGACGTTGGCGTCTGTTGGGGACATTGTGGAGGTTAGCCTATCACTCCCCCTCATCAGGAGTCATATAGGCACTTAACAACTCCACGATGTTAACTAAATCATACCCTAGATTTTCACAAGAAGATTCATCCACCACTAGGTAGATTCTGGGAGAGATCCCCATCTCAGGGGGCATGAAGTCACCAGGAGTGCGGGACGATGATGGCATTGGTGGGGTGTGTTGTTTATTCTTGCGCCGCTGATTCTTGCTGTTATGGGAAGAGGCCGACTGAGATGATGATGCAGAAGTATTGGTCGTAGCTTCTGAAGGCTCCGACTGATTCAGGCATGCCCAGATGATTCCATGGGCACAAGAAACTGTCTTGAAATTCATGCAGTCATCGTACTTCTAGGACCCTCAGTTAGAAACCTACTTCCAGTCACCTTCGCTATCGCTACCGCTGTCTGGACTTATAAAGACACTTGTCACTTGTGCCAGAGATAGGCTTAGCATGAATATATTGTTATCAACATCATCTTGAATCCAATCTTTGAACACATATCACTACTTGAGGGTGTGCCCTAGAATCTGATGATAGGGGTAGTAGTTGGGGTGATCAGTGAGATTTACCTCTTCTGGCACTCTATACTCAGGCAAGCATACTATCTCTTGCTCAAAGGCGCTACGGAAGTAACTGAAGACCTGATTATCGCTTCATGTGTATGTCCGATTTCTTTTTTCCAGAATGGGGGCCCTTGGAGCTGGGCCCCATCGAGGGTCTGGAGGGACCTATCAAAGAGGTGGGCTCGGATTGTCCCGCCTAGGTAGTGGTGATGCATTCCATGGAGGCGCTTGCCGATTCTGAGGATGCTGCTGAGGAGGAGGCTGTGCCTGAGGAGGAGGGACTCTTTGAGGCTACATGGCCGGTGTTATTGGTAGAAACTATATTTGCATGGGGGCTTCTATTTGGGCCACCGCAGCGGGCCCAGCTCTGGAGGCTCCCCTAACTGGGATAACAGGGGGTGACGGACATGCTTGGATGGCCTGTTGCAGGTCTTCCTCAAGGCGATGGGCCATGTCAGAGAAGTCTCAGAATCCTCTAGGTTAGTTTTGGGTAATCCGAAAAGGAACCAGTTACAACTTTCCATTCCCTACGCACATCGTCAGTAATTTCTTCTTAGACATTGGCATGTCAAGGGAGTATTTAAGCCCCTTCCACCAGGTGATAATGTTCACGACTCGCTAATCAGGCATTTTTTTTGCACGTGAAGAGTTCAGTGATGCTTGTTTTATGGGTGGTAGAGCAGAACTGGTAGAGGAGTTTCTTGTGAAGGTCCTCCGAGCTGAACACGGATCCGATGGGGAGCTGGTTGTACCAGATGAATGTCAGCTCCTCTAACATCTGAATAAAACATTGGAGCTTGCTGGCCTCCTACTGTGCGGGAGTGCCTAACATGGGCCCACACCTTGAGTTAAAGTGGGTCAGGTGCTGCGGTGGGTCCCCCATCCCCTTAATGGGGGAGAAGGTGGGATTCCCAAAACCCAGAGGCCCCGACATATCATCCACCCATGCCGGGTATGGCTTTCCATCAAGTGGGATTGGAACCAATCATGTTTCCAATGCCTCAAGGCAGGCTATGAGTTCCTCCATAGGATCATCTGGGTGGGGGTCCCTATCTTACTGGTATCCCTAACCACAAGCGTGTTGTCGAGTTCTTTAACATGGTAGATAGGCTCAAGTGCTTGTGGAGCGTCTGGTGGAGTGGCCTGCGGGGTAGCTAGGGGAACCCGGGCTGGATTCCTTAGATTGTCGCACCGTTCAGTAGGGTTTGGGGAGACATACCTTGCCCTGTTGCTGTAAGCTCCGGCTTCAGCCCTGCCTGCAAGAGCGGCATGATCATGGTTCCCTGGGGGAATCTTGTTGAGGGGTAGTTGTTCCTAACCCTACTGCCTCAGACTAGGATTACCATAGTCAGGTCGTCTCTCTACAATGCATTTATCCAAGATTTCACCGACCAACTTCGTTTGCTGACCATGTTGTTGGTGAAACGTGGATTTCTTGGGGTCCTCCTCTATCTTCTGCACTAAGGTGGACGAGTCGGATGTCATGACAACTCCGACATGTTCTTTTCCCTTACTGGAATTCTTGCCGAGTACCAATGCCTCGGTGGGCATAAGGATACCTAGGAGGTTCCTCTACTGACGAGTTATCCTCCCCGATGTGTCCAACAATTATGGCACACCCTCATGGGGTAATTCTCCATCGAGAATCTCAATCTCATCCTCTGAGTCCACTATGTTGGCCATGTTGACCATGACCCTTCTGGAGGGAATGTCCTAAATATCACATAGTGAGTCAGGCTACTGCCGAATAGGACTGAAGAGGAAGGCAGTATACTGCCCCCAGTAATGGATTTTCACGTGGGGGGTAGCCTCCCAGATAATTTTGCGGAGTACCTTGATACTCTAAACGTATTACTGCTAGAGAGCCTCACAGTGACCTGGTGACTAGGGGAACTGGGCCATAGGGAGTGCAGATAGATTAACTAGACAACACTACTCACTGATGTCTTCGAAATGCGATTGGCTCTTTGGATAAACCACACACTGAAGATGAAGACTGAAATGTGTTGCCCAGTGGGTGTAGTGGAAAAACTCAACTTTTTTCTGGGGTGAGGGATTCCGGTGTACATAAACTCTACGCTTACATGGGCCAGAACTTCTCAGGGAAGTGTTCCATTACAAGGATGCTCCATAAGCTCCTTGGCTCAAATTCAAGGTCTGGACCTTGATTTTCCCACTCACCAACTAGGGGTGGCTGAGGAACTGACAGTGGTACTGAGGCAGACTGCTAGAAGGGCAGGCTATCCAGTGGAGAATACGGTGAACGGGCTGATTGAACACCATATCTCGGGCCTTCCACCGGAGAGTGGAGCAACATGGATGATACATCATGATATGATGGGTTGTCGGCCTCTGTTCCTGGCTCAAGGGCCAAGGCGGCTGGTGATAGGTCACGATGCTGCTCGCCTACCATTGGTCTCTAGAATAGCTCTTTGTGATCTCTTGTGGAGGTAGAAAGCTCTTTTCGATGATCATGGTGGTGATTTCATGACTGTAACTTGTGGGGTTTCTAGATTTTCATCCTCCTAGATATACCTAGGGAGGGAGGCAGGAATCCTGTGGACCTCAGATTCCGGGAGCACCAGGCTGATGTGCCTTGTCCATACCCCAGCCCTTGACTCGGATGAGTGAGGGGAGGGTTCCCGATCTGAGTCATACTCCGATTAAGAGTTTGAGAAGGGGACCGATTGGTCTCCATCCAGACAATCTCAGAATTGTTTTTGTGGTGGTGAAAAACCACCTTCTTTCCCCTTGGTGGCTCCTCGGGACAGGGCTGATTCCTAACACGGGGTCCTTTGGCCGAACTGGTGCTGGATTAGAGAGGGTTTCCACCCAAGAAAGCCATGGTGTGAGGAGCACCATGAAAAATGTCGAAGGGGGGAATGGGGAGGACCTCCATGAATAGCAGTAGAGCAGGTAAAACCTCTACTGGAACTATAAAGATCATGGTTAGGACCTCCATGCTTGGTGTGGGTGGAGCGAGGCTGGCCTTCACCCCTCTGTTTTCCGGGTTGAGGAGGACCTTCATCACCTGTAGATAGGACGTAGGGAGGATCCCCATATTGGAGACGGACCAAATGTGCAATGTTCCTGCACTTGTAGTCGGGAGAAGGAGGATTGACTCTATATCCAGTGTAATGGGCATGGTAGAGGCTTACATATTGAGTATCACTGCCGTTGGGCAGTCCCTCAATAGGATTGGGGGTGGCACAGGGCGGACCTCCATGCCGAGCCTCGCAACAGGGAAGGCCGACACACTCTATGGTGGTGGTATGGGGAGGACCTCCGTACGGGATGGCATCACTGCGGGTTGGATCGCGACGACCACTGTTCTTACCTAAGATCATGAGAGTCAACCCAGCCTACCCGTGGGGTGGTTGGGGCCTTGATTTCGGTTATGAATATAAGTTCCCCTACTTAGTGTATGCAAGGAATTGATGATATGTGTCAGCAGTGGCTCGGGCCATAGTAGGTGTCGACGTTGACGCCCCTTGGTGGGCATCCTCCTCAACTCATGCCCGACGCTAGCATCGGGACGGACGAGCTGGGGATGGTGGTGCAGGTGCATAGCTTAACTGGTCCTCCTCCGAAAAGACCAAACGGCGGCACTGACAAGGCCGGGTGGGAGCTCTTACTAGGAGCCCATAGATCAAGACTCTGACCGGGCTAGGCTGGACATCGCCTAACTCATCAGCATAAGATAGAGAGTCATCAAAGTAATCCGGGGACAGGCCCTTGAAGTGGTTATATGTCGGGGTGGGGAGCAATGGCACCCTGCGCAGCCCTCAGCAGGCGGTCCATATCCCAGGCTGGGATGATGCCCTCTTCCACATAACTATGCACGAGGTCGTTAATTACCCTTCATTTGATAACTTCCAAAGGGGAGTTGGGGAGTGGGTGCCCCATGATCTTGGAAACAGAGGTCGTCGTGGAAGCGGTGAATCCCTGTGGAGCAGCTGTTCTGGCGTTGCCCCTGCCCCTGCATAGACGGGAGGGTGGGGATCGCATTCCTGCCACAACAACCAGATTTCTGAGAAGCAGAGAGATGAACATTCTAGTGCTGAAAGAAAAAGGAATCGATGAACAATTCCCCCATGTCATCCCGAATTCCATGACCGGTAAGAGGGATTCACGCTAACACCATCACAGAACGAGATGTCCAAAGTTCTACTGCCCCAACTTCTGGTGAGCTTCATTCCAGGCCCGCTATTTGTTTGGCGGGACCCGTCACTGGATAACTGGATCTGGTGACACGTCTATCCATTGATTCCCCGAGCACTACTAACCTCCACATTGAGGAGAATTATTTCATGTCGGGATAACCATTTATGTTTCTGACGCTTTCACTGGGGCGCACATGTTCGTCTTATTCGGCGACGAGAGACGCTTTTTTGGTTGAACCGCATCCCCACTTTCCAAAGGTGGTCGACATCCTCTCCTAATTCAGGGATGTCTTCTCTTTAATTGAAATGGTATGATAGAGTGTCTGGTCTTCCTTCCATGCATTATACCTCGAAACACTTCACATAGTCCAGGTATGCATCACAGGCATAAGACATTGTTCTTGAAACTCTTCCTAGTGCCATTTCTTCATGGACGCCAGCTAATTATGCTGCTTCTGTTAGGACATTCCAAGGGGTCCGGTCAAAGAAGAAACCTTCAGTTATGGGATTAGTCACGCTGCGCATCACTGGCGTGTCTGGATGCTAGGGATTGGTGTGTCTGTCTTATGTCCCTAAATATAGGGCTTCTCGAGGGAGTGAAATCCCTAGGTGTCGCACATAGAATGTGGGGGATTGTATTCCATGGTCATGTATTTAAGGTTTTCCTCAGCTTCCTATGATTAACATAGGGTTTGCTGCAAGTTTAACATCCAGCGAAGACAGATCGGGATGATTAGAACATTGACTTGAGTGGATCAGATAGAGGAATCCCATGGAGGGAACACTTATAATTGGCCCATCATGCAGGTGGCTCCCCTAATTCTATTAGTGGGAACGGGGAATGGGGTGGCATGATTACACCAGGATGTGGCGGCTCGGGTAAGAATAATAATGGATGACGAAAGATTTTGTGAGGGGGTGGTGGATGGGATGGAGCCATCATGGGGGAGACGTTGGTTTTGGCATTGAGTCCCGAAGAGACTTCCAATGTATCCCTGCGGTAAGGAATCAAAGTCCACATAGTTCATATGATGATGGATTACCACCGATTGGGGTTTTCAATAGCCTACTGTTGGGTGGGGTTTCAACGGTTTACCGCTGAATGAGGTTACAACAACTTACCACTATAGTGATAACGAATTAATGCTGAATGGAGTGACAACGGCATAACGATGTAATGAAAATGGCATACCTCTGAATGGAGTGACAATAGATTAATGATACAGTGAAAATGACTTACCACTGGAGGGAGTGAAAATGGCTTACCACTGTAGTGACAATGACTTACCGCTGAATGGAGTGACAATGTCTTACCGCAGAAAGAGGTCCATAGTTTAACTTCATGTGGGATGGGGGTGAACCAACGTAAATAAGGACCTGGGGTCCACGGGTGGTGGGCTTGAACCTCAGGGAGTCTCTTTTCATACCTATACTTGGTAATGATCAAAGACCTCATTGTTCCAATGAAAAAAGTGCTACCAAACTGATGCGAAGGGGTGTCGGGACAACTAGGTGTTGGGGTTGAACCTCGTGGAGGCTTCCTACATACCCAACCTAGGCTGGGATCAATGTCCACGTAGTTCTGGTGGATTTGGGGATTACACTCTAGGCTGCCCATGGTGTTTGTTGGGCCGATGTGGGGGAGGACCTGGGGTCCAAAAGATGGTGGTGGGAATGAACCTAGTGGAGGCTTCTTACCGACCATGCATTTTCATGGATCAAAGTCCTCGTAGTTCGGATAGATGTGGTGAACCGACGTGAAAGGGTGTCAGAATGAACAGGTTTTGGTTATGAACCTCATTGAGGCTACCTACGTACCTTACCTTGGCAGGTATCAAAGTCCACATAGTCCAGGTGGATATGGGGCATACACTCTAGTATGCACATTGTGTTTGTTGGGATGACGTGGGGGAGGACCTAGGGTCCAAAAGATGGTGGTGGGCTTGAACCTCATGGAGGCTTCCTACGTACCATGCCTTGACATGGATCAAAGACCTCATAGTTTAGATGGATGTGGTGAACTGATATGAAAGGTGGTCAGAATGACCATGTGTTTGGATTGAACCTCGTTAATGCTTCTTATGTACCCTACCTTAGCAGGGATCAATGTCCACATAGTTGAGGTGGATGTGGTGCTTACAGTCTAGGCTGCCCAGGGTGTTTCTCGGGGTCAGTGCTCACTCTAAGTGCACATGAGTCATGCTCGGGATGAGAAACAAGAGATAACAGAGACCCAACGATCACATCGTGAAAGGTACGTCCATGAGAAACAGAGTGGGGCTTACACATGGTTAGTATCCCAACAAAAGAATGCATGGGCTTATGACTAGTTATCAACCTGAATAGGTTGGGCCTTACTCCAAGATGGACGCCAGATGACGAAAAAGCACAACGGGAGAGGGACTTGGGACTGAAGAAATGAGAAGCACAGTTCTATACTACTCCCTTCGCTGTCCCTGGGGACCGAAGATGAAAGGTGGAGTAGGGATGATGCCTCCCACAAGATAGCTAGGGGCTTACGCCAAGATGGATTCCCTTCCCCCACAGACAAATGACACTCCGATAATGATGATATCATCTTTTGTAGAGACCATCAGGCATGGATAATATCCAAGGAGGGGGGACCCTACGTGCAAGGCACGAGGCAAGGTCACAGTTTAAAATCATGTGCTGAGGAAGAAGGTGCTTGGCAGTTCAACATCCTGGAGCTCAGACATGGTGGGTTCACTCTGCACACCTAGGACTTACATAACCGGTACCCTCTGCTCCTTAGTGTAGAGAGGCTATAGGAAAATCTGTGCCGAGGGGTTGTTGTGGATCAAACCATCGAGGGGACCACATTATCTTAGCAGTGAGAAGAAGTAATAGCCATTAGCGTGCCTATTCAAGAAGTATAAGGCAAAGCAATGCAATGGGTAATATCATCCAGGGGACATTGAATTTACTTCGTGTGAATGCAGGAGGTTGCACGGGTAATGAGTACATGGTGAAGGCACTGTGGGCATGGGAGGTACCCGAAAATGATGCTCGTAGGAGGGACATCACAGTCTCACAATGCAGGATCCTTGCATGAAAAATGGATCATTGAGAGAAAAGGGGATGGTCCGGCCCGCAAAAGGAATTGTGCACGTGAAAATCTTTGGCCCAACGCACAATTGGGCACTGGGTGAGAAATAGAGAGGAGTGGAGTGAAAAAGGAATTGTCATCCCAAGCCCTAATTGCGTGCAATTGGAAGGAATTCTGCAAGGGGGAAGGGTTTCAAGGGGATTTGTACAAGGATCAAGCCTGAGTAGTCGCGCGGAATGGCGGACCCCCAAGAGACCTACTGAGAAAAATTTAGTACCTAAGAACCATCTTCTTTGCGTGCACGAGAAAAGAATTTCTTCTGGGATAGGCAGTTCAAATTCTTCGTGGTGATGTCGAAAGAGGTGGCCTTCTATTTATAGAATCTCGGGATCGTGGGTTAGTGTGAAAAACCAGCCAGTGCAAAAGATGGTGCACCAGGGTGTCGGTAGTGTTTAAACCTACTGTGTCATGTGGTGGTGTGGAAAAATCTTCATGCTCGCCTGGAAATCTCTCGCGAAACCCAGATATTTTCTCTTGGGGTGCATTTTTTTCATGAAAATACTTATTTTTTTCGCAGCGCCTCTCCTGGCCCCCCGGAACGGATCACCGTATCCAAATATGGCTTCGCTTTGTTAAGTTCCAACCTTCTTCGGCTCTTGAGCGTATTTCAGCATATACAAGAATAATGTTGTTTGAGGAATGATCTATGTTGATCTTGGGGTATTCTAATGAATATTGGAGATTAAAGTAGTTATTTTTGACTTATAATGGTTTATTAATTTTAGAAAAACATCCTATTTTATTATAATATTTTGGTTAATATTTAAATATTGATGAAAAATGTAGTTAATATTTTTTGGATTGTGTGTATCTCTAAAAGTCCATTATAGTGGTTTGGGTATGAATAAATCATCTTAAATACTCATCGTTTGAAAAAAAACCTATTAATGGAGGATGTTTATAAAATTATGAAACTTTATATTTCAATTAAATATATTTCCTTGAGTTATTAGTAAATGTTTTAACTCAATTCGTCAACTCTATGAATGAATATTCAATAAAATATGTTATGTGTTTACTATTCTAAATATGTAACCAATGTCCTTTTATCCTAGCATAGATTTACGGTTTTCTAAAGGATAAAATTTCAATGGAAATGTTATCTATCAATCCCCATTAGAACAAGATATTATTTTTCATCCATATCCATGTTATTTTATATAGAAATTTAGTATGTGTTATTTCATTTTACCATCTTACATCCCATTGTTTATTTTAATGTGGATGTTTCGTTAATCCTTTTCTAGATGTGTGATTTCAATAAAGGTACATTGAAAGGTCAATACCTAGTTACCAAGGTTGATTTGAAATTGAGAGGATGAAATTTGTTAATGGGGTTTGGAATGTATCTTAAAGTGTTTTTATAAGAGATACAATAATTTTGATATCATGTATTATATGCCACATTGTGATTAAACGAACAAGAAAACTAGTTTCTTTAAAAAATTACAATTATAACCTAGATATGGTAATGGTTGTTATGAACATGATTAACTAAATTATGATTGTTTTTTTATATATTTATATATAATTAATTATTTCATCACAAATTATTTATAAATAAAAAATAAAACCCTATTAAATTAAAATGAATTATTTATAACAATTTAAATATGGACTTCTGTGACTTATACCAATAAAAAAATAAATCTTTTTGGTTCATATTAATTTTGAAAAAAAATTAAATATACTTTTAAAAATTTACGCATTTTAATTTCTTGAAATTATATAAGAACAAAATCCAATTTCCATAAAAAATTATTTTATTTAAAAAATAAGTTTTACAGCCTTTTTATGGAGCACATATTTTAAATTTAGTTTTAGAAAAATTCATTAAATATAATTGAAAAAACAACGTATTTGAAATACATGTATCAAAATTTACTATGGTTTATTTTTTATTTCTATTTTATGTTTCATTTTTTGATCAATAGTAAAAATAATGAATATTAATTAAAATTCTTTTTTCATCTAAACAATATAAAATATTAAATTACAAATACTTTCATTTTAAAGTATAATTTGATTAATTTTATACCATATAATTAAGTTTAGGTTATTTTAATTAATTTCATATTGATATTGGATATAAAAACATTGTTACATTTCATGAAATTTTTTACTTCAAAAAACATGTTATTCCATATGACATACCGGTCTAATTTTTAATTAATTTTTGTAAATTTTATTTTTGGAATTATAAAAATTGGATTCCATATTTTGAATAATTAGGTTCATTTTTAAAAATTAATCACTTTTATTTTTTTTAAATATTAACAGTAAATATAGTGATTTTTTTATTACCATGATAAACGGTAAATCATGAAAATTAAAAATAAAAATAATATTATAAATAAAAAAATAACTTTAATACTTGTATTATTTTAATTTTATGATTTCTTTTTTACCAAAATCATCATTGGTTTAATTTTATAACCTCTTTGAGACCTAATTAATGGATTCATTCCTTTATTGTAATTTATTTAAAGGAAAAAAATATGTAAAACTAATGTTTTATTATATTAAACATTTATAATATAGGGTTATTTGGATGATATCTTAGACTATAAATATTATTATAGATTATTAATGGATTATATTCGTCATGGATATTTATTATAAATTTATAAGAATGATATAATTACCTTAATAAATCACACAATGATGATAAAGTAATTTTTCAATTAATGAAAATATAAAAGAAATGATAATAATTAAATTTATAATTAATTCTATTTTATATATTTAATGTCATTGAAAAATTTTATTGATGAATATGAAATTTTCCCCATGTTATAGAATAATTGGTTTTTTAATATTTTTTATGATCTTTTTAAAAAGGCACACAATGAATATTTTAAAAATTAACATTTATGTTACATTAAAATAAATAATATATTATTAAATGATATAAGTGTTAAAAAAAGATAAAATTAATCCATGTAATTAAGATAAGGAATAAAAATTAATCAATGAAACATTTACAATTTTACCAGAATTTCGAGTATATACATTTACACCCAAAATTAGAAACACATGTTATTAGAGTAAAATTTAAAGAGGTTAAATAAGGTTTGATTACAAATTATAAGGACTAATTATCAAAATAATCATTTCAATTTTCTATTGGATGACGTTATTCAAAGAAATATTCATTCTATAAAATAATTAAATCAGTTTTGAGGAATTGGAAAAATAAATTTAGTTTATATTAATATAATATTTTATATAATATAAAAAGTACCCCCCCCCACTCTAGTAAAAATGGAAACTATTATTATCATTTAAAATAGTTGGAAACAATTTTATTTTTGAAAAAAACCAAATTCCTTTTCATAATCCCTATCCATAGTAAATATCTTTTACATTATGCTGAAAAACATTCTTAGTATTCATAAGGTTTTAAAAAATGATATCATCCGAATAAAAAGTATTGATTTAATCAAGTATTTTTATTTTAATTCCTCTTCCACTTCAAAAAAATATTCATAAAATGTGATGGAATCATATATAATGTATCTAAAATATATTATATGTTATTATTTTAATATCACCACATGAATCCATTCCCAATTCCATCAAATGGGAATATAATTAATCATTCATGTGTAAGGAGGGCTTCCACCTCACGATCCGATTTAATTCTTTTTTCATCACTATCTCCTAATACTATTAATAAATAGGTAATAAATTTTTATTTTTTATATTCATGAAATATGTATCACTATTGAATAAGAATATGTCATTTATTATTAGCTTTCCATGTACAGATAATGATAACATCATTCATGCGTACGTTTGAACTTTGTCCTCGACGACGGGGTGTGATTCATTTTTCATCACCTCATCATATTGATAATATATATAAGTATACATAAATGATTAATATTATATTAATGATATTATATTAATATTTAAACATAAAATGATACTGACATTTTTGGTGTAATGATCATTGGAAAATGAAATCATTACTAATGCGAACATACTGATTAACATATCCATGATTGTAACATTGATCATTTCTCATATGAATATTTAATGTATGGATATAAAAGTATAATTTATTTTTTAAATATATTATTATCACAGTAATATTATTCAGAATATGATGTACAAATGGCCACATTTGACAATAGATATCATACAAAAGTCATTTTGGACTCATGTATTGAATATCATCAAAAAGTCTAATGTGGATATAAATAATTAAGTAATTGTTATAACAAGTTAATAATATAAAAAAATGAGTATATAATATTAAAAACATCTAAATCAAGTAAATTATTATTAATAACTTATTATACAATAATATTAATATTGTCTGTGACGTGTCAGAATCAAGGTAAGGGACTTCGTCTTATGTTTGTTTCACTGAGACATATTATGATGTTATATACCAAAATGATTTTATGATGTCTATATAAAACAACATTGAATTTTCCTATCATTAATTTATTTACTATCATTTAATTTAATGTTGTTTGAAATGTTATTATTTCATGGGGCTTATTATCAAAAAGTTCAAAGTCGTATGGGAATCTTTAAATGTTTTTTATCTTATAATAAAAATATTTTTAGACAACATAATATTTAAGACATTTATTTTTCATATTTATATATATATATAGAAGTATTAAAAAGTACTTTTTATATTAAATTTTAATTTCATTCAAAGAATTTTAATTTTTTTTAAATATCAATCTGGATCATTTTTGAAAAAAGACAAAAGAACTGTTCTATTCTTAATATAGGCATCTAAATTGACTTTTATGTCATCATAACTAATATGTAATTATTATATTCCATTGAATGGTTACATTTTTCATAAATAAAGAAACCCATTGCATTATGTTTTGGTATTTTTTTATTGGAAATTATTTTTTAGGAAATGGTTGTTTTTACACCAATGTGTCCATTATACAGGAATAAAATAGTTTTTCAATTGTTTTAATAACGAAATTATTTAATGTATGATATGGTAATTGATAATTATATGAAATTTGTTGTCCTAATATGGATTTTTTATACTGAGGATCATATACTGTAGAGGTAATCATGTTATTTCTTAACCTGGAGTGAACCTAATAACGTGGAGTAATCATGTTATAACTTAACATTTTGTGGCACAACTTTCTCTAAAGAAGTATGTTGTAGCTTAAAATGGGGTGGCCAAGATTATTCTAGGTAGTCCATTTACATCATAACATGGGGTGTCATAGATAGATTCAGGATACTGTAATATATTAATTGGAATTTTCCCATATGGTTATTCCACTGGAAAGTGTTTTGGAATGGATTTTAAGGGGTTTTATGTATATGATACTCTATGTCACCTAGTTGAGTTTTAATTACTTATTTTTGTACATAATTAATTAAATTAAGAAAAATGTGTTATTGAATATGTTATAAATTATTTTTATATTTTATTATCTAAGAACATTTTAGATAAAGGTGAATTCTATATGAGTTTCCTATTTTTGATAAAATAATCAATTCCATTTTATTTTTTATCCCTTACTATGATTTTTTCATAATAACATGTTTTTAAAATGTATTTAACATGGTTTAAGGGGTATTAGATAAAATTATTAGATCAAGGAGATAATTTGAATATTTTTCATGAATATTAATCAAGTTTTATTTAATTTAGTTTTAAATTCGTTAAAAAATTGATACTATGTATATGTGCCCACTTGTAATGTATGTGATTAAATTGTAATATTTTTGCCTAATTATCTATGACTGAAAAACTAAAACATAATTGAATGTGAATTATATTTAAAAGAACTAGGATATATAATGTTTACATTTGTGTCCTTATAATGATTAGTGATTATAGAAAAATAATGACATTTGTTTGCAAGGAAATTATATTCCATACACAATAATGATGATTTTGTATCACATTTCATGAAATAAGAGATGGGTTTTGGTCATTTAATTCATATAATAACTAATATGAACATATTAGATTATTTTTTTATCATATGATCATAGATTAAAAATATTTAAAGGAGTATTTAAGATGAAATAAAATAAAAAAATAGAGCTATAAATTTTACATATTCATAGTAAGAAACTATATAATTAAACGTAAGGTATTCGTAGAATGAAATTCTGACCAATAACAAAATTATATGACAAGGGTATGGATGTTGGGAAGTGAAATGGGTAATAAGTGTTTATAATGACTCAAATATTTATCAAAGAAATTTTCATTCTTATAATTATGTTACAAAACACATAAATAATTCGAGAACCCAATAAGAGCATTATTCTAATAAATCAAAAAAAATTAGTTTTATTTATAGATATTAAGAAAATTATACTCATGGAATTATCACCTAACCATTTGAGTAATAATATAAAAATTAAGAATAGTATCGAGCCATTATAATAGTAATGTCACCTTTTAATGTATTATTATTATTTTTTCATATAAATGAAAATATTATAAATTTTTTTCATGGTATAAGTATATATTTTTTTAAAATCATTAATTATGTGTTTGTAATTTTTTTTAATACATAAATTCTTATTTATAATTTAATAATTTATATAATTATTTTAAATAAAATCAATTGTCATAAAATATATTGATAAATTAAAATTATATTTTATTAAAATTATAAAATCATTATATGATACATTAATTAATTTTTTAAAATGTCATTAAATTAGAAATTATATTGAAATCATTATTATTCAAGTAAAGGATTATTTTCATTTAAAATTAGGTTTCTCATATTTTAAAAATTATTTTCATAACATGAAATCCATTTTTGTAATCAGAACATATAAAAGTTGTTAGGGTGGATATTAGGAATTTTCTAATGTAGTTTATTTTTTAATGAATAGTGAAATTTAGTAATTTACAGTATTTAATAATTACATGAATTATTGAGTAATGGATGATAAATGTATTAGGTATGAAACCATTGGTTTTAAATATACTTATACATTTACTATGTTTAGTAACTAAAATCAACATTATAGATATTATTGATATAAAATAATCTAAAAATGAATAAAATAATTAAAAAACATATCTCCTCCCATAATATATACCACCCCACCACCTGTTTATATAGACCCTTATATTCTTTGGATCATGATAGTACTCTAGAAATTACTCTCCCAAACCTATTCCATAGGTCTTGGAATTTGTTGGTCTTTACAAAGGTTCAATTCCATGTTACATGAGCAGGTTTATAAGGAGATGATATTCAAGAGGTAAAACCCTCCTTTCTATTTTAATTTATTACATTTTTTTATCCCCCATCAACACCCATATCCAAAGATAAATGAAATCTATAGTATCATAATATGAAATTATTTTATTTTTGATGAAATATTCACCATAAAATAACATATCTTTTACTTTTATTCATAAAAACAAATAACGATCCATGATATGTTTATTTACCAACATCATGGATGATGAGTTTTTCTTCAATAAAACATTCATGGTAGATTTATTTTTATTATTTTATAAGATATATTATTACATTTTTCTTTTATATAAACAAAATATAAACATAATATTAGATTCAATGACACTAGTTCATGATGGTTATAAAACCACCCATCAAAATTAACCATTATCAGCAACTTTTTATCTATTGAATCATTTTCATAAATTAAAAAAGTTATATAATGTACAATTTTAAATTCTAGAAGTATATTTATATCATTTTATTTCACTACAAAAGTATTTCGTGAATTTATAATGAACATGAATGATTATAGCTATTTAAAATGGAGATTGAATCAATGAAAAGAAAGCTCCCAGAATAAAAAATTTAAACATTATAACTAATAAAAATTGACATGAATGAATTAATAAAATCTTTATAAATAAAATAAATATTTCAGAGTTTTTTAATGATGTAACTTGATTATCTAATTTTATTATCCTGTAAATTAAAGTAAAATGAAGACCACTTTCAGACACAATATAACATATCTCTCTGAACCACCATTTTTCATTCAAGTTACACTTTATATCTCATTACACCAATGTATTTACTAATTAATCTTATATAAATATTATAATACTATTGATATGTTCCATATTTTTGTATTCAGAAAAATGAGAACTTTTTTATGTGGAAATAAATATTTTATAATGGCCAATTTTCATTTTCCCCTATAAAAATTCAATTAAAGAGAGCATAAAAATTTTATACCTCTCATCAATTACACTAAATTATATATTTTAATCCACTATTGTTTTTATAAAATAACTAAATTTATCATGACAATCTTGATTAGATAATTTCATGTTTAATATACATTATTCTAACTTCTTCATCTTTGAAGACACTATAAGTTTTTCTTAAACCACACTTATGTGTATCATTTATAGAGCCTCATAATTAATTTTTATCATTCTTTCAATTAAGTTGGTCATAATTTTTCATGATATATTCTTTGATACCATTATGATACACCCTTTTGTAATTCAATTTGATATTATTTTTATAACCATTTCATTTTATTGGTAACCCTTATATTTATTCCTTATGTTTGGTTAATTATGTGGTAGAAATATGTATAAACATGTTATAATGGGTACACCCCAATATCACTATAATGTAGTTGGTAATGTTTTGAATAATAAGACATCAAGTATAGGATTTGTGAACAATCCAAATCCATCATGGGGATTTTTCTCACCATGTGATATTGTATTGTATGATATCCATGACTCATGATTACATCATGGTTAATATTCCTACCATATTCCTATGATTCCATTATTATAAGATACCATGTTCTATAAGTTATGAATTCATATGTTTAGTCATCTTACCTGCCTTTACATGTGTATTGACCAAAAATTTTTCAATTGAAATTCCATTATTATAACTACTTCATATAGTATATTCACATATAATCACATTAAGAACTCAATATCGAAATTATAAATAATGAATTAATGAATCAAGATGTATTTCTAGAAGTAAATTACCTTTTACAGATGAAATAGTAACTTTTCTTGAAGAACAGTAATATGAATATTATGATGAATAAACCATTAAATATAACAATAAACTCACCCAAGAAAATATAAATAACATTTATGTATCTTATAAATGAATGTGTGATCTGATTATATAATATTATATGTAAATAAATGTTTTAAAAATTATTTATTTGGTATTGGTATTTTTGTAAGGTAAAAATATATAATTATAATTTTTTAATTAATATAATTCTTTTAAAAATATTTATTTTAAAATATTTTTTTCATAAATTAATATTTATATTTTCTATGACCTTAAGATAATTTTATGATTCATTATTTAAATTATCAAAGTGTTATAAATTTAGTTTTAATTTTAATATATATAGTTCTTGAGTAAATAATGATTTAAATTAAAAGAAAAATTGGCAAAATTTAGAAAATTATTTTCATAAAATAGATTAATTTTCTAATTCATGATGTTGAAAATTGGTTAGGGTGGACTACTGGAATTTTTATAAAATAGATGATTTTTTAGTGAATTATAAAATATTATAATTTCCAATATAAGCTAAATACATAGATTATGTAGAGATATATGATGTATGGATTTTATATGCCTAAAATATAGAACTATAATATCTTATTTTTTATATTTGGTTATAATTATAAAAAAAATCATAATTTTGGGCCAATATAATATTCTAATGAATGATATAATTTGAGAACACCCCTCTCCTCCACTATAAATACCACCACTCACCAACTATTCTCCTCACACCTTACATAAAATTATCATACTAAAAATTCTACCAAATACTATTACCAAACCTCTACCCCACTTCCAAGAGATCTTGGTCCCATTAAATGACCAAAACCATTTCCCTAAGTAGGTTTTCAAGGAGGAGAAATTACGGAGGTAAATTATTCTTTCTTGTCCTTATAATTTCTTTTCATGTTATTTTCTTATTTCTTGCTAACCAACCATAATCCATTTTGTATTAAAACTATCGTAACCAACATATACTATAATTTTATTATTCTAATTGAATAAATCATCATTTAACCCTATTCCTATCACTTTCAGTCTAAAAATGAAAACATTGTTCATGAGGTGTTTTTTTCGCCTTCAATGAAGAAATGATTTTATTTTTTATTCACACCATTAGCGAGGGTCATAAATAAATTTTTATGGTTAGAAACATGATATATTTATTAAAAACTATGTAATGTTCTGTAAACATTATATACAAATGATCTTATATGATAATACAAAACTAGTATTGTTTTAGTGAACACCACAAAAAATAACCCAAACGATTATCATAACAACATATCTAATAAATATCTCTCACCAAAAAAAATTACTTATATGATCATTAAACCCTATGGATGTTCAATAATATAATATATGTTAAATTTAATATTTCTATTTACATTTTAAATTAACATCCATACTCTTATAAAATAGAATCGATTATGAAAACTAAGAAATTTAGCGCTCCTAAATAATGGAATTAAACACTATTACTCATCAAATAGGTAATATATAAACATCAAAAATTTAAAATAAATTAATTAAATGTATAAATGGTTCATGAATTATTAATTATTTTATTTTATATTATTATACTTGACATTTATATCAAGTGCATAACTTTTTCAAACATAAGCTAAGAGGTTATACATGAACTTCCATTTTATCCTTAAGGATACTCTTTACCACTATTTACCATAATTTAATGAATATTTATTTTTATAATTATTAGAAATTTCAGGTATATGTTCCGAACTCATGTATTCATATTAGATCACCTCACGTTAATTAGGAAATAAATGTTTTAGATTGTTTCTTTTTTCTATTAATCCTCATATGAAAGCCTTATTTATTAGAACATCCCAATATCATAAGTGGTTCAAAGATCAATACATAATATTTTTTAAGACACCATTATTTCTATAAAATATTTTAATTTTTCATGAATTACTAAAATGGTTCATTTTTATTTGTTTTCCATGAATTTCTCATTTTCCATTTTAGAGACTCTTTATTATTCTCCCATAAAAACACACAAAATTCAATAATATATAATGTTTCCTAAACACCCATTTAAATTGTTTTCCATAACATGGATAAAATTTATCATAATATATTTTTAATTTATTTTATTAATGTCAATTTACATTATAATTTTTTTTCATGGACCGTTTTATGATACACCCATTTGTAATACATTATGATAATATTTCGATAAAAATTTCCTTCAATGGGTAACCCATATATTATGTTTGATTATATGTTAATTTTATTTATGTACCGCACAAATTAATGATAATATATGATCGGTGTTCCTAGATAGTTCTCCAGCACATTGATTAATATTTTGTCTCAAGAGATGTCATGTTGGGATAGGGAGTGAAACTGATTCCTTTACAGGACGTTGTATTCCATGATATACAGTCATGTAAGATAACCCTGAATCATGATTATGACATGTAATATATTATTTACACATTAATATTATTATATGATTATATTTTCATATGTAATGCATGTTAGTATCCCATATGATTATTGATGTTCCATGACCTTTATTCCATCATGTTATTCCTTCTAAACCATGTCTTTTGTTTTATTCTAATTATTATTTATTTATTCAATTTTTATGCCACCTGTATTGTTCATGTATTCATGAGGTTATCCTATGCAATGTATGAGATCAATGGATAAGAGTATCTCTTTAACTAAATTAAATAAAATAGTATTTTATCATGGGTTTCTTGATGCACCTAATATACCAAAGAAACAGAATTTACAATACATAGCTTATAATTATTTATAAATTATGTTATTATATGCATAAAATTATAGGTCCAATATAGTTTGTATTAGAGCATTATCTAGTTATTTTTTTGTGATTAGGACAAAAAAACTCTAGAAAAGTCTTTATAGATATGACTATGTATAAGAAAGTATCCACAAATTTAATTTAGTATAGAGTAAGTGTTTTATCAAGAAAATACAACATTGTTTTTATAATGAATATGGACTTTGTTCTAGAATGGATGTACCAAGGAGTAAAAAATCTGACAAGGTGTTTCAGGGTTTAATTAAGGTAACCTAATATATAACAACTAGCCTTTCTATACACCTGACCTGACACTCATGGGGGATATGCTATGGTAAATTCATAGTCTCATTATGAAACATTATTAAAGGAAAAATGAAAATTCCAATAAGAATGTATGATAGGGAAAATATCATGGAAAACCTTGATTGACTCCTCGGGAATCATAAGTTAGTATATTCTTTCCCATTAAATGTTTGTCCTTCAATGTTTAATATTCTCATTTTTTTCTTATTAGATAACAATTCAGTCCTCCTTATTGTAATTCATATTTCTTAGTTAATTGTTAGAAATAGAAGAAAACGCTCCAACAATCATTGTAATATACAATGTAATTATTTTCAAAATGAAATGAAAACTATTTATGGAAAGTGTTGTCAAAACACCATGAAAATACATTCTCAACAAAAACATGTTAGGAATAATAACTTGAATCCAATGGAACACCCAACTTCTCTTAATAATGTTAAAGATTATATCATATCATTCATGTGGAAATATCATCCTATATATAGTGGGACCTATAATAAATAACATATATGAAAATGGAATAACTCCATTTAGAAATATTATTTTCCTTCTGTTCTTAGAAGAAGAGAATTTTTCATTAATAGTTCTCTATTTTTATGGGGAAACCGATTAGTGGGGGACAATGATCATGAATACATTTTCCAAGGAAGAAATTCATCCCATATATTGAGAATATTTCAAGAAATTAATTTTCAAAAAATATTTTCATTAAACCCTCTATATCATGATATAAAGGGGATTCTTCGGACTAGAGAAAAAGAAAGATGAGTCTATTAGAGTGTATGAAGAAAACTTCACAAGGCATGAAATATATGCCTCCATCTATGTCATTAGCACTGGAATCAAGGTGGATATATTAAATAGTGGACTAAATCAGAGTCTACAAAATTCATTGGTGATTCTATACTTTGATAGCTATGATGAGATTTTATGATGTTCCCTTAAGGATTAAAGGGATCCAGTAGACCATTAGTGGTATCGTGGGACAACCAAATAGTTGAAAATGGAGATTGAAATGGGTGATAAATCCTATGATGGAATAAATCCCCAACATCCCACGTGTCAATATTATGGGTAGAATCATCTTGGAAATGGATTAAGGGAACCCAAGGGAAGCTTAAAATGAGGTAGAGGAGGTTATATGGAAAATTAATACTAAAGGGATATGAATAAAATAACTAATGTAAAAGATAAATGGAATGTAAAAATCCAAAATCATCCTATAGTGTAGTGTTTCAACTATAAGGATCATTTTCATTTTTTATTCCATTTCCCAAAGACAAGGGTTGGAGGCAATCAACCACAACATATACCAAGACAGCAAGGAAGGTAATATTCTATCACAACAACTGAAGTGGAAATAAAAATGGATGTGATGACATGTATGCTAGTTCATCATTGAAGAATAAAGAATACAATATTTGATAATCTTTATATTTTTTTAAAGCGGCTACATGAATTGATCACTCAATTCATGCCCCATGAAAAATTATTAAATCCAAAAGTGTTAGTACAAATAAAAGGTTTAAATAGCTTACACTAGTAGGGAATGAAGGAATAGCAGTAAATATTACCAATAAAAAAATCTTGGATAGCAACCTGCCCCTATTCTCCAATAAGACAATGTCCAACAAGGAATCAACCACCAACACAGAAGGGAGGAAAAAAGGAAATCACTTCAAATCCTGTATCGTCACCTCAAAAGACATTTTCACACTTTTGAATTGAAAACATTCCATCCAAGCTATCATTAAGAAAAAAAACAATGAAGTAGTTGTAAATACAAACACAACAGTCCCATTGAAACACAAAAACCATGAGCAGGATAGATTAATTGAGAAGTAAAAAATAATTTACAAGGGATATCTCTAATGTTGAAATCAGGATTCATTTTATATTCATCAACCATCCTGATGTACATATGTATCTTCATTTAATGGTACATCTCATCTGTAATATCACCATTGGTGTATTTCTTGAATGTATTTTCAACTTTTTCAGTTCTCCCGGCATCAAAATTTTCACTAATGACATCCGTCTCTTCTATTTGGAAGGAATCTCTGTACATAGGATCATTATTTAAATCTTGGTCCTCCTCTTCAGAATCATGAGTTATAGCATGTTTAACAACTATTATATGATTTGGAGGCTCAATGATTTATTTTATATAGGGATCAAAAGACCTGGTAAGTATTGTTCTCTCAAGATCAGAGTAGTCCCTATGCTTCTTAGTTTTTTGGGTATTCGGTGTGACGTACCCATCAACATACTCCATCAAAATTTTCCTCTTCCTAGAAAGTGATTTTATGTATGTTTCCTCAAGTTGATTAGTATTTTAATCATCATATTATAAGGATTCACTAGACTCAAGTAGGTCACCCTTCTCCTTCTATGAGTCACATGACTCGATTTGTTTCTCATGCTCCTCCACCAAATTAGGAGTGGAAATGTTGGAGCCTTTGGGAGCAGGCTAGGAAGCAAAAAATCCTAAAAGTTCTTGATTTTCAGAGTGCTGGTCATTATTAACCAAACTCTTCTTGTTCATATCAAACCCCTTCTCATACACAGATGTCCCAGAAAGGTATAAATTATATCTATAGATAAAATTAGTATGAACTAATTCCTAATTAAATTTGTTTTTCTCATCCCAAATGGCCTTTTTCGCCTCATGATGCACAAATTTATGTCCTCGGTCTTTTGAAGATTGTCTAATCATGAGGAAATGGGAGGAATAATCATGATGTAAAACTATTAAATCACAACCTCAAAATATAGAGGATGGTATGTCTTATTAAAAAAATAAGGAAATTAATGCATGAAAAATACATAAAACCTCCCCTGTTAATAACTGTGGGATGATCCGCCCAAAAATTCATTTCATACTCCCTATAGTAGAGTTTGATCTATCTTGGGAATGGATTGGTAATATTTATATAAATCCAATGTCAACTATTTTGAAAGGGATATCACACTTCCCTTCTTGAAGCATCCTCATATTCTATTCAAGTGTAAAGAGTAAGATGAATCTCAATCCAAATAATATTTACAATTATGGATATTGATAACATATGAGAATTCATATTGAGCTCAAATATTTGGGAAAATGAAGAGAATACTGCTCGAAGGCATGCCCATCATGGGGGAATACATTTATGTATTCCCTGATGAATTTTCTAGTTTTCCTCTATACTGAGATGTTGATTTATCAATTAAACATATTTATGGTTCTCTACCTATATTAACAAAACCATATAGAATATCCACCATTGAGCAATAAAAACTGAAGATTCAGTTACATGAGAATACAGAGAAGGGTTTTTTTAAACAGAGTTCTCTAACATGGGATTCACCATAACTCTTTTTCCAGAAGAACAATAGATCAATTCTTCTCTTCACTGATTGTCATGAGATCAAAAAATCATGATAAAGGATAGTATAAACTACCACAAATAGTTTACGTGTTCAATAAGCTACGTGGGGACACTTACATTTCTATGGTGGACAATCACTCGAGATATCACCAATTAATTGAAATAAAGGAAGATATTCCCAAGACTTCATCTCGAACAATGTATGACTCTACGAGTTCATAGTAATGAAATTTTTATTCACTAATGATCCATAAATTTTCATGTATTTAATGAAAAAAGTCTTTTATTATTCCCTCAAAACACCTATGGAATTATATATCAATGATATTCTAATGTAATCTAAATGTGAGGAGGAACATGACATGAATTTGAATACAGCACTAAAAAATTACATTGGGATAAAATTTATTTAAAGTATAGTAAATGTGAAATATAAGAGGAGGAATTATGATTAATGGGGCACGTTATCACCTGAAACTGAATATTTGTTGTCCCTTTCAGGACAAATGAAGCATATGAGTTTCCCAAGACAACATCTACATTGGATATTTGTAGTGTCCGTGGTCAAGGTGGATATTAATGATAATTTATGATGAACCTATCATGATTTTCATCACTACTAATCTTGATTATTTGGATTGGAGAAAAACTTTTCATTACCTATAATCACGAGAACTGCTATAAGGAATTGAAAAAGAGGTCAATCACTACAATTCTTCTCCTACAACTATCATATGGGGATATATATTTGGTGTAAATAGATGATTCAAGTAAGGTATTAGGAATTTAAATTTATTAGAAATGATAAATTTTTAGCCAATTACTTAAGGTAGGTGAAAATACATGAGAAAAACTATTCCACACATGATATTGAGTTCGAATTTTTGTTTATTGCAATCATAATCTTGCGATATTTTATCACTGGGGAGAATTGTGAGATATATAATAATCAAAATAGTCTCAAATATATATTCCCATAAAAGGAGCTTATTATGTTTTGATGATGAAGGTAAGATCTCGTTTAGGATTTAACATCTCAATCAACAACTATCCTGGTAATGAAAATATGGTGGTAAATGAACTAAGTATAATGTATCATGAAAAATTATCAATTATGAAGATTTATAAGGATCCAAACAACATAGATATGTAAATAATTTAATTTGTATCATTATGGAAATAACATCATCATTCATTTCTCAACATATTTCTCTACCATCCAATATAGAGAAAATAAAGGATGCTCAATAAAATGGTGTGGAAATTCAAAAAATGTGGAATCTATGAGAAAAGGAAAATCATAAGATATAAAAATGGATGAGGAGGATGTTATGATATTTTGGTCAACAAACTAGGTACCATCTAATATAGGTATACAGAAGGATATTATGAATGATGTACATAGATCAACCTTCTCTATTCACTCAGAGAGAAAAAAAATGTATTAAGATCTATGAGAAAACTATTGGCTGTACAATTTGAATAAATAAGATCTATCAGAAATCCTTAATGATATTATGGTTTTATCATGTGAAGTTCGTTGGGAATAATTATAAGGGGTTGATGAAACCATTACCCATAACAAAATGGAAATGGAAAAACGTCACCATGGACATTGTCATTGGATTTCCAAAGACATCCAAAGGAAACCATTGAGTATGTGTTGTTATGGATCGTCTTAAAATACAATTCACTTTATTATAAATTGATAGGACATCCCAATGGATAAAACTACATGGAAATACATCAAGGAAGTGGTAACACTACCTGTAGTACCATTATCAATTCTCTACGATCATGTTATGAGATTCACCTAGATGTTAGGGATATTTCATTAACATTCTATAAGCCCAGAGTTGTACTTAACTATGACTTATCATCCTAAAATAGATGGACTATATGATCAGGCGATTCAGAAACTAGCAGACATGTTGAGGTTTTATTTTATGGACATTAAGGGGAGATGGGGAAAACATCTCTGACTAGTTGAATTCTCATATAAAAACAATATCCACTTGAGAATCCAAATGGAAATATATGATTACCTTTGTAGGAAAATATGTATAACACCAAAATGTTGGGATGATGTAAATGAACTTAGCCTGAAAGAACAATAAATTGTCTAATAAATGTTTGAAAAAGTTAAAACCATTTAATAGCACATCAATATAGAACAATTTTGGAAAAAAACTATGTAGACCCCCATTTATGAGACCTTGAGTTTAAGGCATGATGGAAGGAATTTCACTACATATTTCCTTGGAATAAGATCATGATTTTTAAGAAGAATGGATCGATTATTCAAAGGTACATCATCCCCTTGGAGATCCTTGATCATTTCGGATTCACGACCTATCGACTATAACCTTCCACCTACCATGTCTTATAGACATGATGTATTCTACATATCCTTCATTAGGAATTACATATCACATCCTTCACATGTACTACGTTCTGAGATTGTATAGTTGGAAAATGATATCTCTTAAATGGATAAGTGGTTAAAGATCTTGTATCATTGAGTTAATTTTCTACGTAACAAGACAACTCAACTAGTCAATATAGTATTGTGGAACCACATGTACTAAGAGACCACAAATAAATTGATCGAGGTAATGAAAGATAAGTGCCATCAATTTTTTCACTATTATATGTAAATTGAAATTTCAATGGAGAAATTTCATATGGGGTTTTGAATGTAACGGCTCAAAAATTTATCAATGAAAATTACCTTATTTTAGTTATTTCATATAGTGTAATCAACTACCACCAAATTAATAACACAATACAAGAATATTAAATGAATAATGAATGAAATAAGTGGTAATTCTAGTTGTTAAGGAACATACACTATTAAAACAGTAACATGAACTTAAGAATAGTAATGTGACCAGTATGAATAGTAAACTAGTCAATAAAACTGTAAGATCAACCATGAAAGTATAAATAAAATTTTATGCATCCTAAAAATTAAATTATGATATGATTATATCATAGTATAAGAAAATGAATGTAAAAAAATATTTTAATTAATTGGTGGTATTTTTTGCATGTTATTAAATTTTAATTAATAATTTATAATTAATATAATGACTTAAAGAAAAATATTTTGTCATAAAAATTATTCCTAAATAAATATATTTTGTTATATGATATTAGGATAATTTTGTGGGACATTTTTTTATTTTGAAAAGTGTAATAAAAGTAGTTAAAATTTTAAAGTGAGTATTTTTGGAGTAAATAATTATTTTAATAAAAGTTATATTTATAATATTTAAAAATATATTTTCATACATTGGATTTTTTTAAGTTTTAATCATCGAAAAAAATTTAGGGTTATGTTTTTGGATTTTTTTAAAATTCAAGAATTTTGGGTGAATAATAAATTACAATAAATGACAATAAAAACTAGATAAATTTTTTATGGAATCATGGATGATGTATAGATGATATAAGCCCAAATTTATTTTCAATAATTCATTAATATAATACATTTGGTGGTTATTATCAAACAATTAATAGTATTGAGTCAAAATAATAAACTAATGAATAAACTAATGACTGAACACCTCTATCCTCCACTATAAATATCACCCCTCACCAAATATTCTCCTCACACATTCCAAAAATTTAAACCTACCCAAATTCTACCCAAAACACTTTCCGATCCTCTACCCATGATCCAAGATTTCTTGTTATCATTATATGTCCAAAACCATTCACTATGGTGTTTTTAAAGGAGGCTAAATTCAAGAGGTTAATTCATAATTTTTTTATTTAATTTCTTTTCATGTTTTTTATTATATCTTCACCTACCATAATCCAAATGGAATGATAACTCTAGTAAATCGCATATACTAGAATTTTATTATTATTATGTAATAATACATCATTAATATTGTAACCTCTTTCTTGTATTCAGCAAATAATAACGTCGTTTATAGGGTATTTATTTATCACCTTCAAGGATGACATACAATAATTTTATATTAACACTATCAAGGATGGTCGTAAAACAATATTTATGGTTCCAAAAATTGTAATATTTGTATTACAGAATATGAAATGTCCTGGAAACATTATATAAACATTATCTAAATAATAAAATTTAAAAGTTCTTTGTGAGTTAAACCCATACAAAATAATTAAATTAAATATCACTAACATATTATCTAATAATTTAACCTCACCCTAAATATCCAAATAAAATATATGATTATTTTTCTATACAAATGATCAGTACTAAATTTTTAAATCAATTCTATATTTTTATTTTTATTTTACAAGAACCTCCATAATCTTATACAAGTGAACCGATTATAAAAATTAAGAAAATGAGCACTCTCATACAATGAAATTGAAAAAAATATTAATCAAAATTCCATTTATGATCTTAATAAATTTATAATAAGTAGATTACATTTATATAAGGTTATATAATTATTAATTCAGGAATTGAGTTTTGTTATAAATAAAATAATGATCGAATGTGGAACAGTTTTAAACAAAAGGTATGATATTCTTCCGAAAACTCATTTTTTTCCTTCGAGTTACTCTTTCTCTCCCTTTACCCTAATGTAATACTTATTTATTTTTATAATTATTCTCAATTATGGTCTATATATTCCTTAATCATGTATCCATATCATATAATCTACCTTTGAATGGTGTAATACATGTTTTTTATAGGTTCCCTTTTCAATTGTTCCCACCAAGAAAGCCTAATTCAAGGAAACTTCTTGATTACATATCTACATCCAAGTGTAGTTAATAATATATTTTAATATCATAATATATTTACAAAATCACTAATTTTATTATAAAAAACTATATGGTTAATTTAATAATTTTTGAAAACAATTATTTCTTATATGTTTTATAGACTCTTTAATATTTTTACTTAAAAACTCTATAATGTGGACAATTTCTAGAATTTACAAAACACTCTAATAAAATGTTTTCATTTCAGTTGAATATAATTTTTTATAATCTATTTCTATTTATATTTATGAATGTTCATCTATGTTTTATGTCCATTTTTTCATGGAAAATTATATGACATCCCTATTTGTAATATTGTGTGACATGATTTTGTTGCCCATTTATTTCTATGTATAACACATATGTTATGTTTGATTACTAATGTTTGATTCTATTTATTGAACACAAATTCATGATCATTCTATGATGGGTTCTCCTAGATATCACTCCAATTCATTGGTTAATGTTTAGTCTCATGGGACATCACATTGAGACATAGAGAAAACCAGATTCCTTTATGGGACTTTTTTTATGATGTTATATAGTGTTTTTAGTAAGCATTGAATAATGTTTACATTATGTTCTATGTTGTTTACACATTATTATGATTAAATTATTATTTTTAACCATGATATAAGTGTTAATTTTTTTATTATTTTTACTCATCTTCCATTCCATTTATTCCATCATGTTATGCCTTCTAACCCATGGGCCATGTTTTATTCCAATGTTCATTTCACAATTCGTCCTTTTGTCTCATCCCTTTTGTTTATATATTACCATGTTTATTATATTATGTTGAAGGACCTAAATTGAAGATAATATATCATTATAGATATTAAATTAAAGTTTTTCTATTTTAGGTTTCAGGATATACATAATCTTCCAAAGACACTAGACGTTATGATATTGGTCATGTAATTTGTTGGTTAATTATATGATAATATATGTAAATGGATAAGGATTATATAATAAGTCAAAATGTTATGATTTATAACTAATGTGATGTTATTTATTCCCCTGTTGATTCCCATACGTGGAATTTTTACTCATCACTTTTTTTTATTTCCACATGTTATCTAAGGAATATATAGAAGATCAATGGGAGTAAGAAGCTCATTATTAAGATTAATAATGTGAGCCACTATTATAATTTTATTTTTATAGTTTTTATCTAATATTATAGTGACAGTAGGCCTAACGATAATTGTTTAGTATTTTTTGAATAATTATGGGAAAAATAATGTAATAATATGTGTAAAATTATATGGTCTCTATAAATTATATTAGATAATGTTTTAGTAATTTTTGGAAACATGGAATAGATCAAATTAGTAAGAATCATTGTAATAAATATAGAAACCATGGATATCCTAGATTAAATTTCAAATAATCACATGTAATGGGGTATTTTTCATTTACGTGATCATCCATGAATGCTCAATGTTTCTGTTCTATATTATAATTATTAAACTATTAAATACCCCTTAACTGGACATTTTTTTTCTTACATAATGAATAAAATTTGAAGAACACATGCAAAAAATCATTATGAAATGTAATTTTACAATTTAAATAATTATATTCCAAATAAGATGGGGGAATGATGTGAATAATTATGACAATACCAGAAAAACTGGCTGAAGATAAGAATAATAACATGATTTATGTGTAATTACCTCATTCTCTAAATTAAGCGAATGGTTCAATATAATACTTCATGAATCAAACAAATCATATAATTAGTGGGTCATATTAGAATATAATCATATAAAAATTAATTAACTCCCTTAAGAATATATTATTTATCCTCTAGTTCTTATATGGAAAATAAGTAGTGCTGAAAATATATCCTTTTGATGGGAAAGAGGATTAGTTGTGGTAATTGATAAAAAATATGAATCCCATAAAAGAAATTCATTCCATGGAATATGATTTATTGAAGAAAATATTTTTCATTATATATTATCCCAACCCTTTTTATTAATATGGAAATGGAGTTTCTTGGACTGATGAAAAAGAAGACGAGCTATGCGGAAATTTTTTGTTATGCCATATGGTTCAGATTTAGATTGGATACTATCAATGTTATTGTGGGATAATAGAAAAAAACCATAAAATAGAGTTTAACATTGGATTATCAATAGATAAATGCCCTGATGAAATGAAAAACCAACATCATATGTTTCAAATGTGTGGGAAGAAGCATACATGGAGTTATCTAAAGGTAACATGGAGATACATCAAATGTGTAAGAGTAGTTAATCCTAATAATTATTTCCAAAGGGATATAAATATTCCCACAATTAAAGAAGGGGATATGAAGGCTCACATACCACCATTTATGTAGTGACATGTTTCATCTACATCGAAAATAATAATTTTGTGAGAAAAATCCCTAACCTATGGGATATCAAAGGCTATCAACAAAAAAACCTCCATGGAAGCAAATAAGGGATTATAATATCACTTCTACTAAGGTGGACCATAGAAAGGACGTGGTAAAAGGTATTGTAGTTTTTAATTCATGAATATAAAATTTACATGTTGATTGTGATCATGTACATTATTTTATAACCTTCTGGTTTTTTATAACTATTAAAAAGCCACCTAAAAAAAATAATGTTGAGTTCTCTGTGAGAAAATTATATAGGTATTTTCTTTCATCTGAAGTATGAAATTCATCCCAGAAAAAGTTTTATAGATTAAACATTAAAAATAATATTTTCTTTATTGCATTGGTGGAGTTTTATTCTATATTTTTCATGGATTTGATATATTTATATAAATCCATGATCAACATATGGGAATGCGATAAAAAACACCGCATACTGATGCATCCTCTAATTCTATACAAGTGTAAGGAAGAGGATGAGTAGAATAAAAAATAATAATACCAATTTTGAATAATATTTCTTGATTTGAAATCATTTTAACCTCAAAATTTTAAAAAATTTGATAGAATCATACTCAATTAAATTTCAATGGACAAGGACTACAATGATGTGTTCTTGATCAATTTATAGGACTTTCTCTTAAATGATATATTACGTTTCCAATTGAATATTTTAGTACACCAAATCCTATATCAAGGACTTCATATAGGATATCCACCATTGAGTTTTAATAACTAATGAATAAGTTACAAAAAATATAGAAAAAGTGTCCATACGCACAAGTAAATCACTCTTTAGTGCCCTCATCCTATTTATCATGAAGAAGGATGGTTCACTACATCACTACATTAATTATCATGATATCAAAAAAAACAATGGTAAAAAATGAGCTACCCCTTCTGTGGATAGGTGACTTGTTTGATCAAGAATCCTTTTAAAATTTGTTCTGTATGGAGGACCTTCAATGAGGATATCAATAATTTAATGTGTGTATGGAATACATTCCCATTTCTCCCATCTAAATGTGGAATGTAAATTATATATTCTTATTTATTTAATTCATACTCACACATGATCGATTAATAATAAGGGAAATAATGAATATTGTCTTTATAAATGATTGTGAATAAATTTTGGTTGTCTTTATCGATGATATTTTGATATACTTCTAGAGAAAGTAGTATCATGATGTGAATTTGAATACTGTAATATAGGCTTTTAAATGGGAGAAAATATATTAAATGTACATTAAATGTATTTTATATATTTTGGAAGGTTCATTATTGGAGAATGTTATCACTAGTAATTGTTAATATTTGGACACAAAAATGAAATAATAAATTAAGGAGTTTCCAAGAAATGAATTTGTAACATAAATTAGTAGCATCCTTAGTCTAGATGGGAATTTAAAATGATTTGTGATGAACTTCTCATATTATTAAACCTGCTAAAAAATATGGCACAGAGGGAAGTAATGTTTTTCTAGACCATTTTATGTGAAGACCACTTTAAGGGGTTAAAACTATCTTAACACTTAAACAATACCAAAACTATTGATATGTGGGGAACTATTTTTTCATTATTGTGATTCTTCAAAGAAGGTATTATGATGTGTACTAATGAAAAATTATAAACTCATATATAATGCCTCAAGGATATTTAATGTTCATGAGAACAAAATACACCATGAAATATCTAGATTTCGTGCCTTCTAATCATATTGAAATCATAGATGCATTATCTCTACGTGGGGAATTGTGATATATATACATCCAAAGATCCAAAAATATATATTAACATAAAAGAATATATATATCCACCTGAGAATAAGGTTAGAGCTCATCATTGATTATGACTACTAAATCTATTAACATAATAGTGAAGATAATAATATGGAAGATACCATCAATGGAATGGATCATACATCTTGATCCATGATGATAATTTAGAAGGTTCCAATCATTATACACTAGAAAATGATGAAAATGGGAATCATTAATGAAGATACATAATCAATACTTTCTAAAATGATTTCTATACAATAACATTTGGAGAACATAATGGATTCTCAAATAGATTATGTATAAATTTTGAAAAATGTGTAATTTAAATGAATGGGAAATCATTATAGATCATATTTAACAAGGTAGTATCCATACTATGTGGATAATTACTCTATGTACTATCCAATCCATATATAAGTCATTTTAATGATATACATATATAAACATTATCTACTCATCTATGGATAAAAACGATGTATTGAGATATCTTGGAGCACTATTGGTGGGACAATAAGATCGATGAGATGGTTGAATATACATCACTATTTATTTTATGTCAGAATGTGAAGTCTGAATGAAAATATTATAAGGGGTTGATGAAACCATTAACCATACCAACATGGAAATGGGATAAAATCACCATGGACAAGGAAAATGGATTTCCAAAGACATATATTGGAAATTATGCTACCTGGGTCACTATGGATTTTCGTATACAAATAGATCAATTTATCAAAATTTGAGAGGGATTATCACTTGATCCACATTCTTGGATATACATCAAATAAGTGGGAATGAATCATTTATTACCACTACTAATTGTATCATATTGAGATGTATTATTTACCTCAAAGTTCTAGAATATTCTCCATCATTATATAAATATTGAGCTTCATTTTTTATTTATTATCTTTATAAAGAAAATTAATAAATCTAAGAGGAAAATTAGAACATAATAAGTCAATATGAGAGCATCTTCTATGGACTTAAATTTAGTATGGGACCAATTTATACTGCTAGTTGAGTTTTCATACAATAACAATATCCACCAACAAATCACAATGGCCCCATATGAATCCCTTCATGGGGAAATATGTAGTACATCAATATGTTGGGTTGATGTTGGTGAACATATTCTACTAGGACCATAATCAATAAAAGCAATTGTTGAAAATAAGAAATAAATTCAAAAACACGTCAACGAATAATTGAGTCAACAGAAGAGATATGCAAATAATCATGTACGGGACATAGTGTTTGTGGTTAGAGACAAGGTATTCCTATACATATATCATTGTAAGTGTGTCAAGATATTTGGGAATAATGAAATGATATGTCCTATGTATATCATCCCCTTTGAGATTTTGGATCACATCATTGATGTGTCATATCTACTAAAACATCCACTAACCATGTATAATGTACATGATGTATTCCAAAAATCACATTATAGTAAATACGCAATAGATCTACCACATATACTAAATCTATATGTTACACAACTTTTAAATGATATCTCTTAAAAATATCAGCTAGTGAAGATCTTATATCATAGTGGTGATGTTCTATTACAAGACTACTCATTTGGTCGTGGTACAATTATGAAAATATAAGCATGATGAGGCGATATGTTAAGCAGGGGAAGCGATGAAGAAGTACCCTCTAATATTTTCTCTATTATATGAAAAAATAAATTTCGAGGATGAAATTTCAAAAGCTGTGGAGAATGTGATGTCCCAAAATTTTATAAATGGAATTTTCCATTTATAATTTTTTTAGAAATCACATTATTCATAAATACAACCCAATAAAAACATTATTACAATAAAAAATATTAAAATATGTGTAATTTATAAAAATTATGGAACCTATACCAATGGAATAGAAACATTATCATTGGATTAATAATATGACCATTAGGAATAATGATCCATCTATTAAAATATTAACAATACATATTAATGTATAAATAAGATTTAGTTATTTTATAGATGAAAATGTAATATTCCTACATACATATATTTATATCATGAGGTCAATAAATAAATGATTTTAAAAAAAAATTATGCGTAGTACATTTATAATAAAAAATAAATGAGTATTTACAATTTCATAATTAATATACTGATTTAATTAGAAATTTATTTTCAAAAAATTAGGTTTATAAATTCAAATTATATATTTATATAATTATATGAAAATTTTATGAGACCTAAATTAAATTTACAATAATTCAAATATTCACTTATAATATTAAATTTCATAATTTTCTGATAATGGATGAATTAAATAAAAAATTAAAATTTTCATGTTTAATAATTTATTTTAATTTAATGGAGTACATTTTTGAAATATAAAAATAGAAAAATAATTACCCTGATTTTTTTAATTTTTCTAAAATAGTTTAATTTTATGGTGAATAGTGAATTTTAGTAATATTCAGTGTTAAAAAAATACATAAATTGTTGAGTCATGGATGATGAATATATGAGTTTAGGAACCATTGCTTTGAAGTATCATGAATAGTTTACTATATATAGTCAATGGAATAAACAATATTGCTCGAAATGATCCAAAATAAAAAAATAGAAAAAACAATAAAAAATATCCCACCCCTCTTCTTATAAATACCATACCACACCACCTCTTATCCTCACAAATTTTATTCATTGCATCAAAAAAATATTTAGCATAATTCTCATTCTAATCTTATTCCCTATAACTTGGTCTTTTTGGTCTCACAAAAATAAAACTTCCATGTTATTTATTAATGTTCTTCTAATGACACAGGTTTGACATACGTGGACATTAATTTTTTTTGGAAATGAATAAAACACTACACAAAAATATACCCAAATATTGTATTAGTTTAGTTCCTTTAGAAACATGGAAAAAAGTATTCTAATTTTTTGAATTTTATGAAACATCTTCCATAATGATATTCAACTTTTGTTTCACTACCTAAATCATTTTTTGTATCATTGGGAAAGGAATTCATATGAATAGAGTGAGCTCAGATTCTAATTAATGGTGAACAATAGAAAATCAAAAAAACTTTGAACATAATAATGCAGAAATATAAAGATAGTATTTTAAAATAAAACTATATATATAAATAAATATTGATCCTTGAAATAAATATTGTAATTTCATAATTAATAAATCCTAAAAGAACACGATTCATGAGAAAATATCAATGGAATAAAAATTGGTATTGTGTAAATCACATAAGCATTGAAAATAATTTCTATATTATCCATGTTCATTTTTAATACCTTCATAGTAGAGAGAGTCCTTAACAAACTGATTTCACCACTCATTCTAGACCTATATTAAAGAACTAGGTTTACATGCTATTCCATCCCAATATTAATGAACAATATTTACATTTTATTCTATCCCTATATTACTGAAATGATATCATTTCATGTTCCTATCATGTCTATCTCATGAGAGATATATATTTATCCAATGAGTTGGAGGGAGATATAAGTCCCACCCATAACATAATTACAACCACTCATAGGATTTCCGTAAGAACTTAAATTTTATAAAAACCCATGGAATGAAATTGGTTTCATAAGAATCATTCATTCATAACATAACCCATTTAAAAGGAATGAGACTCATAAATACCATTCAATTATCACGTAGTTCATAAAAATGATATGATTTTCATAAAAATAATATCATCATAAACATAATTACAGAATTGGAATAATATGGATATTATATATAATACATATTCTCATTAAATATTGTCATCATAGATGGAATAAAATTTTGATAGGTCACGTGAAATTATTTGTCGAGGAAAATATCCTTTCTTCTTCGAATATGATTTATTTTTATAAAATACCCAAAATTTTTAATAGAAGATATTTTATTTTTAAGATAAACATACAATATTATAATAGAAGATGAAATGAAATAATTCATTATGAAAGCCTAAAAATTCTTTCAAGCGGTATAAGTTAGAAAAAAATATTCTCGTATTTTTGAATGAAGTGTCAAAAAAATTCCTTATTTGGAAAAAAAAGATATAATAATATAAAAATATGTTGTAATAAAATAAAAAATAAGTTTAAATTATTATAAAAATCCATGGGTTAATATTAAAACATTTAATGAAATAATTTTTATAAGACATGTACATGGATGAAAAATAAACCCTTTTAAATTATTACATATAATCAATCTCAGATAATAATAACATAGATAAATTATCCCTTAGAATAGGTATGCGTTTTTTCATATGTATCATAACCACCAGCAGGATGGATTAAAGTGTGTGATAAAAATGATCTAGAAAAATATTTATATTTATGATATAATATGTGATCATATTATCAACCTTTTAATAATATTTCATTATTACTCTTCTTTCGGGCGTTATCTGTGGCATGTTTTATAATATAATCCCCGATTATATATCATGGATTTACTTTATATATTTCAAATAATGATAATAATGTATTATATATAAAATTTATTTATTATAAAATTTTATATAATCATATCTTAAATTAGATCATGGAGAATGAGTCACATCACATCATGGGAACTGTAGGCCATACATATGTAGGAGCGATGATATCATTCCTTTCATTATAAAATATAACAGAAGTGGATATTATATATATTTATCCATAATAATTAAATTCTTATAATAATCATGTATATTTATTATTTCAATCATTATACCCATCCATGTAAAGTGGTGATGAAAAATATATTACACCATGCTATGAAGATGGAAAGTCGTACGTACACACACGTGGTGATTTTATTTTTTATAGGATAGATATATGGTGAAATATGGTTATTTGATAATCATAGAAATATTTTAGAATATAATTGATACTGAATTTATTATAATAAATTATAAACAACTAATTAATAGGATGTATAATAAGAAATAATTTTGATAGAATATGTAGAGGGGATTGCATTTTCTTCGATTAGATCCCCTAGATTGTAACAACTTGGACCTTCTTTTTAGGTATGTTTTTCCTTCTTCTGGTGTCTCTGAGAAAAGAGGAGTTTTAGAAATTTTTGAAGTACACGTCGTGTACTTTATAATTACATGCCGTAAACTTTGATGTCGTGTGAGGCCGTGTGCTGGCCGTGTTCGGGCCACACACACGGTCATGTGGGTTGATATGGAGGCCGCTTAAATCAGAGTATGGAAAATTCTAGTACACGCCATGTACTTCAAAAGTGAACAGAATATACTTTATTTAATTTCATTAAATGGACCAAGCTCGCGTCTTACCACCATAATCATCTTCTTATAGGTCCCGTTTGACCGAGAGAAGCCACACGACGCTAGAACTTCTCCAATTCACTGATCCTCTGTCCGTTCTCCGAATCGACCACCGTCGATTGCGTTGGAACCACAACGGCAAGATCTTCTTTATTATGGAGCAACATTTTCCAATTTCTCCTCTTTTCCAAGTTATCATGGGATGTAATTTTTTTTCATTTTTGTAGATCTACGACATTCTAAGGATATTAAAGCCTCGTGGTTCAAATATATTGATCTCCTAGCATCAAGGTAAGTGGATTCTGCATTTTCGTTCAACGTTTTTGTGTATTATGTGCAAATTCCACCAATACATTGGACTGGTTATTGCATGTTTACTATTTTTCCCCTGTTTCTTTCGTGCCATGATTGTATAGTTGTTAGAGGTAATTTGGTTGTGTATAAGGATAATTTCTATGCATGGATGTTTTTCCCATGCCTTGTTCGGTTTTTGACCTTTTGATCTTGTTCATCCATTGTCCATTATACAAGTTTTCCATGCATTATAACCGTAGGATGGAGTATTGTTCCCTGACATTCTTGTTATGTTGTAGACTGGTTATCCAAGTAGCTCTTTAGGTTTACTTTTGCCTTGTAGCATAGTTATGCTCTAATGAGCACGTGGTCGTGAGAACCTGGTGATATAGACTATAAGGGGATAGACCGAGTGAGCTTCCTCAGAGAGTCGTGGACATTATAGACTATAGGGGATAGACTAAGTGATCTTACCGGAGAGTCTTGGACATTATATACCACAATAGGATATACTGAGTGATATTCCTCAAAGAGTTTTGAGCCTTATAGACTATACGAGGATAGACTGAGTGAGCTTCCTCAGAGAGTCTTTGTTTTGTTTGATTTTCCTAAAACTATTCCAGGGTATAGGAGGAATTGACCATGTGAGCTTCCTTAGGGAGTATCTAGACATTGGGGATATAAGGGGAATTTACCACGTGATCTTTTTTAGAGAGTCCCTAACTACCTTAGAATATTAGGGAAATTGACTGAGGGTGCTTCCTTAAAGAGTCGTAAAATTTTCATATGACCATACCAGAGGGGTTAGGCTAAGTGTACTACCCAGAGGGTAGTTGTTACATCTTGGATAGGACCAGAGGGGATGAATGTTAGTACTTACCAGAGGGATTCTTGTTTGTGGTTAGCTGTTTGCCTCACTACTGCTTGTTGATTAGTGGATTGTCTACTGTTGTGTATCATCCTGTTTACTACTTACTATTTATTTATTTCTGTACTATTAGCCGCCATATACTCACTGAGTATTAGGCACAGATCTTCAGGTGGTTGCCTACTGGGATTTTGTCTCACACCCTGTTTGGCTCATGCTTTTGGGCCCAAATATATTATATTTCTGCAGTTATAGACAAGGGAAATCACCCTTCAACTTCAGGCACTTGATTGCATTGGAGCACGAGAGAATGGGACCAAGCCGAGGCTTGTGATACTGAGGAGTTGCTTATCTATTTTCTTTAGTACTTTGGTTTAGTATTGTTTTCATCATTGTAACCTATTTGGATACTTTCCTAGAATTATGTATCATGCATCATTTCATATATATATATATATATGTCTGCTATAGTTGTTTATTCTTTTATTATTCTGTTGTTTACTATTGTTGGATATTTACTACTTCCTCTATTGTATGTGTTGTTTACTTCTGCTATGTACTCTACCAATGAGGGCATAGTTTTCCCCACTAACACACCCAAGGACCTCACTAGTAGTCGAAAACCTCTGTCATTTGGGGAAATTCACTTGAGTCTATGTGACCAACCAGGTACAGGGAGCCTCTAGGTGGCTTCCGGAACAAGGACGTTACAAAGTGGTATCAGAGGAATTATTTTATCTTGACATACCGTTTTGAGACTATATGCAAGGATATGATGGAATAGGTACTTGGTAATAAGTTGTTCCTAGGAGTAGCTAACCCATGTATAGGGAAAATCCATACTACCTTGTTTATTTTAGTTTTACTAGTTTTCCCTTTTATAGTTGATTTGATTTCAACATTGGGTGATTCACATGCTTGTGCTATTACCATTGTTGTTATTGCGGTTCTATTTCTGTCGAAACTCGATGAGATGAGGGTATGCCATCTCATGAATCATATAGGCACATGATATAAATCACATGTCATGCATTCTTTCCATGCCATCAACGATGCATTATAAATTGCTTGTTTTTGTGATAGATTCTTAGATAGAATCTCTACTTTTGATAGAGAATTTGTTTGTATAGTACTTGCTTAGATGGATGCGAAACTGTGGTTCTTGAGGTGTCATGGGCCCTCATGGATCAGAATTTGGTGGATCATTGCCTGGATTCCTTGTTATAACTTGTATAAGATTCCAATCATTAATTCACGGGGAGTATGGGCCCTCGCGGATCGAAATTTGGCACCTTAACTCCTATTTTCTATGTTTTCTGGGATTCAGAGGAGTTTTTGAGCTACATCCCAAAAAAAACCCAGAATACATTGTGTGTACATTATTAATACATGCTATGTAGTTTCTAAACTGTGTCATTGACTGTGTGGGAAGAAACACGGAGTTGTAAAAATACCTCAGGAACACATCGTGTTTGGTAAGTACACACCTTGTTGTAGTGACCATGTGTCTACCAGTGTGACTAACGACATGGATGGATGAAACTTCAACAATACATGCCTTTTCCTATTATCACACACCATTCCATGAAACCTAAGTACCCGACTATGTCATGAACAACACGGGTCGGGGAAAACCTTCAAGTACACGCCATGTTCCCAGGGAGCATGCCGTGTAGAGTGAACCATGAAGCCGACAGTGTAACTAACAACACTGGTCATTTAAACCTTGTCTAGTACACGCAGTTTCCTTCATGAACACACCGTGTAGTCTAGGATTAAGAGGACTGTGCGAGTTTTCCATGTAAGGAGACTTGGGCAGTGGAATAGAGTTCATGTACACACTGTGCTATGGGAGAACACATCGTGTGGTTGTGGCGTTACACGACCAGTTGTGGTAGAAGTACATTCCCATGTGAATGGATTAAAAGAACATTCCATGTAGTTTTTAGACATGCAATGTAGCAATTTTTTTGGTAAAACATGAATGTTTATTTCTCCTGTTCCCCTCTTACTATTATTTTTTCAGTCCTTTATAATCCTAATCTAAGGTGTGCTTGTGACCTTTCAGAGTTATGCCACTGAGACATCCTCTGGTAGTATGTCAGCTTCCAGATGGTGATCAGACACTAGATATGGCCGATCATGGACCTCTTGAAGATCCTCATGCTATGCCAGCCATGGCACCAGTTGTTATACCAGTTGCAGGCGCCGATGCGCAGTTTAGGGAGGGTTATTTGAGGATGATGCATACCTTCCAGGAAGCGTCGTCTCCTGCCACGTCGATGGAAGAGTTGACGCATGTTTTCTAGGAGCAACATCCGTCTACTTTATCAGGGGTGGAGGACCTCAGGAAGTAGAGTCATGGGACGAAGACACCCTGATGATTTTCAAGCATCTGGAGATTCCTCCAAAGAAGAGGGTGAAGCTCGCTACCTATATGCTCTGAGACTCCACCAAGAGGTGGTGGGAGGTGATCTCACAGTCAGGATTCCAGAAGAGTATGACTTGGGATGAGTTTTGGCACATCTTCTATGATTACTTCTACCTGGAGACCTTGAGGGATGATCGATCCTAGGATTTTATGAGTCTAGATAAGGGTACTCTTTCTGTTTTGGAGTACTCGTCTCACATTACTGAGCTGCATCTTTTCACGCCTATTCTAGGAGGTGATGACTTGTACCTTGTGCTAATGCTTGAGGATGGTCTGAGGCACGACATCCACTTGCAGGTGAACATCTTCAGGTTGACTTCGATATCATCTATCATCAACCAGGCGCTAATCACTGAGCGCAACCCGAGGGATTCTGGGGCATTGAACCAGTGGTGTTCGACATTGTCATGACCCCCTCCCACCAAAGATGCCCCTCCTGAGCTGGAAATGGTGAAATGGAGATAATGACCCCCCGAGTCCCACCTCCAGTAGGCCCCGGGTTGGCGACTAGAACCAAGGGTATGATTTTTCACAAATATGGGATGCATTACCCTTTTTATTATTTATGATTGGGAAATAGGAAAATTCAACAACCAAAAAGGAAAAGAACTAGTGTATAGAAATAAACCCAAACCAATCCCATATGCATGTTTAAACAATTTTATAACAAGGTACAAGTACAAGAAAGCTCAAAAGTACAATACCAAAAGAAAAAAAGAGTACAACAACTGCAACAACTCCAACTGTCCGACTAGTAGGGTCCCGCACGGCCCTGGTAGTCCTCTTGAAACCTGAAAGTAAACGTAGGGTGAGAATACAAGTATACTCAGTAGCGAAAACCTAAATCTCTCATGCACAATTGGGGAGACATCCTAATGTCCCGTGAGAACAACAGAAGAATCCTAGAAAGGAATTCTATCCACCCAATGTCACCAGCCACACTCTCCAAAACACAATCACAACCGGTAGTAGTATATAAGAACAAGAGTATTGGGTACCCCGCACCAATTCCCATTAGTTAGCTTCTCTTCCTAACGGCGAACGTCCTGACGCTGCCACACTCTCCCCGCCCACACACACATTGGCCTCACAACCACGTATCCCACCCGCACACACCTGGGCCTCACAACCACGGATCCCGCCCGCACACACCTGGGCCTCACAACCACACATCCCGCCCGCACACACCTGGGCCTCACAACCACGTATCCCACCCGCACACACCTGGGCCTCACAACCACACATCCCGCCCACACACACCTGGGCCTCACAACCACACATCCCTCCCACACACACCTGGGCCTCAATCGAAACATACCCGAGGAGTATTGGGTGTAAGGTCGCCTCAAGCCATCATAGCCTATAAGCCTACCCGAAGAGTCTTGGGATAAAACCACCCCAATCGAAACCTACCGAAAGAGTCTTAGGTGTAAGGGCACCTCAATCCATCACAGTCTAGGGGTGAATGAGTAAGAAAGAGCTAGTAACTAAGGAAAAAACACCCTCTCCCAGGAAATTAGAGTGATTGGCACTAAGTGCTCAACATGGGTGGGGTGAGATAAAACCCAAAAGATTCAGATTTATATATGTATACCAAACACACAGCCCAACCGATGGCTTCTAAATAGAGTAACTGAGCACATGCCTTGGTACTACTACTACGAAGCATGCATACAATAGAAAACCCCAACCCCATTATGGTTTTCACGTTTCAGCAGAAATTATCTTATTTAGTTCCTTAAATACTGGGCAACTATCCACAACCAACCACATTGATCATTGGTAAAACATATTCCTTCCATCCACAAATCAAGTTAGGAAAACACAAGCAGCACAACAAAGTCCTTCTTATTAACCAACTAACCTATTGATTATCAACCCCGCTCCATTACCATGACCCACCATTCATTAACTCTCCCACATTTATTTATTATTCACAACCCATGGTCCGTTCACATTCAAACCCATCCCTGCAGCCCCGCTGCCAACCACAATAACCACAAACCCAACGAAACCCGTACATCATTATCCCATTAATACCATTTATCGTCGCCCTACTTCCCATCACTAACATAGCATTAACACCAACCCACAACCAAGTAAACCACAGCCCTGCTGCTCACCCTCTCCACAACAACCCACAAAACACCCCCATCACATGCCACGTAACCAAGCCAACACCCACATGTTCATTATTCCATTTTTTTCAACCGGGGTGATCACACAAGGGTTACCGATTTTCATTTAATCAGCCAACTTTACGTGATTAACCAAATTCCACCTTCCACAATGTTCCATTCACAAATACGGTCTAGAAAGATAGGGCAACATTTAATTACTCAAGAAAAGGCCCCCAACGACAGTGATTTTCAGTAGGCATAAGCCTATTCAATTCACAACATAATAACACAAGATATATAAGATAAACATAACAACTTCCCCATTCCCGTTCTTTAACCAGTTATTATCTTTATTTAATGGTTCAACTGTTTCTCATGAAAACAAGAAGATACCACCCCGTATGATGCACAAATTAGAGAGACAAGGGTAAGATCCCTACCTTAACATATTCCGATCACAATGTTCCTGCCCGGATCAACTTTAGAAGACGTCTGTCGGCGTCCGTCACTTCTGTCGGGTCCCGGAAAAACCTCCTTGGGTGGAAGTCGGAAAAAGAAGGCCGAAGGAAAGACAACAGATCCAAGATCGGATGTTCCGCCTCATCGTTATGATCCCATGGCCACTGAAGGATCGTAAATCAGAGCTCGGAAAGAGAAGTTATGGAAGGAAGAGCCTTCGAGTCTCTTGGGAGAACTCTTCTTAGAGGAAAGGGCAAGAGAGGAGTGAGTTGAAAAGGAGGAGAGGACCCCTCCTTTTATAGGCGATAAAAGCAAAAGTACACGGTGTGTAATTTATGGTACATGGTGTGTACTCGGTTGTTTTACATGGTCTCCACGTGGCTTCCAACACGGCTCTGCGGCCGTTGACTAGTCAACACACGGTTTGAGGGTAACGCATAGGCGGGGAAGGACTACACGACATGTAGTTTGGACACACGGAATGTACTCATTTATTTCACACGGCAAGGACACGGCACATGGCCGTTGAATGGTAACACGTACGCGGGGAGGGACTACACGACGTGTAGTCTAGGGTACACGGCGTGTACTCATTTACTTCACACGGCAAAGACACAGCCTTCCACATGGGGTATACCCGGCAAGGGGGTACATGACATGTACTCAAACTACACGACGTGTAGTTTCAAAATTCTGGAATGTGAGGGAAAAGTCCATCATACCCTCCAGAACACTTCGTAGCATTCTTTTTGAAAAAGGAATGGGCCGGAGAGGTCCGATCCATTACATCAGATACCTCTTAAAACATTCTCATCCCTGAGAATTCAAAATCCAGCCCGGAGGAACCCAACAAGATACCTCTTAGAGATCTTGTTATAATGGGACCCCAACGAAAAACCATAATTATAGGAATTAGTAATTCCGTCTCCTATGTCGAGATATTATCCGCTTTAGGCAGCATTGACTCGCCTGCACATGTTTAATCGCATCGACATTAATGCGTCTCGTTTAAGGATTGGGCCTTACCACTTCCATATATTAGTATTTTTAAACCTGCACTACCCCCAACAACACACAACCAACACACTGCCTGAACACATGGTTTTGGGAAATTCCTTCTCCTATGTCGAGATATTATCCACTTTAGGTGGCAATGACTCTCCCGCACAGTTTCAACCACTTCCGCATTAATGCATCTCGATTAAGGGTCAGGTTTTTCCCTTTCCCCACACATCCGGACATGTTACACATTACCAGGGGACAAGGAAACAAAAGGTCTCATAACTGACAAGCCACAAATTCTATATATCAAAGGTACAGAGTATAACATCAACACAAAGCTCAAAAGAACAAGGGAAACACAAGTCAAAACTACTCCGGGTACTGAGCGTGCATCTGGGTCTCCCTCTCCCAAGTGCTCTCCTCGAGGCTACCATTACTCCACAACACACGAACCAAAGGAATGGTTCGTCCATGGAGCACCTTCTCTTTACGATCCTCGATTTTAACTGGTCGTTCCTCGAAGTTCATGTCGTCTCCCATATCTAACTCTCCCCACTTGATATCGTGAGAGTCACCATGTAAGTACTGACGAAGCTGGGAGACCTGGAAGACGTCTTGAACCTTCTCCAATTGAGGTGGAAGGGTTAGGTGATATGCCACCTCGCCGACTCGCCTTAGCTCCTAAAAAGGTCCAATGAACCTCGGTGAGAGCTTTCTCCCTTTCCCAAACCTCCGCTGCCCCCGTCAAGGGGAAACCTTCAAGAACACATGATCTCCCACCTCGAACTCCAAGGGCCTCCTCTGACGATCAGCATAAGACTTTTTTCGGTCCTGATCCACTTTCATCCTCTCACATACAAGATGGACATTATCCGTGGTGCTCTACACTACCTCTAGCCCAAGAGCACCTGTCTCACCAACCTCTGCCCAGCAAACAGGTGAACGACATGCTCTTCCATACAAAGCCTCAAACGGTGCCATGCCAATAGTAGTGTAGAAGCTGTTGTTGTAGGAAAACTCTACTAAAGGCAAGGGTCATACCCATGATCCTCCAAAATCCAGAACTCATGCTCACAGCATGTCCTCTAATTTCTAGATAGTCCGCTCTATCTTCCCATCGGTCTGGGGGTGGAAAGTAGTGCTAAGGCGTAGCTGAGTGCCAATAGCATACTGTAACCCCCTCCAGACTCGTGAGGTAAACCGAGTATCACAGTCTGAGATGATAGTCTTCATAACTCCATGAAAACACACCACCTAGTCTACGTACCTCTATGCTAAGGTACTCACAAGGCCCAACTCCTTAATTGCTAAGAAGTGAGATGATTTTGTCAGAATATCCACCACCACCCATATAGCATCATAACCACTTTGAGCTCTGGGTAGTCCCGTGATGAAGTCCATTGAGATGTCATCCCACTTCCACTTGGGGACATCTAAAGGATGCAACAAACCACTGGGAACAAGGGGTTCAGCCTTCACTTGCTGACACACTAGGTATTTAGCCACAAACTCCGCCACTGCCCATTTCAGTCCGAGCCACCAAAACTGTTCCCTCAGGCCTTGATACATTTTTGAGACTCCTGGATGTACCACCAAGTCTGAGCTATGGAACTCACAGAGAACTCCCTCACGCATCGCCTCCGGAACAAACAACCTTCCATGGAAAACCATCCGATGTCGGCTGTCCTCTGACTATCCCTCTGGAGCATTTCCCAGATTGACACAATCCCACATTACTTCCATCTAGGAGTCCCCCCAATGAGACTCTTCCACCTGCTGCAACAAGGAAGACTGCACCATCATCTGAAACAAACAACCTCTAACACCTTCTTCCCTTGCATCTAAGTTCAAGGAATCCAACTCTCCCATCGCGTTCCAAGCATCAGTAGATTCCTGAACCACTTCCTTATGAGACTTCCTTCTCAGGGCATCAGCCACAATGTTGCCCTTACCTTCAGTGTAAGAGATCACAGAGTCATAGTCATGGAGATACTCGACCCATCTCCGCTACCGTAAGTTCAGGTCACGCTGGGAGAAGATATAATGCAGGCTCTTGTGATCGGAGAAGACCACAAAGCGCTCCCCAAAGAGGTAATTTCGCCACAATTTCAGTGCGAACACTATAGCTGCATGCTCCAGGTCATGGGTGGCACAGTTAAGCACATGAGGGTGCAACTTCCTAGACCCATAACAGATCACACCCTTCTTCTACAACAACCCACACCCCAAACCAAGGCCAGAAGCATCACAAAACACCTCATACAACAACCCTTCCTCTGGAAACCTGAGTACGGGAGCACTGAACAACTTCTCCTTCAGGTAGTCGAAAGATTTATGGAACTGATCGCTCCAGAGGAAGACCTGGTTCTTCCTAGTCAAAGTTGTCAATGGAGAAACAACTCGAGAGAAGTCCGAAACGAACCTCCGATAGTAACCTGCTAACCCCATGAAACTATGAACTTATGCCACGCTCTAGGGTGCTGCCCAAGAAACAAATTCCTCCACCTTCGACAGGTCCACTGACACTCCATGCTGAGACACTACGTGCCCAAGGAAGTTTACTTCTTGCATCAAGAACTTACACTTCGACAATTTCCTGTAAAGATGGTGGTGTCGAAGGACTTCCAAGAAATCCCTGAGATGCTCAATGTGCTCCTCCTCTGATCTTGAGTAGATCAGGATTTCATCGATAAATACAAAGACAAACCTGTCCAGAAACTATCGGAAGACAATGTTCATAAGTCCCATGAACACAGCCGGTGCATTTGTAACTCCAACGACATCACTACAAGCTCGAAGTGCCCATACCTGCACCTGAAAGCTGTCTTCGAGATGTCACTATCCTTCACCCTCATCTGATGATATCTAGATCATAGATCAGCCTTGGAAAACCAACATGCTCCCCTCAGTTGGTCGAAGAGATCATCTATCCTTGGAAGGGGGTAACGGTTCTTGACCGTTAGCTGGTTCAACCTTCGGTAGTCTATGCATAGCACAAGACCACCATCTGCTTTCTTCGTGAACAAAATTGGAGCACCCCATGATGACATGCTGGGTCGAACAAAACCCTTCTCTATCAGATCGTCAATTTGAATCCGCAACTCCCGCAACTCCGAAGGTCCCATATGATAAGGGGCCATCGAAATCGGACGAGCACCAGGATTTAAGTCTATCCTTAACTCAACATCACATCGGGGGGGGGGGGGGGGTAGAGTCACAACCTCCTCCGGAAAAACATCGAGGAACTCCCAAACAAGCTCTGGGATATCCATCATCTCTGTATCAGCTGGAACCACTGATAACCTGCCTAAAAAGAAAAGGAGAGGCTCCACACGCTGGCTTCCCGCCTGATAGCTCCTCTCGCCAACAAAAGCTACACATTTCCCATCCACGTCGGAGAACACGAATCTTCTCCGGAATCATTTGATAACAGCACTAAAAAACAACCAGTCAATGCTTAGGATGACATTGTATGGCTGCATATTTAACAGAAGAATGTCCCCAATAGATCGTTGTGGTCCCAACGTCAGTCCACATCCCTGGAAAACACAAGATACGTTGGTCTGGCCTCCAACTGGTGTGATAAGCACCAGTGGTACAGAAAGTCTCTCTACGTCTAGTCCCAAAGCATGGGCTAGACCAGGTGAAACAAAGGAGTACGAAGCTCCTGAATCGAACAAAGCAGAAACAAGAGTGCTGAACAAACAAATCGTACCTCGAACCACCTCTGGTCTTGCTGGAGCTGTCAACATTGATGCATGTAACTGTCCACGCCCAACTCCTCTGCCTCTCTGATGTCATTTACCTCCCTGACCACGCCCTGGTCGAGGTCCTTGAGGAGCACCCTGAGGTCGACCTCCTCCCGAAACGTCTTCCTTCGGAGGAGCATGGTCCTGCTACTGCTGGAAGGGCCTCGCCGGCAACTGCTGCTGCTGAGGTGGGCGCTGAACCTGCCCTCCTCCACCGTACTGATCTCGGGTCGAGCATCGACTCTGAACGTGCCCGAAACCTCCACAAGAAAAACAATTCTTTCTTGGGCTTGTGAAAAAGGGATGAGGACCCGATGATCTGAACTAGAACTGCTGGGGCCTGCTCCCCACAGGTCTGAACCTGGAAGGTCTCGTCGTAGGAGACCTACTACTGATTGCCTTCCCCTTCGACGAACCTAGCTGATACCCCTCACGTGGTTCACCTCCCAGTGAGTTCATCCTCTATACAACCTCTGCCTTCTTCTGTATTGCCAAGTACGTCGGAAGGTTGAAGGGAGTGACATCATACAGAAGAGAAGGATATAGCACCTCCTCCAAACGCCCACCCGAGACTCCTCATCCGGAAAGAGATCCGGAGAAAAGCGCAGAAGATCCTTGAACTTGATCCCTAGCTCTCGTACCTAAATACTCCCCTGCTGAAGGGAGAGTAACTCCTGCCGCTTCTCCACCTTGATCATGGAAGAAAGGAATTCCTCTTGGAATTCCTTCTCAAAGTCAGCCCACGGAACTTCTGCCTCTATCCTCTCTCCGAGGTAGAGCGTCCACCACTGTCGCGCCACACCTCTCAGCTGACTGACTGCTAGGGGAACCCAGTACTCCCTTGGAGCACATATCAGGGTAAAAGCGATCCCTAGCTCCTCAAGCCACCCCTCCATCTCTGTATCCGAAGTATTACCCTCATACTTCTTTAGGTTCTGCCACTGGAAAGAATAGAGAGTCTTCTACCACTGGCTATCTTCCTCCTCTTGGTCAATCCTCAACTGATCGACCTCCTGAATCTACTGGGCCTCAGCCGTCTAAGCCACCCGGGGACGACGTCCAGGTGCCATAGCTATACGGTAAACATTGATCGCCTAAGCCCAAGTAGTAAGGAAATTTCTCAAGGTTTTATTTTATCACATTATTTCAATTTCTTTCCCTAAACACCCAAATCATGTAAAACACAATCATGATGCTGCATGTACCTTCCCTAGGGTCTCTACCCTGCAACCAATGTAGTCTCACTTGGTCGTTCAGTAGGCTCAGAGTCCTTGCATCGGATCATGGGGGGACTTAAAATCCTGTGTCCTAGCTGGTCTTCCCTGGCCTATGTCATGCACCAAGATTATCTAACATTGTTTCCCTTCCATCCCATGAAATCATCACTATTCCTGACTCCAGACTCCATCCTATCTATCAACCATCACTTCTGATGCCATTCTATCACGACCTCCTCCCACCAAAGATGCCCCTCCTGAGCTGGCATTGGTGAAAGGGAGATAATGACCCCCCGAGTCCCGCCTCCAGTAGGCCCCGGGTTGGCGACTAGCACCAAGGTTATGAGTTTTTACAAATATGGAAGGCATTACCATTTTTATTATTTAAGATTAGGAAATAGGACAAGTCAACCACAAAAAAGGAAAAGAACAAGTGTATAGAAATAAACCCAAACCAAGCCCACATGCATGTTTAAACAATTTTATAACAAGGTACAAGTACAAGAAAGCTAAAAAGTACAATACCAAAAGAAAACAATAGTACACCAACTGCAAAAACACCAACTTTCTGATTAGTAGGGTCCCTTACGGCCCTGGTAGTACTCCTGGAAACCTGAAAGTAAATGTAGGGTGAGCATAAAAGTATAATCAGTAGGGAAAACCTAAAGCTCTCGTGCACAAGTGGGGAGACATCCTAATGTTCCGTGAGAACAACAGAAGAAACCTAGAAATGAATTCTATCCACCCAACCTCACCAGCCACACTCACCAAAACACAATCAAAATAGGTAGTAGTAAATAAGAACAAGAGTATTGGGTACCCCGCACCAATTCCCATTAGTTAGCTTCTCTTTCTAACGGCTAACATCCTGACCCTACCACACTCTCCCCGCCCGCACACACCTGGGCCTCACAAACCACACATCCCACCCGCACACACCCGGGGCTCACAACCACGTATCCCGCCCGCACACACCTGGGCCTCACAACCACACATCCCACCCACACACACCTGGGCCTCACAACCACGTATCCCGCCCGCACACACCTGTGCCTCACATCCACACATCCTGCCCGCACACACCTGGGCCTCAATCAAAACCTACCCGAGGAGTGTTGGGTGTAAGGTCGCCTCAAGCCATCACAGCCTATAAGCCTTCCTAAAGAGTCTTGGGCTAAAACCACCCCAATAAAATCCTACCGGAAGAGTCTTATGTGTAAGGTCGCCTCAAGCCATCATAGCCTAGGGGAGAAGGAGCGGGAAGGAGCTAGTAACTATGGAAAAAACACCCTCTCCCATGAAATGGGATTTTTCGACACTAAGCGCTCAACATGGGTGGGGTGCGATAAAATGAAAAAGATACAGATATATATATGTATACCAAACACACTTCCAAACCTTTGGCTTCTAAATAGATAAACTGAGCGCGTGCCTCGACACTGCTACTACGAAGCATGCATACAACAAACAACCCGAACCCCATTAAGGTTTTCACGTTTCAGCAGAAATTAGCTTATTTAGTTCCTTAACTACTGGGAAACTATCCACAACCAACCACATTGATCGTTCGTAAAACATATCCCTGACATCCACAAATCAAGTTAGGAAAACACAAGAAGCACAACAAAGTCCATATTATTAACCAACTAACCCATTGATTATTAACCCCGTTCCATTACCATGACCCACCATTCATTAACTCTCCCACTTTTATTTATTATTCACAAAGCATGGTCTGTTCACATTCAAACCCATTCATGCAGCCCTACTGCCAACCACCATAAACACAAACACAACGAAACCCGTACATCATTGTCCCTTTAATACCATTTATCACAGCCCTTCTTCCCATCACTAACATAGAATTCACACCAACACACAACCAAGTCAACCGCATCCTCGCTGCTCACCTGATCCAAAACAACCCACAAAACACCCCCATCACATGCCACGTAACCAAGCCAACACCCACATGTTCATTATTCCATTTTGTTCAACCGGGGTGATCACACAAGGGTTCCAGAATTTCATTTAATCAGCCAGCATTACGTGATTAACCAAATTCCACCTTCCACAAAGTTCCATTCACAAAAAAAGTCTAGAAAGATAGGGAAACATTTAATTATGCATGAAAAGGCCCCCAACGACCGTGATTTTTAGTAGGCATAATCCTATTCAATTCACAACATAATAACACAGGATATATAAGATAAACATAACAACTTCCCCATCCCCGTTCTTTAACCAATTATTATATTTATTTAATTGTTCAACTGTTTCCCATGAAAAAAAGAGGATACCCACCCCGTATGATGCACAATTTAGAGAGATGAAGGTAAGATCCCTACTTCAATAGGTTCAGATCACAACGCTCCTCCCCGGATCAACATTAGAAGATGTTCGTCGGCGTCCGTCACTTCTGTCGGGTCCTGTCAAAACCTCCTCGGGTGGATGTCGGAAAAAAAGTCTGAAGGAAAGACAACAGATCTATGCTTAGAAGTTCCGACTCGTCGTTATGATCCCGTGGCTGCTGACGAATCGTAAATCGGAGCTCGGACGGAGAAGTTATGGAAGGAAGAGCCTTCGAGTCACTTGGGAGAACTCTTCATAGAGGAAAGGGGAGGAGGGGAGTGAGTTGAAAAGTAGGAGGGTAACCCTCCTTTTATAGGTGAACAAAGAAAAAGTACACGGCGTGTACTTTATGGTACACGACGTGTACTCGGTTATTTTACATGGTCTTCACGCGGCTTCCAACATGGATCCGTGGCTGTTGACTGGTCAACATGCGGTTTGAGGGTAACACATACGTGGGGAAGGACTACAAGGCATGTAGTTTGGACACACGATGTGTACTCATTTATTTTACACGGCTTCAACACGGCACACAGCCATTGACTGGTAACACTTACGCGTGGAGGGACTACACGGCGTGTAGTCTAGGGTACATGGAATGTACTCATTTACTTCACATGACAAAGACACGACCTTCCACACTGGGTATACCCGGCAAGGGGGTACACGACGTGTACTCAAACTACACGGAGTGTTGTTTCAAAATTCTGGAAAGTGTGGGAAAAGTCCATTTTACCCTCCAGAACACTTCTTAGCCTTCTTTTTTACAAAGGAACGGGCCGGAGAGGTCCAAGCCATTACAGACATCTAGAGTCAGTGTTCCTCCTACTGATAGAAGGAAGCATTGTAGGGAGTCTGCTCGAGGAGATCAGAGTAGGCAGAATGTGTCTTTGGGCAGCCAGGTAGTATGCTACCAATGTGGGAGGAGGAGGCATACTAGGCCACAATGCCAAAGAGACCCGATGGAGTGCCGATCTTGCAGCAAGATGAGCCATCTTCAACATTTCTGTCAGATATTTTCACCCCCAGCTAGTGTTAGTTGTTCTTCTATAACCCCACGTACATGATATGAATCGCCATTTTCTCACCAGTCTAGGAACTGGAGTTCTTCCGGCCGTTCAAGTAGAGGTGGAGGATGCGACCGTGGTGGTCAGTCATCAGGCTACCAGTGACAATAGAGTGGATCAGATCAAAGTGGTTAGGTAGGGTCACAGGGCTACGGTATAGGCTAGAATTTTTCAGTTGAGTAGACCCATCAGGAGCAGGAGCCCGACCCTTATACAGTTTGAGGTACAATCTTAGTAGCCTCAGTTTTATCTTTAGAACTTTTCGATACAGGCGCTTCGCATAGATTTATCTCAGTGGTTGTTGTGGAGATCCTTGGGCTCTGTATCTTTTCCTCTACCGATACTTTGACACTAGACACACCGTTTGGGACAAGAGCGGTTAGTGTACGTCAGTGTAGAGAGTGCCCTCTTGAGTTTGTAGGGTGTCACTTCTTATGGGACCTCTATGTACTAGAGATGAAGAGCTATGATGTCATTCTTAGAATGGACTGGCTAGTTCCCTTTCCAGGTATTCGTCGATTGTTATCACTATATATAGCATCCCGCCTTTTTTATCACATAAACATTCATAACATTTTAAAAAACTGAGGATCTTTAAGGTTTACTATCTCAGAAACCAGGAACTTAATACATGACAACAACAAAAATTCTTCTTAAACACTTAAAATTATTATTAATTTGTTCATCCTATGTTCATTAAAACATCTCATAACCTGGGAGCATACATCAAATGAAAAGGTGAGAAGAAGGCCCAGTAAGGGAAACAAGGGAATCATTTTACATGAGAACTTGAGATACATCAAAAGTCAAGAAAAATAAATTTAAGGTATGATAAAGAGATCATGAGGCATATCATAATAAAAATTACGTGTTTCATACATGAATATATGGCTACAACATTTAACATAGACAATCATTTCTGTTTCACCATGGTCCATCTCCAAGGTGTCATTAAAAATTGCCATGGTTATTAACCAAGGAGTCGTTAAAAATTGTCGTCTCTAGAGATTAAGTCTTTACCCAATGAATTGGAGCTCTATCAGGGCGCACCCTTAAATTTGCCTCTATTATCATGTGATCCACATATATCATCATCAATAATTTCATAAACAACCCATAAATCATAAAAGAAATGGGTTTCATTTCATAGTCATCACATTTAAAAACTGCTTTAAAGACGTGATCTTTATGTCATTTTAAACCCACAGAAAAAGGAAAGCGTGATTCATGAATGTAAGACCCAGAATTAAAATAGAACATTTTGATATATATGTGAATAACCCTATAGAAGAAAGAGATTTTAGTATTCAATTAATAAAAAAAAATTGAGAAAAAGAAAGAGACATTTTGAGATGAAAATTCTGCAGCATAACAGCTATATTATAGGGTTTTAGAAACTATTGAAAAGATAGGGGACATGGGTCACCCACTCATTAATGATACATAAAACAGTATAGGAATAGAATATAATGTATATAATAACATGGTAATGAAATTTTAAAGACATAGTATATGAAATGAAAAACATTGAATGAAGACAAAAATAAGATTTTTCTTATGAAAATTCGGCAGCCAAACAACGTCACTAAAAACTTCAAAAAATGAATTGATGAGATAAAATAGGGTATCTAATCATATGAAAATAAAATATCAGTATGATAGATATAGATATCATACCCCAACATAATAAAAAGAACTTGAAAGACTTGACATGAAAATAGATCTTGAAAACGAGAAGGGTGAAAGAATCCCTTAAAAATTTGGCAACCTACGACGCCAGTGAAACATTATTAAAATGATTTTAGGAGAGAAATAGGGTTTATATCATAATATGAACATGAAAAGGAAAATAGGATGAATATAAAAGAACATCCCCAACATAAGAACTTGTGGCTTAAAAGAAATGACATAAATGAGAGTATTTCAAAAGAAAGAGAGAGGTAGGATCCCTTACCTTAAAACGTATCTCTTAATGCTCGATGATCGGGACCTTTAGGTCTTGGGAGAAACTTGGGAGGACTCCTTGGGAGGTAATGAGACCATATCTTCATTTTGGAAGAGTTGTGAGTGAAAGATATCAGAGGAAAGGGTGGGTATTTATAGCGAAAGTGAGGGGACAAGGCATTAATGGCCACGAGACACCTCATTGGTGGTTTTGGCAAAACCATGGGCTTGCCCATGGTATTTTACCATGGTTTTAGCCACATGGGACCCCTCATACAATAATTAATCCCCTTTAGTCAGCCACCCCTTAATATATCTCATCATATCAACATGATGTAGTTATGATGTCATTAAACATACAGACACCCTAAAACTGTATTTTTACTATTCACTGAAAATTCAACTATCTCAGAAAAATCTCAAAATTTCACCTTAACCAAATATCGATGATCTGATTTCAAAAATGAACTCAATTTTATAAAAAAAAAATTTCCAAATATTTTTATTTTATTTTTAAATAAAAACACTATTCACCGAAAATTTGTTTTTTTTCAGAAAAATCCCCAAAAATTACCTTAACATAATATCGATGCCCTGAGTTCCAAAATACAGTTCATTCTATAAAAATAAATTTCAAAATATTTTTAATTTAATTCTTAATTAAAAAACACTATTCACTTGAAAAAACAAATACTTGAATAATAATTTCTAAAATAGTTATTTACCTATTTTATTGAATCACATAACTTAATCGAGGTGCCTAGATTATATTAATACATTTTTTAAGTGAGATTACTAATCCATTTGGTCACATTACTAATCCTAAGGGTAAAATCACTAATCATAATTTACAATTCATCAAAAATTATGTTGATATTATTAGACTCAAAATTTTGTACTGAACATAATTGTAGAAGGCCATTTTTCGAAAATCATTACACATAATTAATTATTTAAGATTAACATAAATATTTTAAAAATATCATTTTTCAAAAATTCATAAAAAATATATGCATACTATATTTATCCCGACACTTGAAAACTCACAAACATCATCATAAGATGAAATCACAATTTTTATTTAAATCAAAGGATTACACAAGGCAATTACGGTCTACTTACATATCCCCTCATAACACCAGCATAGGATCTAAGAGTATGGTGTGCTAGGGTGATAGAATATGAGGGCGGATCAGCCAACATCGCACGAGTAGTTATTTCTATTAGCTTGAACTTCTCACGAAGGTGATTTCGTTCCAGCTTCACATGACGATGTTCAGCATGGGTTTGGTCCAGAGAAAATCCCAATGGTGCTACCACGTATCCATGTTATTTTAGATGGGCTTCTATTGGCCCGAGACTACTGGATGAGGCCATCAAATCTTCTTTCTATATTAATTAACCAAGATCACTTGTATTTAGAGACAATAATCAAAACGATTAGTTTCCAGCAGTCATATTGACCATCCGTCATATAACAATCGAAACCCAACGGTCCCATTTTAATTATACTCATGTGATCAAATGAAACAGTTTTGTTGAGTATAAAAATAAAATAACACAAAAAATTAGGAAACAAAATTTATTCCAAATTTCGGGTCGTTACAATCTTCCCCCCTTAAGAAATTGCGTCCTCACAATTTTAAAAAATTGGGTTTGGAAATTTTGTTAAAAGTCCCACTTCGGAAAAAGAGTAAGTAAAACTATTACTGTAAAATAATGAAATGGAAGTACAAAGGTCACCTGAGTTAACCCATACTAGGATTCAATGTAGGAAAACATGGACATGGAGGAGAGAAAAAGGGTCAAGTTCTAAGGGAGAGTGATAGAAAACATGTCTAAGAGGAAGTTAACCACTATAAAATCACAAACTTGTGATGGTTTAAACGGACTTTGATTACCCAGTAGGAAACATAAACCAACAACATTTTTGTTTTACATTTCTTTTCATAATTTTTAGGAAGTCCTTTACTACATAGAATAGAAACATAAGGAAATATATATACCCTCAAGTAGAGTTTTATCCTTCAATAAGTTTCTACCAAAACTAATCTTTTCTCTAAACAATGAGCATTCAAAAACACTTGGTCTCATAAAAAGCACAAGAATCATCTTTTATAGAATCACATAATCCAAAATAGATTAACTATCTATTTCTTCTATATTTAAACATTATCCCAAAAACAGAAAGGGTAAGATAAAACAACTCTTCAAAAAGAAAGAATCCCATAGGAAGGGAAACTACTTTTAAATCTTCAAAATTCCACAGTACTACCCAGAGTTCATCATAGACCATTCCATAAATAACTGTCCTTAAAATTCCTCAAAATAAACTAAACAAAGATTGAAACCCAAATATAATAAGGATTTGATAACATAGTCTTCCAAGATAAACTTTATCATTCTTCTCTAAACAACATCAAACACTCTTATCATCTTATAAAAAAGTAGCTAACCTAATCAAATTTTCCCCAAGATAGGTTAATAATTTCCATAAGTAACCTAAATTACTATAAGTTCACCTTAAATTCATTTATTCTTCAAAATATAAGTCAAACTTTACTCCTCAAAGAAAATACCATAGTAATCTATTTACCTCGATCATATAAGGCTCGCAAAATAGTGAACATCTTCCAAAATAATAATCAACTTCTAATCCCCTAATAACCCTTGAAGAACAGCTTCAATACATCAACATTTGGTATATAACAATTGATGTTTTCCTTAATGATATAAAACCATCTTAGGTAGTGAATCGATGCTCTTAGAAACCATTAAAGATATGCTCACAGGGCACAAACTATAATACAACATGACGTAGAAAATTATTGCGAAGAAGTTTCATGTACTTTAGTAATCATGATCCATCTTATCATAGGACATTCATTGTTCCTTTGTCCTTGAAGATTGTTTATGATCATCAGGCTTCTCATCCCTTCCATGATAGCATTGCCTTGGATAATGTACAACTTCTCCACATTTACGACATTGAAAAGTATAAGGTACATTAGATCTAACCTTATCTCTATTCATAACATTATCCATTTTTTTGAAGCAATTGGCTACTTTATGCCCTACCACCCCACACATAAAACATCTCCCAGTTACTTTGTGACATTCTCCTTGGTGCCCCTTTCCACATTTTTTACACAAGAGAAATTGGGTCTTCTTTCCCTTATCAACTATATCAGATGAACATCGTTGAGACTATGTCTTCTTCTTCCTTGATGAATTTGGGCATTTAACTAGTTACCAATTATTAATTGTGATTTTTGAAATCTGGTTTGGCATAATCAAACTATGTTCAACTTCATCTCTCATCATATCTGTCACATTAATAGAGAAATCATCACATTTCCTATTACATTGTTTTTTGGGACATGTTCTTCTATTTCCTTCCATTAACTAAGAAAAGAAAGTATAATTAGGGGCTTAAATACTTAGCCAATAATCATAAAAAGAAAAAATTAGGCATAGAAGGATAAACTTGTAGAAGAAAAGTATACCCTAACTTGTGATACCTTAGGTTCCAATCTAGGATATCCATGATCATAGATTCTTATCAGAATCTTTATTTTATTTTATCTTTGTTCCTTTAATAATGGTTCATACTATGATTATGAATTTACCAAAGCATATCCCCCGGGAGTGTCATAACCAAGAGTGCAGAAAGGCCCATTGTCGTGTACCAGTTCCCGTTCAAGTCTAGCTCAAAGTGGTGTTTTCGGGTTTTACCCTTATGTACATCTGTACAAGAGCCACCTCTACCTGCTCGTATCCAGACAGGAATGTATTTTCTTGATAAACCACTTACTCAATAATCACAAAAATACCAGGAGGATTTTTTATATTTAAACTTCTTTATAGGGTTCTTCCAAAATTTTTCATATCATAATTTCCATAAATAACTAAACCTACCTCTGATACCAACTATAGCATCCCACCTTTTTATCACATAAACTTTCATTAAATTTTACAAAACCGAGGATCTTTAAGCTTAAGTGTCTTAGAAACTAGGAACTTAATACATGAAAAAAAAAATTCTTCTTAAACACTTGAAAGGATTCTTCATTTGTTCATCCTAAGTTCATTACAGCATCTCATAACCTGGGAGCATACATCAAAGGAACGGGTGAGCAGAAGGCCTAGTAAGGGAAACAAGGGACACATTTAAATGAGAACTTGAGATACATCAAAAGTCATGAAAAATAACTTTAAGGCATGATAAAGAGATCATGAAGCATATCATAATAAAAATAATGTGTTTTATAACTTGAATATGTGGATAAAACATTTAACATAGACAATAATTTCTGTTTCACCAAGGTCCATCCCCAAGGTGTCATTAAAAATTACAAAGGTTATTCACCAAGGCGTCATTAAAAATGGTCATCTCTAGAGATTAAGTCTTTACCCAATGCATTGGAGCGCTATCAGGGCACACCCATAAATTTTCCATTATTATAATGTGATACACATATATCATCATCAATAATTTCATAAACAACCCATAAATCATAAAAGAAATGGGTTTCATTTCATAGTCATCACATTTTAAAAACTGCATTAAAGACGTGATCTTTATGTCACTTTAAACCCACAGAAAAAAGAAAGAGGGTTTCATGTATATAGGACCCATAATTAAAATAGAACATTTTGATATATATGTGAATACCCCTATAGAAGAATGATCTTTGAGTATTCAATTAACAAAATAAATGAATTTGAGAAAGAGAGAGAGACATTTTGAGATGAAAATTCTGCAGCATAACGGCTATATTATAGGACTTTAGAAATGATTGAAGAGAGAGGGGACATGGGTCACCCACTAATAAATGATCCATAAAACAGTATAGAGACAGAATATAATGGATATAAGAACATGGTAATGATATTTTAAAGACATACCATATGAAATGAAAAACATTGAAGGAAGACAAAAATAAGATTTCTCTTATGAAAATTCGGCACCCTAACAACGTCACTTAAAACTTCAAAAAATGAAATAAAGAGATAAAATAGGGTATCTCATCATATGAACATAAAAAATCAGTATGATATATATATAGATCATCCCCCAACATAATAAAAGGAACCTGAATGACTTGACATGAAAGTAGATCTCGAAAACGAGAAGGGTGAAAGAATTCCTTAAAAATTCTGCAGCCTAACGATGCCGATTAAGCATTCTTAAAATGAATTGATGAGAGAAAGAGGTGGAATCTCTTCATATAAACATGAAAGGGATACTAGTATGAATATAAAATAACATCCCCAATATAAGAACTTGGGGCTTAAAAGAAATGACATAAACGAGAGTACTTGAAAAGAAAGAGAGAGGTAGGATCCCTTACCTTAAAACTTATCTCTTAAAACTCGATGGTCGGGACCTTGAGGGCTTCTGGGAACCTTGGGAGGGCTCCTTGGGAGGTAATGAGACCAGATCTTAGTTGGGGGAGAGTTGGGTGTGAAATATAAAGGAGGAAAGGGTGGGAATTTATAGGGAAAGTGAGGAGACAAGGCATTAATGGCCAAGGGACACCTCATTGGCGGTTTTGGCAAAACCATGGGCTTGCCCATGGTATTTGCCCATGGTTTTAGCCACATGGGACCCCTCATAAAATTACTCATCCCATTTATTCTGCCACAAATTAATATATCTCATCACATCATCATGATGTAGTTATGATGTTATTAAACATACCAAAACCCTGAAACTGTATTTTTACTATTCACTAAAAATTCAACTTTCTCAGAAAAATCTCAAAATTTCACCATAACCAAATATCAGTGCTCTGATTTCAAAAATGAACTCCATTTTATGAAAATAATTTTCTACATATTTTTAATTTTATTTTAAAAAAAACACTATTCATCGAAAATTTATTTTTTCAGAAAAATCCCCAAAAATTACCTTAACATAATATTAGTTTTCTGAGTTCAAAAATAAAGTTCATGTTATAAAAATAATTTTCTAAAATTTTTAATTTAATTTTTAATTAAAAAACCCTATTCACCCGAAAAAACTAATACTTGACTAATAATTTCTAAAATAGTTATTTACCTATTTTATTGAATCACATTACTTAATCACGGTGCCTATATTATATTAATACTTTTTTAAGTGAGATTACTAATCCATTTGGTCACATTCCTAATCCCAATAATAAAATCACTATTCAAAATTTACTATTCATCAATAATTATGTTGATCTTATTATACTCTAAATTTCATACTGAACATAATTATAGAAGACCATTTTTTGAAAATAATGACACAAAATTAATTATTTAAGATTTACATAAATATTTTCAAAATATCATTTTTCTAAAATTAATCAAAAATATGCATACTATATTTATCCGGATATTTGAAAATTCACAAACATAATCATAAGAAGAAATCACAATTTTTATTTAAATCAAAGGATTAAACAAGGCAGTTAATGTCTAGTTACTTAGACCCTTATATCACCAGCATAAGACCTAAGAGTAAGGTGTTCTAGGGTGATAGAATCTGAGGGTGGCTCGACCAACATCGCATGAGTAGTTATTTCTATTAGCCTGAACTTCCCATGAATGTGATTCCATTCTAGCTTCACACGATGACGTTCGGCATGGGTTTGGTCCAGAGTAAAGCCCACTGGTGCTACCTCTTTCCCAAGTTCTTTTAGATGGGATTCGATTGGCCCGAGACTACTGGATGAGGCCATCAAATATTCGTTCTATATTAATTAACCAAGATCACTTGTATTTAGAGACAATAATCAAAACTTTTAGTTTCCAGCTATCATATTTACCATCAATCATATAACAGTCAAAACCCAACAGTCTCATTTTAATTATACTCATGTTATCAAATGAAACAGTTTTGTTGAGTATACAAATAAAATAACACAAAAAATTTGGAAACAAAATTTATTCAAAATTTCGTGTCGTTACAATCTTCCCCCTTAAGAAATTTCATCCTCGCAATTATAAAAAATTGGGTTTGGAAATTTCGTTGAAAGTCTCACATCGGAAAAAGAGTCAGTAAAACTATTACTTTAAAAGAAAGAAGAGGAAGTACAAAGGTTACACGAGATAACCCATACAAGGATTCCATGTAGGAAAACATGGATATGGAGGAGAAAAAAAGGGTCAAGTTCTGAGGGAGAGTGATAGAAAACATATCTAATAAGAAGTTAACCACCATAAAATTACAAAATTGTGATGGGTTAAATGGTCTTTGATTACCCAGTAGGTAACGTAAACCAACAACGTTTTTGTTTTACGTTAATTTTCATAATTTTGAGGAATTCATTTACTACATAGAATAAAAACATAAGGAAATATACCTACCTTCAGGTAGAGTATCATCCTTTAATAAGTTTCCACCAAAACTAATCTTTTCTCCAAACGATGAGCATTCAAAAACACTTGGTCCCAAGGATCAATGATTTATTTGATCATCTTCGAGGATCCTGGGATTTCTCAAAGATTGATTTGAGATCCGGTTATCATCAGTTGCGCATTAGACAATCTGATATACCTATTATGGCCTTCATGAGGTTGTATGGTCTATACAAGTAAATGGTTATGTCGTTCGGTCTCACGAATGCACCTATAGTTTTCATGGCACTGATGAACCGAGTGTTCCATTCATACTTAGAGTCCTTTGTGGTGGTTTTCATGGATGACATCTTGGTGTACTCTCACACTCAACACGACCATGCTACCCATCTTGAGATCACCTTGAGTACACTGAAGGAGCATCAGTTATATGCTAAGCTCTCAAAATTCAACTTTTGGATGGACCAGATTCACCTCTTGGGTCATGTTATATCAGAGGTAGGAGTATCAGTAGACCTAGAGAAAGTGAGACCGGCAGTTTCCTGGGAGCAGCCGAAGAACGTCATTGAGGTGCAGAGTTTTCTAGGGATGACTAGATACTACATACATTTCATACAAGACATTTCATGCCTCGCAGCACCATTGACAGGTCTGACTAAGAAACGGGTGATGTTCTTATGGTCAGATTCGTGCGATTCAGCCTTTTTGGAGCTGAAAGGAGGTTCACTTCAGCACCGATACTAGTCTTGCATGAGTCGGGCAAGAGATATACCGTTTTTTGTGATGATTCAGGTATCGGGATAGGAGAGTTTCTTATGCAGGGAGGTGGAGTCATTGCTTACGGGTCTCGGCAGTTGAGGCCACGTGAGAGGAATTACCTGACGCATGATATGGAGTTGTTAGCTATTGTTCATGCCTTAAGTTGTTGGAGATATTATTTTCTAGGAGATTATTTCTTGGTTTTAACTGACCACAAAATTATCATGTACATATTCACTTAGTGTGATCTGAATTTGAGACAGCATAGGAGGGTTGAGTATATTCAGTCCTTCGATAATGAGCTTGCATGTACGTCTGGGAAAGGTAATGATGTGGCTGATGCACGGAGCAGGAGGACTCAGATACAGACAGTTCGAGAGACCAATATTTAGTGACGGCTTATGTCTCAGTTCTCTAAGATGCATTTGGAGGTGCAAGACAGTCGGTGACAAATGTTTCTTTCTTCTATATCTGTTACCTCTTCACTTCTTGATCGAGTTCAAATGAGGTAGCTATCAGATTCTGAAGGCCAAGTCCTATGGGAATGTGTTTCAGGAGAGAACCCTATTTTTGGATGGATAGTAGGAGAGGATGAGATCTTGTGTTTCTAGGGACGCATATGGGTGCCTGAAGACATACATGAGGAGCTGAGGCGGGACATTCATTCCATAGTTTGGGAAGTTCATCCTGGAATCACCAAGATGTATCATGATTTACACCATCAGTATTAGTGGTCAGGTATGAATAGGAACATTGTTGGTTTCTTCATGAGGTGTTCCACTTGTTATCATGTGAAGGCAGAGCATCAGCAACCATCAGGGCTTTTACAGCTGTTACTCATTATCGAGTGGAAGTGGAATGACATCGCGATGCACTTTGTGGCCGGTTTGCCAATGTCACCTTGATGGAATGACCCATTATGGGTTATCATTGACAGACTCACGAAGGTTGCTCACTTCTTTCCAATCAAGGAGATCTTCTGTGTTGATGAGCTAGAGAGTTTTACATCCAAGAGACTGTACGTCTACATGGAGTTCCGCACTCCATTTTTTCAGATTGGGATGCCCATTTTACTTCTCGATTCTGGAAGAGTCTTCAGAAGGCTTTGGGTACACAGTTACTTTTGAGTACAGCATACAATCCCCAGATAGATGGCCAGTTTGAGCATACAATTCAGGTTATTGTGGATATTCTCTGAGCATTCATCCTAGATTTTGGAGGTTCTTGGGAGAAGCATATACCTCTAGTGGAGTTTTCCTACAACAATAGTTTTCGAGAAACTATTCATATGTCACCTTACGAAGCATTGTACAGTTGGCCATGTCGACCACCTTTATGCTAGCTGGAGGTAGGAGAGGAAGGTTATCGCACAGTCTTGACAAAAGTATTATGCTAATCATTAGAGAGGACCTCTGGAGTTTGAGGTTGGGGATCAGGTCTTTCTGTGTGTTGCACCGAGGTTGGGACACAAGAGGATTCAGAGACAGGGAAAGCTTTCACTAAGGTATGTCCGACCGTTTGAGGTGTTGGAGTGGGTTGGGCCTGTTGCCTATCAATTGTAGTAACCTCAGAGGTACCAGGATATGCATGATGTCTTCCATGTTTCTCAGCTCTGATGTTACTTTTCAGACATGTATCATGTCTTTCAACCTGATGAAGTTGAGCTAAAAGTGGATGCATCCTTTGAGGAGCATCTTATCCGTATTTTCAATCATAGTACGAAGGTTCTATGTGGCTGGTCTGTTCCCTTGGTATGGGTTCTATGGAAACACGGATGAGTATAGGATGTGACTTGGGAGAGGGAGGCCGATGTACAATCGTAGTTGTCGGAGCTGTTCGAGGTTTCTTCTTCTACGCCTCGTTCGGAAAATTCAGGGAAAAGTTTCTTTAAGGGGGGAGGTTTTTAAGAACCCATAATTTTTTTTCAGGTATGTTTTTCCTTTTTCTGGAGCATTTTAGAAAAGAGGAGTTTCTGGAAATTTTTTAAGTACACACTGTGTACTTCGATACCACGCGAGGTCATGTCTGGGCCACACACACGGTCATGTGGGGTGATGTGTAGGCTGCTTAAAGTGGACTTTTTAAAATCCTATTACATGTCGTGTACTCCAAAATTACACACCGTGTACGTTCTTTTTTTTCATTAAATGGACCAGGCTCGCGTCTGACCACCAGAACCATCTTCTTCTAGGTCTCCATCAACCGAGAGAAGCCGTACAATGCCATAACTTCTCCGAGCCCCCGAGCCTCCGTCCATTCTCCGAATTGATCGTCGTCGATTGCGTTGGAACCGCATCGGTAAGCTCTTCCTTCTTCTAGAGCATCAGTTTCCAATTCCTCTTCTTTTCTATATTATCGTCAGTTGGATGTTTTGTGAGTTTTCGTTGATCTACGATGTTCTAAAGAGATTCAAGCCTTGTGGTTCATGAATATTTATCTCTTAGAATCAAAGTAGGTGGTTTGTGCCTTTCTGTTCAACGTTCTTGAGTATTATGTGCAAATTTCACCAATACCCTTGAACGGGGTATTGTGTGTTTACTGTTTTTCCCCTGTTGCTTTCCTACAATTATTGTACGTTTGTGAAGAGGTAATTTGGTTGTGTATAGGGATAATTACTTTTCTTGGATGTTTTTCCAATGTCTTTTTTGGTTTATGAAATTTTTGTTTTGTTCAGCCTTTGGTCATTATACCTGTTTTCCATGCCTTGTGACCGTAGGATGTGGTGTTGTTTCCGAATATGCTAGTTATGCTGTTGACTAGTTTTCCAAGTAGCTCTGTTGGTTTACTTTGGCCTGATAGAATAATTATGCTCTGACTGGCATGGGGCCATGAGAACCTGGTGCTATAGACTATACATGGATAGACTGAGTGAGCTTCCTCAGAGAGTCTTGGACATTATGGACTATATGGGATAGACCAAGTTAGCATCCCAATGAGTCTTGGATATTATATACCACAGAAGGATAGACCGAGTGAGCTACCTCAGAGGGTCTTGGGATTTATAGACTATACGGGGATAAATCAAGTGAGCTTCCTCAGAGAGTCTTTGTTTTGTTTGATTTTCCTTAAACCATTCCATTCTATATGAGGAATTGACTGAGTGAGCTTCCTCAGAGAGTCTATGATCAACCTGAGGCTATAAGAGGAATTGAACGAGTGAGCTTTCTTAGAGAGTCTCTAGACCTTGGGGCTATAAGGGGAATTGACCACATGCTCTTCCTCAGAGAGTCCCTGACTACCTTAGACTATAAGGGGAATTGACTGAGTGTGCTTCCCCTGAGAGTCTTATAATTTATGTATGACCAAACCAGAGGGGTTAGAATAAGTGTACTTCCTAGAGGGTTGTTGGTACATCTTGGATAGGACCAAAGAGGATAGAAGTGAGTACTTCCCTGAGGGATTCATGTTTGTGGTAAGCTGTTTTCTTCACTACTGGTTGTTGATCTGTGGATTGTTTACTGTTGTGTATCATCCTTTTTACTGCTTACTATTTATTTCATATTGTACTATTACATGCCATATACTCACTGACTATTAGGCATAGATCTTCATGTGGTTGCCTACTGGGATTTAGTCTCACACCCTGTTTGGGTCATGCTTTTGGTCCCAAAAATATTATACTGCTGCAGGTATAGACAAGGGAAAGCGCCCATCGACTTCAGGAACTTGATTGCATTGGAGCAAGAGAGCATGAGACCAAGCTGAGGTTTGAGAAGCAGAGGAGTTGATTATCTTTTTTTCTTTATTACATTGGTTTAGAATTGTATTAAGTATTGTGAACAGTTTGGCTACTCTCATAGAAATATGCATCATGCATCATTTAATATATATATATATATATGTGTGTGTGTGTGTGCTCCAGTTGTTAATTGTTTTAGTCTTCCGATGTTTATTGTTGTTAGAGATTTATTACTTCCGCTATTGTATTTGTCGTTTACTTCCGGTGTGTACTATGCCAATGAGGGCATAGTTTCCCCACTAACACACTCAAGGCCCTCACTGCTAGTCGGCAGCTTCTGGCATTCGGGGAAATGCGCTTGAGGCCATGTGACCAACCAGGTACGGGGCACCTCTAGGTGTATTTCAGAACTGGGACGTTATATAGAGCTCCTCATACAAGCACTATAGATGGAATTTTGAGAAAATGAAAACCTGTATAATTTGAGTATGGAATTTTATAAGGGAAATTGGTAGGGGAATCCTAATCATTAATTTCCACAATGAAGTGAAAAGGTGAGGGAGTAGTTCTATTTTATAATTTATGTGAGGGAAACATTTGGAATGTCCAAAAATATAATTTTAATATAAAATAAAACAGCATAAAATATCATCCACATTGTATTATTTTCTAATATGAGATAATATACGGTTTTAATATCATAAATAAATAAATTTTAGACTTAATTTACTATTAATATATAACTTATCATTTTATTATCCATTAATTATTATATTTTTATTTTATCTAAGATAATTATTTATTCAATAATAAAATATTGTAATTTTTCTTTATTTTATATTAATTATCCCATACGTAGAAAATTTAAATCATTATAACCATTTGATATTTTTTTTAATTTCTAAAAAATTATTTTTATTTTAAAATAATTTAATAATATATTTTTTGGACCAAATATTTATACTATCCATTTTGACACTATTCATTTCATGGATTTTTAGAAATATCAAGATAATAAGTTAACCTATAAATAGATATTATATCTATATGGCGACAATTTCACTTATAATTTTTTATTTATTTATTAAATATCAAAAATTATATTTATTTTAATATTTTTAATAATATGAATATGATATATCCATTAATATAATTATCACTACCATAGTTTTGTGTCATTATTGTATGTGCTTGTTTATAAGGTAAAAATTAAAAATAAAATATAATGATGAAGATAAAAATTATATAATATAGAAGAATATTTTTTGTGGAATATATATTGTTGAAAATACTATAGTAAAATGATGTATTTATTAAAACATGAGTTTGAAAACTTTTACGTGACATTAAATAAAATATTATAAGTTACATAATCATATTAATATGGCACAAAATTGTAAATAATTAGAAAAGTGTGTTATTATGGTTGAGATATACTCAAAAAATAGGATTTGGTTTAGTGATATTATCTTTTAATGAGTATTATGATTTTAATTAGTATTTTTTTAATTTTGATCAATGAAATAATTTCTATACCATCATTGTATAATATTTTAAGGCAATTATTCATATCATAAAAATTAAAAATAATTCACCATGAAAAAGGAAAACATTTTTTTTATATAAAATGAGTATTTATAGTTGAGTTAGTCATCAGTATAACCAAGCATTAAAAATAATATATTAATTAAAATATGAGTAAGACATCTTTAAATTTTCATTAAATAAAATACATTAAATGTATTAATCTCATAAAATTGGATTTCAAAGGATACCATTTGTACCCAAGTATTATTTTGGTTAGACCACACTCATCCAATGATATTATTAAAATCTTTAGGCTAATTTTATAATATTATTTCCTCCTTTAATTAAATTATGTACCTTTTTACCATATAAAAAAATACTAATGTTAGTACTCTCAATAACCAAAAATAATAAATATATATTTACAAAACTTGAACCCACTAATTCCAAATATGGAATATATTTCTAAAAATTCAAAATATAAAAATTTTCATAATTAATTTAGAATTATTCTTATTTATTGTAAGTGAAAATGTTTTTTGGATGTTAAAATATTGGAAAACATTCAAATTCATTTTCAATATAATTAAATTTAAAATTAATTCCAATGACCTTTATTATATTTTATGATAAAGATGTAAAATGTTTTTATTTTAAAACTGTTAAATTATATAAATTATCCAAAAAAATTATCCATATAGAAAAACAATTTTAATTTTAACTCTATATATTTGTATTATTTATCCAAACTTGAAACTTATCAGAAAATTAATAAAATTTATCAAACGTATAATTTTATATCCCTCTTCCCAAGAAGAATTATATTTGTTCAAATATAATATAAAATGTGTAAAATCCTAGGTTTAAAAATGACACACCATCAAAATGCCCCAAAAATGCATTTATTTAAAAATAATTCTTTTATATAAAATGTATATTTTTATTTATATCATGTCAATAAAATATATAAGTTGAATTTTAAGACATTTATTATTATTTTTACATATATAATTCATTAATAAAATACATCAAGATTGATTTTATTGTTTTAAAACACATATTTTTGGTTTCAAATAGTTTTTTTAGAAAAAAACTCCTTTTATTAAAAAGGGTTTTCATTTTCATTTATAATTAATTTCCAACCAAAGGAGTAATTTTATATACCTGTGTTAAAAATAATTACATAATTCATTTAATATATTTTATACCCTCCATTATAATTTAATGATTATAATGTATCATAATAATTTTTAGTTTTTTTGTTTAAACACAATGTTGCGGGAAATTAAATATATCAAAAGAGCTCAGAATTATGTATAGAAGAAGATAAGTATAGTGTTTCATATACCAAATGTTAACCAAAATTTTATTATATAGAATCATTATATTATTTTACCATACAAAAGAAGACATAAATGATTTTTTTAAAACAATCTCTTGAAAATATTAGGCTGTAACATTACAGCCCCATTAAAAAAAATTTCACCCTCAAAATTCATCTGGTTTATAAAAGGATTAATACACGAGAATTTCCTCCATATAAAACCATATTTTAAGTCATATAAGTAAAATTATTTTTAAAAATTAATTTTTGAAGCATAATGCTTTCACAATTTAACTCATATCTTTGTTTCTATATTAGAGAAAAATGATGAATGTTTGGGCATGGAAGAATAATGTAAATAATCAAAGAGTTTGATAAATATCACTAATCACATGAAAGAGTGTGATTTAGAGACTGTTTATAATCGAAAAAAACATAGACTATAAAAACATGAAATATTTAATTTTTATCTTAAAAAGTGATTATAAAATGATACCTTTTACGTCATTATCCCTTTTACTATTGTAGATGAATTTCAATGATAAGAAATAAATACTTGATTTCATCAAAATCCATCCCTTTTGTTGTTCCTTGATTAATTTAAACTTTATAAAATATTCCAATAAATGAAGTAGTATTTATCACCCTTAAAGAATTATCATATAATGGGATCTAAAAATAGAATAATGGGGCATTCCATTTGAAATTATCACAAAAAAACAGTGATCAAGTGTTATTAAATATGCATAAGTCCACCAATGATGATATAATACATTATTCTAAAAATAATAATCTAAAGTGTAAATTTAGAATTCCATAAATTGGTATCCTTACAACCCTTCTGAGTTATGAAAATAAAAAACATTATAATGAGATGCACTAACTCTACTTAATATTTATCCCCCATATGTAATAAGGTATATCTTTTTTTTTCACATTCCAAACATGTGAACACCTTCATCATGCATTCTCTTGATTCATTGTAATTAAATAAATTACAATACATCCTTGTTGAAAACATTCATAATTACATTTCACCTAATTTTTTGGATATAATAATTTAGTTCAAAATTTTTTATACTACATCCTTGATAACATAACCCTCTTGACAACAAATCGATAATTAGTTCCCAAGAAACTAGTAACATCCAATTTAATTATTTATATAAAAAATATCATTATCCAAAAACCATATCTTATCATAAATGACATATTAAGGGTTATCTTTCCCTTAGTCATCTATCTCTCCAAATATATCAACTTACCCTTAAATGATATTTTTTTGTCTTCAGAACTATTTAACATATATTTTCAAATCCTTAATGAAAGAAATTTACTGAAAACACATATATACATTAAGATTCGTATAACATAATATATGAATTTCCAATCATATATAACTATATAATTAGACGTTATTCTTAAACCATTATTCTGGATCAACCATCTTATAATTTCTTAAAAAATGAATTATGTCTTTTGGTTGTATTACCATATACAAACCATACTTCTAATGTTTATGGATAAAATTATTCTAGAACTTCCCATATATTTCACATATCAACTACATTATCCATATCATCACTGGTAAAAAAATAATTGTACATAAATTATGATTTTAATCATGATATTTCCACCTACTAAATTTATTTTCATAGTTCCCAAACATTCCACATCTGAAACATTGAATCACAACCATGTTCTATCTAGTTTTCACTATTGACTAAGACCACAATGAAAATGTGAGAGATAATTATCAATGAATAAAATCACATAACCAAGAAAAATTACTTTTAATATTTCAATCTATGATACCATTGTTTTAAAAAATAGTTTATTCATGATGGTTATCAAAATTATAGGAATGTTAACTATAGTTACATTTATCCTTAGAGACATCTATAGACAAATATATAGAAATATCTCGACAAATTTCACTAAAATTTATACATCCTAGTTTTCAATGGTTGAATATAAATTCAATCTGATTCTAACATCAATGGAATAAGCTTTATGTACATGGATATTACATTACTTATGTGGAATACATAATACATTAAACAGAACCCTGAACACCATATTAGTTTAGTGCCTTTGGAAACTGAGAACACAATCTTCTAATTTGATTAATAGTCATAAATATCTCCATAATGATATTACAGTTTAGTTTTCATACATAACACCATTATTTTTATCTTGGGGAATAATGATTATCTAAAAAAGTGAGATTATATTCTCAATAAGGGTAAAAAATGAAAATTTAAAATGAAACATGAAAAGAAGTGTGTAAAAACATTAACATAACTTTTGAAAATACAACCATGTATAAAATATATCAAAATTTTGAGTAAATAAATAAATATTGGTTGTTCATAAAGAATAAATCATATATTAACAAGATACAAGAGAATATATAATTTTCATAAAACATGGAATTTTGGATAAAATATTGTCATATAACCTAATTTCTATATTAACCTAGGCTCATCGCCATGACCATCATTGAAGAAAAAGTCCATACTAAACTGAGTTCCCTATGTATTCCTAACATGTTTTACTAATATAATTTTACATATCATTCCAAACATGTATTACTAAAATAGGTTTATTTACCATTCCAGTACTATATTATTGAACCAAGAACATATCCCATTCCATCCCGGTCTATCCCATGAGATATAAATAATTAAACAATGTATTAGAGGGATATATAGGGCCCACACATCATATAATGAAAACCATAAAAATGTATTCCATAATAACATAAACCTTATCATAAAATAGGAAATAAAATTGGTTTCATAAACACCATTCATTCAAAACATAACCCATGGAAAAGAAATGTGTCTTATACATATAACACCATTATAACATAATCCATGAAAAATATATGTATACCATAAATATCATTTAATCATAAACCTAATAAATGTATAGTAATAAAAGGAATATTAAACCTAAATCACATATTTATTAAGGAATTTCTTCTTATATAGAAAATAATTTAGATAGGACACATGAAATAAATTATAGAGTAAAAACATAATTATTCTTCAAAAAAAATTTCTTTTCGTAAAATACCATAAAATTTTCAAAGAAAATAATTTCATGTAAAATAACATTGAAATATCTTAAGGTAAGCATCACTGAAATAAAGAATTTTAAAAGTTTTAAAATCCCTTCATTCCATTTAGGTTAAAACATTATTCTTGTAATATTACCAAAAAAGTCAAAAATCATTCCTCATTTGGATAACAAAATAAATATTCCATTAAAAATGTATAGAAAAAGTAAACATGGGTAAAATTGATTTAAACATCCAAAAGATAATGTTAAAACATTTTATTGAATATTTTTATATATATCATGGATATAGATGGTAAATAAACCCCTGTAAATACTTACATATAAATAATCATGAATAAAGAGATTTTAAATTATTACTTTATTTAGTTATGGGTTCCATCATATGTTCTAGAAATACACATATAGTGTTTTATTTATTTTTATAAACATGATCTAGAATAAGATATATATTTATGACATGATATTTTCTTATTACCACCTACTTTACAATATTTCCTTATTAATTTTTATTCAGTTATTATTTGTTACATGTCTTTTTTATATAAAACCAAATTAATCTTAAAGATATTTTTCATACCATTTTCAGAATGATAATTATGTAACATATGTAATATTTATTTATTATATAAATTTATAAAATCATTCTTCAAATGAGATCATGAAGAATGAATTACATTACATTTTAGAGACGTTAGGCTATACACACACACGAGTGATGATATCAATCGTTTACTTAAAAAATGTTATGGAATTGGATGGTATATATATTCTTCAAAAATTACTATATTTTTATAATAATCATATAGATTACACTACGTTGGGGATATGATAATCCATATAGAGGTACACATGGTGATTGTTTTTTCTATATGACGGATAAAATGTGTAATATGGTAATTATATAATGATAATAACATATAATAGTATAATTAATAGTGGATTTATTTAGTTATAAGGGAAACAACTCACGAATAGGATGTATAAAAAGAAATAATTATGAAAGAATTTCTAGAGTATATTACCTCTTTTTCGATGATCCCCACTATAAATCCTATTAAAGGAACTATAGATAAACTTTTGGGAATACAAGAACCTATAGAATGCAATTATTAATGTTTATATGGTAAATTCATTGGGGAAGGAAAACATTGAAATTTCATGGTGAAGTGAATAATTGAGCAAGGGGGTTCTCTTTTATAATTAAGGAGAGGAGAACTTTTGAAATTTTCAAAAATATTATTTTATAATAAAATGAAACCCCATCCAAAATCCTCCAAAATGATATATTTTAAAATAGGAGATAAGATAAGATTTTAATATCACATAGTAATAAATTTTAGAATATTTCATATTGATTTAAACCATATGATTTTAATTAAAACTAATTTATTCAGTTTAAATTTTATCTAAGGTTAAAAATAATTGAATATTAAAATAAAATATTTTTTATTTATATCATGTAAATTAAACCATAAATGCATAATTTATATCATTTTATACGATAGAATAAATATTTTATATTTATTAATATGATGAATGATTATTCAATAATTTAATAATATACTATTTTGATAAATTATCAATAGTGTAAATTTTGATAGTAATCTTTTCATGGATTATTAAGAATACCATTATAAGTTGTTTTCCTCAAAAAAAAAAATTTTATATCCATAATGGATAAGATCGTATAGAATATTATTCATATATATTAATTATCCCAGATTTTATTTATTTATTTTTTATTTTTAATAACACTTATTTTATAATTTTTCTAAAAATAATTTCTGTATTAATTATTTGTAACAATTTAACATAATTCTTTGTTGGGTAAAAATAAAAAATGAAAAATCATGTCTAAGAAAAATATTATAGATTTATAAGGAAAACATGTATTTCAATATATCTTTTTGAATTGAATATATTAATAATTTTTTATTTATTAAAACATGAATGTGACAACAGTGAAAACACATTATATAAAATATAATAAATGTAATAATAATTTTAATGTGGATTAAAATGTTAAATAATTCATCCATTTCATGATTCTGGTCAGTATATATTTTAATAGTAAAAATTTTCCATGTTTTTTGAATTTTAATGGTTATCATTTATTTAAATAAAATTATTTAACTGACTTCCCATAAATTAAATAAATATGTATCGTAATTGTATAAGCATTTAAGGTAATTATTTATATCCCAAAATTAAAAATAAATTATCACGAAAAAAATCAAATTATCTTTCAAATGAGTAATTATTTGTTGAATTTATCTTTTATATGACCTTATATTGAAAATAATATATTTATTAATATTTTGATAATACAAAATTAACTTTCTTTTAATTAAAATATAGTAAATTTCTTAATATCACCCACATTGATTTGAAAGTGTACCATTTCAACCCAAGAATGATTTTGTTAAAATAACACTCATCCAATTGTATTTGGTTAATTTTTCAAAAATTTTATATTATTAGTTTCACAATTAATAAACTGATTTACCATTTCACTATATTAATAGATAATTATTGAAGTAACTATCTATAATCACCAATAATAAAATGAAAATAAATACATATTTGAGACACAATTATTAAAAATATGGAATAATATTTGAAATATTTAATTAATATTTGTTTCATTAATTAATTTAAAATTAATACAGTTTTCCAAATGTAAAAACAATTTTTAAAAGTTAAAACATTGCACAAATCGAAATGTTTTTACATCATAAATCATCATAAAATTAATGACAATAATAAAAACTATATTAAATAATAAAAATAAAATGTATTTTTATTTTGAATCCAATGAAAAATATAACGTAAGTATATAAATTTGTTTGTTGAAAATATTTATTTTCAATTTATATTTAGTTTATTTATTTTATTCATCAAAATATGAAACTTATCAAAAAAATATAAAAAATTTATAAAATATAAAATTTTATATCCTCCTTCCAATGGATTTGTTTTTTATAAAATTGAATATAAAAAGGATTTAAAAAACATATGTAAAATGGGTTTACCATTAAAAACCATACAGCTACACTATTTTAAAATACATCTTTTATACGAAAAATTGAACTTGTTTTTATATCATGTACCAAAAAAATATAAAATGAATTTAAAACATTATATTGTATATATTAAATATATATTTAATTAATAAAATATATTATTAGTATTTTAATATTTAAAAAAACTCACTTATTTTCATTGAAATAGTTTTATAAGAAACCATTTCCTTTTATTTAAAATGGGTTTTATTTTCATTCAGAATTTATTTCTCACCAATGAATTAATTATATTTACATGTGTAATAAATAGTTTTATAATTAATTTAATATGTTTTTATAAATAGAATTATAATTATTATTTTAGAAGGTATCATAATAATATTTAGCTCTTTTTCTTAATCATTGTCTCGTGTAAAATGAAATCTATCAAAGGAATATAAACATGTGTGTAACAAAATCCAAGAACAATGTTGGGTATACGACATTATAAGATGCTGTTTGATGGAGCATATGGTTATGTTGGTCAATAATAAAACACAATAAATACATGAAATTAAAAAATAGTTCTCATAAATATCGTTGGGTGTTATAATTCTCAAGGAAATGATATTCCTGAGGTAACACCCTCATTCTTTTTTTTCTAATTTATTATCTTTTCTTATAATAACCTCACCTCATCTATCAAAACTAACCTATTAACTTTAGGATCCTACATATAATTGAATAAAATTTTCTTACTGAAATATCCATCATCAAATCTCTTCCCCTCTCTATTTATTTGAATATTTAAATAATCATCCATGATATATTGATTAAAAACATTTGGGAATGATAGTTATTCATTTTTCATTACATCCATCATGAAGGGTCATAATAGAATTTTTCCTTTTAATAAATAATAATATATATAAATTTTTTTCATGTTCTGGAACCAATATATATTATAATATTAAATAAATCAATAATATGTTATCATGGCCGTAAAAACTACTAAAAATTAATCATTTTTCAGTAACATTTTATCAAATGAATCGTTATCATGTTGAAAATATGATGTATGGGACCATATAAAATAATAAAAGTAAATTGATATCATTTCATTCCACTTATTTAATTTTTTTTAATTTCACAAGAGATTCCATGATTTTATATAATTTAAGAAAACATGAAATCTAGGAAACGAATGCCCTAGAAGGACAAAACTAAACATTATAACTCATCTAAATGGCTTTAAAATAACATAATAAAATTTGAATAAATGAAATATATGTGGATAATTTTTTGAATTATGTAATTAATAAATATTATTTTATTATCCAAGGCATTGAATTCATTTGTAAAAAACCCCTATATATAATATGGGTGTCTAATTGAACCTCTGTTTTTTCTCCGACTTCTTCTTTCTCTCTCTTTACAATAATATATTTCTTCACTCAACTTATATAAATATTATAAACTATTTTTATATGTTCCGAACAAAATGTATCATCGTTAATTTATCCAAAATTAATTTTTATTTATATATTTTAAAAGGTTTCTTTTTTAAATCCTCTAGATATGAAATCCCGATTAAGAGGAACTTCACATTTTATTACCCATGTTCTTGTACAAAGAATAACATGTTTTAATCAAAAATTATTTTTCTAAAATTATTCATTTTATCATTAAAATATATTATAGTTTATTTCATGTTTTATAAAAATATTTTTCCTTTTTTCTCTTAAACGCTTATTAAAAATTTTCACAAAATCCCAAAAGTGTCTCATTTCTAATGATTATTAAACACTAAATTATATATATATTTTAACTTTATTTAGAGATAATTTCATATGATAATTTCTTATTTTCAATTTTCAATATTTATTAATTATATTAACATATACCCTGATGGATATCATTAGGAAACAGACTCTTTATGGCTTCTAACATGTTTACGATGTCCATTTTTCATGGGTAATCCTTACATTTATTTGTCATGTTTGATTATTCTTATTGAGAAAATATTAATGAAAATGTTACTATGGATGTTCTCAGAAAGAAAAATAATTAATTGGATAATTTTTAGCCTCACGAGACGTTATGTATGAGATTAAAGAGTAAACCTAATCCATTATGGGAATTTGTCCTGCTCCTGATATTGTCTTATCAATTTTCCTTGACTCATGTTTATTTAATGTTTCATGTTTCTTCACAATAATATTTTTCAATTATTAAATTATTCCATGTTCTATATGTAATTTTTAAATATTTTTTTTCATGTTCTATTCATTTTTATGCCATTATATTACGTTTTTAATCCATCTATTTGATTTATTCTAATTTCTATTCCTTTAATGTTATTTTTAGGTCATTCATTTTCTATGAATTCCACTAAGTAAACTAATGTAGTCCTATGAGGTTAATGTTATATTGGATCTCATTTTTTATATTAGTAATTATTATCTTTATTTTAGTTTCATGTTTCATGTTTTATTTATCTAATCTTCCAAAGACAATATACGTTGCGATTAATGATTTTTATTTTATGTATAATTATGATTAAAATCATGTAATAATATTTTTAAAAGTATAGGTTCTAAATATTTAAAAAAACTTTTTTTACAGTTGTTAGAATATAAGATTGTTGTTGATCTTTTATATGCGAAGTTAATGGTACATCATTAAATTTTAAAAAGATGAAATTGTGCCCATGTTTTTCACATGAGATAAGGGTGATAAATGAATTATTATAGATATTTAGAATATATATGTTCAAAATATTTCAAGATAATAGTTAATGTAAAATTATTTTTGTCATTTTTAGAATTATTTATTCAGTTTCGCCTGGTAAATACATTTTAAAGTTTATCGTGACAAATAATTATTAATATATTCACCATTCATTATAGATAAAAATCATATTTAAATTTTAGATCATAAATATCAATCTAATTAAAAATATCATACAAATTTTACCAAATTGAATTCATATAAGTTGTAAAATATAATTTAAAAAAAAAACTCACCGATGTGATGAAAAATAAGTTTTAAAGAAGTGTATTTTTATAGCAATACTTTTTTCATATTAAATATATGAATAATAATAATAAAAAAATAAATTCCATGTATATTTAGTGATTCATAATGAATATATTTTAGTTAAAACAATCAAAATTAAGTTGTTTTTTTATTAATTAAATTTTGGAATGATATTTCACATGAAAAAAATTTCAAGAAAAAAACAATTTCTATAACAAAGAACATAATTTTACTACATTTATATATAAGTATAATTAAAATTAAAATAAGTTGATTAAATAATAATAAATAATAAATTGTTCATATGAAATATTATTAAAAATAATAATGATAATTTAAAATTATATTAATTGATTGAAATGAGATGACATTTTAAAATTTGTTGATATTTTTCACTTCTTATAGAATAATCTATATTTTCTGAAGAATAAAAAAATATCACCATAAGTAACTTGTTTGGATTAAATCATTCAAAAATTAAGAGATTTTTTTTCAAATATCATTTTTAGATGTTAAATTTTTTAACTATAATATTTTTTTCAAGAAAAACGACAAAAATCTTTTTTCGATAAGAAAAACATATTTCAATAAATAAAATTATGTTTTTAAAAATTAATTTATTATTTACTAAAAGCATATGACAATTAACACTAGGTATTCCAAATATATCATAATTTATTTAAAAATATTAATACTCACCAATTTAACAACTATTGTATAATATTTTATATTTCATGGGTCTTTATGCTCAGTGTTGCATGTTGTGCATGCTATTAAACTAAAAAATATAGGTATTACATGTACCAAAATCTATGAGATTGAATAATTATTCATTAAAAAAATAATTACATATCATTGTGTGATATTATTTTCTAATATAATTTTCATATCATGTCTGATATCAATCATTTTTTTTATGTCATTAATTTTAGAATTATATTTATAGTTATTTAATTTTACTAACATTTACAAGTATACCAAATCCCCGATGGTTTAATGTGCACATCCAATCCTTAATTTTTTGATAGAATAAGTGGACTATATCTTCTCTATGTGATGAAAAATACATTTACTCTAATCACATAAATTTCAAAGTGGCCCTGGGGTTTTATAAATACAATCATATTAATCCATAATGTGTGGGAAAAATATTTTCATCCAGATAATATGTTTAACCCATAACCGTGTTCTCTCATGATTATTTATTCTTATAACTACTTCAAACCTATAATAAATATCCATGCATAAGAAAGTATTTTTCTAGTATATACCTTATAAGGATCCAGCCTTAAACAATACATGATCATGAATTAAGTTAATAATTCACATTGAGATTATTTTCAGTTATATTGATTTAGAGAATTAGGTCATAAAATATACATAACAATATGAATATTACAAGTAGAAACTTATACTCACTATCCATATTTTTCATAAAATAAGAAATCTTAAAAAATAAACATGTCTAATTCCATGTTTTAGACCACATGACTTTTCCTTGATCCCAACCTTAACCCTATTCATCTTTATGTCCTATAAAAAAAATTTCAAAACATGTGATGAGCAAAAAAAGAAAAGTTAGGGATACATAAAGAATGAAAACTGTTATTTTTTCAAAACCACATGTAAAAAATGAATACATTATCATAAAGAAAAACTTTTTACCATAAATAAGTAACAAATACACTTCACTGAATATTAGCTTATTGCTTACCCTTTTTGTAACCGAATGATTTCCATAAAGCCCATAAAAACCAACATATATCATATAAAGGTAACTTGGTACATAAAAATACTGAAATGTAATAAAAATACATTCAACTTCCACACATATTGCAAAAAGGAATTTCTATACAACAAACTTCCATACCCAATACATTGGAGGTTATAACGTAACCTCCAATCCTTGGATTATCATGAACCGCCTGTCATTTGGTTCATCACGTAACCACTCGTTATTGGTTTATCATGTAACCGAATAGAAAATATGTAAGTATATTTACATAATAATAACACATAAAACAAGAATAAAGGAAAATAACATTTTCACATTATAATCTCATGATATTAATTCAAGATATTGATATAATTAGTTCATTTAAAACATTCAAAAGGAAGAGTTTTGACTCAATGTGTGTCTTACCACTTTATTATTTTTGAATGGTATTTACAATTCAAAACGTTGATATCCGTATAAATAAATACTTAAAACCATTTTGAATACATGTAAACTAATGATATATATTTAGAATAAAAAATATTTAAAACATTTAAAATGATGTTTTTGATAATGATTCCATTACCACATCAGAAACACTTTAATAAAAAGAATAATGGAATAAAATAAAAAAGGAATTTATATATCATGAGTATATACTAATAAATGATATAAATAGTCCAAAGGGTTGTATATAAACATTATAGGATAATAACAATGCATGACAACAAGATACTCCTCAATGAAAAGAGATTGAGATGAAGCCCTATATGAAAATTCGGTAGCCTAATAGTATCATTTTAAAATTTAGAAAATTTGTTGATGGGAGATAAAATGGTCTCTCATAACTTGGAAATATAATAGAAAAAAATAAATATATATAATAACATATGCCAACAAAATAAAATAGAAATTAAAAAACAGAACATATATGAAGTTATTGATTAAAAGAGGAGGGTGAAATGATCCATTTCCTTACCTCTGATTCATCATGTATATTCCTTATGATTCATAAATAATAATATAAATCTAATTTATAATTTCATCAAAAAAAATTCATGTTTATTTTTATTTATAAAACTTTTTACCCTACTTTAACAATCATATAAATATTCATGTCCATATTTGTCATTTTGTCGATGTTCTGTACATGAGTGAAAATTGAACTTGTAATAATCACAAATTGTAAATGTGGTAAAAATTCTATTATCAATAGAATTATATTAATTATTTAAAAATAATATATATCATATATATCATATATATATTCAGTATATATGTATTTATAACAGTCCATAATATTTTGAGATAACAAATGAAATGCATCATTCATGGAGACGGTAAGTTGTACGTACCAATAGACACTATTTTAATTTTTTTTTCATATTTATATGAATTAAAACATAATGATCCATAGGTATATTATATATCTATTAAAACATATATATTAAATAGGATCATTAACTCGATCCTTTATACGTTTCACGTATGGCATGAACGAGTCATATCACATTGAGGGGTGGTAGTCTGCACTTTCTCAAATGAAATTATCATATTTGTATAACATGAAAAGAATAAAGGTATGTTTTAAATGATATTTAATAAATTGCAGAGATAAAATAAAAACCATAAATATAATATATAATTATATTTCCAACATAATGTATACCATAAGAGGTGGTGGGAGAATATTGAACAATCATTGTTTCGTGAGGTAGTAGTTCCCGTTCACAAAAACAGTAAGTTCAATACCCAATAGAGGGATGTGTGTGTATGTGTAGTTATAATCCTCCTAAAAACAACATATTATATATATGATACTATTTTTATTATATAATCCATGAATAATAATAGTATAGGGAGTGGAGGAGAAAAAATAATGTAAAGGAACTTGACAGAAGACATTACCTAAAATCAGGAAACATTTTTTGATTTGAGCCAAAGGGATTTCTTGAATATACTTATACCTAGGTAAAGGATTTTAGAAGGTATATATGGATGTTGGGAGACTATTTTGGGAGAGGTTAGACAAGACATGGGGCTTGAGAGGTGTGAGAAAAAGGTTAGAGGTGGTGCCCGTTTATAAGAGGGAGGATGGGCACTTAATGAAAATCTTGAATTATTATTTTATTAGAAATTATATATCAATTATAAATGACACAAAATTCATTTTTTTCTAAGATGAGATGAATATAAGTTGAAATAAAATAATCCAATAAAAATTAAACATGTTTTGGATATTTTTTTTATCATTATCTTTTTTATTTAACCCTTTTTTACCCTTACCTTTTTATCTTGTAATTAACACATTGAGAATAAAAAAATTATCAAAACATAAAAAATATCAAAATTAAAGTGTCAATAATAAAATTGTCAATGTATGATAACTTTTTAGCAGAATATCTTTTTTTTTGGAATTTTATAAGATTTAATAAATTATTTTCTATTTTAAAATATGAATTATGTCAATTGTGACACTATTCATATCATAACTTTTTTAAAAATCCATATAATCTTGATTAAATATTAAAAACAAAATTAATACAAATAAAACATGTAAATAGAATACAAAAAATTCATGTATGACATCAAAATAACAAAATTACATTTAGGTTAATATTTATTATATCATTTATTGGAATCCTTTATTAATAGAATAATCACTACATCACCATTATGTCATAATTATATTCATTTATAAAATGTACAAAAATTATAAATAAAATACCATGATTTAGGAAATCATTTCATATTTCTGATGAATTTTTATTGTTGAATAGATCACCTATATAACCCCATATAAAAAATGTTTTACTATAAGATATATGTTTATGATATATTTTCCTTAACTATATATTTAAAAGTAATTAAATGTCATTTTCACGATCTAGTGGCTCCATGGGTTCCTAAAATCAACCCAATAAATCCCATATTCCGATATAACTCATCCAATATAATTAGAACATGTGTTACGTTAATTAATATTTAATTTTTTACCCATATTTACAATATTTACCCTCTAACCATGCTAAATAAAATATTTACTGAAGTTACTATTCATAATGTATAAAAATAAAAGTTATTATTTTCCCAATTTGGACCTCATGATTCAAAATAAGGAATTAATTTTTAAAAATTCAAAATACATAAGTTATAGAAAGTAATTTAAAATTAATTCTCATTGTCAAAACCAAAAAACTGTGTTTTTTATTAATAATAACTATCAAAAGATTGACATGTTTTTATGTCTAATTAAAAAAATAAATTACAACCAATGACAAAAATTGGATTAAATGGAAAAAATATAATCCAATGAAACTTTAAAGCCAATTAATTTTTAAATCTTACTATATAATATAAATTAGAGTAAAATTCAGTTTTGAATTAAAATGCTGTATTTTCATTATTCATTAAAAATGAACATTATCAAAAAAATACAAAATATTTATCCAAAGAAAACTTTTATGTTCTACTTCTAAATAAGAATTTTATGTTTTCAAATATAAAATATTAAAGTGTCAAAAAAAATATTTAAAAATGATTTTCTATCCAAAGGTGGTAAAAGTCAATTTTTTAAAAAATACTTTTTTTTCACCAACAATGCATTTATTCTTATATCATATATAGAAAACATATAAGAGCAATTTAAAATAATAAATTGAATATGTATCTTATATTTATCATTAAATAAAAATACATAAAAAGTGAAATGAAAACACATTTATTCTACTTTAAATAGGTTTTTATAAAAACACATCCATTATATTCATTTTTTTATTTCCATTTATAATAAATTTGGAAATCAATGAATCATCATTTAAATATTTTTAATACGTACATAAAAATTCATTTTAAACTACTCATTCTCTCTATTCCAATGGCTAGGCGTAAAATAAAATTTAAAATAAAAATAATATTATTGTATTTTTTCAGTACTAGTACTCACCCGTGCATTCACACGACACTGTATAATAAATTCTTATTTCAATAAGAATGCAGGGAAGTATAAAATAAATGCTGATTTCAATAATAAAATATTACATTACAATGATAATAATGAACATTAATATTGAATTTATTTATCTTAGAAATAATTGGTAAATATTATTGAAATATTTGTGGAGAAATTATTATGACACAATCGATATACTAAAAAACATTAAACTCATTCAATTGTATAATGTTTACAACATAGATGTGCTATTGGCGAAAATAGGGAAAGTGGAAGGATGGAGGACATTACATAATAGATTTTCATCTGAATTAGAATAGTAATTGAATAAAAAAATAAATCGAAGTTACATATCATAATGAAAATAAAAATTCCAACACCACCGGTACAGCTCGTGAGACTTAAAGATGAATAGTAACTAAAACACCTATTTTAAAACAGGTTCTTTGGGTCCAAATGATCATAAGAATCTGGCTGGTTCAATTCCTCCAAATCTGTACATCAAATATTGAGACTATTACAGAAATCATGACACCATTTCATGCATAGAGATTTTCTATCATGGACATTTTATAATAGAACTAATAGAAAATAATAGAAAATGATTTCAATGAGTAGAACCAATAAAAAACAATGTGGTGAAGGTTTGAGGGAGAGATAATACATATTATGTAAAGAAAATGTAACAAACAACCTTCTGTTTTAATTATGATATTGATAAAAGTTAAAAGGGTATATTTACAAAGTTGAATATGTAATATGCATGTGCAGGATATGAAAAATTCATGAGAAATATTTAGTTTACAGAATAGAAGTATCCAAAATATACTCTATATATTAGAAATATTCATGGATATATTATAATAGCACTAATAGAAAACAATTAGAATATTTTTTCAATGAGTAGAACTAATAAAAACAATGTGTTAAAGGATTGAGGGAGCTAGAATACATATAATGTAAAGAAACTATATCAAATAACCTTTTTTTAAATTAGAATATTGATAAAAGTTAACAGGGGTATATTTTCAAAGATAACTATGTAATATACACGTGCAGGTTATGAAATATTCACGTCAAAATATATAGTATACATAATATAAATAACCTAAAAATTCTCTATAGATTAGAAATTTTCATATAATAATGGATTTTTAAAATGAATAACCAAATGAAGATAAATGGGATGATAATACATCACACCTTATGTAGAGATTTGTGGAAGAAGGTAAAATGAAAATTCCACAATGGTTAATTAAACACTAAGAACAGCATGAGAATTCCTTTTCTAAGAAAGCCATAAAGGGTAATTAACAACCTTTGAAAATCAAGCACTGGATGCTTGGTCAAGTACCTTATAATTCTTCGAATGAACCTAAAAAAACCAAAAATTATTATATAATATCAACAGATCATATTAATAATATACATGAACTCTATTAAAAGATTTAAGATATTTCATTATATATGATTTGGATATTATACACAAAAATAATCACAAGTTCTGTGTAATTTGAATTATCTTAAAATTCAGGTCTTGGGTTAAAGAAATCACAGGATTTGGTTTCTTATATTTCAAAACCCATTGATTATATGATCATTTATCTGATGAGATATCCTTATTCTAGTATATTATATTGTGTTAAGTATGTTTATCAGATAATTTATAGTGTACAGGGAACCAATTCTGCCATGTCTAATGTGGATTTAGGAACTATAACCTGGTCTCATATTCTAGTAGTGGCTTATAAATCAGGAGGATGGAGCCTATTGGTATCAAGCCTATTTTTCATTCTGGTTTTTAGGACATGGATAGGGTGAGGGAATTATTTTCACTATCCACTGCAGATGTATTTAATTCAGGAAAAGGGGATAATGTTATATTTCAGGTTCCTAGGAATTACCATGTTTTCTGCTTTCTAATGTTTTTGATTCTGTGTGTTTTGATTTTGTATTATTTATTCATGCAGTAATGATTGTTCCTAGTTATGTGGACTAGTGAAACCCTACTACTACTTCCCATGGTTTGACTGAATTTCTAGTTCCAAGTTATTATGTATTGGAAAAATATATTACTCATTTCCCAGTTTCATCATCTAATAGTCTAATTGGACCTCTTTCATATGTCATGGATGGGTAATGATTGTTATTGAAAAAATAGATAATCAAATAGAAAGTAATACATGATTTAGATGTTTTTCAAGGAGTTATTTATTAGAAAAAATGATATATTTAAAGAATTCAATACAATATACGTTGGAATAGGTGACGTTATTAGAGATGTAAACAGACTGCATATATTCAGAAAAATCAACAACATTTTAAAAAGTATACTAAAAAAATGGCAAATTTTGTTGTCATGCATGCATGTATAAGGGGTAGACATACATGTAGCTTCTATTTGTAACCTGCTTCATTGTACATATATCATATATTCTCAAAAAAAATTCCATGTTTCGTTCAACACAACCTATGCAATGAGTGATAGAAATTTATGAGAAATCAACATGATTAATGTATCTCATTTTTCAACTGATATGATCAACATTTGATATTATAAGTAATACATTGCCTATGATGTCTGGTAATATTGAAGGGTGGTTAATTTTACATAGCCCGTTTATTCCACCAATAGGATCAACATCATTTTTCAATGAAAAAAATAGCACTGCATCATGAGAAGTAATCAACCTGGATAACATAAAAAAACATTAGTGCATCATGTAAATTAAATGATAGGGAGAGCATCTAGCCATAAAAAAGTGGAAAACATAAAAAAACATTGACAACAACAATGTAAAATGTTATTAAAAACATGATGAGATACATTTGAAAACATACAAACCTGGATGTTGAACTTTTTTTTAATGAGATAGTATTTCATGTTTGAAAAAGTAGTGCTTGTTTTCCCACTTAAGTAAGTGTTTTCCTAATTGAGAACGTAGTGAATGATTCAATGAGAAATTATTGCATGGTTTTCTACTTGAAAAAAAATTAGTGCATAATGTGAATTTGAAAAAGGTAGTGCATCATGAGAAGTAAATTTGAAAACATACGAACCTGGATGTTTGTTTATGCTTCCAAAAACAGAATGAATCAAACTTCAACAGGTTGATGGGGTGCTGTAGATCTTTTTTTTCATGCCTAGAAAACACATGAAAAATAGAGGGAATTCCATGCCAAGCCCACCCCTTATTCAATAGGTGCATGGGGAGCTGTACAGGAGCTGGCCGACTATGCCATGGCTACCCTTTTTTCAAAACAGAAACCTGATGATGACATCTATGGACTGACAAAAAGCTATCAAATTGTTAATCAGAAAATAGAGGGTATTCCAGTGGTTAAAATAGCCCAGGAAAGAGAATAACAAATACCTACCATCAAACAAACAGGTCAACAAGTCCAGGATAACATCATCTCCTCAAAGCAGATCACTGAACAGGGTGAAGAAGCCACTATCCAGCTCAAGCAAGCTAAGATATCCAGAAAACCATAAAAAACAATAAATCCATGTAACAAATCATCATGGAGGTAAATACCAAAATTTCGTGAAATAAAGGAAGAAATTGAGTTCATAGAAAAACCTGTAAATCCCCCAGGGACCTGCTAGCACAAGTAGACATTTCATATCCATTGACTCATAGCCTAGAAGCTTGAAAATCCATTGGGCTTTAAGCCACAGGAGTGAAAAAACACCCTAATCCAGTAATGAAATCATATATACAGAAGAGACCGTGGGCATAGAAAATAGTCCCTAAAGCTGCAGAAAGAAGAACTTATGAGTGATTGAAGAATTCATTCCAACGGAATATCTTTAATGTTGAAAACCGTTTCTGTATTGATATTTAGAAATTTTACAAAAGTATATCATCGGTAAAAAATGTTTTTTCAGAAAATAAGGATTAGTTACTCAACAGAAGGATAAGTTTTATAAAATAACATAGAAATAATATGAAGTGCATTGTGTTGCATTTGTTGTCAATAAGGTATGTTGTTGATCAGAAGATGTCAAAGAATGAATGGATGTTGAGGAGAGTCAATATGTGAATGACAAAGGCTATGATGGTGTTGGGGATGAATGGAGGATGGCCATTGTTTTAAGATGAATGCCACTTAGGAGATTCGCTAAGTGGCATAACTGTTTATGGTTGAAACATTCATCCATGTTAACGTATCAGATGATTGTAGAACTGATCTTAATGTTTCAATACTTGTATCAAGATGATACTAAGTTACACCACTTGAAGAATGGATGATGATGGAGCATCATCATTACATCTGACGATTGTTGAGCTGATCCTTAAGTTCAAAGAACTTGTATCAATTGGATACAATGTCACAACAATGTCTGAAGTCCATGCATTGTATTGAAAATGAATGAGGAGTGGTAAATGATCCATCCACACCTCCTAAGTGGATGAAGTGGATTAAGGACGTCCATGAACTATCACATAGTGCATGTGAATTTGAAGATCCAACTTGATCTCTGATTTGATCAACGACGAACATTGAAGATTATGTGATTCAGGAGCTTCGGTTGAATGAAGAAGCCTTTGTGTAGTCCCTCCTAAGTGAAGAATACAAATTGATGAAAAGATGGAGGAATTCTTTTGAAGAAGAAGAAGAATGGAGAAGAGGAAGAATGGCTTGGAGGGAAGTGGCATTTGGAATTTGAATCTGGTTACTTTGTTTTTAAACAAAGTACTTGTTCTATACTTAAGCAAAAAGAGAGCCACCAAGGGCCAGCCTTAAGGGTTCAACCCCAAGGCACATGTGGGACTCGAGGTCTCCACGCCCAAGGGGGATCCCATGGGGCCAGCCTGAGAGGCCGCGGTCGTGTGTAAGCCGGGGCCACGCAGAGGGTCAAGCCTGCGCAGCCGGGGCGCCAGATCGCGTGCCCGTGTATGCATAGTGGGCGCCAGTGGCGCGCCCGCAGGGGAGCAGAGGTGGGCGCAAGAGCGCGCCCACTAAGAGAACACGGTGCGGGGCGGCACCATGGAGGGGGAAGTTCAACTGAGCGTTGAAAGGGAGGCGGTGTTTGATAAACCGCGTGGAAAATGGCCGCCGATTCGATGTGGGACGCGCATTTGTTCCGCGGAGAAAATCTTGGCCATTCATCTGATCTCGCGGATGATCTGCGCCGCACATCTCATCGCGCCGCTCTCGTTCAGATCCAGGCCGTTGAAGACTATTTGATCACCTGATCTGATGACTCCAAGGCATCTTCTTCCTCGAGCTTGAGCCGAGGACACCCCGTGCCACCCGCGTCCTCATTGTGTTCCAGTGGCTCCCCGAGCATGGATTTCGAGCTCCCGGCCTCTGTTGATCAAGCCGAAGACACCATTGAGATCGTCTGAGCATAACGAACACGTCCATGCCTAAAAATGGGTGTGCATGCAACAACGTGAGAATTTGGAGTTTGGCCGAAGGCAAACGAAGTGTCGAGGCTATGTTGGTTAATATTTTTCATGGATCTCCCTTAGACGAAGGCCGTGAATGCGTTCTAAGTCGCATGCACGTGGAGGAGAAAAATAAAAGAAGAAAGAACTCGCGTGGGACAGTAGAGAAAATCAAGATTGGAAAAATATTGAAATACCCGAAAACTTCGGGGATTTGAGAGATATCTCACGCGGAAGTTTTGGACCTCCTCTGCCTATAAAAAGAGCGGCTGAGGTGCTTGAATTGCTTTCTGAGTTTTTGTTGAAAACCCGAAGAACTGCGGAGCCTTATGCTACGCAAAGTGAAGCCCACCGCGCACACTTGCGCGGCTGAAGATCTCGGGGCCACTCGAGGTCCCGAAGGAGTCCCCTGTGCGCATCACTTGCGCATCAAGAAGAGATCTCTCTGCCCGCATACTTGCGCGGCAGGAGTAGCTTGCGTGCCCGAGGTGCTCTTGCACTCTTGAGGCTTGAATGACCCGAGGCCGCATCACTTGCGCACCCTGCAGTTGGTTGAGCCTTGCACAACTGCCTTGTACCTGAGGCCTTGCGTGGTTCTTGTGCCTTGTGCACCTGCGCGAAAATGGAGTAGAGGAGAGGCCACACCAAGCACTTGCGCGCCTTCATATTGGCAGTGTGTGTGCAAAGTGAAGGAGGAAGGCCAAGACATTTTTTGTGTGCAAGAAGAAGAAGGCCACAACACACCCCGTGTGTGTGAAAAGTGGGAGAACACCCTACGGGAAGTGGGTGTGCAAAGAGGAGGAAGGCCGGGCCTTAGTGCCTTGTGTGCTAAGTGAAGAAAGAAGGCCGAGACCTTAGTTTTGGTGTGCATGCAAATGTAAGAACACACTTGGCAGTGTGTGTACTAAGTGAAAACCAGTGAAGGCCGTAGCCTTTGGTGTGTGTGAAAAATGAGGAAGGCTTGCACCTTGTGTATGCAATTTGAAGAACACCCTTAAGAAGAGGAGAGAGGCCAAATCAAGTGTGTGCAAAGTGAAAAAGTTGTGTGTGCAAAGTGAAGAGGCCGAACCTAGGTGTGTGCAAAGTGTACACATTTAGAAGAAGAAAGAAGAGGACATCCACAATGAAGTATAACACACTTTTAAGTGTGTGAACAAATTGAACAAAGTGTGTGAGTGAAGAAGGTGTGTGTGCTTAAGGAGAAATTACACTCTTTGAGTGTTTATCACACCAAGGAAGAGAAGAAGGGGAGTGCATGCTTGAATGCATGCACATGCACACGTGAACAAAGCCAAACCAGCTTGTGTGCATTTTAGGAGTCCAAGACCAAGAGTTCTTGAAGAGAATTGAGAGGCCATGCAGTCAGTGCATGAGGAAGCAGAGATGCCATGCACTCAGTGCATGAAGTTGATGTGAAGTGATACTGGACCTGAATGAAGTTAAAGACATCAGTTGTCCGAGTATTCAGTAGTTGGAGAGAAGCCAGGTCATCCTGAGAAGAAGGAGATAAATCCTGAGCAAGACGAGAAGACCTGATCAACTCAAGTGATCAGAGGTACAGAGCAAGGCCAGCAGACTTTATCCCAGGCTGCTGAAGATACATGAAGAACTTGAAGTGAAGAAGTGCTTCTCGTGTGACTCGAGAATCCAGGAGAAGCCCCCTGTGAGACTCAGGGTGGAGGAAGTATTCAGTGGGATTCTGGAGCAGGCCAGTGGGACTCTGGTAACACTGTGGGACGCAGTATAAAGACCCTCCTGTGGGACTCAGGAGAGATACAGTGGGACTCTGTATCGACCATTGTAATACTAACAGATTATTATGGAAGAAACCATGTTGGGGAGTATAACCAACATGGCAAGGACGTAGGCCTTTGGTGCCAAACCTTGTAAATCCTTGTGTCCTTTGCCTTTACAATTACTACATCATTCGAGGAAAGTATGAGAGATACAAGAAGAGTGGATCGAGGACTTAACAAGACATAGAGGTTTAAATGATTAAGAATCAATTAGTAAAAAGTTTTAAAGGATCACTGATTCACCCCCTCCCCCTCTCAGTGATTCACACTGATCTGAGCACATCAATTGGTATCAAAGGGAGGGTTACCTCTAAAAGATCCAAGAGAGTCTATATGGAGTGCAGATTTGAGGAAATGGAAGAACAATCTCAAATGGAGATATTTGCCAAGACACTGAAAAACAGAATGAAGAAACATGCAAAGAAGATGAGGAAGAAGGTTATTGCAATCAGAGAAACTCCTTCTATGGAAAGAAATGTGAAAGTCACATCAGATGACAATTCCTTTTATCATTCTTCTGATGAATCCTGCTCTAGCTGTGATGAATATGGAAGAAACAATGTTCTTCTAAATGCAATCAAATATCTTCAGAAGACAGTTCCCAAGGAAGTGGCAATGTGTATAGCTACAGGCGTCCTTGATCTTCAAGAAGAAAAATTACAGCTAGAAGATGAAGCCAATTCTATGGAAGTCCAATTGGCTAAAAGGGTTGGCATAACCAACACTCTCAGAAAGCTGGTGAAGGCTAAAGATGAAACAGTATCTCTTTGCAATGAAATATATGAAGACACTACTGAAGAATTGCAAAGAAGACTTTCTGAGAAAGAATTATTTAAGACTGTGGTCAAAGATGTTTTCCATGCACTGGAAAAGAGGCATAGAGTGTCAATGAATGTCAGAGATGCTCAACTCGAAGACAAAGTCAAAATGGTGAAGGAGCTTGACAATTCATTGCTAGAATTGAAGAAGGTGCATGAAGACCAGTTAGAACAGCTGAATGAAAATTGGGAAGGAAGACTAAGAACTGTTGAGGATGAGAAGAACTCCCTTAACATGAAATGCATAGAACTAGAGGTGATATTGAAAAATATGCAATCACCCAAAGCTGAATCCTCCCAGTCAGCTGAAAGTAGAAATGTTGCTTCACAAGTGTGCTTTGAGAAGGATGATTCTAAAAGAAAGACATCCTCTAATGAAAGGGAAACATCTTCTAAAAAGAAGGTACCATCCATACCATCTTGTACTCATGTTTCTAAATGAGTTTACACAAAAAGTGCAGGATGTAAGAATAACACTGATCAAGTATGGATGAAGAAGATGAAGAAAGAGAGCTCTCCTGAAACAACACAGCAATTCAAGAGAAATGCCCAACAGAAAGAAGGACTCAAGAGGTCTAGATTTGTGGGTTAGTGTTGGTGTCGTAATAAGTATGGGCACTGTGCAAAAGATTGTTGGTACAATCCACTGAATGAAAAAGCACAATGGAAGCCCATGCCAAGGGGGATCAAGCCATAAGGAAAGAAGCAACATCCACAGGTCCAGAGACATCTGTTTACTGCAAATAGATTTGGATTGCTTGATAACATCTGGGATGTTTGCAAAAGTGGTCAAAAAGTTACATTTCAATCTCCAACTGTATCTAGAGCTCAAATGAAGAAAAGATCACAGAACCTGGCTCAGAAAGAATCCTTGGGAAGCAAGAAGAAAGTTGAAGATGCTCCCAAGAAGGTTTTAAAAAAGGAAAATAAGACCTTGGAGTCTAAATCCAAGAAGGGTGATGCATCCAGAAGGACCACCATGAAAACATGCTTCTACTGTGGAAAGAAAGGACACACCATGGATCTTTGTGAATAAGCCATGGAACTGAATAGAAGCAGGCTGGACTCAAAAAGACAATCAATCCAGAAGAAGCAGAAGGGATTGATAGAAAATAAGTTGCCTAAGAAAGGTAGCTTAACAGCATCAAAAGAACCATGTGGAATTTCCAAAACTGAGGCCTCACTCCCAAATGACTTGTTAGTAATATGGCCTAATCAGTTGCAACTTGCCAGAGAGCTGCAGAGAGATGAAGAGAGAGCACTGGAAATAGCTAAGGCAAAAGGAAAGAAAAAGATTTCACATGAAGATCGAGTTCTGTGTGTGAGGTGTAATCAAGCTGGACATACTAGTGATAAATGCATGATATTCATTCCAGCTCAGAAGGGATTCTTCAAAATAATGAAGATTGCACCAGGAGACTCTAGTGCTCAGAAGGCACCTAGAAATAGGGGAGTCACACACAAAGAGGTTAAAGAGGTGTTGAGATCCAAACCGGCAAAAACATCATTGAAGATCAAATGTGCAAGTGTGAAGAATGGTGAAAATGGGACATCTCGGTTGAGAGAATCTTGTCAACCTTTTTGTTCATATTGATGAACCAAGGAGGATCCATCTTATTCCCTAACCACTTATATTTACATGTGCTAACATTTCAGGGAATTGAAGATGATGATCATTCTCATCTGGAGAGTGGTTTGGACAGAATGGAGTGCACCCCTTGAGGGGGAGCCAATCTGTAGAAGATGGGATTCTGAGATTTAATACCATCTTGAGAAAAGTGAAGGTATTCCAATCATACGTTCATCCCTTGTTTCTTAACTGTATTCATCATGACAATTAAGGGGGAGTATTGATTGAAGAGAAATGGTTGAAAGGGGAAGCTTTATCTTTGCACTGAACTTTCTAATGAGTCTTGTGAAGTATGTGTAGGATTTAGCAATTTATTGTTATATCTGAAAAATTTCAACCCCTTGGAGCATGATCTCACATGTACAGTGAATGTTGGACAACATTGAGTACCTTGGTTACATCACTCTTGTTTTCTACACCGGGTTAGCCCATGTAGACTTAGAGTTGATTTACTAAAGGTTCTTTGCTAAAGAGAACATGTGACATCATCCCTCTCTCAGTGTTTTTCAAGAAAATACTTTTCAAAGGGAGGAAGAGATTTTTGAAAGTGAACCACACCACACCTTTGCATTTGGTTTCCAATAAGGGGGAGAAAAGCTGACATATTGCCCCAAAAATGTGTGGCACACATATTGACCCATTCATATGTGTTCTACTGATTGGATTGAAAATATTTTCTCTAGTGGTATTGACAACAAATACAAAGGGGGAGATTAAAGTGCACTGTGTTGAATTTGTTGTCAATAAGGTATGTTGTTGATCAGAAGATGTCAAAGAATGAATGTATGTCGAGGAGAGTCAATATGTGAATGAGAAAGGCTATGATGGTGTTGGTGATGAATGGAGGATGGCCATTGTGTTAAGATGAATGTCACTTAGGAGATTCGCTAAGTGGGATAACTGTTTATGGTTCAAACATTCATCCATGTTAACGTATCAGACGATTGTAGAACTGATCTTAATGTTTCAATACTTGTATCAAGATGATACTAAGTTACACCACTTGAAGAATGGATGATGATGGATCATCATCATTACATCTGAAGATTGTTGAGGTGATCCTTAAGTTCAAAGAACTTGTATCAATTGGATATAATGTCACAACAATGTCTGAAGTCCATGCATTGTATTGATAATGCATGAGGAGTGGTAAATGATCCATCCACACCTCCTAAGTGGATGAATTGGATTAATGAAGTCCATGCACTATCACTTAGTGCATGTGAATTTGAAGAAGATTCAACTTGATCTCTGATTGGATCATTGAAGAACATTGAAGATCATGTGATTCAGGAGCTTCGGTTGAAGGAAGAAGCCTTTGTGTAGTCCCTCCTAAGTGAAGAATACAAATTGATGAAAAGATGGAGGAATTATTTTGAAGAAGAAGAAGAATGGAGAAGAGGAAGAATGGATTGGAGGGAAGTGGCATTTGGAATTTGAATCTGGTTACTTTGTTTTTAAACAAAGTACTTGTTCTATACTTAAGCAAAAATAGAGCCACCAAGGGCCAGCCTTAAGGGTTCAACCCCAAGGCACATGTGGGACTCGAGGTCGCCACGCCCAAGGGGGATCCCATGGGGCCAGCCTGAGAGGCCGCATCCGTGTGTAAGCTGGGACCACGCAGAGGGTCAAGCCTGCGCAGCCGGGGCGCCAGAGCGCGTGCCCGTGTATGCATAGTGGGCGCCAGTGGCGTGCCCGCAGGGGAGCAGAGGTGGGCGCAAGAGCGCGCCCTCTAAGAGAACACGGTGCAGGGCGACACCGTGGAGGGGGAAGTGCAACTGAGCGTTGAAAGGGAGGCGGTGGTTGATAAAACGTGTGGAAAATGGCCGCCGATTCGATGTGGGACGCGCATTTTTGCCGCGGAGAAAATCGTGGCTATTCATCTGATCTCGCGGACGATCTGCACCGCACATCTCATTGCGCCGCTCCCGTTCAGATCCATGCCGTTGAAGACTATTTGATCGCCTGATCCGACGGCTCCGAGGCATCTCCTTCCTCGAGCTTGAGCCGAGGACACCCCGTGCCACCCGCGTCCTCGCCGTGTTCCAGTGGCTCCCCGAGCATGGATTTCGAGCTCCCAGCCTCTGTTGATCAAGTCGAAGACACCATTGAGATCGTCTGAGCATAACAAACACGTCCATGCCTAAAAATGGGTGTGCATGCAACAACGTGAGAATTTGGAGTTCGGCCGAAGGCAAGCGAAGTGCCGAGGCTATGTTGGTTAATATTTTGCATGGATCACCCTTAGACGAAGGCCGTGCATACGTTCTAAGTCGCATGCACGTGGAGGAGAAAAATAAAATAAGAAAGAACTCGCGTGGGATAGTAGAGAAAATCATGATTTTCAAAATCTTGAAATACCCGAAAACTTCGGGGATTTGAGAGATATCTCACGTGGAAGTTTTGGACCTCCTCTGCCTATAAAAAGAGCGGCTGAGGTGCTTGAATTGCTTGCTGAGTTTTTGTTGAAAACCCGATGAACTGCAGAGCCTTGTGCTATGCAAAGTAAAGCCCACCACGCACACTTGCGCGGCTGAAGATCTCGGGGCCACCCGAGGTCCCGAAGGAGTCCCCTGTGCGCCTCACTTGCGCATCAGGAAGAGCTCTCTCTGCCCGCATACTTGCGCGGCAGGAGTAGCTTGCGCTCCCGAGGTGCTCTTGAACTCTTGAGGCTTGCATGACCCGAGGCCGCATCACTTGCGCACCACGCGGTTGGTTGAGCCTTGCACGGCTGCCTTGCACCCGAGACCTTGCGCGGCTCTTGTGCCTTGTGCACCTGCGCGACAATGGAGTAGAGGGGAGGCCGCACCAAGCACTTGCGCGCCTTCATATTGGCAGTGTGTGTGCAAAGTGAAAGAGGAAGGCCGAGACATTTTTTGTTTGCAAGAAGAAGAAGGCCACAACACACCCCGTTTGTGTGCAAAGTGGGAGAACACCCTACGGGCAGTTGGTGTGCAAAGAGGAGGAAGGTCGGGCCTTAGTGCCTTGTGTGGTAAGTGAAGAAAGAAGTCTGAGACCTTAGTTTTGGTGTGCATGCAAATGGAAGAACACACTTGGCAGTGTGTGTACTATGTGAAAACAAGTGAAGGCCGTAGCGTTGGGTGTGTGTGCAAAATGAGGAAGGCTTGCAACTTGTGTATGCAATTTGAAGAACACCCTTAAGAAGAGGAGAGAGGACAAATCAAGTGCGTGCAAAGTGAAAAAGTTGTGTGTGAAATGTGAAGAGGCCGAACCTAGGTGTGTGCAAAGTGTACACATTTAGAAGAAGAATGAAGACGACATCCACACTGAAGTATAACACACTTTTAAGTGTGTGAACAAATTGAACAAAGTTTGTGAGTGAAGAAGGTGTGTGTGCTTAAGAATAAATTACACTCTTTGAGTGTTTATCACACCAAGGAAGAGAAGAAGGGGAGTGCATGCTTGCATGCATGCACATGCACATGTGAACAAAGCCAAACCAGCTTGTGTGCATTTGAGGAGTCCAAGACCTAGAGTTCTTGAAGAGAATTGAGAGGCCATGCAGTCAGTGAATGAGGAAGCAGAGATTCCATGCACTCAGTGCATGAAGTTGATGTGAAGTGAGACTAGACCAGACTGAAGTTAAAGACATCAGTTTTATGAGTATTCATTAGTTGGAGAGTAGCCAGGTCATCCTGAGAAGAAGGAGATAAATCCTGAGCAAGAAGAGAAGACCTGATCAACTCATGTGATCAACGGTACAGAGCAAGGCCAGCAGCCTTTATCCCAGACTGCTGAAGATACGTGAAGAACTTGAAGTGAAGAAGTGCTGCTCGTGTGACTCGAGAAGCCAGGAGAAGCCCCCTGTGAGACTCAGGGTGGAAGAAGTCTTCAGTGGGATTCTGGAGCAGGCTAGTGGGACTCTGGTAACACTGTGGGACGCAGTATAAAGGCCCTCCTGTGGGACTCAGGAGAGATAAAGTGGGACTCTGTATCGACCGTTGTAATACTAACAGAATATAATGGAAGAAACCATGTGGGGGCATATAACAAACATGGCAAGGACGTAGGCCTTTGGTGCCGAACCTTGTAAATCCTTGTGTCTTGTGGCTTTACATTTACTTCATCATTTGAGGAAAGGCTGAGAGATACAAGAAGAGTAAATCGAGGCCTTAACAAGCCATAGAGGTTTAATTGATTAAGAATCAATTAGTAAATTTTTTTAAAGGATCATTGATTCACCCCCTCCCCCTCTCAGTGATTCACACTGATCCGGGCACTTCATAATAGAAAATAAATTAACATCCGATAAGACATTGTGAATGAAATCCATTTAAATAATAGCCATCAAGCAGTGCTTTCAAAATTGGCAACACTGCAGCCCCTATCCTGGATGTTGTCATCATAGTGTTTCAGTCGTGAAAAATGGTTACAAACAAAACCGTCTAAAGTACAACAAAACATCTAGCAATGAATAAGGTAAATCGTAAAGTACATCAAAAAATCCAACAATGAAGAAGTGTAGCATGAAAAACCAATTATAAAAAAATCATCCCCCATGAAAACCATCCAACATTAGAATAAAACCATCGACCATGAAAAGAATCCTACATGAATAACATACAGAATAAAAAAATTATAATCAACCTCTAGAAATAATGAGTCGTTGGATAAGGATTTGGTAACAAATGAAAACTTTGTTTGAAATATAGACGCAGAAGAATGTTTGATGCATTTTATAGTGTTTATTTTCACCTGGAAGATTAACATCATAAATAACCATTCAAGATAAGGTTATTCATAGACAACATATCATTTCAACATGTAGAAATATGTTTTAATGGAAAACAAATAATTATTCCATCGCCATTACTGAATTTATGAATTAAAAATATCATTACTGCATTAGTAATCAACATTATAAGCAGACATAGTAGTGGATAAATATTTAGTAATAGGACATTTGAAATTAAGAGATAACTGAAATTGTCTTTGAAAAATGCATATGTACCGTAAGACAAACCATTAGTCTACTTTGTTTTTTTTTTTGTTTTTAAGTTATCCTTAATGAGAATTTGAACTTCAGTGGAATTTGTTGATTGTGGTGTGGAGTCACCAATCATTGACACATTCTACTTGACTGTATCCTCATCATCGAATCCAGTCAACAAATTTCTCTGCATGTGAAAGTAAATATTAACCGAAACAAAATACAATGACCCACTACTCGATTGAAAACCTTTATAACGATAAAGAAAAGAACTAAACATATTTTATGTAAGGTGTCATTTATTTACCTGAAATATTGAAATAATTGATGATGATGTTACAAATCATGATTGAGTAATTGCACTAGGTTGAAAAGATTCAACAGTCTGATGATCCTACAATGGAACGTTAACAACAATAGTCCAATATGTTGTTATTTACTAATAGGGAAAAAGAATTAAGAGAATTGAAAAGATTGTACCCGATTCAATTCAATATCACTGCTTACACCAGTAAATTCAATTCTCTGATCGTGTTTCAAAAAAATTACAATAGGATTAATGCTTTGTAGGTATAAAAAATAAATGAATTTTGGAATAGATATTACCTATTACCTAATTGTATGTAAATCTGTCATTGAATTTCCTGATGTAGTTTTCATTTTCTCTAGTGAAAATTACCTTTATGTGTTTTTTTCTATTGAATTATGACTACTTATAATATTGAAATTTGATATTTCAACTGATAAGAGCATTGTCTTTTATTTGGAAATGTTGGTTCAGGAGAAAATCCATATTCTTCGTCGTCCGGAGGATAAAATTATGAACCAATATTCAACGCTAGTAATAAAAATTTTAAATTTTTTTGATATGATAGATATAGTTGGTTTTACATTTATTTGAGCAGCTCTCAAGTCAGTAGTTGTCTTGTGTACGAATTTCATGACTTGTTTGTCAAACAAAACTGTTGAAAAGGAGTATGTATTATCCATAACCTTTAGTTGCACTCTAAATCTATTTAATATAAAATTATGACCGCACTATTAGTACCAATATGTATTTTAATTTATTAGTTCAAAATTAAGGAATTGATAATAATAAATTCAATAATTTAATTGAAAGTAACTTGGGAGTAGTGCTATGAGGAGATACATTACAATTTTGGCACCAAATCCTATCATTTGAAAGGTGTACTTTCTTCATACAGGAAATGCATGAATCATAAAACAAACTTTAGGTGATTTGATTTTTTTGTATTTTTTCAGCAAGCATGCCTTGTGTAGGATATAAAATATTGAGTAGGAAATAATATACAAATGGTGATGACATAATTAAAAATGAAAACTACTGAATATTGAATTTTCAACATTCATATCTCTTATTGATATATGTATACAGTTTTTGACATCTGAAATAGATTTATTGTTGCCCCAATATGGTATATCCATAGAAGGGTTGCAAGTTATTAGTGATGGAGTATTGAATTGTGATACAAACTCCAACACAAACCTATAAAATATACAATAACAGATTTAAAAAAAAAATAACAACCATTTGGTATTATATTTTAGATGTAAAATATATAAAATGTAAATTCAATGAATCTAGATTACTATAAATGTCACCTGTTTCTGAATTTGTTTACTTCTGGAATATCTATGTTGTACATAATTGTTTTAGTACTAATACTAGTAGTCACAATAATAGTCTCTGTAAGAATTTTGAAACAATTGAAATGATTTTAACTAATTATACTTTAAAAGAAACCTCTTGAAAAGAAAAGAGATTTACTAAGAGCTTAAAATGAATAATGTCGTTAGAAACCATACTGCTTAGTCTCTTCACATGTAGAAGTTGTAATATAATTATGGATGATGAGTCTTTGTTATTTTCCAAATAACTTTTCATTTAATTCAAAAAGTCTCCCCATAAACTACAGGTAAGTTTCATACCTCTGTAGAGAAATAAAGTAATTTCAGAAGTGTTCGGTAGGTTATATGTAGCATTAATTGTATGTCTTCTTTTATGTTGTCGTAGATTTAATGTTGGTACCTCACGATGATTAAGAACATCCATTGCACTTCTGAATTCTAATGCCAAAGCATTGTGCTCATGTAGCATATGTTGTGGTTTAAGTACAATATTGTCGTCAATAATCGAATGTTTATTACTGGAATCAAAGCTGCATAAATCACATTGGTAGCTAATATTAAATGAGGAATGGTTGGAAAATTTATTAAATAATGCTGAAATAGACCAATAACCAATTTCTCAGACCCTGTTCTGATATTCATGTGCAGTATCATACATGTTTAGTTGTGCAAAATGTGGTGGTTGTCCATCCGGTGGACATAAACTACCAATGCGATGGTAGTTTTTTCTATGTAGTCTGAATATAAATGGACCTCGACCGTTTTTGAATGACATATCTACCATTCCACCCATCAACGTGAATGAAAATATTGAGTTATAAACATGCATGTGGTCTTGGAATGATCGGGACTCAATTGTAGTTCGATCGAATACCTACATACTTAGGTACAGATGACATGAAGGTAGTATGTCCAAGGATATTTTTCCCATCGAGAAACATTGTGAGAAACACAGATTTTGTCTATTGCTGTAGTTCTTATTTCTCTCATCGAACTACATAAAAGAGTGACAATATGGACATACTTTAGAAGGGTCACCAATGTTCGAATAACCTGATTGACAAACAGTATAATGTTGAACATATTAATTAAAAATCATAGTGATATTCTGAGAAAATGATGCTTCATTATAGAACAAAAATGCATGTTTAGTTATCACACTATCCTGTGATCTCGACATTATGCTACTTTATTGAGTTTTATATAATAGGAAATGTTAGGTTAACATTTATTGGAAAAATTAACCATAATTTGAAGGAAATGTTAGTGTTTATGATGTGATATTTTTTATGAATAATCACATAAAACCCAAGTTATGATGATATTTCTATTTTCATTGAGATAATATCTTTTATAGAAAATTGTTAGAAATACTGATATTATAAATATTATTTCATTTATGACCTCATCATAATAAAATATTTACTTCATTGTTCATGATACCTTTATATAGAAAAAAATTATATATAATAACTCATAACAATTTTTTAAATATATATTAATGAACTTAGTATCAATGATTGAATTTTGTGAAATTTATTTTTCTTTTAGACAATTACAAACTCATTTCTTTTTTCGTATAATCAATTTTTACTATATTTTTCTCAAATTTATATATATTTATAATCAATTTATTATCCATTTATTAAAAATAAATAATTAAATTCCTTATAAAACATCATTTAACAAAACAAATATATAACCACTTTTTTCATATAAGTGGGATTTTGTAAAAACTAGTTTTAATTTACACAAAGTTATATATTTTTAATATAAAAATTACCATTTCTATAAATATAAACATATAAAAGGAATTACACATATGGATTTTGGTTGTAAAAAATTTTTAATTATTAAAATTTCATCAATTTTCATAATGAATATAATCCATGGTAAAAAATCAACTACATTAATGGTTATAACTATGGATAAGGGGGTAAAAACATTAAGATGTGGCATAAAATATATGAAAACAATGTTTTAATATAATTAAATTTGATTATTTTAAATAATAAAAAATTAATAATTGAAATTTATCAATATGGGGGGACATTAATTTTAGAAGTATATTTATAGTTATTTAATCGTACTAACATTTATAAGTATACCAAATCCCATATAGTTTAATGTGAACCTCCAATCCTCAATTTTTTCATAGAACAAGTGGACTATATCTTTTCTATGTGATGAAAAATAAATTTACACCAATCACACAAATTTCATAGTGGCCCTGGTGTTTTATAAATACAATCATATTAATCCATAATGTGTGAGGAAAATATTTTCATCCAAATAACATGTTTAACTCATAACCGTGTTCTCTCATGATTATTTATTCTGACAACTACTTCAAACCTATAATAAATTTTCATGCATAAGAAAATATTTTTCAAGTATATAACTTATAATGCTCTATCCTTAAAAAATACATGATCCTGAATGATGTTAATAATTCACATTGAGAATATTTTCAGTTATAGATATTTAGAGAATAAGGTCATAATATATACATAACAACATGAATATTACAAGTATAAACTTCTACTCACTATCTATGTTTTTCATAAAAAAATAAATCTTAAAAAAGAATCATTTCTAGTTCCAGGTTTTAGACATCATGACTTTTCCTTGATCCCAACCTTAACCCTATTCATCTTTATGTCATGTGAAAAAAATTTCAAAACTTGTGATGAGCATAAAAAGAAAAGTTAGGTATACATAAAGAAGGAAAACTGTTATTTTTTAAAAACAACATGTAAAAAATGAATATGTTATCATAAAGTAAAATTGTTTACCATAAATATGTACCAAATACACTTCACTGAATATTAGCTTATTGCTTACCCATTTTGTAACCAAATGATTTCCATAAAGTCCATAAAAATGAAAATATATCATATAAAGATAACTTGGTACATAAACATACTGAAAGGGAATACAAATACATTAAACTTACCCACATATCACAAAAAGGAATTTCCATACAATAGACATCCATACCAAATGCATTGGAGGTTATAACGTAACCACCTGTCCTTGTATTATCAGAGAACCACCCATCATTTGGATTATCATGTAACCACCCATCATTGGTTTAGCTTGTAACTAAATAGAAAATATCCAACTATCATTATATAATCATAATATATAAAACAATAATAAAGGAAAATAACATTTCTACATTGCAATCACATGATATTAATTCAGGATATTGATATAATCAGTTCATTTAAATCATTCAAAAGGAAGATTTTTGACTCAAAGTGTGTCATACCACTTTATAATTTGTGAATGGTATTTACACTTCAAAACATTGATATTTGTATAAATAAACCTTTAAAACCATTTTGAAAACATGGAAAAAAATGAGATAGATTTAAAATAACAAATATTTAAAACATTTAAAATGATTTTTTTGATAATGATTCCATTACCACATCAGAAACACTTCAATTAAAATAATAATGGAATAAAATAAAATATGAATTTATATATCATGAGTATATACTAATAAATGATATAAAGAGTCTAAAGGGTTGTATATAAACATTATAGGATAATAACTATGCATGAACACATGATACTCCTCAATGAAAGTAGATTGAGATGAAGCCCTATATGAAAATTCGGCATCCTAATAGTATCATTTTAAAATTTAGAAAATTTGTTGATGGGAGATAAAATGGTCTCTCATCACTTGGACATCTAATGGTAAAAAATAAAGATATATAATAACATATGCCAACATAATATAATATAAATTAAAATACATAATATAAAAGAAGTCTTTGACTAAAAGAGGAGGGTGAAATGTTCTATTTCATTGCATCTAATTTGTCATGTATATTCCTTGTTATTCATAAATAATAATCTTAAGCTAATTTATAATTTCAAGAAAACATTTTTCAAGTTTATTATTTTTTTATATCAGTTTTTACCCTATTATAACAATCAAATAAATATTCATGTTCATATCTATCATTTTTTCGATGTCCAGTACATGAGTGAAAATTGAACTTGTTATAATCACAAATTGTACATGTGGTAAAAATTCCATTATCTATAGAATTATATTCATTATTTAAATATCATAGATATCATATATATGATATATATTCAGTATATATGTATTTATAATAGTCCATAACATTTTGAGATAACAAATGAAATGCACTATAGGACAAAAAAATCGTGTATGACATCAAAATAACAAAATTTCATCTATTTTAATATTTATTATATCATTTATTGGAATCCTTTATTAATGAAGAAATCACTGCATCACCATTATGTCATAATTAAATTCATTTATATGATGTACAAAAATTATAAATAAAATACCATGATTTGGGAAAGCATTTTATATTTCCAAAGAATATTTATAGTTGAAGTGATCACCTATATAACCCCATATAAAAAATGTTTTACTATAAGATATATTTTTATGATATATTTTTCTAACCTATAAATTAAAAGTAATTAAATGTCATTTTCATACCCTAGTGGCTCCATGGGGTCCTAAAATCAACCCAATGAATCCCATATTCGGATATAACTCATCAAATATAAATAGAACATCTGTTACGGTAATTATAATATTATTTTTTACCCTTATTTACAAGATTTACCCTCTAACCATGCTAAATTAAATATTTACTGAGGTTACTATTCAAAATGTATAAAAATAAATGTTCCTATTTACCCAATTTGAAATTCATGATTCCAAATATAGAATACGTTTTTAAAAATTCAAAATAAATAAGATATAGAAAGTGGTTTAAAATTAATTTTCATTGTCAAAACCAAAATGTGTGTTTTTTATTAATAACAACTATCAAAAGATTGATATGTTTTTATGTCTAATTAAAAATATATATTACATCCAATGAAAAAATTGCATTAAATGGAAAAAATATAACCTAATGATACTTTAAAACCAATTAATTTTAAAATATTGCTATATAATATAAATTAGTGGAAAATTATGTTTTGAATTAAAATGCTGTTTGTTTAGTATTCATTAAAAAGGGACATTATCAGAAAAATACAAAAATTCCATCCAAAGAAAATGTTTATGTTCTAATTCTAAATAAGAATTTTATTTTATCAAATAGAGCATATAAAACTATCAAAAAATAGATTTTAAAAGGGGTTTCTATCCAAATGTGGTAAAAGTGAATTTTTTTAAAAATACTTTTTTCTCCAAAAATGAATTTATTCTTTTATCATATCTAGAAAACATAAAAGTGTAATTTATAACATTAAGTTGAATATGTATCATATATTTATCATTAAATATAAATCCATAAAAAGTGATATGAAATCCCAATTATTCTCTTTTAAATAGGTTTTCGTAAAAACACATCCATTATATTCATTTTTTTATTTCCATTTATAATAAATTTCGTAATCAATGAATCATCATTTCAACATGTGTAATACATACATAAAAATTAATTTGACACTACTCATTCTCTCCATTCCAATGGATAGGGGTAAACTACAATTTAAAATAAAAATAATATTATTTTATTATTTCAGTATTACTCAATGTAGTGTGCAATATAAGATTTTAGAAAAGCATGTTGTTGTCTGTCGAGTATGCTATCAGAAAAAGAATACCCTTTTACAAAAATTAATATTTTATTCATAATTATTAATATAAATAAAAATTTATTTTTATATAAATACTTAGGTTGTTACATCCTTCCCCCGTTTTGAAATTGTGTCCTCACAATTTTTAAATTATGCTCAGAGACATCATTAAATATCCCACATAGGAAAAAGAGTTAATAAAACTATCACACTAAAAGGCATAAAGATAAGTATAATGGTCACATGAGATAAAACATTATAGTTTTCCCTAAAAACATGGATATGGAAGAGAAAACTAACCATGATTTTCTAATGGAGAGTGATAGAAAACATGATCATGAAATATATAACCACCAGAAAACCACAAACTTTTGATAGGTTAAATGTTTTTTGATTCCCAAATAGGAAAAGTAAATAGACAATGTTTTTTTAAGTTACCTTTCATAATTTTGTATAATTTATTTATGATATTTACTATTTACCTAAATAAATATACATACTTATCATGTTGAGTTTCCTATTTCAATAAGTTTTTACCAAAACACATCTATTCCCCAAACAGTGGGTGCTCAACGTGACATTGTCACACCTGAAGCACTAGAATCAACTTATAGAGAATAAAATCATCCAAAAAAGATGAACCATATATTTCCCTTGACTTTAGACATTAATCAAAACCAAAATGGAGATTACAAGATAAGATAATCTCCAAACGGATAATCCTTTATAAAAAGAAAAACTAGTCTTATCCAAAATTCAGCGAACAATACCCACATTTCTAAAAAGGCCATTAAAAAAAATTGTCCTTATAAATATTCATAAAAATACAAACTATGTTTGAATCTCAAAATTAACAAGGATTTGATCAAATAGTATTTCACAAAAATCATAACATTTATCTATAAATAAAATCATACAATATTAAAGACTCATATTGAAAAGTAATTAACCTAATCACGTATTTTCTATGATAGGTTAGTTATATCCATAAATAACCCAACTTTCTGTATTTCTATAATAAAAACATAGATCCATCCAAAATAAAATTCCACAATTACTCCTCAATTGAAATAACAAAGTTTTCTATTTTCCTTAGGTATATTGTGTTCCCAAAAGAGAAAACATTTTCCAAAATAACCATTATAACTTAATCAAAAAATATTATTCCTATACTAAGGATATCCATTTGATAAAACGTAACATCCCAAATAAACTTATTCCTAATAAATAATATCATTTGAAAAAAAATAATAGTTCATACTAACTAGGGACTTCACATAGGACAATGGTAGGCAAAGCGCCTTTATCACCCTTTGGTTGTGGGTTCGATTACCATGACCTTACTGGATGTGACGGTTTGTCTCCCATATTATAGTTTGTCTTTTTTATAAAACAAAAGAATAAACATAACAAGTAAAAACCTCAACGGTTGTCTTATACCTATTGTTTTCATCCCAACTCATTAAGACCTCATCTTATTAATGAAGACTTATATTGTTATTTTTTCCACCTACATATGATTAAAAAAAACTGTTCCCAATAGAAATAACATCATACCATGATCAGGGTGTCCACAAGGTTTTATCATCATCTGTTCAGGTAGGTAAAAGGTTCATGAATTGAAAAAATGATTTATAGATCCTTCAAAATCATTTGCTTCCTTAATCCAAATACACCATGTACAACACGGGTCATAAGGGTGTCCACATAAAAATTGATTCGTAAAATCATCATGTATGAAATATAATTTTAGAAAATCTGATAAAAAATGTTTTTTATAAAATAGTCACACTAAGTTTGAGTTGAAACTTTCAATCAATGGATTACTCATCCCATTTTACAGAGATTAAGCACTTCACACCTATTATTGGAGTTGATGTGTTATATTTGGCTATGAATTTTGAGGATGATCTCAGGTCTGACATCTGATCATAGGTGAAAGTATTCAGGATGACTATAGTGACTGCTATAGTGAACCAACTACTCATTATTGAGCTCAATCAGATGGAGTTGGTTACTACGAGCCAGGGTTGTTCAACATCCAGGGATATAACTCATTCGATAGATAGTAGGAACCACCATAGGGAGCTGTCATGCGATGTTTAATCAGGTGGCCAGGTGGTATGATACCAGTGTGGAGAAAGTGGGTATATGAGACTACATTTCCTGAAGGACCAAGTTGAGTGCTGGTCCTACAGTAAGATTGGTCAACTTAATCACTTATTATGGGTGCTATCAATGATTTACATGAGACCAGGTTATCATCAGTTGCACGTTAGACCATCATATATACTTCTTACAACATTTCAGAGCAGGTATGGTCTATACAAGAATTTGGTTATGATGTTCTGTCACCCGAATGTGATGACAATAATCATGGAACTGATGAATGGAGTGTTTCATCCGTACATGGATTCTTTTTTGGTAGTCATTCTGAAAAATATCATGGTGTACACTCTCACTTGACACAACCATTCCATACATCTTGAGATTGTATTGAGTACACAGATAGAGCATCAGTTTTATGCCAAGATCTCAAAATTCCACTTTTGGGTAGACTAGATTCACTTATTGGGTTATGTTATCTCAGAGACATGAGTATCAGTAGACCCATATAATGTGAGAGCAGTAGTGTCCAAGGAGAAGCTGAAGAATGTATTTGAGGTATATATTTTTATGGGGATGCCTGTATACAAAATATGGATTAATATATGACTTTTCAAGCTTAGCAGTGCCATTGACAAGCCTAACTAAGAGGGGTGAAATGTACTTCTGGACAGATTCCAGAGATTCATCCTATTAAGATATGAAAGGGTGATTGAATTCAGAATCAATAATGATTTTTTCAAATCTGGGTAAGAGTTACACTATTTAATGTGATGTATCAGATATAGGTCTAAGAGTATTACTTATCCTTGGGGATGAGTCATTGTGTATGGGTCTCATCTATTAAGGACACATGATCAGAATTACTTGACACACGATCTGGAGTGAGCTGTAGTTATGAATTCTTTATTCTATTCAAGACATTGTCTTTTGGGACAACATTTTTTGGTTTTAACTGAACACAAAAGTCTCATGTATATCATTATACAACATGATCTGAATTAGAGATAGTAAATATGGGTTGAGTACATTTAGTATTTTGATGTTGAGCATGCTAACAAGCCTGTGAAAGAAAACGCAGTGGCTAATGCGTTGAGAAGGAGGAATCAAATATATGCAGTTCATGAGGAAACCAGTGAGTGTAAACTTATGGATCAATTCTCAATTATGCATATGGAGGGGCATAAAAGACAAGGTTAGATATTTCTTTATTCTATAGTCGTTACTACTACTCTCCTAGATCGTGGTCCAATGTAGAATCTATTTTATTTTAAAGGCCTAGTCTCACAGGAGAATGTGTCAGGCGAGGACCATACTCATGGATAGACCCTAGGAGAGGATGAGGTCGTACATTTTCACGAAAAAATATGGGTGTCTGCAGATATACAGTAGGAGATCTTGTGGGATTTTCATTCATCAGTTTGGGTAGTTCATCCTATTGTCACCAATATATATCGAGATATACACCATTTGTATTGGTGGCTAGGTACGAAGGGTGATTTATCTATTTTTTTATGTGTTGTTCCACCTGTTAGTAGGTGAAGGTGGAGCATTGACGACCAACAAGGCTTTTACAGAAATTACCCATTCTTGAGTTAAAGTGTCATGATGTCATGATAGATTTTTCGATATGTTTACTAAGGTCCCCTCGAGGGAATGATTTGGTTTGGGTTGTTGATTAAAGACTCTTGAAGGATTCACATTTCTTATTGATCATGGAGAACATCAATATTGATGAGATTATAAGGTTGTACATCTAAGAGACTGTATGTTTTAAAATGGTTATGTTCTAGATCATTTCAAATAGGGATGCCCAATTTACTTCTTTTGTCTGGAAGGTACTATATTGGGATTTGGGTACACAAATACTTCTGGGTACAACTTACCATCCCCAGAAATATGGCCAGTTTGAGAACAAGATTCATGTATTAGAGGACATTATTCAAGAATGCATCATGGATTTTGGGCGGTCTTGATAGAGAAACATACCCATAGTAGAGTTTTTCCTAAAATTACAGTTTTCAAGCTATGATTTAGATGGTAACTTATATGGATTTTTTTAGAAGGATATGCTGATCACCAGTACATTGGCATGAGGGATGGGAGGCATCTATTCTGGGACCTCGTCTTTTCCTCCAGACTACTGAGAAGGTGGTGTTGACTCAAATGAGGATGGATAATGCACAGTCTTTCACGAAATCATATGTTGATCGATAGAGATGACCTATTGTGTTTGAGGTCAAGGATTAGGTTTTCTGGTGTGTCACTCTGAGGTTGGGACACCATAGGATTATTAGATAGGGAAAGCTTTCAATGAGATAAATCTGTCAATATGAGGGTTTGGAGAGAGTTGGGCCAGTTGTCTATCAATTGCAGCTACCTGAGAGGTATCGGGCTATTCATGATGTATTCCATGTTTCTTAGCTACTACATTTCTTTTCAGACCTATCTCATGTTTTCAACTTGAGGAGGTTGAGTTGGAGGTGGATGTATCCTCCGTGAAGCACTATATACTGATTGTGGATCGCAGTACGAAGGTTCTACATGGCCGGTCCGTTCATCTAATATAGGTTCTATTGAATTATCGACGAGTACATGATGAGACATGGGAGAGGGAGGCCGATGTAAGATCACACTATCCAGTTTTGATTGATGTTTCATCATCATAACCCATGGTAGTGAAATTTGGGGACGACTTTCTTTAATGGGGTAATTTTCTAGGAAATAAGATATTCATTTTATGTAACTATATTTATTTGATAATGTTTGGTGGAAAAAGGAAGATTTTCAAATTTTTTATGTATATTCCGTGTATCTGGTTTCCGTATGTAGTAGTGTACTGACCATCTGACTTCTAGTACATGGCTTTATTGGTGACTTGGAAAACTACCTAAAATGGGGGTGGGTTGAGGATAGTACATGAAGTGTACATTAATTGAACATGACGTGTATTTTTCTGTTTATTTTATTAATTGGATCGGTGTCACGTCTCATTTCCAGAACACATCTCTTATTCACATGTTTCATATATGAGTGTGATGAGATGACTGAGAATCATTGAGATCCTCTTGTTCCTTCATTCGAGATCCGATTGAGGTACCTACGAGTGTGTTTGATTCATACTGGTGAGATCACTCTTTCCCAAGAGTTTATCTTCATGATTTGTCTTCTCTCCTAAGTTAACAAGGGTTGAATGATTTTGATATTTTTTAATATCTATGTATTTTAGGCTGATTCAAGGCATGGAGATCAAGAGTTCCCATTGTACAACATCATGGCTGGGGGTTTGTGCCTTACATTGATTGAATTATGATTATTTATGAAATGGTTCCAAATACCCATCCTTAGGGTATTGAATATTTTGGAAGTTAACCCTATTTATGACTTATTAAGGTGTGTTTGATGAGAAAGGGTTGTTTGGTTATACATAAGGTATAATATAATGATTGTGGAGGAATGTTCCCATATTTGTTTGATATTGGAAGTTGGGTCCATAATTTCTTAATAGGAGACTTTTTTTCCTCCCTTATTGCCATTAGGATGGAGTTTCTTTTTATATTAGATGCATGTGTTTCACGTTGTGAATGTTGACCCAATACAATTGAATGTCAGAGCTTCCCGATGTGGGGTCATTTATATATAATTATTTTTATCGTTGACCAGATGCATAGACTGTTAGAGCTTCGATGTGGTTATTGACCAGAGGGGATAGACATTGAGAGCTACCGAAATGGTCATTATTAAATCTATGTCAGATCATATAAAATTGATTGTGATAGCTATGAGAGTATTATTTAAATTATTGTTTCTACACAGACCAAGGGGTATTGATCGTCACCATTACACATGTGGTCATTTTTAAATGATAGTTGCTATATTAGACCAGAGGGGTTGGACTGTGAGAGCATTCCATGAGGGTCTTTATTATTTATTTATTTGATCATATATTGAACCAGAGGGGATTTGAATATGATAACATTCCTAGATGGTTCTTATAAATGATTGTTTTATTGTGATGAGCATTCAAACCCAAAAAAGCTTTGAATCTATCATACTTGATTATTTATATGGTCTTTCAAGAGGTCTATTATTATTTCTATATAGAGGGGGGGTGGGGTATAGTGATTAGGCTAGATCTGTAGGATTCATAATTAAAGTATTGCATAATTTATATATGATAATAAATGCAATTGAAAATTTTAGGATTGTTTACTTTTGATTACATCCTAGTTTATTTCTTTATTTCTATATTTTACCATATATATATATATATATTCAATGTTAGTTTGGCTCATATATTTTGGTGGTTTCCTTTTTGAATTTTTATCACACCTTATTTGGGTCATGCTTTTGGATCCAAAAATATTATATGGTTGGTGGTATAGATAAGGGAAAGTGCCATTTTACATGAGGTACTTGGTTATTGTGGAGCTGGAAATAATGGGACCAAGCTGATTCTTGTGATGCTATTGGAGTTTAAATATTTTTCAGTACATTGGCTTCTGTTTTTTATTCCATTATTTTTACTTGTTTGGATACCTTCATAGAAACATGTGTCATGCATCATTTATTTTATATATCTGCTATAGTTTATTATACTATTAGTTTTTCATTGTTTTCTATGTTGTAGGGTTTTACTGCTTCTTCTACTATTATCTGTAGTTTCTAATGTGTTAATCTTCCAATTAGGGCATAAATTACCTATAATCCCACGAAGACCCTCAGTGCTAGTCGACAGCCTCTAACATTCAAGAAAATGTTCTTGAGGCCATGTGACAACCAGGTATGGGGTACCTTTGGGTTGTACCTAGAACTTGGATGTTAAAGTAATAAGGGAAATGATTTTAAATATATATTATTTTGATGATACATTAATTAAAAATTAATGATTATGTAAGTATAATATATCATTTAATTTTTGACCATTTCATACATTGAGAATTTGATATCATTTTTCATGGATGTGTGGACTACAACCTCCTCAAGGTGATGTGAATCTTTTTTTTATTACCACATTAGAATAGTGATTTATTTTAGTGTATAAAATAAATAATATAGTATTTATTATATAATTATAATTCTATAAATATTAAATATTTCAAAACTACTATCTGTAATGATCAATAAAAAAGGAAACATTTCTCATTTTCCCATACAACAAAAACGACACCATGAATGTAACGTTAGATTATTTTCCATAAAAATCATTAACGATATGTTTTAAAAGTATATCATATATATAAATATGATAATTATGTCATTATTACTAATATATAGTAATTTGAATATATAACTCTTTAATCATTGCTGAAAGACCAATATTATTTTTTACAAATAAACCGACTATAGTCAAAATAAATAACATAACATTAATTGATTAAGTAAATTTATATAAATTTTAATATGTGACATAAAGGTAATAATTATAATGAAATTTTTTATCAACAATAAAAAAAAAATTTCTTATCTTCTATGATAATGAATCATTTGAAACATGTGTGTTAAGGTATGAAACTATTTCGAAATTTCTTTTTGTGTAAGAATATCATGAGGATATGAACCTTTAATTTATTATATGGTTTATATACAAGCTCATTGAGTTGTTATATCTTTTATCTAGTAAATTTATTTTGTTATTGTATTTCAATAGTGGATATTATTATTGATATAATCCAAATGTGAAAGGGGACCTTAATTCTATGTAAATCATCTTCTGTATCTTTCATTCAAACTCATATTATCTTTATTTTTCATGTTTTAAAAATTAGTCTTCTGATTATTTTATAATGACATATAAAATTCATAATGCACATTATATGTTTATTTTTTTAATTATTTTCAATTTTATCAAGTGAAATACTTTTACCTATTTTATTTGGAATTTATTTTGATAAATGTCGAATATATGTTCCTATTAAAAGAACAAATGAGGAAAATGAATTTTCTAACCCATTACCATTATTTGAATTCTAGATTCCATTATAGGCATTCTTGTTTACATAAAAAATCATTTTTCTTCAAATTTTTTACTTTTCTTTATTTAATTTTTTTTCAATGGGAAAGATATTTTGTATTAAAAATATTATTTAAAATGAAAAGGGTATTTTGAAATCCAAAAGTGATTATATTATGATTTTTTTAGATTTTGTAAAATTATTTATGTTGAGAAAATAGAAGAATAATTTTTTTATTCAATATATGGTACTTGAGAATTATAAAATTAGTTGGCCTTGATAAGGCTGAGTGGTTATTTAAAAATTTGAATAGGGGGAGTCCTAACTATCATAAATTGAGACCATTACAACTTTTATGATATGGTGGCTCAGATAGCACTAAGAATGCCCATTATATCCTAAATGATAGGTTCCCCTAGAATCCACATCATTTCACAAGGTATTGGTAATATTGGATGTATGTCATATGATTATTCCAATAAAAATTGTTTTAGTAGTTTTTATGTATATGATTATCTATGTCACAAAATTCCAATTTATTAACTAGTAATTTGATTTTAATGATTTTTATTGATAAAAATGTATGTGTATTTTTATTTTGATAATTTAATAATTCATATTTGAAATGACACTTTAATATAAAGTTATAAATTATATGTTCTTTCTCATTGTAATAACGACTTTCTTTATTTTTTACCACATACAATGATTTTTATTTTGAAACCACATTTCTAAACGAAATTCACCTGATTAACAGATTTGTATGTGAATAGAAGAAAAAATGTTAAATGTTAGGATGATTTTATACAATGAAACCTTGTTTTAAGTTAATGGTTATATGTGGTGGACGAAATGGATACTAGATGGAAGGGTCTACATATAACACCCCAGGTAAATAAAGAATATGACATTTTCATATTTATCCTTTTTTGTGAATAAGATATTAATATGACTTTAAAGGGGACGCTATTCTTGATGGCGTACCCAACACGCAACAACGAGTTTCTTGGAAATCTTACGTTGCACTCTAATAATAAAATAATATTATTTTAAATGGTAGTTAACATGTAGCCGTTGTATTGGCATGAATGGATAGAAATAACTGAAATATGATTATATATGTTTTTAAATGTTTTTACATTTATGCAATAGAGGATAGAGGCTTAAAATACGGAAAGAATTCAATTTTAGGCGTATATGCCCTAGTTTTCACTAAAGGTTCATTTATTACCTTTTGATGTTGAACCATCATTTAATATAGTTTTGTTCACTCTTAAAGATTCTTTTGGACCAAATAAAACTCTTATTAAGAATCGGGACATCAAAATTTACTTTGTGTAAATTTTTGGTATCTTTCCGATAAAGTTCATTTTTTTAATGAATAGTGTAAAATGTTGTATTTTAATTCAAAACCTCTTTTTAATATAATTTATTTATATGATTAGATTATCTTTTGAATTAGTTTTAAATTGAAATTAGAATATATTTTTACCATTAAATCCAATAGTGGCCGTTGAAATTAATTTCACTTTGAAAACAGACTTAAACCAGTGTCAATCTTTTGATACTTATTGTTTCATAAAAACACGTTATTTGCTCTGACATCAGGAATTAATTATTAAATTAATTAATGTGACTTATATGTTTTGAATTTTGTAAAATAGACTTCATTTTTGAATTCTGAATATCAAATATAGCTTAGGGTGAATTTTTTGGGATTTTTCTGAAAAACATCAATTTTTGCTGAATAGTGACACCACTAAGTGGTACTTATAAAAACTGATTTTTCCGTTTAAATGAAATTTTTCCATCTTTGTGTTTTGAATTTCAAAAGTCCGACATAAATGGTTTTAATTAAGAAGTAAAATGTGGTTCAATGTGATAAAAACAATTTTTTGGTGAATAGTAACTTATTAAGTTTTTAATCGCGATTAGAGGTAATTAGTGTAGTTTAAGGTAAAAATAATGTTTTAATAATATAAAATGAAATTGACACAAATCCTAACCTCATTGGATGTGTAATGGCCGACCAAGACAAGCCATGGGTCAACTTGGGGACCCCATGGAGCCACTTTGGTTGGGAAATGACATAAATAACTTTTTATTTAATGTAAAAGTAAAAATGACACAATCATGATATGTTTTACTAAACCAATTTTTAAGTGGGGTTATAAAAGTCAGATTTTTTATTATAAATAGTCATTGGAAATCTAAAAATCGTTCCTACATCATAGTAATTTTATTTATAATTTTTACACATTAAATAAATTAAATTATTTATGACCTCATAATGATGCAGCGATGACATCATTATATGACGATTTAAATAAAATGAGAAGATAATGTAAACTCTATGACCTACACATGTCAAAAACTTATTGGATGGGTGGATTTCGAACCCTTATCACCTTATACACGAATTATATCTATGTGGGACCTTTTAAAACCCAAACACATTTTCAAATAAAGTAATATTTCTTACTTTCCAAAAGTGCCCCTCCTCTCCTCTTATAAAAGGCCCCCACCTCTACCTCATTTCACACACTCCTCAAGACTTTGGCTCGGCCAACCCCTCCCCATTTACTCTCTACACATCCCTATCCTTATCCTAGAGGATTCCCTTTGGGCAGAATCCAAACAAAGGAAGCCTTTAGGCTCAAATCAAAAGGAGTTACACTTTTAAAGGTAATTCATTCTCTCATGTTCATTTGTTTTATTTTTCTTCTCCAACCCCCTAAACTATTTTTATTTACTTATTTTGTAACAAAAACAGTATCTTAAGTATACTAGGATGTTGTTATAAGATTTATTCGAGCTACACTCTCACAAAACTACATCAAATGGTTAAAGAACATACGATTTCCGTGGATGGCGAAATTCTGCCTCCCGAAACGATGATTGTTAAATACTCATTTAACACCTTCAAAGGTGGCCATTATGATGTAACTATTTTTATATATGATATATAATATTTTTATGTTTTCCTTAAGCTTTGTTTTTTTTATTTTGGGAATACCTTTATGGTTTCCATTATGGGTAAACGCGATATCTTCATTTAAGGAAGTGCGGACTACCGCCCCCTCAAAGTGATTTGATTCGTTAAATACCATATGTGGGAAGTATAAAGGATGGAACTATGATATTATATATGATATTATACTGGAATTATAATATACCTTTATATCATTATTAATCCATTCTATAAAATACGAAATAGAAATGAAAGTAGCGTTCATGCGTACGTACGGCTTACCGTCTCCATGAACAGTGCATTTCATTTCTTACCTCTAAATGATTATATAATGTTATAAATGCATGAAGGTACTGGATATATATGACATATATGATATCTACATCATGAATACAATTCTGGATATAATAAACATTTGGCCACACAGACAACATGTAATTGTAAGAAGTCCACTTTCGACTTAAGAACCAAATATCGGCAAAACAAATATTATTAACTTAAATGATTACATAATGTTTATGAAATAGTAATAATTGATATAAAAGGAATAATGAACTTGAAAAATGTTCTTAAGGAATTATAAATTAACTCAAGTTTATTATTCAGGATATTAAAGAACGATCGAGTCAAGTCGGACCGAGGTAAGGGATCCTACTCCTCTCTTTCTTTTTAAGTACACACTTTTATGTCATTCCTTTTAAAGCTAATATTTCTTGTTATTGGGATTATCTTTTATTTTAAACTTACTGTAATTTTTATGTTCATGTGATGAGAGACCCTATTCTCTCTCATCAATCCATTTTGGATGTTTTGAGTGGCGTCGTTAGGCTGCCAAACTTTCGTAAGAGATCTAACCTCTCTCTTTCTTTTTAAGTACTCTCCTTTATGTCACTTCTTTTAAGCTCCTCTTTGTAATGTTGGGGGATGTCATTTTATATTCCTCTTGTGGTAAATTTTATTGTAATGTGATGAGATACCCTATTTTATCTCATCAATCCATATTCGGAAGTTTTATGTGGCGCCGTTAGGCTGCCGAGTTTTCGTAAGAGATTTTTCATCTCACTTTTATTCCCGTGAGATTTATGCTACATTTTCCACAAATTCCATTGAGTGGTGTATGTACTGCCCATTATTCTACTCTTTGTGTAATATACTTTCGTTTATGATTATTTACATCAATGATCTATTTTCCTTCTTTCATGGGGTATATGTTTTGAATGATACCCAAGTCGGTAAGGGAACCTTTCACCCTCCTCTTTTTTAAAAGACTTATTTTGTGGGGTCTTTTAATTTACATATTTTAATGTTGGGATATGTTATCATATATCCTTATTGATGTAAATTTTATGTCCAAGTTATGAGATACACTTTTTATCTCTCATCAAGTCATTTTGATGTGATGCCGTTAGGCTGTCAAGGGATCTTTTTACCCCAATTTTGATTTCTTTGGGTTCAACATGTAGTCATTGAATATGTCATCCATTGAATATGTGTGAATGACCTTTTATTGTTTTACACTTAATATCCACTTATATTGGGTGTACTTATATTTGTCACACATATTTTTGAGATTGATTTGTCCTTAATTTAAGGATACCTTCTCTATAAGGGATTTCATCACATTTGACATTTCTATTGAGGGTTCATTGTTGTTATGCACCAATTCACTCTTGTATGGTGTATATACTGTCCTTTGGAGTATTATATCATGAATCCATTTATTCTCATGATATTATAAAGTTCTGACTAAATGTTATTCCTCAATTATTGTATTCAAGTGTCTCTAATTTTGGTAAAACCCCTTTATCCAAAATATCGTTTTAAATGTTTTAATTATTTGTTCTTATTAATATCCATGTTTTCAAAATGGTTTTAAGGATTTATTTATATGGATATTAATGGTTTAAAATTTTAAGCTTCAAGGTGGTATGGGACACTTTGATTCAAAAATATCTTTATTAAATGTTTTAAATGGTTTTGGAAATGGTTTCTTTTTGAATGGATTCATTATTTCAATATACTAAAATGTTATATTGTGATTGAAATGTGGAAATGTTATGTTTCCTTTATGCATGTTTTATGTGATACATTTATGTTATGGTTCTTGGGAATTGTTATGAATACGGTTGGTTCCATGATAAACTAAGCGCGGGTGAGCCCGATATAGCTATCCAATGCATTGGGTAACGCGAAGGAGTGAAACATTGAGGTTTCTCTGAAGAGATTTAGGGAATATACTGTGATGGGTATTCCAAAACGTAACCAAGAGGGTTACTCCCTACGTAAGAATGTTATGAATGCCTCAAGTTACCTTTTATGTCTTATGATTTCTATGATTTATTCATGATTTGATATGCCTATGTTTTATGGGTAAAGTATGATTTCATTCTTATATATACATGTACTAATGTTTCCTTTCCATATTTTTATATCCCTTACTGAGCTCTTTATTCTCATCCCATATTTTTGAAATGTTTTTCACAGGTCAAGGGAAGGGTACATTATGTGATTATAGTGTCAAGGATGTTTCAAGAAAGAATCCATGTTTTATTTTAAATATGTTTCCGTTGATGGGAAGAATGAATACTGCCTTTTATGTAACCACTTTGTTTAAATGTGGAATGTAATGCAAGTTTCATGATCTAATTCTCTAAAACTGTAAACCTGAAAAGATCCTCAATGTGTAATCTTGTAATAAATCAAGATTAAGTAAGGTTTAAGGCTGGGGCCTTATAGTTGGTATCAAAGGTCGGTTTAGATAACTGTAGAGGTTAGGGTATTCTTTAAGCATAAGTGACATTACCATAATGGTTAGGATTTCAGAAAGAGTCCTAGTTTTAGATAAAGTGAATGAGTAAGTATATCTTAGTGTTTATCTTACTCATTAGTACATGATGGTTTTGTTGATATACTCACACTGACCTTTTTGGTTTTAGTAAATGGCTGGATCTAGCAGGCACCAAAGTAACAGTGGATGTGAAGGAAACTGTGACAGTTTTTTGAGCAAGAAACTGAATGATATGGGAGCTTCAATGAGAACTCTTGTGATTATCCTCAACCAACAATCTGGAGTCATGATTGACCACCTAAAACTTGGATATTTCTCTAAGGCATCATATATGCAAGAAACAAATCCCTACGGATGTACAGGTAATAATCATAAAGGTAAGTGTGTTCAAAAACCTATGTGTGAAAGATGTGGAATGAAACATCTAGGAAAATGTTTCAAAGGGACAGAAATATGCTATAGATGTGGAAATGAAGGTCATAAAGCAAGAACCTGCCATGGAAAAAGGAAGCATCTAGTTGAATTGAGGAAAGGGAAAGAAGTTCTTTCTGAGGGATCAATTGAATGTTTTAAATGTGGTGTGCATGGTCATTATGCAAACAAATGTCCTATGAAGAAGTTTCGTGAATGGGGTCACCAAGAGCGTACCAATATTAGTTTACCAATACGTAATGCCATTCCGATTGAGGATGAAGAAACTGATAATGCCCAATCAAAGGTATGTACTATTTCATGACTATTGTTTTCCTATTTTGGAATCTTAGGATATGATTCATGATTTTGTTTGTAGGAAAGTGGTATTTCGGAATAAGTTGGAATAGAATAGATAATGGATCATGAAGAATGTTGAATGAGTAAGATGTCAATATATAAGGGCTTCAAGAGTTATGGTGAAATTCTTAAGAGTATTAAGTCTCTTTTGATGATGAGGTTACATTAGAAGACTTTTTATATTATGTGTAACCCTGATGTTTAATATAGGCAAATTTTATTCAAGTAATAGTTATCTTTTCTTTTGTGGAAATAGTTATAAAGAACCATTTGGGTTTATATGATCCTTACTTTTGAGGTAATTATGGGTTACTATATTTTATGATTGAACTGAAAGGCATGAGATAAAATTGAGATAAATTATGTTATGGTTATTTTTGATGATTTTATCCCTTTTTGGGGAATGATTTGAGAATCATATAGTTTTGGAAGAAGGACAACACGTAGACCGTGTGACTACCCGTCGCGTCGGACAAAGATGCGGGAATCGAACCCCCAATCAAAGTGCAACTGGTATTTATCACCTACCACTGGACTACGTGAAGTCCCTGGTTAGTTTGAATGATTATTTTTTTTAAGAGTAAGTTGATTTTGGGTTATTTATGAAAATTATTAACCTATCATAGAGTATATGTGATTAGGTTAATTACTTTTCTATGCGAGACTTTAGGAGAAACTGATGTAGTTTGGAGATAAACGTTACGACTTAACATTGAAGACTATGTGACTAAAACCTTCAAATATTTGGGTTTCAATATTAGTTTGGTTTACTTTGAAGGATTTTATGGACAAATTGTTTATCGGATGGTCCTCGTTGAACTTTGGGTTTTGTTGGACAAATTTTAGAGATTAAGAATAGATTTTCTTTTTATAAAGGGTTATCCTTTTTTGGATTATCTGACCTTGTACTAACCTTTCTAGTGTTGGTTTTGGTTAAAGCCTAAAGACAAGGGATGTATATAGTTCTCTTTTGTGGATTAGGTGATTCTCTAGAAGTTTATTATAGTAATCTTAATGCGAAAAAGTCTCCCTAAATACTCGTCTTTCGGAAAAAATATGAGTTTGATTAAGGAATCTAGTAAAATTTTAAAGTCAACATGATAAGTGATTATGTTTCCTTATGAATAAATTCCTCAATAAAAAGTAACTTAAAACAAAAATTTTGTCTATTAACTTTTCCTATGGAGGAACCCAACACATTTTAACCGATCAGATGTTTGTGATTTCCTTATTGTTAACTTTCTCCTAAACATGTTTTCTATCACTCTCCATCAGAACATGACCCTATGTTTTCTCCTCCATGTCCATGTTTTCCTACATGGAGTCCTAGTATGGGTTAACTCGGGTGACCTCTGTACTTATCTGTCTTTATTTTAAAGTGATTGTTTTACCGACTCTTGTTCCGATGTGGGACTTTCAAGGATCATTCCAAGTGCAATTTTAAAATTGCGAGGACGCAATTCCCAAAAGAGGGGAAGGATGAACACCACAGGTAAATAAAGAATATAAAATTTTCATATTTATCCATTTTTGTGAATAAAATATTAATATGAATTTAAAGGGGACTCTATGCTCGATGGCGTACCCAACACGCAACAACGAGTTTCTTGGGAATCTTAAGTTGCACTCTAATAATAAAATAATATTATTTTAAATGGTAGTTAACATGTAGCCGTTGTATTGGAAGGAATGGATATAAATAACTGAAATACGATTATATATGTTTTTAAATGTTTTTACATTTATCCAATAGAGGATAGAGGCTTAAAATACAGAAAGAATTCAATTTTAGGCGTATATGCCCCAGTTTTCACTAAAGGTTCACTTATCACCTTTTGATGTTGAACCATCATTAAATATAGTTTTGTTCACTCTTAAATATTATTTTGGACCAAATAAAACTCTTATTAAGAATCGGGACATCAAAATTTACTTTGTGTAATTTTTTGGTATCTTTCCGATAAAGGTCATTTTTTTAATGAATAGTGTAAAATGTTGTATTTTAATTCAAAACCTCTTTTTAATCTAATTTATTTATATGATTAGATTATATTTTGAATTGGTTTTAAAGTTAAATTAGAATATATTTTTACCATTAAATCCAATAGTGGTCATTGAAATTAATTTCACTTTGAAAACAGACTTAAACCAGTCTCAATCTTTTGATACTTATTGTTTCATAAAAACACGCTATTTGCTCTGACAATGGGAATTAATTATTAAATTAATTAATGTGACTTATATGTTTTGAATTTTGTAAAATATACTTCATTTTTGAATTCGGAATATCAAATATAGCTTAGGGTGAATTTTTGGGATTTTTCTGAAAAACATCAATTTTTGATGAATAGTGACACCACTAAGTGGTACTTATAAAAACTGATTTTTCCGTTTAAATGAAATTTTGCCATCTTTGTGTTTTGAATTTCAAAAATCCGACATACATGGTTTTCATTAAGAAGTAAAATGTGGTTCAATGGGATAAAAATAATTTTTTGGTGAATAGTAACTTATTAAGTTTTTAATCGCGATTAGAGGTAATTAGTGTAGTTTAAGGAAAAAATAATGTTTTAATAATATGAAATGAACTTGACACAAGTACTAACCTCATTGTATGTGTAATGGCCGACCAAGAAAAGCCATGGGTCAAATTGGGGACCCCATGGAGCCACTTTGGTTGGGAAATGACATAAATAACTTTTTATTTAATGTAAAAGTAAAAATGACACAAACATGATATGTTTTACTAAAAAAATTTTTAAGTGGGGTTATAAAAGTAATATTTTTTATTATAAATAGTCATTGGAAAGCTAAAAATCTTTCCTATATCATATTAATTTTTTTATAATTTTTAGACATCAAATAAATTAAATTATTTATGACATCATAATGATGCAGCGATGACATCATTATATGACGATTTAAATAAAATGAGAAGATAATGTAAACTCTTTGACCTACACATGTCAAAAACTTATTGGTGGGTGGATTTCAAACCCGTATCACCTTATCCACGAATTATATCAATGTGGGACCTTTTAAAACCGAAACACATTTTCAAATAAAGTAATATTTCTTACTTTCCAAAAGTGCCCCTCCTCTCCTCTTATAAAAGGCCCCCACCTCTACCTCATTTCACACACTCCTCAAGCCTTTGTCTCGGCCAACCCCTCCCCATTTACTCTCTCCACATCCCTCTCCTTATCATAGAGGATTCCCTTTGGGCAGAATCCTTTCAAAGGAAGCCTTTAGGCTCAAATCAAAAGGAGTTACACTTTTAAAGGTAATTCATTCTCTCATGTTCATTTGTTTTATTTTTCTTCTCCAACCCCCTAAAGTCTTTTTATTTACTTCTTTTGTAACAACAACAGTATCGTCAATATACTAGGATGTTGTTATAAGATTTATTCGAGCTACACTCTCACACAACTACATCAAATGGTTAAAGAACATACGGTTTCCGTGGATGGCGAAATTCTGCCTCCCGAAACGATGATTTTTCAATACTCATTTAACACCTTCAAAGGTGGACATTATGATGTCACAATTTTAATATATGATATATAATATGTTTATGTTTTCCTTAAGCTTCTGTTTTTTTCATTTTGGGCATACCTTTATGGTTTCCATTATGGGTAGACACGATATCTTCACTTAAGGAAGTGCGGACTACCGCCCCTCAAAGTGATTTGATTCGTTAAATACCATATGTGGGACGTATAAAGTATGTAACTATGATATTATATATGATATTATACTGGAATTATAATATACCTTTATATCATTATTATTCCATTCTATAAAATACGAAATAGAAATGAAAGTAGCGTTCATGCGTACATACGGCTTACCGTCTCCATGAACGGTGCATTTCATTTCTTACCTCTAAATGATTATGTAATGTTATAAATGCATGAATGTAATGGATATATATGAAATATATGATATCTACATCCTGAATACAATTCTGGATATAATAAACATTTTTCCACACGGACAACATGTAATTGTAAGAAGTCCACTTTCGACTTAAGAACCAAATATCGACAAAAAAAATATTATTAACTTAAATGATTACATAATGTTTATGACATGGTAATAAGTGATATAAAAGGAATAATGAACTTGAAAAAGATTCTTAAGGAATTAGAAATTAACTCAAGTTTATTATTCAGGAGATTAAAGAACGATCGAGTCAAGTCGGACCCGGGGTAAGGGATCCTACTCCTCTCTTTCTTTTTAAGTACACACTTTTATGTCATTCCTTTTAAAGCTCATATTTCTTGTTTTTGGGATGATATTTTATATTACACATACTGTAATTTTTATGTTCATGTGATTAGAGACCCTATTATCTCTCATCAATCCATTTTGGAAGTTTTGAGTGGCGTCGTTAGGTTGCCGAACTTTCGTAAGAGATCTAACCTCTCTCTTTCTTTTTAAGTACTCTCCATTATGTCACTTCTTTTAAGCTACTCTTTGTAATGTTAGGGGATGTTCTTTTATATTCCTCTTGCAGTAAATTTTATTGTAATGTGATTAGATACCCTATTTTATCTCATCAATCCATATTCGGAAGTTTTATGTGGCGCCGTTAGGCTGCCGAGTTTTCGTAAGGGATTTTTCATCTCACTTTTATTCCCGTGAGATTTATGCTACATTTTCCACAAATTCCATTGATTGGTGTATGTAATTCTAATTATTCTACTCTTTTTGTAATATAATTTCTTTTATGAGTATTTACATCAATGATCTATTGTCCTTCTTTCATGGGGTATATGTTTTGAATGATACCCAAGTCGGTAAGGGAACCTTTCACCCTCCTCTTTTTTAAAAGACTTCTTTTGTTGGGTCTTTTAATTTACATATTGTTATGTTGTAATATGTTCTCATATATCCTTATTGATGTAAATTTTATTTCCAAGTGATGAGATACACTTTTTATCTCTCATCAACTCATTTTGATGTGATGCCGTTAGGCTGTCAAGGGATCTTTTTACCCCAATTTCGATTTCTTTGGGTTCAACATGTAGTCATTGAATATGTCATCCATTGAATATGTGTGAATGAAATTTTATTGTTTTACACTTAATATCCACTTATATTTGGTGTACTTATATTTGTCTCACATATTTTTGAGATTGATTTGTCCTTAATTTAAGGATACCTTCTCTATAAGGGATTTCATCACATTTGACATTTCTATTGTGGGTTCATTGTTGTTATGCAACAATTCACTCTTATATGGTGTATATACTGTCCTTTGGAGTATTATATCATGAATCCATTTATTCTCATGATACTATAAAGTTCTGACTAAATGTTATTCCTCAATTATTGTATTCAAGTGTCTCTAATTTTGGTAAAACCCCTTTATCCAAAATATCGTTTTAAATGTTTTAATTATTTGGTCTTATTAATATCCATGATTTCAAAATGGTTTTAAGGATTTATTTATATGGATATTAATGGTTTAAAATTTTAAGCTTCAAGGTGGTATGGGACACTTTGATTCAAAAATCTCTTTATTAAATGTTTTAAATGGTTTTGGAAATGGTTTCTTTTTGAATGGATTCATTATTTCAATATACTAAAATGTTATATTGTGATTGAAATGTGGAAATGTTATGTTTCCTTTATGCATGTTTTATGTGATACATTTATGTTATGGTTCTTGGGCATTGTTATAAAAACAGGTGGTTCCGTGATAAACTAAGGGCGTGTGAGCCCGATATATCTCTCCAATGCATTGGGTAACGCGAAGGAGTGAAACATTGAAGTTTCTCCGAAGAGATTTAGGGAATATACTGTGATGGGTATTCCAAAACGTATCCAAGAGGGTTACTCCCTACGTAAGAATGTTATGAATGCCTCAAGTTACCTTTTATGTCTTATGATTTCTATGATTTATTCATGATTTGATATGCCTATGTTTTATGGGTAAAGTATGATTTAATTCTTATGTATATATGTACTCATGTTTCCTTTCCATATTTTTATATCCCTTACTGAGCTCTTTATGCTCATCCCATGTTTTTGAAATGTTTTTCACAGGTCAAGGAAAGGGTACATGATGTGATGATATTGTCAAGGATGTTTCAAGAAAGAATCCATGTTTTATTTTAAATATGTTTCCGTTGATGGGAAGAATGAATACTGCCTTTTACGTAACCACTTTGTTTAAATGTGGAATGTAATGCAAGTTTCATGATCTAATTCTCTAAAACTCTAAACCTGAAAAGATCCTCAATGTGTAATCTTGTAATAACTCAAGATTAAGTAAGGTTTAAGGATGGGGCCTTATACTACATTATATTACACGATATGATCTTGTATGAGTTATGATTCAATTATCTATAACACTGAAACTAAAAAGATCCTCAAAGTGAAAGAGTGAATATGAATGAATTTAAACTCAATATGATGTATTTTTTACTAGGCACTGATATTTTGTAATAAAAAATGGTTTAGAAAACATTACCATTTAGTATAATGATCCTAAATTTACCTTGACTGATTTTACCATATGGTTAAGTTAAAATTATATTTAATTTATTAACTACCTATTTTTCTCATTTAAACAATATTGTTTCAGAATGTATTTCCACAAAAGAAACATGAAAGTTGTAGAAAAATAGAACCAAGAGAAAAACATCCTTTCAAATCAGAATCATGAGATAGAAAGAATTTGAATTGAACATGTTTTATAGTGATGTACTAGTTTATATAGGAAATAAATAGTGGTGGTGTCTATTCTAGATTGGAATAAGAGATTTGATGATGTAACATCTCATTTGTGTATAATTTTATGTGGAAAATTCCACAATCATTAAAATAATTATCTACCCCCTGTGTCTTAATGATAGAGAGATACTCTTGATGAGATATTTAATTTCTTAGGATGTTCATAATGTCAATTGGAAACTCCTACCATTTGTTGTTATGAAGGTGAAGGTGGTCAATTGGAGTATTTGGTTCAGAATACTAGATATGAAGATGATCTTGATTGCATGTAATGGGATTAATTCAATTATTATTCATTTGGGAATTATTTTTCTAATTGTGTTTGACTCTAGATAGAAAAAAATTCTTCTGATTGAGGTAGAATGACGAATTTTCTGTAGCTATATATGATGAAATCCTTACAATATTCGATGAGTATGCACTAGATCTTATTTGGGGATCTAATAATATATTTAATATGTTTTAATCATGGTTAAACCCAAGTTATAAATTGATTTGTTGACAAAATAATTTATATGTTTTCAGAATGTGGTTCATTGTGATGTGAAATTTGAGATAGTGTTTTTTGACACATACGTTCCTCAAGATGACATCACTATGAAATGTCATGGTGGAAAGAAATAGTGAAACAACCAGAAATGTAATCTATTTGTGTTCCCCCAAAATATTACGATTGTCAAACAATATATATCAATTAAATTCCGAATAGATATGGGAATATTTTCTATTTTGGTATGTTTTCTCACTAGGCATGTGACTGAATATAAAAGAGTCATAAATAGCAAAAAAATGGAAAAATGTTGAACCTTCCAATAGGGAGGTTTTATGGTTGAAATGAGTCATGTCATTATGATAACATGTTTATGAATATAGTTTCATGGGATAGAAATAATTATTACATTCAATAAAAATGTACATCAATGTAAATATCTAATACCAAAATTAATGTTGGGACTTTAGATGATGTTGTGACATATATTTTACATATTTATTATATTTATTCTAATACCCGGTTTTAATAGAGATATTCATGTTCATTCATTTTAGATAAATTTTCATGTAAATTGGGAACATATATTAATGAAATTAATATAGATAAATTTTTGAAAACAAAAGGGGGAAGTATTATCAAAACTAATATTAGTTGGAATTTACCTACTATTGTCTATGGGGTTTTTATTGTGGAAAGTATTATTGAACTGGACATAGTAGTGTTTGGAATTGTTATTTGTATCTATTGGGTTTCATTTTATCATTTAATGATATTGTATGGTTGCAAAAAATGATTTACTCAATGATTTCTTTTTTTAGGAAATTGCCATGTAGTTGAGAAATTTAATATAGATGTAATTGATTAATATTGATTTTATATTATTTAATATAATGAAAAAATTTAAAATAGGGATGTGAATATAGTATGTAAATACATGGATGTATTTTTGGATGATTTTACTATTGTTATTCTTATCAAGATTCTGAATTTACTACTGTATTAGGACATGTTTTTATAGACTACTACATTCAAAACTGATTATTATCATATTTGTAAACCCCCATTTTTAATGGATCTAGTGGAAAATTTAGAATTGAAATGTAAAAAGGAAGTGTAATTAGTTATATGTTCATTTGTCCTAGCACATCACCATGGGGTGGCCCTTCATTATTTGTTAAATAGTGTGACAGATTAATGAGACAATTCAATTTTTAAAGATCCCTAAATAACATTACAGTTATTAAAAAGTACCAATTTTCTCATATTGATGATTTTATCAACCATATTCACTGTGTATATTATTTTTAAAATTTTCATCTAGGGTTAGTGTAGAATCAATTGATTGTGAATGAATCATACATTCTAAAGAAAATTTTTCAGACGAGATATAGGAACTAAAAGTTTGTATTTATGAAATATGGGTTATCTAATCTACATCATTTATTTATAGAACTTATGAATAAAAGTTTTCATCTGTTATTGGAAAGGATTTTGGTTGTTTTTGTTGATGAAATTTTGGAAAATTATTAAAGTCAAGTGGAACATGGATGGAAATTTTTTTTTTTGAAAAACATAGCTGAATAGAATATATATGGGATGTTTAGCCTATATAAATTTTGGTTGGATCTGTATTCATTCACATGTGAGATTTTATCAAGAGATTTCATAACTTTTTAACCTACTAAAAAAACTATTTTTGAATTACGAACATGACCAAAAAAATATAATAAGGATTTATTATTTTTGTGCAGTATATGGTTAATAAAAGTGTAATGTTAAAAATAATTCCTGTTTCTCTTGATCAATAACTATGACAAATCATAATGGGTTTAAGGTCCTCTTGACAGTAGAATTTGATGATTGTTTTTAATAACTTAAAATGAAATTGAGGAATGCTACATTTCATCCCTTCCATATATAAATGAATAATTCATCATCTACAGTTATGCTAAATTGAATGGACATGGTTTTATTGTAATTCAAAATAATCTTATTATTTATTACTCATTATTATAATTTAAACATCATGAGTTAAATTATCTTATTCATGAGTTGGAATTAACATATGTAGTTTTTTATTACAAAATTTGGAGGCATCACATGTAGGGGATAAAGTTTGAATCATATAATGATCCAAGAAGTTTTTATTTTGTATTCACTCTAAATTAATTAGACATGAGAAAAATTATATGGATTCAAATAATCACTGATTATGATTACATAGTTCATTAACATCATAGAATTGCGAAGAAATTGTAAGATTCATTGATTCCTGAACATAATTTTATATTTACCATATTACATTTTGAACATTTCGATTTGGTTAATTATTAGTTAAATTTTATCGAAGAATTTGTAGATGTTGTGAAATACTCTATTTTGTTTTAGATTTCATTCTATTAGAATTTATCATAAGGAGTTATGCATGCTAATAATGATGATTAATCATTGTTGGAAAAGGTATAAAATAATAATAATTTTAATTTTCTTAATTTTATTATTAATATAGAAGTTGTCTAATTATTTTAAAAAATATAATTTCTTCATTGGGATTTCTAGTTGGGGAAACCTTTCTTGATTTAAGCTCAATTTTCTCGATTTTCTATTCATCTAATCAACACTATGATATATAGAGACCATCAAGAATATTATTGTTGGGATGTGTTGAAAAATGATATTGTGGAATTAACGATGATGGGTTTTAATTTTTGTTATGTTAAAGTAAGAAAAATGGTATCGAATAGGATTCTTCAAACATTATTAGTTCTCAAGTGGAGATATGAAAATATATTAATGGATTTTGTGGTGGGATTGATAAGGATATCAAGTGGTAACAATGTGTTTTATTTTAATTTTTTATCAATCTACTAAATCTATACATTTATATCAAATTAGATATATAATTTCTATAGATAATATTTCTTGATTTTATCTAAATTAGGTTTTCATATTTAACTTAGTTCCTTTACCCATTTTATTAGAAAATGATCCAAAGATCATCCAAATGTTTTTTAAATTTCTTTTGAAATAATTGGGTAATAAATAAAATTTCATAATATGTTTCCATCATAAATATGATGGATAATGTGAGATGACATTTAAAACCATGAAAGATATTTTTTATTCATGTGTATTTGATTATATAGGATGTTAATATCAACATATTTCATTGGATGAAATTTCAGATAATAATTGTTTTCATTCTATTATAAAGAAGGAACTATTTTGGTCATTATTTGGAATGATATGCCAAAAACCATATTTTTGGGATGAGTTATAAAAAATTCAGTGGATGGGGATAATATTGTTATATTAAATGGATGATAATGTTTAGTTAATTCAAGAACACAGGTGGAAACCACTGAGAATGAAGAATGATTTTGATGATAACCTTAGAAATGATCCTTCAATCGAGGTAGGTGGTCATGTTTTTTTCTCAATGATTTCCATAGATATGTAAGATGATATCATTAATATAAGGGTTTTAATAAGTCCATGCTTAGTTGGATCATATTACATCCTATACTATTTTTCATAAGTTCCCTACAAATCAGACATACCATATGGTTTATTTCAGGTACACAATATATTTCTTGTTTCAATGACTAGAAAATATGTGTCATATTTATCTCATGTTTTAAGACCTAGTGTAGTTTAAATTGAAATGATGTTTCCTTATAAAGAACAAAATTTTAAAATTATTAACCATAAAGATATTTATTTTGGAATAAATTGATTCAATATATTACTGTTTTGTTGAAAAACCATATGGTTGAAGGGGAAACATAGGAATCTTGAAATTCTATTAGGGAAACGCATCCACACTTATTGGGAAAGTGAATAAAATATAGAGGATTCTATTTCTTAATGAAATAATGATGTAGAAACCCATTTTATTATATGATAAATCACATAACGTTATATTAAATAAATTTTTATATACATTATAATAATATTATGTAATTTTAAATCAAAAATGAAATTGTTTTAATTAATCACATTTCATATAATTTTATATTTAAAATAAATATTTCTAATTTTTATAATTTAAAAATGAAAAAATTAATATCATTTTTTATCTAATAATATCAATATTTAAATTGATTAATTTTTTTGAATTATTTGGAAAATATTCATTTTTCAGTGAATAGTGATAAATACAATTTTTTTGAAATCATATTTTTCATTAATTAAATATTTAAAAAGTGTAAATAGTTTATGAATATAATTATAAATTACAAAAAGTATTATTAGTTTATATTCATCCCACATATTTACATTGTAATCATCCTTATATTTGTTTTTAGTATTGTTTTGATTTTGGTTTTTACGATGAGTTTTTTTCTAAAAAATGTATAACAATGCATAATTTTAAAATAAAAATAGTAATAACAAATTAGTATTTTTTTAAATAAAATATAGTTATTATATATCATTAAATATTTCTTTAATTTCATACATTGGTTATTATTTTACATTCTTATAATATAGAATCATCTATTTCAAATAAATAAACTTAAAAAAAAGATATCGGATCGCTACAGTATGATTCATATTAAATTGAATATTGAAAATTCATTGAGTTGAAATTGGAAAAAATGAATCCATATTTTTAATTATAATATTATATATTTTATAATAAGTCCAAATAATATTTTTACTATGTGATTAGTGGAAAAAAGAATTGTTACAATGATTAAGTAATTTTTTTTCCTAATTAGTAAACATAGAATATAAGGTGCAAAAATGACACAAAATATTTCAAAAACCCATATTACAGCCATACTTAGACCTCATACCTTCAATTATTTCTGTTTTGTTTTTCATTTTTTGTGGCATTTTTACATGAAGGATTCATGAATAGAATACATTTTTTAAAAAATATACATGTTTCACACTCACCCCAATTATAAAATTACTCCCCATATCCTCCTCAAATAACACCTCTAAATCACATAGGATCATACAATAACTTCTTGTATAATGTATATTATTACCTTATTTCATATAATAAGAATTAATTTTTAGATAAACCTAACCAAGGATGTCATTTGTTGAAAAAATTGAGATTCCAGAAAAAAGTAGTAATGATAATCCATTATCATTTTATTATAGTTCTTTCTCCACCAATTATAATTAATATTAATCATGAATATATAACAATTACTATTTTTTTATATAATTTATTTTTTTATGTTAATTGTAAAAACTATGACCACACACAAAACCCTCAAATGTGTTATGAAATTATGGGTTGTTTTTTGGTAGACTACTGCCTCAGAAACATATATTATTAATTTATCCATTGCCACCTCTCGTGTTTGTGAAAAATAATTAATATAAATTTATATAAGATATATATAACATAATTATAAATATAGATAAAATATATCCTATATATTCTTTTTTGTATTAAAATAGTCAAGGGATAATATAACACTATATGTGTGTAAGACGAAATACCTCCTCGTGATGCAATGTGATTTTTTTTCAATTATACATTATAAGAAACATAATAATGTCATGGATAAGAAATACATGTGACATAAATAAAGTATTTATAATTATGGATGTATAATATAAAATTTTTATTATATTTTCAAACAATGAAAATGAAATAATGTCATTATTGGATTTATGAACTACCACGTCCTCAAAGCTATGCAATTCATTTTTTGATTACCCCATCAAAACGTGATATATATATATATACATAAGTTAATAAAATTATATATTAAGGTATTTATGAGTTAATTATTTTCTATTAATTTTAAATATTTCTTACCTTATCTACATAAAGATAATTGAAAATAGAAATCTTACTCATCTGTACGTATGCTCAACCATCTATATGATCATAATATTAGTTCATTTCCAATAATCATATTTCATGAGTGGTTATAAAAGTATAGTGTATATTTAAATATGACAATTATTTCATAATTAATATTTATTCTATATTTAAATTACTACATCATTCCCCAACGAAGACCTCCTGATGTAATTTTTGATAACTAAGTCAAATGTGGTTAAAACACCAGACAAACATATATAATAACGTAATATTATAATACATTTTATTTTATAAAATTAAAGTACTAATAGATATGAAAAAGGATATAATCAACGTGAATAATTTATAGATGGTTATTATTTAGCATGGTAAAAACACATGTCAAATGTATGTCTCAATATAAGAGATAATGTCTTAATTTCCTTTCATTGAGACATATCATGATGTTATGAACCTATAATATTTTATAAGGATCGTATAAATATCAATTTGAATGTTATATATTTTATCATAGTATTTAATTTTATTAATTTTATTCATTCATCAACATATAATTTAAATACCTCTAATGTAAAATGTTTCTTTTTTTTCTGTAAATTTTTATTTAATGATTCACATCAACCTATTTTTCTATTCCATTTCCATGATTTTATAAAATTATTTTATCATCATTTATCTATATGGACATAAAATATTTCTATAGTATACTATATGTCTCTTTTAAAATTATATTCAATGGTTTTCAAAATGAATATTTTTATATATTTTATATGGAATATTTGGCATACAATAAAAGGAATATCTTATTCATATAATACATAGAGACAACAATTATTCTACTGTCATATCCTTTATTTTATTTTGGGGATCTATTAAAAAATTAGTCTCCTTAAATGAAAAATTGGTTTTTATTTATTTGTTATAATTTTAATAGAATATGGATTTTAAATGAAATTGTGTATTATGTTATAGAAATTGAGTTTCCAATATAAAAAGTTATTTTTAGATCCAAAATTGATTTTTATAGAAGTTTAATAGAGTTTTTCCAAAAAAAATTATTATGAAGAAATGAAAGAATAAATTTTCTTATTAAGGGTGTGGTACATGAATATTATAAAATGGGTGGCTTGGATTTTGACTGGTGAACTATTAGAGATTATACAGTGGGGTGGCCCAAATAGAGACAACTGACCCCATTACATCATATACGATGGGGCAGACTGGATAGAACTAGGTGATCCCATTATAATAGAAATTATGGATGGACCTCGATATCACTCCCTTACACCGGGTTATGATAATATTTAAAGTCAGGAGTACGATTATTAAATTTAAAGAGGGTTTGAATTTATTATATATATATGTTTCTATAACTCACCGAAAGTTATTTTAATTTTTCTTAAATTGTTTTAATGATTTTATGTGAGTAAATTTTTTCTTTTATCATTAAGAACTGTTAAATTTATATTCTCAAATCAAATTGATGATAAAGGTAAAAGTTATATTATTATTCTTGTTTTCAATGGAATCATTGACTTCTTTATTTTTTATTTACCCCATTGATATTTAATTGATCATCGTAAATTTCTAATCATGTTTTAAAATATTCATTGGTGGGTATGGGAAAGGAATAGGTCAAGTTGAATGTCACGAGACATCATAAAATGAAGTTGTGTTTCATTTTAAATGTTTTATACAATTAAAAAAAGGATGTTGAATAAAAGTGTCTCCATTGAATTATATGGTTTTTTAATGTATTAGTTATGATATAATTCTATACAACCCAAAACATAAAATGATCCTCAATGTGAATGAGAGTAAATTTTTGACATAAAATCCAAGATCATGTAATGATTATGGGCAGTGAATTATATTAAATATGTTAGAAATAAAATATATAATATAAGACAATATGTCAAAAATATATTCTTATGTCAATAGTGAACCATATTATAGAATACATGGTGATCAACTTGTGTCATTGATCAAAGAACAAATGTTGAGAAAAACTACCCTTATCAATTTTACAACTCTTGAATCAATACCTCTATAAAGATAGAGATTGAAATAGAGTATTAACTTCCATTTTTAATGAGTGGATATTGATAAAATATATCAATTAGATAAAATTGTGACTAAATAATTAAAACAATTCTATAAATGAAAAAATTTATCAAAGAAAAAATACTGAGGCAATAAACCATTATAATGATCATAACATATTTTATTTATAGTTAATAATTGAAGGGATTATGATTATATAACACTGCAATATAATACAATATATAATCCAATAAAAATATACTAATTTATTCAATAACATGATACACATGAAACACAAATAAAAGTCCACGATATACTTTAATAAAATAATGCAATTTGATGTGATATATAAATTCTAAAATTCGTGTAAAAATAAATGTTTGAGTTAATTAAAATATATTAATTTCATTATTATCAAATAATGTATTAATATTCATTAGATATGATTTTTTTAATATACTGAATGTTTATATATTATATTTATGGGTTCAAAAATAATTAATTGATAAAATATAATTAATAAATTAATAATTAAATATGATATTTTTGAAATAATTAATATAGTGTTAATATTTATTACTAAATTAAATTAGTAACTAATAACATATCATTTCTATAGTAATTATAATTTAATTAAAAATTATTATCACTAATTTAACTAGAAATTATTGACAAATATGATTAATAACATTTAAAATTTATATCCCTCTTATATAAACTATATTATTATTATTATTATTAATCTCTATTTTCATTTCAACTATAAATATATAAATTTTTGATATATAATTAATTTAAATTTATTTTATTGTTGAATTTATCCTATCAATTTTACCACATGTTAAATGTATGAGAAATTTTTAAAATATGGATTTCTATGTGAATAATGAGGAATTATATTTTATTAATACTACAAATTTTATTATTTATTCAGGACATAACATTAATTCAGAAACATCATAAATAAGTTTCAATGAGAAGTAATTTTTATAAAGCATAAACTCATTCATTTAAACAACAATTTATAAATTTATAATTACCATGATTTTCAATTTGATACATATGAAATTTTTTATTGTAATAAATCATTTTCAACTATTTCTTTTAATTATAATTTCAAAAGATATGATTTTTATTTTCTTCCATTTTTTTACATTTATCCATTATTTTTTTGTTAATAAATTTAATTACATGGTGGAAATAAAAAACGTTGATTATTGTTTCATAAATATGATTATAATAAAAATACACATGTTCTATAAATGGGTCCCTAGGTATTGTGACTTTGAAAGGTTAAAATTAATTATTCATAAATCTAGTACAATTATTTAAAAAATATATTCATTATTTTGGTTTATTAGAAAAAAAATACTTAATAATGGAAGATTAATTTATCTTCTATTATTAGTATATATCCTAAATATAAATTTCTTTCTATGAAAAAATTGAAAATAGTAATTCTTATTAAAATTAAGGAAAAAGGACATTAAATCCTGATATAAACACATGTTCATATATATGACTGGACATGATAACTCATATCTCTCCCCCTTTCATTTATTCCATTATTAGATAAACTCGATCTTTTATATTGACGTCACCAAATTTATTTAATAACTACTACTCATTTACCTATAAAAATGTTCCATAATCACCAAACTTCGGATCATATTACAATTCAATTATATTTCTCTAAATTAAATCCAAATAACTCGAAAACCATAATATGTATTTCGTATTGGTTATTGTAATATCATAATCTACATCCAAATTTTTTTATAAATTTTCTCAAGGATCTCTTCCATGCAACCGAGAAATATTATATGATACCCGGTTTATTTTTTTTCATTACATTTTTATTTCACCTCCAACTAATCTTACCTACCCTTGTTGATATAAAAAAATGATTATCAAAATAATCATAAATTATTATAATTTTTTATGTATAACCAATTTTTATAGTCCTCAAAGCCATTAGAATCATTAAATGTATATTTTGTTATGTGGGGACAACCAGAAATTTCATGGAAGATAACAGTTTTTCAGAACATGTATACACAATTTATTTAAAGGGTTATATAATTCATTAATAGAATATTTAAAACAACATTATAATGATGAAAAAATAATCTTATCCCCACCGTTATTTATTTCTATGTAAGTGTTTGAAGAACACGTTCATACATGTGATATTCCACCACCACGAGTTTAATATATTATATTTCTCATATAGAAATTTTATAATTACATAAATAAATATTAATATAGATGTCCACCATATACTCATCTAAAATTATAATTACTATTATGAGAAAATTAAATTATTCTAAAATAATAATATTCTTTACCATACTAACAGATATATTATTAAATGTTATTATTTGGTTTATTTCCAACACATACATGAAAAATGATAATAATTACATTCCTTGAGGAATATAGAAATGTAACTAATGGTGTTATTTAAAATTTATGATAAAATAATTTTTATTGTTTTTCTATAATTTTTCTAAAATTATTTAACAAATTGTTTCTATATAATCCTTTTTATTATATTTTTCAAAATAAGATCAACACAAACACCATAGTTGTGAATGATTTCGAAAATACATATGAAATGAAATTATAACACAAAAAACATTACAAATAAACTTCCCCAATAACTATAATTATATTTTAATTATAAACATAAATTATATAAATGTTAGGTGAAAATCCAAGAAGAAGATACTGTAGGAAAATCAATCGGAACTCACAACATATATTGATAAAAATAAAAGATAATTAATTTTTTTAAATAAAGTATTTTATTTTTTTTTCATAATATTTATTTATATTTATATTTTTTTCAAATATTTTATAAATATATTTTTTTATATTACAAAATTTAACTTGTATTAGCTTTGTTGGAGAAAAATGATGGGTTTTTCAAAATATAATTTTATTTTATTTAGTAATAATGATTATTTCATAATCATAAAATTTTTAAGATGATTTATTTTATAATAATGTTTAGTGAAACATAATTTCATGTTTTTCTTATCTGGAAATGCAATTACTTCTCAATAAATATTTTATAATGGATATTCACTTAAAATATTATGATATACATCAAGGGTTTTATATTGAAATAGGTTATTTTGAGATTTAATATTAATCCATTTGTGACTATGGGTTTACATAATGGTTTTCTTCTATTTCATGTTTGAATGAAAATTAATTTTTACCAAAAAATTTATTTAATTTTAATCGATGATCTTCTGTCATTTTAAATTTTTATGTTGTTAAAAACATTTTCCAATATTTTAAAAAACCCTTCGTTTTCCATGTATAAGTTTTCTAATTTCAAAAACAATGTCATTATATATTTAAACCAAATTATTTTTTAACTCTTTTGATTATTTCATTTAACTTCTAAATGTTGTATAATAATTTTTAGTATCTGTTTCGTAATAACACCGACCCCAAAATCCATGATTTAGTTTTTGAAATTATTACATTAACCTATGATATAAGGAATCAAATCCCAAAAGATTGAATATTTTTTATTCTTGGAAAATTATAGGCATAAATTTGACTTGTATTACATTTGAATACACATTTTTAGAATAGTTTTTAATCCATGAATAATATTTTTCACTTAATCATGACTTTATGTATCCATCATAGTACACATCATGGAATCCTAGGTAAAAATATAGGGTGGTATAAAATGCTCAGTAAGAGATATGAATAGGTGAAGTGATCATGATCAAATAATCATGATCAAAATATAAAGTTAAACAAAAAAACCCATATTCCATTTATATATCATGACTATAATGACATAATAAGGCATACTATATATGGGAATGTAAATACCTAAACTCACATTCTATTTAATAAAAATCATTAAATGAAATTTTTCAAGAGGCAATGTTTTGGTGAATATATCATTGATTATAATAACTAAATTCATAATGATATCAACACTAAATAATTCGTTATATTGATATCATCCACCATGATACAACTACCTTCAAGACCATTCACAATATAGTTGAAACTAAAGTTAGGAAACCAATTAATCTAGTTAATTTATTTGTCTCACTAGAAAGAATGATGATTTGAGGTGATATATAACTCTTAAACCAACTATTCATTTCATTTCCAAATAGTTACTTATATATTGAATAATAAATTTAATTCAGAAATCAATATCCTCATAATCAAATAACCAAATTGATTAAATGATACGAATTTATCAGCATTTCTCTATTTAATAATATAACTATCAATGTGAATATAATATATAAAAATGGAAAAAAATTTAAGAAATAATCATATCCATTATACATAAATAAAAATATTCTAGAATAATGATATGTATAATAAAAATTGATAATAACAAACTGATTATTTAAAGATAATTTTCACAATCAAATAACAATGTGAGACTGTAAAATAACTTTTCACTATTATTAATTTTCATTTCAAATATTTTTGGATGATAGAAGTCAAATTAAAACATGAAATACACTAAATTATGAATTAACCCTAAATTTACATGACAACGTGTTTCCATGTTCACTATGTTAATGTAAATTGGTGAAAAATAAAAAAAAATTCTCATTCGAATGTAAATTGAAAGGAAATCCATTAACTAATACTAATTTTATAATGAACATGGTTATAATTCATTAATAGTGGTTTCAAAATATTATTAGCTTTTCAAATAACCATTTTTATATAATACCATATATTATGCTTTTATAACATCACATATCTCATTCAGTAATATCCAATCATTAAGTTCATTGTTTTGACTGTTAATTACCTTATTTTCTCAACAATTAATTATTATTAGTATTATAGTTCTTGTTCATTTTATATAGTTAACTCACCTCTACAATAATAATCATGACATATTTATCATATTTATCTGTAAATTATAATTTTAAAACCCATCACAATATATGGTTATGAAAAAGTAGACCATTGTGATCTTTGAGAAATTATGACATTTTTATGCAGGGGAAACATTTTCATTTTTCAAATATAATTTTCTAAAAGAGATAAGTAATATTTTATATTTCCTTATTTATAAGTATATAATAATTATAATACCATTTCATAATGAATAACTATATATATGACCCATACGGTGTGGTGATCCAAATTTACTCACACCGCTTCTTGAAGATAGTAGTCAAATAACACCTAAATACTTTTATCATGTTCAAGTGAGAGAAATGTTAAAAAATTAAATTATTTATTATATTTCAAAAATGAAAAATATTTGATTAATATAAATTTTTTTAAGTTATATTATATATATTTATCTCTCAACATCATTATTTTTACAGTTCCTGTAAATAATTTCTGAAAGATGAATCACAACACTTTGTGAGGGTGTAATTCTATGTACACATGATTGAAATTATCATATACCCGACAAAATGAAAGTTAAGAATATATATAATATATAATATATTATAAAGTTATAATTAAATTATAAATAACAAATATATACTTGATATAAATAATCATACTTAATCAATAATGGTTGCAATGTAAAAACCAATAACATTGGTTCGAGTGGTTGTAGCCCATCATACACAAGAATGATAAGTTCATATCTCTTTTTAGTTAATATTGAATGTTAATAGTTCATTCCCATATTATAATAATATTTAATTATATGTGATGGACTGGGGTAATTATATCATCAGTGTATAATAATGTTGGCACTACTACAAAAACGGGCAATAACAGCGCTAAAATCGGGCTTTAACAGCACTAGAAAAGCGCTGTAAAGCTCAGCGCTGATAAAGGGGGGGGGGTCCTTTAACAGTGCTTTTTAGCGCTGTTAAATGTCACCTTTAATAGCGCTAAAAAGTGCTGTTATATGTTTCCTTTAACAGCGCTTTTTTAGCGCTGTTAAATATCTCCTTTAACAGCGCTTTTTTAGCGCTGTTAAATGTCGCCTTTAACAGCGCTAAAAATGCGCTGTTAAATCCCTGCCTGCTGCTAATAAAAAACCTGCACTAGTATAGCCAGCCGAGAAGACCTGCACAAAAACCAGTATATCAACCACAGACCTGCACAAAAACCAGTATATAAACCACAAGCATGTCATCAACCGATCACAACCCAACCAAACAGTGTTCTTACCATGAGTTAGATACCATCTACCCAGAAACCAAAACTACCTCATTACATAGTATCACCAAATATTCCTACACAACTCAGAAGATAAATACTAGAACATTCCACTATGCATTGTTTCTCCTTGGATTGCCACTTGGTTTTGACAAATCGTGCAGAGCCCGTGCTCGTTGAATCATTCTGCAATACATAAAAAGGATATCCTAACTCTCCAAACCACCACCCTTAGTAATTATGTATATTAATACAAAAAAGGTAACATATCATAAATTGGGGGACTGTAATGAGACATCAAGATTAACATTCTATATATAGGATCGATGTCTGGTAGGATTGGTTGCGTTGATACATGACTCTACCTGGACCTCAAAAATAGATATATGATCTCACTCCAGGACTTTCAGAGAGACTCCAACAATGTCTAGGACGTCCTGCTGAAGTGATCGTACTACCGTAAGTCGGAAAAGATACCAAAACCATCCTAGGAAGGATCATGGGATCCAACCCTAATGAAATATGTCCTTGATATAGTGTGCAAAGAGATCAATCATGGTACATAAAATTATGTGTCATTTAAAGGGTCACATGCCTTGTCGCTTTACCCTGGGTAACTCCAATGTTCAGCTGCCTGTGTGAATATACTTGTCATATCAATAGGAAACTACATGGCATGTTAAATAACATATACGTGTTACCCTTTGATCTTGTGTCCTCTTATGCACCCTTGCCCTATGTTAGTACATGACGTCGATCTCGTGTGATTCTTCCTGTGTATCTGTACAAGGGATAAACTGCGTAGCTAGCTCATTAAAGACGTGTAGTGGGATATATTCCATGTAGGAAAGCCATGTAATCCACCCCATGTTTGTGTATCTGAAAAACTCATGCCAAGTCTTGTGGGAGGGTCTACACTACATGTGAGGTGGATATCTTAGTTGTTGATTTCACTTAAAAATAAGTCCATTTTGAACAAAACAGATGCACTTTGAGTGGTGTCGACCACACTGGGACTCGGATTGAGTCGGGGTTGACTCATACACATCAAATTTGACCCATGGATCATTGTCCTTAAGTTTCAATAGAATCCGAATGCGTTTGGTCAGTTTCCCGTATGTCAGTTGTTGATTTCTCACATAAATTTATGTCCATTTTTAACAAAAAGAGTGGCACTTTCAGTGGTGTCGGCCACACCGGGCCTCGGATTGAGGCGGGGTTGACTTGTACATGTCACATTTGACCCATGTATCGTTGTTATAAAGTTTCAACAGAATCTGAATGCGTTTGTTTGGTTTGTCGTATGTTAGTTGTTGATTTCACTTAAAATTAAGTCCATTTTTAACAAAAACAGAGGCACTTTGAGAGGTGTTGGCCACACCGGGCCTCGTATTGAGGCGGGGTTGACTCGTACACGTCACATTTGACTCATGGATCGTTTTACTTAAGTTTCAATAGAATCCAGATGTGTTTGGTCGGTTTGGTGTATGTTTGTAAAATATTGTCCATTTTAAACAAAATACATACACTTGGAGTGATACCAGCCACACCGCATCTCGGATTGAAGCAGGTTTGACTCGTACACGTCACATATGACCCATGGATCATTTTACTAAAGTGTTAACACAATCCTAAGGCGTTTGGTCGGTTTCCCGTATGTCAGTTGTTGATTTCACTTAAAAATAAATCCATTTTGAACAAAATAGAGGCACTTTTAGTGGTGTCGGCCACACCGGGCCTCGGATTGAGTCGGGGTTGACTCTTACACGTCAAATTTGACCCATGGATCATTGCCCTTAAGTTTCAACAGAATCCAAATGCGTTTGGTCGGTTTGCCGCATGTCAGTTGTTGATTTCACTTAAAAATAAGTCCATTTTGAACAAAAGAGAGACACTGTGAGTGGTGTCGGCCACACCGGGCCTCGGATTGATGCGGTGTTGAATCGTACACGTCACACATGATTCATTGATCGTTGTGAAAAAGTATCAACGCAATCAGAAGCCATTAGATCGGTTTGGCGTATGTACGTAAAATATTGTCCATTTTAAACTAAATACATACACTTGGAGTGATACCGGTCACACCGCGCCTCTGATTGAGGCGAGGTTGACTCGTACACGTCACATTTGACCCATGGATCATTGTCCTTAAGTTTCAATAGAATCCCAATGCGTTTGGTCGGTTTGTCGTATGTCAGTTGTTGATTTCACTTAAAATTAAGTCCATTTTTAACAAAACAGTGACACTGTGAGTGGTGTCGGCCACACCGGGCCTCATATTGATGCGGTGTTGAGTCGTACACGTCACACATGAGTCATTGATTTTTGTGAAAAAGTATCAATGCAATCAGAAGCCGTTAGATCGGTTTGGCGTATGTACGTAAAATATTGTCCATTTTAAACTAAATACATACACTTGGAGTGATACCGGTCACACCGCGCCTCTGATTGAGGCGGGGTTGAATCTTACACGTCACATTTGACCCATGGATAGTTGTCCTTAATTTTCAATAGAATCCCAATGTGTTTGGTTGGTTTGCCGTATGTTAGTTGTTGATTTCACTTAAAATTAAGTCCATTTTTAACAAAACAGTGACACTGTGAGTGGTGTCGGCCACACCGGGCCACGGATTGATGCGGTGTTGAATCGTACACGTCACACATGAGTCATTGATCATTGTGAAAAAGTATCAATGCAATCAGAAGCCGTTAGATCAGTTTGGCATATGTACGTAAAATATTGTCCATTTTAAACTAAATACATACACTTGGAGTGATACCGGTCACACCGCGTCTCGGATTGAGGCGGGGTTGAGTCATACACGTCACATATAACCCATGAATCGTTGTCCTAAAGTGTCAACACAATCCGAAGGCGTTTGGTTGGTTTCCCGTATGTCAGTTGTTGATTTCTCACTTAAAAATAAGTCCATTTTGAACAAAACAGAGGCACTTGGATTTGTGTCAGCCACAACAGGCCTCAGATTGAGGCGGGGTTGACTCGTACACGTCACATTTGAAGGTGAGTATGCATACACGATAGTTGACCTTCTTAGAGAAGGGTTTCTGGAAGAGTATAAAAGACATGAAGCAATGAAGATCATTAGAGTGTTGGAGCAAATGTGGTTGCTACAAACAATGTGGAAATCGGCTTGTGCAAAGCGACCTAAGTTACAACTTGCAGGTATTGTACTCTATTTTTTTCTGGAAGGTTTCAGTTTAAATGCATTTTGGAATGATCATTGCTAGACATTGTCTTTTAGGTTTTTTTGACAGCCGAGGGGAAAGGGTGGGGTCTGAAGACATTGTAGGATATGTCGAAGGATGATTTTGTGTGTGAATATGTTGGAGAAATGTTAACTCCCGCAGTTCTGAAAAGAGTCACTATTTAAAAGAAAGTCACAAGTTTAGATACATCTCAAGATGGTCAGTTTAAAGACATTTTTAGGGACACTACTAAAGACATGCTCAGATATGCACACATCCCCCACTTTTAGATCGTTTTCTACTACAATGATCTTCCAAACAAGATATGCATTAGAACGCTCATGATACATAGAGAAATTCACTGGCCACCTTCGAGAATGATCTGAAGAACAAACCATGACAGCATTATGTTTTTCCTTGAAAATTCTCTTGGCGAACTGGAATGGCAACTCACTCTTGTGATTTTGCGTCTCTACTTGTCACTTCATGTGTGCAGCTACTGCCATTCCAGTTCGCCAAGAGAATTTTCAAGGAAAAACATAATGCTGTCATTGTTTGGGCTTCAGATCATTCTCAAAGTTGGGTAGTGAATTGCTCTATGTATCATGAGCGTTCTAATGTATATCTTGGTTGAAAGATCATTGTAGTAGACAGCGATCTAAAAGTGGGGGATGTGTGCATATCTGAGCATGTCTTTAGTAGTGTCCCTCAAAATGTCTTTAAACTGACCATCTTGAGATGTATCTAAACTCGTGACTTTCTTTTAAAAAGTGACTCTTTTCAGAACTGCGGGAGTTAACATTTCTCCAACATATTCACACACAAAATCACCCTTCGACATATCCTCCAATGTCTGCAGACCCCACCCTTTCCCCTCGTCTATCAAAAAAACCTAAAAGACAATGGCTAACAATGATCATTCCAAAATGCATTTAAACTGATACCTTCCAGAAAAAAATAGAGTACAATACCTGCAAGTTGTAACTTAGGTCGCTTTGCACAAGCCGATTTCCACATTGTTTGTAGCAACCACATTTGCTCCAACACTCTAATGATCTTCATTGCTTCATGTCTTTTATACTCTTCAAGAAACTCTTCTCTAAGAAGGTAAACTATCGTGTATGCATACTCACCTTCAAATGTGACGTGTACGAGTCAACCCCGCCTCAATCTGAGTCCTGTTGTGGCTGACACAACTCCAAGTGACTCTATTTTGTTCAAAATGGACTTATTTTTTAGTGAGAAATCAACAACTGACATATGGGAAACCGACCAAACGCCTTCGGATTGTGTTGACACTTTAGGACAACGATTCATGGGTTATATGTGACGTGTACGACTCAACCCCGCCTCAATCCGAGACGCGGAGTGACCGGTATCACTCCAAGTGTATGTAATTTGTTTAAAAGGGACAATATTTTACGTACACACGCCAAACCGATCTAACGGCTTATGGTTGTGTTGATACTTTTACACAACGATCCATGACTCATGTGTGACGTGTACGAGTCAACCCCACATCAATCCGAGGCCCGATGTGGCCGACACAACTCACAGTGTCTATGTTTTGTTAAAAATGGACTTAATTTTAAGTGAAATCAAGAACTAACATACGGCAAACCGACCAAACGCATTCGGATTCTGCGTGATATGAAGGTATTTTGGATATTTTTCTGGTTCATGCATGATATGAAGGTATTTTGGAGATTTTACTGGTTTTATTGTCCAAAGGCCAAAGAAATGTGGTCCATAATTCTTGCATGTTACTCGTACATGTCACCAAGGACCCGTGGATCCTTCTCCTAAAGGATGAAGTCAATCCGGATGCGTCTGTTCAGATTTACGTAGGTCAGTTGTTGTTTCCAATTAAATTGGTGTCCATTTTAAACAAGAGAGCGACCCTTTGGGTGGTAGCGGTCACACCGTGCCTCGGATTGAGGCGGGGTTGACTCGTACATGTCACCAAGGACCCGTGGATCCTTCTCCTAAAGGATGAAGGCAATCCGGATGCGTCTGGTCAGATTTACGTAGGTCAGTTGTTGTTTCCAATTAAAGTGGTGTCCATTTTAAACAAGAGAGCGACTCTTTGGGTGGTAGCGGTCACACCGTGCCTCGGATTGAGGCAGGGATGACTCGTACACGTCACCAAGGACCTGTGGATCATTCTCCTAAAGAATGAAGGCAATCCGGATGTGTCCGGTCGGATTTCCGTAGGTCAGTTGTTGTTTCCAATTAAAGTGGTGTCCATTTTAAACAAGAGAGCGACCCTTTGGGTGGTAGCGCTCACACCGTGCCTCGGATTGAGGCGGAGTTGACTCGTACATGTCACCAAGGACCTGTGGATCGTTCTCCAAAAGGATGAAGGCAATCCGGATGTGTCTGGTCGGATTTCCGTAGGTCAGTTGTTGTTTTCAATTAAAGTGGTGTCCATTTTAAACAAGAGAGCGACCCTTTGGGTGGTAGCGGTCACACCGTGCCTCGGATTGAGGCGGAGTTGACTCGTACACGTCACCAAGGACCCGTGGATCGTTCTCCTAAAGGATGAATGCAATCCAGATGCGTCTGGTCGGATTTCCATAGGTCAGTTGTTGTTTTCAATTAAAGTGGTGACCATTTTAAACAAGAGAGCGACCATTTTAGTGGTTCAACATTCTTGCATGTTGCTGGTGCATATCATCTGTTAAAATGGAAAAATGACTCATTGGAGAAAGAATGTTTTATTTAATAACAATTACAATTTTGCTACTAACATTTACATACAACAATATTTCATCTTCTGATCCCCTTAACCCCTCTCAAAAATGACCACCAATTGTACATGTCCCCAAGTCAGATCTTCATTGTATTTGTGTACAATCTGTCATCAGGTATGCGGCCCACTCGTTTCTGAACACAACTATATCGTCTTGTGAGTATGAGGCTTTTTGGCAGTCATAGTAGTACTACAAAATAAAAAAATAAAGAATTAATAAATAACTTAAACGAACTAGTAATTGTTTTTGAAAATACCTCTTTAGGGATGCTAGTTTGCTGATGAAAAACGATCTCTTTCATAAATTTACAAACATAATAACCGCAATCATTATCGTTTGTTTGTTTTGGACACTGCAAAAAAATTGATCATTAGGAGAATAAATAACTTGTGTTGTGATGTGTTTGGATAGTGAAATTTTATTATATATACCCTGATATTTGTCCAAACGTAGTACTTGCTCGGCTCCTTATGCTTAGCCCCTGTCCTCATACCATGATTTAGAGGATATTGGTACACCGCCCTATCATAAAAGAATCCTCAGTAAAAGATAATATATATTATATAAATTGATGTTTAGACCTAAAACGTAAGATGTAGTGTCTTACAGATTCACAAACTCCATCATGTATGGTCGGTTTGATGGATATCCTAGCTTTGAATCCAGAAAATAAATCTTCGGAGTATCCAAGTTCACCGCAATTAGCAACCAATGTTGCCTAAAAACACAAAAAGGAATAAGTAATAAGAAAAGTGAAAATATAATTAATATGCTTTAATCGTAGAGTATTACCCCTGCATGGTTGGTATTAGGAAAAGTCTGTCATCTGTAATCTTGAGTTCAAATGTTTTCAGCAAGTCGTTCACTATTGCATCCCTTTTTGATTACTCTATTTTTGTTTGGTGTGTTGATGTGATATGAGGACTAACCAGTCCAAATCTTGGCTCATGGGAAAATCCCTTCAACTGTTTTTCATAAATGCGTCTGTCAACAATATAAAATGAATTTAGTCATAATTTTCACATTAGATCTGCTTTTAGAAAATCAATTCATGGAAACATACCTCATATATACATTTACAACAGTGACGCCTAACCAACCGTTTTCAAGGATTTCATTTACATTTTCAGCAGAAACGAAATCTTGACTTTCCTCTCCGTATATATTATCTTCGAAAATCACTATATGACTATTACCATCTTTTAGCTTCGTATCCACATGAGTCTTCAATGCTAGTAAATGTGGAAAGAGAATAGGTGGTGTTATTGTGCTTTCAGTAGCTCCTTGGGATCGATTGGTCGATCCTTTAGATGGTTTCGAGCCGATGTTAGTCACCCCCTTTCCTTTCTCCGTCTATAACAACAATCATTGATTCCGACACTCTTTTAATTAATTGTTAAGGGTTTAGCTTGAAAATAAAAGGAAATAAATACCTCTTTGTCTGCATGTACTCTTACAAGTTGTGCCGGCCATTCAATGAATGTCCCAATAGCCTTTTCGACCGTATGAATATCATCGTCATCAAGTGGAATAGGTAGCATTGCATTTGGCTCATGAGCTACAGTAATCGTCACTTTCAGATGATCTTTTGAAAGTGGTCTATTATGCAGTGTGGCATCTGGGATATTGAACACTGTAGCCCTCGCTACAAGGTGATAGGTGGGTGTTGACAGATATAAATCACAATCATTATCACCATGTAGAAGATCAGTACAGATAAATTATCAGTGTTTGTCTGATTCATATTTCATGGGAACCGTTATTAGAATATTGATTACCACGGCTAAGACATTTTTTTAGGTGAATGGCTCGCCTCAAAGCTAGTGGGGGGTGGGGAAGGATATTCATGCGGTGGTTGTTCCTGAGTTGTGTCCTCCCTTTGCTTCCCACCCATAAAAGTTGATAGCAACTCTCCCTGCCATTGCAATTATTCTTCAAGGGTTGCTATTTTTTCGCTCATTTGTTCCAATTTTTTCTCTATATCATCCGTTTTTTTCTTCTTCTCAAAAACTACTCAGGGTCTCACCCCAAACCCTGCACCTCTGATACGACCGTATTTTTCTGGCTGCTTCAAAGCCGTCAATAATAGGTCTGTATCAGCTACAGGAGTAGCTGATTCCAGTGACTATCAGATATAGGAAAAAAACTATTTATTTTTAGGTAATAGCAATTTTAAACAAATCATTTTATCATCGTGTCATACTTACACATATTTCCCACACTTTTTGTGTGTTCTCATCTATTAACTTCCCTTCTTTGTTCACACGTGCCTCCTTCCATAGCACATGACGTGGGATAGAAGTGCATTTGGTTTTAGATTCATCAATCTACATATAAACATAGAAAGATAATTATGATGTTGTTTATTGGCACCTAACAATATTACTGTAAATTTACAACACGTACCATTTTCTTTTCTAATGAATCGTACCCCATCCTTGCTTTACGATAGCGGTATGTTGGATTTGATGCACGTTCCTTATTTTTAGTATAGAGTTTTTTGTTTCATAAATGAAATATTGACAATCAATGTGATGAATACAGGTATCCTCAAACAACGTATTATCACTCACAATGTACCTGAAACTTCTCATCCCCACGACGGCCAGTAAATGCATCCCATGATTCTTGGGATATCAGGTGTGCATAGACAATGGGTGGGTGTGGGTTTATTTTACCTTTAGAATCTTTCAGGTGATATCTTGTTAAAATAGTACGAAAACCTCGATGAATATTTCCTGCAAGTCTTAGTACATAATCCTTGTGTGAGTCGTCTACTATAAATGTACTCTGCAAGAGATTGAGAAGAGTAAGACACTGTTTCATCATTTTATTTGCTAGTTAATTAAAGAAATAAATTCATAATGTTACCGTAATTTCATCCCAGATCACAGCCTTCAACCCGGACACAACATGGTTCCATGAATCTATGTCAATCGGCACGCGTTGCCGAGTGACAACTCAAATGTAACTGCTAAACATAGCCTTGTTGGGATTCACATGTTGGCCTCGTGCATTCCATCCAACTTCAAATTTGATGCCTTTGCTTTTCGCCTTAAGAATTTTGGCTAACACTGTCAAACTACGACGCACCTGTGATTTATGCGACATCGGTCCTTCATTCCCGACCATTTCATCGATATCAACATCATCTCTATGTTCATCTACTATGATATCAATGGCATGTGCTGATGGTTGTTGGACCTCAACACTAAGAGAAGGAGCCGCAACAGCAAGAGCAGCAGCAGGAGCAGTAGGAGCACCAGGAGCTGCAGCAGTAAGAGCAGCAGCAGGAGCAGTAGGAGCACCAGGAGCCACATCAGGAGGAGGAGTAGGAGCCACAGCAGTAGGAGCAGCAGGATCCGCATCAAGAGCAACAGTAGCAGCAGCATGAGCTGCAGGAGCAGCAGGAGCAGCAGTAGCCGCAGCAGCAGCTGCTTGAGAGACTTGTTCAGTCTCAAGGTTAGGAGCACCAGAATGTGCAGAAGTCATTATCTGCAAAAGTGGTTGAACAGTTCATTCAAATTACATAAATTATGTAATGATAAGATAATAACATGAGATAACAAGATCTATATTACAAACAAAATATAACCTGTTTACTGAACTCTCTTTCTTTTTTTCAAAGGTTGAAGAGATTTGACACCTCTATCGACAATCCAAATCCCTTCATTGTGGTCTCCTCTAACATACAAAACATCATCTGCATTGGGACCGCTCCGAATTGATTCTGACGTACCACTAAAAGGATCGTCCTCAACTGAATTTTCATCGAACCCTCAATAGTTTTGGACGATAACAGAACAATCGACCACTTTTGATTTGCGGGATCTGGAACATAAAAAACTTGTACCGCTTGTGATGCCATTATAAACTGTTCGTCTTTGTACCCTTCTTTACTAAAATCAACTTTCACAAATCCCCATTCATCTATTTTAACACCACTATTGTTATCAATCCATTTGCATTGAAAAATCGGCAATTGAAATGTCGTATAATCCAACTCCCATATTAGTTTGATAATGCCAAAGTATGACATATTTGCATAAATTGGATTTCTATCCTTACTACCAGAAACATGCATCACTTCAGCCACTAGTGTAACTCCACTATTTTGTATGGTACTCTCTTCATCATGTTCATCCGTATAGAATCTATAACCATTAATTACATACCCACTATAAGATAATACATACACACTTGGTCCAGCGGCTAGCCATCGAAGTCGTTCTGAAATTGAATTCGGATTTTCATCCAACTGCTTAAAAATATGGTCCTGAAACCATCCTATAAACTGGTGATTATGTGTATCTGCTAACCATTTTTCATCCCTCGATGGATTCAACTGCCTAAGAATTTATTTGTGAGATTCAATATATGGAGCAACCTCCCAACTATTATGCAAAACATAAAGATGAGCCTGCTCCCGATCTGTAATACTGATTGTTACAACTTCTCTTCCAGAAATTCCCCCACCCTCAATGCGTCCAGTGTGACGAGATTTCGGGAGAACAATGCTTTCCACATCAGATAGGTATTCAATACAAAATTCAATGGCTTCCTCAACAATATATCACTCCACTATACAACCCTCTGGCCGACTTCGATTTTTGACATATCCTTTCAAAATCTTCATATACCGTTCAACAGGATACATCCATCTATAGTGCACAGGACCACAAAGTCGAATCTCTCTCACCAAGTGAATCATCAAATGAACCATCATATCAAATAATGTTGGCGGGAAGAACATTTCTAATTCACATAATATGATGAAAATTTATTTTTCCATAGCTGGAAATTTCCCCGGGTCTAAAACATTGCTACATATAGCTTTGAAAAAGAAACAAAGTTTGGTTAATGTATGACAAACATTCTTGGGTAAAATGCAACGTAAAGCTATAGGAATTAGATCTTGCATCAAAACATGGCAATCATGTGATTTCAAACCTTTTAACTTCAAATCATTCATTGACACAATGTTCTTGATATTTGATGAGTACCCCTCTGGAACCTTTACATCAATAAAGAAGTTGCAAAACTGATATCTCTCTGCCCTAGAAAGAGTATAAACAACACGAGGGAGAAACATTCGATTTTCACCTTTCACGGGAGCCAACTCTTCTCGTATTCCCATGTCAACCATGGCCAACCTTGCCTTAATTACATCTTTTGTTTTGCCATGGGCATTTAGCAACGTTCCAATAACATTATCACATACATTTTTTTCCACATGCATCACATCAAGAAAATGTCTGACGTACAAACAATTCCAGTATGGTAATTAAAAAAAACTGATCTCTTTTTCCAACCGATTTTCGTAAGGTTTTTCGAAAATGGTTTACCAAAAACAGTGTTCATATCTTTTACTTTCTCAAAGAGCTGATCACCTGTTAGTGGAGACGGTGTTGTGCAATTTTCTGAACTTCCATTGAATGATGTCGTCCAAGATAAGTACTTATGCCGACGAGGTAGAAATCTACGATGTCCTAGAAACACAGATTTCGATGAATGTTTCAACCTAATTGATTCTGTATCTTCTTCGCACACGGGACACCCTTGAGTTCCTTTTATGCTATAGCCTGACAAATTTCCATAAGCAGGGAAATCATTTATTGTCCCATACAACATCACTCTCAACGTGAAGTATTCACTTTTATAAGCATCATACAACATTACACCTGAGTCCCACAATAACTTCAAATCCTCGATCAAAGGAGTCAGATAAACATCAATATCGTTACCTGGTTGTTTTGGTCCTGATATAAGCATAGATAACATGATGAATTTTCGCTTCATACATAACCAGGGTGGAAAGTTATAATTTAGCAACATAACATGCCATGTACTATGAGTGCTGGTTTGAAAACCAAAAGGATTCACTCCATCTGTAGATAACGCAAGACGAAGGTTTCTCGGCTCTTTTCCAAATTCAGGATACTCATGATCAATTTTCTTCCATTGAGGAGAGTCGGCCGGATGACGTAATAACCCATCTTTATTTCTTTTATCTGCATGACACGACAATTGTCTTGCAGTTTCTTCACTTCCATATAAACGCCTAAACCTTGGAATGATTGGAAAGTACCATACAACTTTCGTAGGATTGGATTTATCTTTCTTGTATCGAGAAGCACCAAACTTTGGGCATTCTGTAAGTGATTTGTTCTCCTTTCGAAACAATATACAATCTTTCGGGCATGCATGTATTCTTTCAGAAATCATTCCCATCGAGCGTAGCATTCATCTAGCTTCATATGTCCGGCTTGGGAGCTCATTATCTTCCGGGAGCATGTCATTCAAGAGAGCAAGTAGTTCCGTAAAACTGACATCACTACATCCATTGCCTGCTTTCAATTTATACAACTTCATTACAGCTGACAATGTTGTATACTTAGTGCAAGCAGCATACAATGGCGTCTTTGCACAACTCTTCAACTTCTCAAACAATTTTGGGCAATCACGGGGTTCATCTTGAATTGTCTTTGTCATTTCCTCAGTACGATATTCATCATCATTGACATCTGTAATCACATCCTCCATACGGTCTTCTTCATTATCTATATTTGTATTCATATCTGACGATCCATAAAACGCAGTTTTATCCCAGCCAGTAGCTACATTCACTTTTTCTCCGTATTTATTCCAACATTTATAACACAGATCTATTCCGTAACATATCAAATGTTCTTCCAACTCCTCTGGAGTAAGTAGTCGAGAATAACAACAACATAAACACGGATAAAGGATTTGAGAAGGATCCTTTGTGTGATCCTTTGCAAACTTGATGAACTCTTTCACTCCGTTCTCGTACTCTATTGTTAAACGATTAGAATCCATCCAATCTTTATTCATCTTCATCCTATTTGAATCTCAAATATTAGTATTTATGGTTCAAGTACACAAAAGAAGACTTCCAAATACAGTAGAAGGGAACCACTTCCTTGGAAGGAGATCAAGTATTCTAACCTATAATCAAGATTCATAAAAAAGAATATTAGATTCACTAAAAAGATGATTATCTATCACTCTATAAGAAGGATATAACATGTGATAGAGGATTTCCAATCGATGAGAGATACCTTTATCAGAGAGAAACCAAACGCATCCACTAGAGCTTCTATCTGATTTGTATAGGCACTCAGGATACAAAAACTATATTTAGAATGCATGTGAGATAAAGAACGAATAATTAAAATAAATAATCCATTATACAATTTAAAATTCATTATCATCTCTATTATGATTTGTATAGGCACTCAGGATTCATTCTAGTAGTAGTACAGGTTCCCCCATTAATCATGAGTGATAGAGGGAATAGTAGTTTTTGGATTACATTTCTTGTTTTATACAATTTATGAAGAAATGACAAGGGTTGGAAGTGCCGAGTGTGTTTGACTTGAAAATAGAGGTTCAGTTGCAACACCCTCTGATGTTTTCTGGAGAGGGTGGACCCAAGGTAGATAAGTTCTAAATTTAGTTCATCTAGAATATTCTAGATAACTTTTCTACTCCTTAGTATAATAGGGTAGAGTTGGTAGCGTATATGTTATGGGGGACAATAATGATCTACTGTGATATTTAGTCTTGGGATGAGCATATGGAGGTAATGACTTGGAAGAAAATCTAGGATATGTTCATGGAGCACTTTTACCCTATGACATTGAGGAAATGAAAATATGAATATTTAATATGTTTGACATAATTATGTTTGATAATGATAGATTATGTTAGATTCTTTACATACCAGTAATGTTTTTATCTAATGTTGACAAGAGATAAGGTATCTATGAAAAAAAAATAAGGATAGACTTAGATGTGAGATTAAGTCCCAGGTAAATATATTTTTTATGAGGTTTGTTGAGGTGGTGGATCAGGTTCTCATTTCCAAGGGGAACCTAAAGGAGACTTGTAGTGGTGGTAGGGCGGTTTCAATTGAATGATCTAGTGGTACATATTATGATAGTAGAATTCACCATTATGATATCTTCCACTAGGGTGGTGGTGGATAGAGTATCTATGTGAGAGGATTTTTCTCTTAGAGAGGTTTTTAGTCATCTTCAGTCAATGAGGTAGGTCTGGTCAAATGTTAGGCCTATGACTTTGACCACTAGTTAAGTTTCAATCTTGTATCATGATGGTTCATATATATAGGCTCTACATGAACACTGGTAATATGGGTAGTGATGGATGATCTATATTGGTACAGAGCACCGAATAGGGGAACCTAAAGGAGACTTGTAATAGGGGATCCTATCATTATTTTATATCTTATCTCTTGGTAAATGGTTTCTTTTTTGTGTTAGAGTACTTTTGTGGGATCATGTTGGTCAACACACCATTGGGGGTGTGATTAGAAGGCATCTGTCTTCATAAGGGATGTTCCCTCATGGTTTGTGAGTATTGTTTCATTTTTGATTTATACATGCTTGATATGATATGTATTGAATAGATAGTGATGATGTAATTTTTGGTATTTAATCAATATCACATTGATTGTTACCGTAGATGAGTGACCGTCATGCCTTATAAGGGTAGAGCCCATGTCTTTTATGGAGAATGGGATATCTTGGTAGACCATGTTGGACCAGTTCTTCCACAACTAGGTGAGAACATAGACCAGTTTACGAATATTTTTCATGATGATAATGGATTGAAACAAGAAATATTTCCCCCAGTAGTAGACTGGTTCTAGGATGTGTTTCATGAGAATTGATCAGGGCTACCACCTAAAAGAGACTTTGAGTTCATGATTGAGCTGATGTGTGGAGTTGATCCATTTTATATAACGCCTTTCAGAATGAAACAAGAATAGATTCAGGAACATAAAACTCAATGAGAGGAGTTAGATTATGAAGGGTGCATCTGCTCAGTTATGTCACCTTGGGGATCTCATGTTTTATTTTCCAAGAAGGATGACAGAACATTACATATGTGTTTCTATTAATAGAATATGAATCAGATGAAAATTAAGAACAGATATCCACTTCTTTGTATTTTTGATCTATTTGACCACTGAGGGGTTCCATATTGTTCTCTAAGATTGATCTAAGGTTTTTCTATCATCATTTGAGGTTGAGAAATTATGATATACTATAAAATAATTTTGAAATCATGTATAGTTTTTATGAATTCTTCATAATAAAATTTGTGTTGACGAATTCCCCATGGCATTTATTCTCTTGATGAGTTGAATATTTCACTTGTACCTAGACCAGATTGTATTTGTTTTATGGATAAAATATTGGTGTAATACCAAAATAATTATGATCATTCCCAGCATCTAGACATCATCATGAGTACACTTAGAGAGAATCAGCTATACACAATCTATCTATATGAAAACATATACATCTTCTTCATAGATTGTTACCTTAAGGCGGCGGCCGAGGGCGTTGCGGGTTGCGGAAGGCGGTCGCGGAGGGCGACCGAGGGCGGCCGAGTGAGGTGGAGGGCGGCGGAGGCGGCGGAGAGCGGCGGAGGGCGGCCGAGGGCGGCAGAGAACGGCGGCCGAGGGCGTTGCGGGCAGCCGAGGGCGGAAGGCGGTGTAGGTCGGCCGAGGGTGTTGCGGGTGGCGGAGGACGACGAGTGTACCGAGGGCAGCATGCTCCGGCGAAGCGAACACATCAGTGGTATTCGGGAGAAGAGTAGTAGGGTTACGGTTCCGTGAGGGCTTTAGCTGCGATAAAACGAGGGCACTGTGCGACCGACTTTATAAAAAAGTCGACTAAGGTTTTATCAGCGCTAAAAAAGCGCTGATAAAGGCTACCTTTATCAGCGCTAAAATTATAGCGCTGATAAAATCTAGCTTTATCAGCGCTTTTCTAGAGTTGATAATATTATGATTTATCAGCGCTAGAAAAGCGCTGATAAAGATTCCCCGTATCAGCGCTACAATTTTAGCGCAGATACAGGGTCTCTTTATCAGTGCTTTTTTAGCGCTGATAAAGATAATTTTTATCAGCGCTTTTTGAGCGCTGATAAAGGATACCCTATATCAGCGCTGAAATTTGAGCGCTGATAGAGGTGTTCTGTATCAGCGCTTTTTTAGTGCTTATATAGGTGAACCTTTATCAGCGCTTTTTGAGCACTGATAAAGACCCACTGTATCAGCGCTAAAATTTTAGCGCTGATACAGATCATATTTATTAGCGCTTTTCTAGCGCTGATAAATATTACTATTATCAGTGCTAAGAAAGCGCTGATAAACATTAGCTTTTTCAGCGCTGTAATTTTAGCACTGATATAGGGTATCCTTTATCAGCGGTTTTGCTTAGCCCTATTATAAGGGCGCGCTTCCCTTGCCCATTTTTGTAGTAGTGTGGTCAGAGTGAATTTCTCAAGAGGGAGGGGTGAAATGTGCATCTAATAAAATAATTTGATAAAAATGAATAATATTGAAATCCCCCAAATTATTATCAAAATAAGTATTGTGATATAGATCTTAATATTTATAATAATTTATCTATTGATTTATTTTAATTGGATGAGTAATAAATAATATGATTCAATCCATTGAAACTAATTTACTTGATGAACATGTTATTTGAACATGAATTCAGATAAACAATCAAAGTATGAATTATTTTATACGTAAAAGATGTTCTATGTTTTAAATTGGAAATAAAGAAGAACAAAATTGAAACCCAAATGGGAAACATTGAATAAAATATGTTTAGTCTCATGTTTAGACGTAGTACTTTTCCACACTATGATAACCCACCACCAAGCAGTTTATATGACATAAACTCAATGATCAACATCCTAGATCTGATATTGAAATAGTAAACATTTTCAAGGACACACATGACCTCTTAAAGATTTATTCACGGCAGTAAATATAAACATGAAACACTTGGACCTATACCACTACTATTCCTACTAAAAGAAAATAATAAAATATTTTTAGAACATATCACGTATCTTCCAGTTTAGCAAAAGAGACAGTGTGCCTAAATAAAATAGAGTAATTCACGCACTACTCAAGAAGTAATAAATACTAATAGAAAAATGAAATATTGGAGTTTAATGTTTAAATATTGTCACTCAGTTTCAATATATCATCCTACTCTTGAATTTAATCAGCAATTAATATAATGTAGGTTACATTCAAAATCATCAATAAAATAGAGTGTCGTATATATGTTTTTTCTGAATGGAGAAAAGCACTGTATGAGGATATATTTTTCTACCTTGGTTAATGAAAACAACATATATGATATTTATGTTTTCAATTTTTTCACCCTGGTAGCTCATTAATATTTATTGAATCATGATCTCTTTCTATTCATGTGTGTTATCTATTCATCATGTAGTTCTATATAAGGCTTTGTGACTATTCTCTATGTGGGGGTGTGCCCCAATTTTATCAATAAGAGTGGGGACATCCAAATTTTCTTCTTCCTCAAACTGCTCGTTTTGACTGTTATTTTTTAAATCATTTTAGAAAAAATTATTAAAACAGAAAATGGAATTGAAATCAATAATTATATATATTATAGTATTTTAATACAAATATATGTAATGCAATAAAAATAGTGAGAGTGTCTTAGGATCTAATAGTGTTAGTTTGTGGATGTGTCAAGATCTAGTGGTCTTAAGCTCTAGAGGATTCATTCCCTATCAGTGTAAAACATAATTAGTAGGACTCTGATGATGTTTATAATTAGACATATTTTTAGTATATTGGAGGTGTCTCACCTAACATTGTTTGGTCTGATAGTGTAGTAGTATGATGGTGTCTCAGATATAGAAATTTCATGTATTTTTGGGGATGTATCATACATAACCATATTTGTATTCTAAAAGAATGACATACTGGTAGTATATGAATCCAAGGTATGTCATACATTTACATATATTCAGTCCAATAGTAGGAATGTAAGAAGATGTAATTTCCTCACGGTATCATAGACATAGGGAAATTTTTGCTGGCCGTGTGTCATTGAAGATGATGTCTATTTTAATGGTGTCATATACTTAGAGGAATATATAACATATTCTGAAAAAATATATTTATTATATGAAAAAATGTAATTCATTATAATTTTTAGAATGATGAAATTGGGATCAATAAAATAGGGATTCCAATAATATCCCCATTATTAATGATAACCAATCATGGAATCGAGTGAATATCTTAAAAGAAAAACAAGATAAAAAATTGTATTACATAGTAATAAACATGACACACAATTATCAATCACAGTATGTGTAGATGGATCATAGAAAATAATAAAAAAAGAATAAGTATATAATAGAAGTATAATAAAGAAATAGAATCAATGATAAAAAGTTTGGAAAATATATAAACATAAATATTAATTAGAAACACATAGCACATAAAAGTTCTCCACTTTTATGATTACAAAAAAGGTAAAGAATAGGGAAAAAATATGTGAAATGTGCCAGAAAAGAGTAAATATATTGATAGTATTTTCATGGTTCATCTACATCGAACAAGAAAAAATATATGTTTTGGGATTATCAATGGTACGATCTAGTGATTCATTCCCATTATTAGTGGTGATGAGAGCCGATACATAATTCAAATGGACATCTGTCATCACATTATGAGGCGTTGAAATTGAGGAGGAAGGTAATTCTTTGTAAATAAGTAGTCTCAATATTTTGAGTTCCTCATTACGAGTTAATGGAAATGTTGAAGTGTTGTAGGTAAAGGATCAAGTGGATTTGTTATGATGGTATAACTTTATTTTTGATAAGGATAATGGTAAACAGGTCCAATTGTTAGTCCATTAATAGGTGAAGTAATTGGAATGCAATTTGGAGCTACAATTGTAGTGGTATGAACATGATGGTATAGATTCAATATATTAATAAAAAACATAATTATTTGGCTACAACATTAAATTTAATTAAAAAAATTCACCCTTCTCTTCTATAGAAACGGTCAACATTTGTGCTATTTCCTAATTTCATATGAAATTGTATATGAAATCATGATACACAAAAAGAATATGAATATTCTAAACCGAGAATTTAAAATTTTCTTCCATAGAATTATTTGTATAGATTAGAGATAGATATTAGTTAATGTATTTAGTAGTAGTCTGTCTATCATCATTCACATATATGTAATAACTAGAATCTAGCTTGAGAATATGGTTAGAATTATATAGAATTACACTCAAGTGTTTCTAGGATAGATACATGATGCTACCGGAAGTATTGGAAGATGTATATATAAAATAATCACTCACAATTGATCTAAACTGATTAGCATCATTCATTGGAGGAGAAACAATACCATCATATGAATTTGTTGATGTATCCCCATAACATTTAAGGATACCATACAAAGAATATTTAAATACATATGTCATCTTAATGTGAAAAAATTTGTATGAAACCAACTCATGTCTCATCTATTTATTGTTAATTTCAACAACGTCTCTGTGATACATCATTTTCTATTTGATATTCATAATAACTAATTCATACATATGATATGCATCATCTTTCCTGAGTTTTTTTAAAATGATGGGTTATGATTTCATACACACTTGTGAAACACATACGTTATATTTTTCCCAAAAATATATAAGTGTACATTAGTGATTATATATATTAGAACAACTGGATGAGCTGTAGAAGGTTCAGGTATAAGAGGCCTCATAGGATGATTGTTTTAATCTAGATCATAATGATCATCTGATGCTATTAATCACCAGTTATGATCATATTCAACATGATAATCAAGTATATAATCCTGGGGTTATCTTCATAAATCAATAAAAAACATTCCACATTCCTCTTCAATTGGGTCCATAAATTGGTATGAAACAAAAAATGTGGTAGGACGAATGAAACTGTAAGAAACATTTAAAATTTCCAAATTTTTCTGAACATATGACCTTAGAGTAGACACCATGTTATCATCACTGGTATGTTTATCTTCCAACTTTCTATGAATAGTGGGTTCATTTTTCATCTCATTATCCATTTGATAAATAGTTATGGATTCACATTTCACATTTTAATCTATATGATAATTATGAAAATATGGTACAACATACTAGTCACATCCAAATTCTTCCCAAATTATATAATTTTTCTCTTGATTAGGAATTTGATGATCCCTAAAAACAATGACTCTATACTGTTTTGAAAGAGAAAAATATAAAACATCTTAACCAATAACAACAAAAATGGCCTAAAACTCATCAAATCCTTCAGTATATATGTAACTTTTTTATTGATCCTCTTCATGTTTCTCAAACTCTTCTTCGTCATCCTTCACGAACATCTCACTTTTTTATTCCCCCTTGGTAAAATATGAGATCTATAGGTGATGACAGCTGATTTTGGAAGAAACTATGGTCACTCCTGAAAAAATAAAATATTCTTATTCCACTTATTCATAAATAGTTTATTTTCTATATGAGTATCCCACAACATCATCAGGCATCAATCTAGGATCAAATTCATTCATAGGTCTGGTAGGATGACCAAATAGATTATATTTGATATAAAACTTTTCATCATCACCAAAAAATTATTTTTTTTCATTGGTTATAGATTATATTAATATAAAAACATAAGGAACTAGTAATTCAGAAACCACCACAATCAATCATGTATTCTTCACCATAAAAATCTAAGCCCTTAGTCTTTAGCATAGAAGAAATCCTTATTGTGTAGATCAATGAATTTGATCTGGATGATGTTTTGATCATCTTAGACATTTATACCACTATATAACTAAAATGATTAATATTGTGACCACATGGCATAAAAAATAATGGATAAAAATGTTGATACCTTAATGTTTCAGAATCCCTTTTTCTGGGAAATAATATCTATTCCTAGAACTCAAAAAACATTCTACATTCACCATCAATCTATCAGTCAAAAAGATATCTGGTTGAACCATGTCCTATTAACACATCATTGGAATCCACATAATTGAACCTATCAATAGGTTTTCGAATAATTATTTGATAATGACCAGGGACTCCCTCATGAGGTACATGTAAACACTTATTTCCTTTTATTGATTAAAAACCAAACACATGACATTTTACATGGCTTCTAATCTAATCTGCACCAGCTTTGTTAAACGAAAAACTCTATATTATAATAAAAAAAGATACCAACATATTGTATAATTTCCATTTAATGGACTAAAATGATTTAAACCATCATTTTTTAGATATCATTGGGTTCTAAAAACATAATGGACATTATCCACTTTGATTCAATATCATTTTTTGCAATAACAAATATAGTATCAAGCTCCCAAACTACTAAGGAATTTGGATTAGGAACACTTGATTCCTAATTCCATTTCATTGAAGATCTCAACTTAAATAAACAAGACACTAAATCTTGATTCATTCTAGGTATTTATATCCACATGATAGGATTGGTCAAAGGTGAGGATATAGTTTAAATAAATGATGAAAAGGGTTTCTCAGGGATTGATCAAGAGATAGATATACAAGTATTGTGCTGGGATCAAGGTATGTCATTAATAGACTTATTCCACATTAATATAATTTTTGTTGTTATGTACTCTAAATTTTAAATTAAACTTGGAATAAAAATCATAATCAATACAAAAACAAACATCGGGTTTTAGTAAAAATATTATACTAGTATGTAAATTTGAAATTTGCAAAAAAATAGAAAAATTTAGAAAATGTATATATTAAATTGTATGAAAAACAATGATAAAAGAAACTATTATGAAAATAAAAAGATATTTGAAACCAAAAATATGATAAATAGAATTAAACATAACTGAAACATACAATTATTAACACGAGTTTGAAATATTTAATTCTCTCAGAATTGAAATGCTTAGTAATTATATCTTATAACTAATTTTATATGACAATACATGCACGATTGATATATCCCTTTTGAAAATTAACTATCAAATGAGATTTCATATATCAATTTATTTTATTCCTATATTGTAAACCATGATTCTATGAAATTTTAATAGAACTTGTTTTGTAACAGTTTATGGGGTCATGACAGAAATGATAAGCATAGTCTAGAAGAATATGTTTCAACCAAATAAATTGTTTATTGTTTCTATATATACCTGTGTATTCAGCTTCAGTAGTAGACAATATACTATAATTTTTATATATACTGGACCATGAAACTAGATATCTTCCTATAATGTGACATATTCTAGAGGTTCAATATATATATAAATTTCATCCATAAATATACTCTTTGAATAACATACTAAATTATGTCATTTTTCATTAGGGTAAAACAATACTTTATTAGTTTCAGATTTTAGGTAATGGAATATTATTTTAATATTATGTATGTGTGAATCCATTTAGTTTGCTTTAAAACAAGAAAAGATTCACAAACTAAAAAAATATCTAGTTGACTAGAAGTCAAATAGAGAAGAATTGAAATCATACCTGTGTAACAATTTTGATCAACTAGTTTCCCAGTTTAATCATGATCCAATTTACAAGTGATACTCATTAGAGTTGAAACACCCCATGATTTTATAGTATGCTATTTTTCAATGTAATTAAATAACTTTGACTTCACGCAACAATGAGTTCAAGTGCACCACGACATACCAAACTAGCCGGTAAAAAGCGGCGATGAATAGTATTAACTAAAATTTAAACTATATATAATACTGATAATTTTAAAATCCATATTATGAGTTTCTTAGACATAATGAAAGAAAAAAAATCTTTTTTCAGATAAAAGAAGTTTTTTTTCAAAAATTGAACTTTTTCCACCTTTTAATGGTGAATCATTTTTAAATCCAATATTTGAAACATGTATATATATATATTAAATTTGACAAAATAATCCTCTTCTTTATAATCAAGACATAATAATTTAGTTTCTATAAAATTTTGGTGATTTTCTGATAACACTCATATTTGGGTGAATAGTAAAAAATACTATATTTTAACTGAAAACAACTTTTGTATTCAAAATAATTTATTTTGTTAAATTATACATTTTAATGGTCTAGAAGTATAAATATATTATATATTTACCATGTATTCAAATTCTAGTAATTGTAAGCAATTTATCTTTGAGATTGGACATAAAGAAGTTTCAATCTTTTGATAGTTATTATTTCTTAAATGTACGCCATTTGGTTTTCACAACGGGAATTAATTTTAAATTAATAAATTCAACTTCTGTATTTTGAATTTTGGGAAAATAGACTTCATTTTTCAGTTCTTAATATCAAAAATTATCTTAGTGTAAATTTGTGGTATTTTTCTGAAAACAGTCAATTTTTGATGAATAGTCAAAAACACTAAGTTATTGTTTAAAATTGACTTTTTATTTAAATAACTATTTATTTTATTCAAATTTATTTTAGTTAAAAATAGATACCTAATACTTATATATATTTAATGAAATTCATTGGATTCATTTTCTTATAATATTACATATATATAATTTTATTAAACATTCACTGTATTTTAGCCACCTCCTAGGAGATTTTTCAAATTCAAATAAATTTTTTTTACCGCTTATGTGAGTGAAATTTAACTAATTTGAGAGACACGGTTGATATCAGTAAGAAAAATGTGGTTCAATAAGATAAAAATAATTTTTGGTGAATAGTAACTTTTTACTTTTATTTAGCATAGTTAAAAGTAAAAAGAGTAATTAAGGGTAAAAAGGAAATTATTATTACGCTAACACATGTCCAAAATCTATTGGATAAATGTAATTAGACCGAAAAAAACCTTTGGAATATAATATGATCCTTTAGGTCCACCTGAATTATATTAGGACATTTATTTTATATTTAATTCAACTAAGGGTTAAAAGGATTAAAAATGAAAGTTTAATAACTAAAACATTTTTCATATAGAGTTATACATAAGATAAATTCATCTATAAATATTCATGAGAAATATAAAAAAAATTCCTACATATTTGAGTTTTATTTTTAATTTTTAAACATTAAATAATTAAATTTATTTATGACACAATGATGGTGAAGTAATTATCATATTATTGAATGAATAAAAAAATTGACATTATGAATATCCAAATAAATATAATTTGAGTATTTTTATAAATTTCACTAATTTTATAGGTTATTATGACATGTTAGGGTTGGTTAGATCAATTGTTTTGAAGTAATCATGCAGTTATGATTTTAACAAAAAAACATATAACAAATACTGCCAAAATTGAGAAAAATTGGTTTTGAAAACAAATATTATATTATTAAATGATATAATAATCCTAAAAATATATGTTCATGCCAAAAGTCTTATATAATAATATATATGTCATTAATAAACCAACTGGGGTTCTATTGGCATTTTATATTATGTTTATTAACCATATAATATAAAAATACAAAGAGACATGGTAAATGTCAAACTATTTATCTAAGAGTTAATTATAAAAGTTAAGGTTAATATGGTGACCTAAAACTTTATAAAACATTTTTGATGAGTGTTTTTCGACCCATACCCATATTATAATTTAAATAATTCATTTTGGAGTCATTATAAACTGAACATGAATTTATTATAAAATAATATTTTATGTTTTCCCTAAGATGCCCCTCACCCCTCTTATAAAAGGGATCTTCCCCTTCTCTCAAATTCACACTGCCCAAGCAATTTGGATCGGCAAACCCCTACCCAAATATCCTCCAAACAATCCTACCTTTATCCTAGAGGCCTTCCTTTCATCATAAAGCAATCCTATGTGTCACGACCCGTCCTCGGGGCCCGTGCCTGAATACCCCAAGCCCGCCTCCCATAGGCCAGGGGCTGGCGACTAGCACCAAAGGCGTAAATCCCGATAACTGGGAAGGCATTGCCTTTATAAAAGAAAACAAGAACCACAGAGTAAACAAGCGGAAAAAGTAAACACTAATTAAAAGAGAAGTGATGAAAAGTAAATGGACCAGAATACAAACACAAAAGAAATTACAACTACAACTGAACGAAAGTACAACAGAAAAAGGCAACAGCTGGAAGAAGGAAGAAACTCCTAGGTCGTCCTCCTCGGATCCTACCTGAAGGGTAGGTACAGATAGCGTAGCTCCTGGATCGTCCACCCCGGATCCTACCTGAAGGGTAGGTATAGATAGCCTCCTCAACGATCTCGCCCGTCAACCACCTCCATGTGTCGTCTCGCCATGATTTCCTCCTCCAGATACTGACTCGTCGTGTGGTCCACCTCCAGGTACCGTCCAGTCCTCGAACACTCGGCCTCTGTCAGCACTGCCCGTCGTCTGCAACCAAAACAATGAGGTTCGGGCATAGCCCGTGTAGGGGTGAGTATAACGATACTCAGTAGGGACCCCTAGACCCTCAAGGTCTCTCTAAAACCAACAAGGATAACCACAAAGAAGATCTCAACAGATAACATCTACTTTGGTATATGCCCATACATATACCTAAGTTATCAAGTAACCCATCTCAATCATGAGGAAACACAAGGATCATGAAATCAACGGATAACCACTTCCCAGGTATATGCCCATACATATACCTAAGTTATCAAGTGACCCATCACAATCATGAGGTAAACACTAAGGTCAAAAGTCTCAGCTCAAACCAGGATTTTCATTATCGAAACCGTAACTGCTGAAGAGCCCCGTCTCTGGAGTGTATAGTGGTCCTGTCACGACTCCGAGGTACTGATCACTATCCTAAGACTGCTGAGGTAATCCTCATGTCGAGTACCGCGGGTTAGCCACCCAGACACAGTAGTGCTTCCCGCCGAGGTATGTCACCCAAATACAGTAGTGCACACCCCCTATTATCCTGCTGAGGTACTCTCCGGACGAGTACCGTGGGTCTGCACTGTCACACAGGTAGTGCTCCGTCCTCCATGGGTCTGCACCTCACAGAGTAGTTCTCTGTCCACCGGGCTAGTCGACTCACTCCAAGTCGAGTTGGTCCAGCAGTAGTCAGGTCTCATCCAGCTACACGGTCTCCGTACTCCATACGCACATCTCTGGGAGGGTCCGCTCCATGAGCTACAGGTCGATACTCCAAGAATCTCAAAGTCCCTCGAATAAGTATCTCAAGTACCGCCTCGTCATAGGGATCCCAACTCAACAGACGACGCGTCAATCGGATGCCCGATCTGTGAGTTTCTAGCCTTTTCATCCCAGGGGCCCGGTTGGTTTTGTGAGCGAACCAATCCTGGCCGTATCTCAACTATACCCCGATGTAAAGACCCGTAAAATTCAAGGGAAATTTTTTCTTAATTTTCTTTAGAATTTTACAAGAGCGCGGTTTCTGACGGCACCTGATTCCGAGGCCCGGTGTGCCCGGAATCAATTTCTGAAGTTTGGCTCGGGTACGTTCAGTGAACGAACGAGCGGGAATTTCTAACTTTTGATCCGGTGCTCGGAATTGAAATCCGAGGACACCGATGAACTCGCAGCGCCGATATTCGCTTAAGAAGACCTTTTCCGAAGTTTCGTTTTCGTAGGAGGAGATGTTTAATTTTTCTGGATGAAATGAAGAGTAAAATAAATTTGTGATACAATATTTATTTTATATCTTTAAAGTGGTTATAATATTTTGTTGGAAGTTGGGTGGTTTAACCACCTATGAGAGGATTAAGGTGAGTAGGGGCCCACCCAAGCCCCACCTTTTCAAATTCCCTAACTCCCCTCTCTCCCTCTTAAAAGATTGACAACTTAACACTTAATTAATTATACAACTCATGTATAATTAATAAGTGAGTTTAATTTGAGTATTGAAATTCAAACTCTTGAATTTCAAAGGTTGGGTTGTGTTAATAAATTAAGTGTGAGCTTAATATATTTTTGGTTAGTTTCTTTGTTACTTGAGAGTTTTGGGAGAATCGTTGAGAGACTTGAAGATCTTCTTCGTCTTCGACGAAGAACGTGAAGAACAGTTCTTCTCCGAAAAAGAACATCGATCCCACGACCTTCAAGACTCGGCGTCCCGGATTCTTCCATCTTCATCTTCCTCCTCGACAAGGGAGAAATCGCCGACCGTGGTGATCATCGCCAACGACAACGTACCTCTCTTCTTCGTCTTAGCGACAAGTGAAAAGACGTCGTTTCCTCCTCGAACGCACCCCGACGTCCACTGAGTCTACGTCCGACGCCGCGACGCCTTTCTCCGCGATAACCGACGTGCGACGTGAATTTTCAAGGTAGGGGTTGTTGTTAATTGTTTATTTATTTATCCTTGTTCGTGGTTCTAGCATGAATAACGTGAGGAATTTAAATATGTGTTATTGTTTAACGTGAGGGGGCCGGACCGCATGAACATGGCCGAACCCCCTCCTTTGTTCTTGATGATTTATCTTGTGGTTGAAACAAGATGGCGTGGTGCCGTCGCACCACGCGGATAATCACACGTTTATATTACGCGGTGCCGTCGCGTCGCACCGTGGAAGGATCATCAAGAACGCGATGCCTTCGCGCCGCGCCGAAGGGAATCAAAGGCGCCGCGGAAGGGCGCGGTGCCGTCGCACTGCGCCGGACGAAGAACACCGCGGCCGGTTCCGGGCCGCGGTGAGACGGGAAGATCGGCGGCACGCCGGGCCGCCGGCGTCGGAAACCGGAAGGGGACCGGCTTGCCGGTCCCGTTGGAGAAAAATCGGCCGGCCAGGTGGCCGGCCGGAAGGTCAAAGACCGGGGGAATAAATTCCCCCGGTCAAGTCTCTAAACCCCCCCCCCATTTATGAGGCGGGGCAGTTCCTTTGAGGGGGGGGGGGGGGGGGGGCAGGCGGGCCCCCGGTTTCTTCAAGCAGCCCCCCCACGAGGGGGGCCGGATCTCAAAAGGGCGCGGCTCTTCAGCCGCGCCGCCGCCGGCCGAGACGCGCCGCCGCGCCAGACCGCGCTGCCGCCGGCCGGGCCGCGCCGCCGCGCCGGACCGCCGCCGGCCGGGCCGGGTCGGACCCGGGTCGGGTCGACCCGGTTCGGGCCGACCCAGGGGGGGTCGGGCCGGGTCGGCCCGGACCCGGACCCCCCGTTTTCGAGACAAATTCGGTCTTTTGGCCATAACTGGAGCCACAGACCTCCGAATGACGAACCGTCTGTGGCAACGCGATCCTTGGATCGAGACGGTCGTTTCGGTATATCGCACTCAAAGATTCAGAATACTTTGAGTTCGACCGGGTTGGTTCGTACACGAAACCAACCGGGCCTTCGGAGCGGAAACGCTCATATCATGAGCTACGGACTTCCGATTGACGTGTCGTCAGCTTTGTTGTGTTCCTCTTAGTGAGAAGGATCTTTTGGAATACTCCACCCAAGGTTTGGATGCAGGTGGAGTACGGTCGAGTTGGTTTTGCCTTAAAAACCAACAGGGCCCCAAGGATGAAAATGTCAATAACTCTCAGACCGGGCGTCCGATCGATGCGCCGTCTGTTGCGTTGAGTTCCTATTGACGGTACAGAACTTTTGGATACATCAACTCTGGACTTTGTGACAGTTGATGTATCAGCCTCTCGGCTCGTGGAGCGGACCCTCCTGTACGAGCTTGCTGTGTGCGGGAACCCTAGTGCTGGCTGCGACTGTGACTGTGACTACTGCTACTGCTACTGCTACTGCTACTACTGCTATTGTGACTGTGACGACGACAGTACAGAGATCCTGTGTGGATTCGACGACGACGACTACAGCACTCAGCGATCCTACGTGGATCAGTGCTACAGGTCCTGTGTGGGCCTGATCATGTGTGGGTCCGATCCTGTGTGGGTCCTTGCGCTCAGCGGTCCTGTGTGAACCAGCGCCTACAGGTCCTGTGTGGGCCCGATCCTATGTGGGTATTTTGCGGGGGTTAGTTACCTAATGATCCTTCGTGGTTCTGACGACTTAGATGGATCAGAGATCATCTTTATCGTCCTTTGAAGAAGTATACCTGTGTGAGCTGAATCCTGTTGCTTTCCTGTGTGGATTGTGTTGTGCTATCCTGTGTGGATTACGTTTACCTTCCTCTGTGGAATAAGTTTACTTTCCTGTGTAGATTTCGTTTTGCTTTCCTGTGTGGAATACGTTTACTTTCCTGTGTGGATTTCGTTTTTCTTTCCTGTGTGGAATACGTTTACTTTCCTGTGTGGACTGAGTTGTACTTGGGCTCGGAGGTTGGAGCGTATTTGAAATTGATGACTTAGGTATATGTATGGGCATATACCTAAGCAGTGTAGGTTGTTACTTCGTGATTGTACCTTTCTTTGTGGTTTATCCTTTGTGGATTTTGAGAGACCTTCAGGGGTCTCGGGGTCCCTACTGAGTAGCTTATACTCACCCCTGCACGGGCTTTGCCCGAACTACGTTGTGTTGGTTGCAGACGAAGGACAGCGTTGATCTTATCTAAGGCTTGCAGAGCAGGACGATACCTGGAGGTGGACCACTGGGCGAGACGTGCTCGGAGCGGACGGCGGGACCCGAGGAGCAGTGGAGCTATCTGTACCCACCATTCAGGTGGGATTTCCAGTGGACAGCTCGGTGTAGCGGCTTTTACTTTTCAGTTGCTGTTTTCCCTTTTGAGTTGTACTTTACTTTCAGTTTGGGTTTGTATACTGGCCCATTTACTTTTCCACACTTTTAGTTGTACTCTGCTTTTACTTAGTGTTTACTTTCCGCTTGCTTACTCTGAGGTTTTTGTTTACTTTACAAAGGCAATGCCTTCCCTTTTTAACGGGATTTACGCCTTGGTGCTAGTCGCCAGCCCCTGGCCTATGGAAGGAGGGCTTGGGGTAGTCACGACACGGACCCCGAGGGCGGGTTGTGACAATTGGTATCAGAGGAGTTCGGTTCTACCGTGAACTCTGATCTTTTCTATGTGAAGAAATAATGTTTAGCGTATTGAGTGTGGTTATCAGTCCAGGGAGTCCAGTGTTGGTGCGGCGGCCGACGTATCCGTACACCAGGACCCTGACTTCTGATTTCTGACTTAATGCACGAAAACATTGAATGCGTGTATGTTTCAAAGTTTTCTTTGTGATTTCCTTGTGTCAGCTCACCAGGTATACTGTTTGACTGTGGCGCACCTGTTTCCTATTCTGGATGGCCCCACGACGGCAGCCAGCTAGGGTTCCGAGAGTCGAGTGTGATGACAGCCCACCGAGCGACGAGGCTTCGGTGCAGGGCCCTTTGTCAGCAGTGGCACCGGCGGTAGTTCTACCCGCCGAGCGCCCGATGCTTCCAGCACCAGCCGCTGACGATGCGCGTCGCCTCAGCGCACTGCATGAGTTTCAGCGCCAGCGACCACCCAGGTTTCACGGGGAGACGGATCCCCAGGCAGCAGAGGACTGGCTGGAGGCCGTGGTACGTGTGTTTAGTCTAGTGAGGACACCAGCATACCTCATGGTGATCCTCGCTGCGAGCCTAATACACGCAGTAGCAGGACGATGGTGGAGCTTGATGCTCCAGGTGCACGATGTGACATCTCTACTTTGGACGGACTTTGAGAGCCTTTTCCGCTCGGAGTTCGTCCCAGCCACCCTTCGTGCGGTGCGTATCCAGGAGCTTCTACAGCTGCGGCAGGGCAGCATGACGGTCGCTCAGTACTCGGCGAGATTTACTGATCTGTCGCGCTACTCGACCGACATGGTACGGGACCCATTCTTCCGGGCCCAGACCTTCGAGCAGGGTTTGAGACACGAGATCAGGGCATCGCTGATCTCCCTCAGCATACTGACTCAGACAGGAGTACTGGAGAGGGCCCTTTTGATCGAGAGCTTCCTTGCTGAGTCTGCACCAGCACCAAGACCCACCGCAGGGCGGCACGTGGTGGAGTCTTCCACGGCAGGCAGTCGACGGATGACTCAGGGGTCCAGACAGACCAGACCTTCGGGCAGACGACCTCAAGACACTGGCTCAGCAGTACGGGGCACACAGCACGGAGCCAGTCTTTCGAGTGGAAGACAGTGCTATGCATGCGGCGGGCAAGGTCACATGGCTCGTGACTGCCCGACCCGCCATGCAGAGGAGCAGCAGATGGTTGAGGAACCACCTAGGCAGAGGCATAGGTTCGACCGTGGCGGTCCGCAGGGAGGAGGCGGACGAGGCAGAGGAGCTGGCCGAGCAACAGGTGGTGGGCGACGTTTTGAGGCTCTACCACCACCACCACCAGGAGGTCCACCCCGACCTCAGGGGAGAGCACAGCTTTAGGCAGCTGAAGCTTACGATCATGGAGCTCCGGAAGCGGGTGGACTAGTGCGGGACTAGCTCCAGGCATAGAGGCCTTGGCCCATAATGCCTCTAGCTTCGTAGTTTGTGATTCCTTGTGACCTTTTTCTTTAAGTTGAAGTAAGAAAAGACACTTGCCTTGGTGGCTTTTGTTTACTTGTCTTTTGTTTGTTTTTACTAAGAGGTACCAGTTAAAAACTGTTGACTTGACCCTCACTTGCAAGATTCGTACTGGAGGAAACCCAGTGACCACACACTGATGCCGACAGTGTGACTCAACCCTTGGAGGCGAGAGTAACGGTTGGATCTCTTGGTAGCAGCGTCGAGGCCTTACGACGTCATCCATGCCATGAATTAACTAATCATGACGGGATTGACTGTATTAGGCAAGGAACGTGGTTCATCCAGGGGATGAGACCATATTTCACTTTTCGGCAAAGGAGAAATCTTTGCAGCTAGCCTCTTTGCAGATATCCTTCGTGGATAGTGATGGAGCAGCCTTCCTCCAGTCTCTCATAGTCACCCCTCCTCTACTACAACAGGTCAGAGAGGAACAGCGTGAGGACGCTGACTGTGAGACACGGCGTGCACAGATATCCTCGGGACAGGCACCTAATGGTTTCTCCCTTGGAGCAGAGCACAACATCCTTTTCAGAGGACGTACCATGGTACCAGTTTCTTTACGAGAGGAAGTGCTGAGAGAGTTTCACACTTCTCCTTTGGTAGTACATCCTGGAGTGGCAAAGATGTACCAGGACCTCAGACGACAGCACTGGTGGCTGGGCATGAAGAAGAAAGTAGCCGAGTTCGTTTCTCGATGCCTCACCTGCCAGCAGGTGAAGGTAGAGAATCAGGTACCAGCGGGCTTGGTACAGCCCTTGGAGGTTCCGGAGTGGAAGTGGGACGACATATCTATGGACTTCATGACTGGACTTCCACGCACTTCAAGAGTTCACGACTCCATATGGGTGATTGTTGACCGACTCACCAAGTCGGCACACTTCTTACCCATTAGAGAGCAGGGCTCAGTGGAGAGCTTGGGACGTCTCTACGTTTAGGAGATTGTGCGGCTCCACGGCATGCCATCATATATCGTCTCCGATCGAGATGCTCGCTTTACTTCCCGGCTTTGGAAGGGGTTACAGGAGGCGTTCGGGACGCAGCTACGTCTGAGCACAGCCTTTCACCCTCAGACGGATGGTCAGACGGAGAGGACCATTCAGACTCTTGAGGACATGCTCCGTGCATGTGTCCTCGACTTTGGTCGTAGCTGGGAGGACCACCTACCATTGGTGGAGTTTGCGTACAACAATAGCTACCACTCCACCATCGGGATGGCACCGTATGAGGCGTTGTACGACCGACCTTGTAGATCTCCTTTATGCTGGACAGACCCTGGGGAGTCAGCACTGATGGGACCGGAGATGGTATAGGCCACGACAGAGAAAGTCCAGGTCATCCAGGAGCGGATGAGGACAGCTCAGAGCCGACATAAGTCATACGCTGACAGGAGGCGGAGGCCACTGGAGTTCGAGGATGGCGACCACGTCTTCTTGCGGATCTCACCTCGACGTGGTATTCAGAGATTTGGCCGAGGCGGCAAGTTATCTCCGCGCTTCATCGGACCCTTCCAGGTCCTCAGCAGGATTGGTGAATTGGCTTATCGCCTGGCTCTACCACCTCAGTTGCACCGGGTGCACGACGTCTTCCACGTGTCTCAGCTGAGGAGATATGTGCACGACCCGACGCACATCATTGACCATGGGGAGCTTGACGTTGACGATGAGGCGACTTTTACGGAGGTCCTGGTGGAGATAGAGGATCGACAGGAGCGGGTCCTGCGTGGGCTATCGATTCCTCTTGTGCGCATCAGATGGCAGCACGGGAACCTCCAGGAGAGCACATGGGAGCGGGAGGCTCAGATGCGTGCTCAGTACCCTCATTTGTTTCCCTAGTTTTTGATGTATCTTTACGGGGACGTAAAGCCCTGAGGTGGGAGTAATGTAAAGACCTGTAAAATTCAAGGGAAATTTTTTATTAATTTTCTTTAGAATTTTACAAGAGTGCGGTTTCTGACGGTACCTGATTCCGAGGCCCGGTGTGCCCGGAATCAATTTCCAAAGTTTGGCTCGGGTACGTTCAGTGAACGAACGAGCGGGAATTTCTAACTTTTGATCCGGTGCTCGGAATTGAAATCCGAGGACACCGATGAACTCGCAGCGCCGATATTCACTTAAGAAGACCTTTTCCGAAGTTGTGTTTTCCTAGGAGGAGATGTTCAATTTTTCTGGATGAAATGAAGAGTAAAATAAATTTGTGATACAATATTTATTTTATATCTTTAAAGTGGTTATAATCTTTTGTTGGAAGTTGGGTGGTTTAACCACCTATGAGAGGATTAAGGTGAGGAGGGGCCCACCCGAGCCCCACCTTTTGAAATTCCCTAACTCCCCTCTCTCCCTCTTAAAAGCTTGACAACTTAACACTTAATTAATTATACAACTCATGTATAATTAATAAGTGAGTTTAATTTGAGTTTTGAAATTCAAACTCTTGAATTTCAAAGGTTGGGTTGTGTTAATAAATTAAGTGTGAAGATAATTTATTTTTGGTTAGTTTCTTTGTTACTTGAGAGGTTTGGGAGAATCGTTGAGAGACTTGAAGATCTTCTTCGTCTTCGACGAAGAACGTGAAGAACAGTTCTTCTCCGACAAAGAACATCGATCCCACGACCTTCAAGACTCTGCGTCCCGGATTCTTCCGTCTTCATCTTCCTCCTCGACAAGGGAGAAATCGCCGACCGTGGTGATCATCGCCAACGACAACGTACCTCTCTTCTTCGTCTTAGAGACAAGTGAAGAGACGTCGTTTCCTCCTCGGACGCACCCCGACGTCCACGGAATCTACGTCCGACGCCGCGACACCTTTCTCCGCGATAACCGACGTGCGACGTGAATTTTCAAGGTAGGGGTAGTTGTTAATTGTTTATTTATTTATCCTTGTTCGTGGTTCTAGCATGACTAACGTGAGGATTTTAAATATGTGTTATTGTTTAACGTGAGGGGGCCGGACTGCATGAACACGGCCGAACCCCCTCCTTTGTTCTTGATGATTTATCTTGCGGTTGAAACAAGATGGCGTGGTGCCGTCGCACCACACGGATAATCACACGTTTATATTGCGCGGCGCTGTCGCGTCGCGCCGTGGAAGGATCATCAAGAACGCGACGCCGTCGCGCCGTGTCGAAGGGAATCAAAGGCGCGACGGAGGGGCGCGGTGCCGTCGCACCGCGCCGGACGACGAACACCGCGGCCGGTTCCGGGCCGCGGTGAGACGGGAAGACCGGCGGCACGCCGGGCCGCCGGCGTCGGAAACCGGAAGGGGACCGGTTTGCCGGTCCCGTTGGAGAAAAACCGGCCGGCCAGGTGGCCGACCAGAAGGTCAAAGACCGAGGGAATAAATTCCCCCGGTCAACTCTCTAAACCCCCCCCCCATTTATGAGGGGGGGCAGTTCCTTTGAGGGGGGCCAGGCGGCCCCCCGGTTTCTTCAAGCAGCCCCCCACGAGGGGGGGCCGGATCTAAAAAGGGCGCGGCTCTTAAGCGGCGTCGCCGCGCCGCCGTGCCGGACCGCGCCGGCCGGGCCGGGTCGGACCCGGACCCGGACCCCCCGTTTTCGAGACAAATTCGGTCTTTTGGCCATAACTGGAGCCAAGGACCTCCGAATGAAGAACCGTCTGTGGCAATGCGATCCTTGGATCGAGACGGTCGTTTCGGTATATCGCACTCAAAGTTTCGGAATACATTGAGTTCGACCGGGTTGGTTCGTACACGAAACCAATCGGGCCTTCAGAGCGGAAACACTCATATCTTGAGCTACGGACTTCTGATTGATGTGCCGTCAGCTTTGTTGTGTTCCTCTTAGTGAGACGGATCTTTTGGCATACTCCGCCCGAGGTTTGGACGCAGGTGGAGTACGGTCGGGTTGGTTTTGCCTTAAAAACCAACAGGGCCCCGAGGACGAAAATGTCAATAACTCTCAGACCGGGCGCCCGATCGATGCGCCGTCTGTTGCGTTGAGTTCCTGTTGACGGTACGGAAATTTTGGATACATCAACTCTGGACTTTGTAACAGTTGATGTATCAGCCTCTCGGCTCGTGGAGCGGACCCTCCGGTACGAGCTTGCTGTGTGCGGGAACCCTAGTGCTGGCTGCGACTGTGACTGTGACTACTGCTACTGCTACTGCTACTGCTACTACTGCTACTGTGACTGTGACGACGATAGTACAGAGATCCTGTGTGGATTCGACGACGACGACTACAGCACTCAGCGATCCTACGCGGATCAGTGCTACAGGTCCTGTGTGGGCCCGATCCTGTGTGGGTCCGATCCTGTGTGGGTCCTTGCGCTCAGCGGTCCTGTGTGAACCAGCGCCTATAGGTCCTGTGTGGGCCCGATCCTGTGTGGGTCTTTTGCGGGGGTTAGTTACCTAAGTATCCTTCATGGTTCTGACGACTTAGATGGATCAGAGATCAACTTTATCTTCATTTGAAGAAGTATACATGTGTGAGATAAATCCTGTTGCTTTCCTGTGTGGATTGTGTTGTGCTATCCTGTGTGGAATACGTTTACTTTCCTGTGTGGAATACGTTTACTTTCCTGTGTGGATTTCGTTTTGCTTTCCTGTGTGGAATACGTTTACTTTCTTGTGTGGATTTCATTTTTCTTTCCTGTGTGGAAAACGTTTACTTTCCTGTGTGGACTGAGTTGTACTTGGGCTCGGAGGTTGGAGCGTATTTGAAATTGATGACTTAGGTATATGTATGGGCATATACCTAAGCAGTGTCGGTTGTTAATTCGTTATTGTACCTTTCTTTGTGGTTTATTCTTTGTGGATTTTGAGAGACCTTCAGGGGTCTCGGGGTCCCTACTGAGTAGCTTATACTCACCCCTGCATGGGCTTTGCCCGCACTACGTTGTGTTGGTTGCAGACGACGGACAGCGTTGATCTTAGCTAAGGCTTGCAGAGCAGGACGGTACCTGGATGTGGACCACTGGGCGAGACGTGCTCGGAGTGGACGACGGGACCCGAGGAGCAGTGGAGCTATCTGTACCCACCCTTCAGGTGGGATTTCCAGTGGACAGCTCGGTGTAGCGGCTTTTACTTTTCAGTTGTTGTTTTCCCTTTTGAGTTGTACTTTACTTTCAGTTTGGGTTTGTATACTGGCCCATTTACTTTTCCACACATTCAGTTGTACTCTGCTTTTACTTAGTGTTTACTTTCCGCTTTCTTACTCTGAGGTGTTTTTTTACTTTACAAAGGCAATGCCTTCCCTTTTTAACGGGATTTACGCCTTGGTGCTAGTCGCCAGCCCCTGGCCTATGGAAGGCGGGCTTGGGGTAGTCACGACACGGACCCCTAGGGCGGGTCGTGACACCCGAACTCTCATAGGGTATACTCATTGGGACCGTTTCTCAACGTGATCAACAACGCCACTGACGGTTCGTCAAACAGACGTCCTGTCTGTATGATATCAGCTTTTCCGTTCCAAGGACCCGGTTGGTTTCATGAGCGAACCAACCCAAACGCACTCCGACGGCATCCAAACCTCGATCGGAGTAAGACAAAAGATCCGTCTCACTTAGGGGAATCCATAAAAGTCGACGAAACTTCAATCAGACGTCCGGAACTCATGTTACGAGCGTTTCTGCTCTGAGGGCCCGGTTGGTTTCGCAAACGAACCAACCCAGCCGAACCCAAAGTTCTCCGAAAACTTGAGTGTAATATACTGAAACGACCGTCTCGGTACAAGGATCGTGTTGCCACAGATGGAGTCGCGTTCTTAAACTTCCTTCCACGATACAGCGCGATGGCTTCGCGTAATACTTGCCGTGTGATTCCCGCGTGGTGCGACGGCACCTCGCCATTCTGTTCCATCCACAAAGAATCAAACATGAACATAAGAGGGGGGGGGGGGGTTCGACCATGTTTGTGTGGTCCGACCCCCCTCTCGTTAAAGGATATCATCTAGTCAAAAATCCACAATAATCGATAAACTAGATTCATGAACGGAAAATAATTAAAAAAAATAATCCCCTACATTGGTTCAGGAACAGTGTTCGTCAACGAGCCACGGAAGACGAGCGTCGCAGAGGTCGGGCATCGTGGGAAAAGAACGTCGACGTCGCAAAGCGAGGATTCAAAGTCGTTGACGGCGATTTCGTCGCGAAAAACCGTCGCGGAAGAGACAACCCGGAAGAAGAACGTCGCATCGCGGATACGGCATCGCAGAAGAACCGTGTTCTCTGGCAGAGAAGTTCTTCGTTGAATAACGGTGTTCTTTGCATTCTTCGTCAAGGTTGAAGAAGAAGAAGACCACTTCCCCAATCCTCTCAAGGATGCAAAACTCTAACAATAATTAAATAAGACCAAGTCTTATTTTATTAACACAATCTATCCATTTGAATTTCAAGAGTTTGAAAATTCAAAACCCACATTTAACTCACTTATGTTATTGACATAATATGTTATAAAATTAATGAGGTGATAAGTTAACAAAACATAAATGGGGGGTTTAGAGGGGTTAGGAAAGTGAGGGGTTAAGAGGGTTAGGGAGTTTAAGGAATTTGAAAATGTGGGGGGTTCGTGTGGGCCCCACCCTTTCAAATATCCACACATGGGAAGTTGGACGGATGTGGGCCCACCACCAACTTCCCATGGGAGAAGTTAACCACATAACATGAAATAAAATTGATTCAACAATTTTATTCACTTTTTTTTTAATTAAACCCCAAAAATTAACTTCTTCTTTGGAACAAACGCAACTACGGTAAAGGTTACCTTAAGCGATTACCGGCGCTGCGATTTTATCGGTTCCATTGGATTTCAATTCCGAGCACCGGTTCAAAAGATAGGAAAACCCGCTCGTTCGTTCGCTGAACGTACCCGAGCCAAACTTCGGAAATTGATTTCTGGAACTCCGGGCCTCGAAATCAAGTGCCGTCAGAAACCGCGTTCTTGTAAAATCCCAAAGAAAATTTAGAAAAAAAATTCCCTTGATTTTTACGGGTCATTATATTACTCCCACCTCAGGGCTTTACGTCCTCATAAAGCTTTAACACAAACTAAGGATACAAAAAAGGTACAGAGCACGCATCTGAGCCTTTCGCTCCCATGTGCTCACCTGGAGGTTTTTGTACTGCCAGAGAAAGTGTACCTGAGGAATCGATCATCCTCGTAGGATCCACTCCTATCAATCCTTGATCCCCACTAGAACCTCCATGGAAAACACCTCATCGCCATCGTCCAGCTCCCCATGGTCAATGATATGCGAAGGGTCGAGCATGTATCTCTTCAGTTGAGATACGTGGAAGTCGTCGTGCACCTGGTGAAACTGAGGTGGATGGGTCAAGTGGTAAACCACCTCGCCTACCCAGCTGTGGACCTAGAAAGGTCCGTTGAACCTCATAGTTTACTTGTCTCCTTGGCCACAACTCCGTAAACTTCGTTGAGGTGAGACCTGTATAAGGACGTGATCATCATCCTCGAACTCTAGAGGTCTCCAATTCCTGTTAGAATTGGAACTCGAAACAACTGTCGCCACGAGGGTAAGGTTGGCCGACTCAAGAGTGATTGGTCGCACCCTCCCGTGCATGAGTTTAACTTGTGCTGCCTAGGGTTTCCTTTTCTCCGACCAAGGAAAACCCATCCCGACATTTGCCTAAAACCGTCAATTTGTGTATGAATAGTTATTGCCCATTCCATACTCAAACTAACATCGTAAGGCCTTGACGCTGCCACCAAGAGATTTCAAACCGGAACTCTCACCTCGAGGGTCTGACCACACCGTCGGCGTAAGTGTGATTATCGAGTCTCCTCCCAAGGTATCTCCATATGTGAGGGTCAATTCCATGGCTTACTGGAAACTCTAGGTCTGGAATAAGATTTGTGAAAGCAAGGAATGATTCCTATCGACGTCCGTTACTACAGCAGCTAGTAGTGGATACAGTCTGTCCCTTGAATCATTTCTAGAGCCACTGTGTCACACTCCATGACCGCATGCATCCACACTCTTCCTCCGCCCTCCAGATCCTTGAGCCTGGAGGGAATAACTAAGGAAGGTGGTTGTACCATGTTAGGATGTACACCACCTCATGTAGCTCTCCTAGCTCTGCCTCCACGTCTGCTGCTAAAATTTCTCTTTTGCCGAAAAGAGAAACTCGGTCTCATCCCCTGGATGAACCACGCCCATTTCCTAATACAGTCAATCATGACATGAATGACTCATTCATGCCATGGATGACGTCGTAAGGCCATGACGTAACTACTAAGAGATCAACCTGTCACTCTCGCCTCCAAGGTTCGAGTTACACTGTCGGCATAAGTGTGAGGTCACTGGGTCTCTTCCATTAGAAATCTTGAAAGTGAAGGTCAAGTCAACAGTTTTAACCGGGACCACTCAGTATCAACCAAACAAAAGGACAGGAAATCAAACAAAGATAAGTGTCTTTTTAATATTGCAGCTCATAGTAAAAAGACACGAATACAACAGCAACATGGAACTAGAAGTGCAAGGGATGTATCCACTAGTTCTTCTCCTGTCCACCTGCTCCCAGAGCTCTACTGCCTTGGTGGCTCCTCCAACGCCTGCAGATCAACTGTACGAGGAGTTTGACAGTCATGTGCCAGGTTACCCTTCCCGCCGCATGAGTAACACTGTCTATTTCTGGCACGCCTAGCTCTGACCCCACCCCGGGTGCCCCGCACCACCGGTCATAAAACCCGAGATCGTCCAACTGATGGTCTGGTCCTCCTGAACCTCTGCATCATCTGTCTACTGCCAACAGATGACTGGGCTACTGATCGAAAAACACGCGGCAAAGGCAGAACCTCTTGTACATGCTCGGGGTGTAGAGCTACTGACACAAACTCCACCCTGAAGAAGGTCTCGAAGTCTTCCCAAGAGAAGGCCATCCCGTCACAAAACTGAAACAAGTGGCTCCACCACCTGCCTGCTTCTGCCTGAAGGAGGCTGGCAGCAAAGATCACCATGAAGTCTGCCGGCATCCCCACTAGCCTGAAGACTCTCACCAAAGCCTCCAGCCAATCCTCAGCCGCCTGTGGGACTGTCCCTCCCTGGAACCTGGGTGGCCTCTGGCTCTGGAACTCGTGTAGTGCGCTCAAGCGACGTTCACCCTCTGCTGCTGGGGCTGGTGGCATCGGTGGCCCAACGGGTAGTAGTACCGTTGGTGCCTCCGCTGGTGCCACAACTAGAAAAGGGACATGTACTGAGGCCACGTCGCTCGGCGGGCTGTCAGTACGAACCACTCTCAGGGATCTAGCTGGTCGTCCGAGAAAAGGCATCCTGAAAGAAACAACGTAACATGGTCAAATGATTATACCTGGTGAGCTGACCTGGTTTGAGCTGTTTTAAGGGAAAACCTTTGAAAACACACATGCAATCAGTGTTTTCGTGCAAAAAGTCGGAAATCAGTTGTCAGGGTCCTGGTGTATGGATACGTCGGTCGCCCGCACCAACACTGGACTCCCTGAACTGAAGACCACAATCGGTACCCTTAACACTATTGCTTCACAGAAAGAAAATATTAGAGTTATAAGTTCTGCGGTAGAACCGACTCCTCTGATACCAATTTTTCATGACCCGTCCTCGGGGCCCGTGCCGTGACTACCCCAAGCCTGCCTTCCATAGGCCAGGGGCTGGAGACTAGCACCAAATGCGTAAATCTCGATAACTGGGAAGGCATTGCCTTTATAATTGAAAACAAGCACCATAGAGTAAGCAAGCGGAAAAAGGAAACACTAAGTACAAGAGAAGTTCTGAAAATTAAATGGGCCAGAATACAAACCCAAAAGAAAGTACAACTACTACTGAACGAAAGTACAACAGAAAAAGGCAACAGCTGGAAGAAGGAAGCGGCTCCTGGGTCGTCCTCCTCGGATCCTACCTGAAGGGTAGGTACAGATAGTGCAGCTCCTGGATCGTCCACCACGGATCCTACCTGAAGGGTAGGTACAGATAGACTCCTCAACGCTCTCGCCCGTCAATAACCTCCGTGTGTCGTCTCGCCGTGATGTCCTCCTCCAGATACTGACTCATCGTGTGGTCCACCTCCGGGTACCGTCCAGTCCTCGAACACTCTGCCTCTGTCAGCACTGCCCGTCGTCTGCAACTAAAACAATGAGGTTCGGGCATATCCCGTGCAGGGGTGAGTATAACGATACTCAGTAGGGACCCCGAGACCCTCATGGTCTCTCTAAAACCAACAAGGATAACCACAAAGAAGATCTAAACAGATAACCTCTACTTAGGTATATGCCCATACATATACCCAAGTTATCAAGTAACCCATCTCAATCACGAGGAAACACAAGGATCGTGAAATCAACGGATAACCACTACCCAGGTATATGCCCATTCATATACCTAAGTTATCAAGTGACCCATCTCAATCATGAGGTAAACACTAAGGTCAAAAGTCTTAGCTCAAACCAGGATTTTCATTATCGAAACTGTAACTGCTGAAGAGCCCCATCTCTAGAGTGTACAGTGGTCCTGTCACGACTCCGAGGTACTGCTCACTAACCTAAGACTGCTGAGGTACTCCTCCTGTCGAGTACCGCGGGTCAGCCACCCAGACACAGTAGTGCTTACCGCCGAGGTATGTCACCCAAACACAGTAGTGCACACCCCCTAGTAGCCTGCTGAGGTACTCTCCGGACGAGTACCGCGGGTCTGCACTGTCACACAGGTAGTGCTCCGTCCGCCATGGGTCTGCACCTCACAAAGTAGTGCTCCGTCCACTGGACTTGTCGACTCACTCCAAGTCGAGTCGGTCAAGCAGTCGTCAGGTCTCATCCATCTATACGGTCTCCGTACTCCGTACGCTCGTCTCTAGGAGGGTCTGCTCCACATGCTACTGGTCGATACTCCAAGTATCTCAAAGTCCCACGAAGAAGTATCTCAAGGACCTCCTCGTCATAGGGGTCTCAACGCAACAGACGACACGTCAATCAGACGCCCGGTCTGTGAGTTTCTAGCCTTTTCATCCCAGGGGCCCGGTTGGTTTCGTGAGTGAACCAATCCCGGCCGTATCTCAACTGTACCCCGAACACTCATAGGGTATACTCATTGGGACCATTTCCCAACGTGATCAACAACGCCACTGACGGTTCGTCAAACGGATGTCCTGTCTGTAAGATATCTGCTTTTCCGTTCCCAGGGCCCGGTTGGTTTCGTGAGCGAAACAACCCGACTGCACTCCGACGGCATCCAAACCTCGAGCGGAGTAAGCCAAAAGATCCGTCTCACTTAGAGGAATCCATCAAAGTCGACGTCACGTCAATCGGATGTCCAGAACTTAAGTTACGAGTGTTTCCGCTCCGAGGGCCCGGTTGGTTTCGCGTACGAACCAACCCAGCCGAACCCAAAGTTATCCGAAACCTTGAGTGTAATATACCGAAACGACCATCTCGGTCCAAGGATCGTGTTTCCACTGACGGCGTCGCGTTATTAAACTTCCTTCCACGACGTGGCGTGATGGCGTCGCGTAATACTTGCCATGTGATTTCCGCGTGGTGCGACATCACCTCGCCATTCCGTTCCATCCACAAAGAATCAAACATGAACATAGGAGGGGGGTTCGGCCGTGTTTGTGCGGTCCGACCCCCCTCTCGTTAAACGATATCATCTAGTCGAAAATCCACGATAATCGATAAACTAGATTCATGAACGGAAAATAATTAAATAAAATAATCCCCTACCTCGGTTCAGGAATAGTGTTCGTCAACGAGCCACGGAAGATGAGCGTCGCGGAGGTCGGGCGTCGCAGGAAAAGAACGTCGATGTCGCGAAGCGAGGATTCGAAGTCGTTGACGGCAATTTCGTCGCGGAAAACCATCGTGGAAGAGACGACGCGGAAGAAGAACGTCGCGTCGTGGATACGGCGTCGTGGAAGAACCGTGTTCTTTGGCGGAGAAGTTCTTCATTGAAGAATGGTGTTCTTCGCGTTCTTCGTTGAGGTTGAAGAAGAAGAAGACCGCTTCCCCAATCCTCTCAAGGCTGCAAAACACTAACAATAATAAAATATGACCAAGTCTTATTTTATTAACACAACCTAACCATTTGAATTTCAAGAGTTTGAGAATTCAGAACCCACATTTAACTCACTTAAGTTATTAACATAAGATGTTATAAAATTAATGAGGTGATAAGTTAACAAAACTTAAATGGGGGGTTTAGAGGGGTTTGGAATGTGAGGGGTTAAGAGGGTTAGGGAGTTTAAGGAATTTTAAAAGGTGGGGGGTTCGTGTGGGCCCCACCCTTACAAATATCCACACATGGGAAGTTGGATGGATGTGGGCCCACCACCAACTTCCCATCAGAGAAGTTAACCATATAACATGAAATAAAATTGATTCAACAATTTTATTCACTTTTTTTTAATTAAACCCAAAAAATTAACTTATTCTCCCGCACAAACGCAACTACGGTAAAGGTTCCCTTAAGTGATTACCGGCGTTGCGAGTTCATCGGTGCCACCAGATTTCAATTCCCAGCACCGGTTCAAAAGATAGGAAAACCCGCTCATTCGTTCACTGAACGTACCCGAGCCAAACTTCGGAAATTGATTCCGGGCACTCCGAGCCTCGGAATCAAGTTCCGTCAGAAACCGCGTTCTTGTAAAATCCCAAAGAAAATTTAGAAAAAAATTTCCCTTGAATTTTATGGGTCTTTACACTATGGATCCCTTTTGACCAAGTCAAAAGTAATAACCCAAAGAAGAGGTAATGATTTCACCACCCTATTTCAAGTTCTTTTATTCTTCCATTTACTCATTCATATATGTTTCAATTATAAAATAATAACTTCAGTATCTTCTATATACTGTGATGTTATTATAAATATGGCACAACTATATTCAGTATTCTATCCATCTTATGAATGATAATGTCACCATGTGTGCGTACGTACGGCTTACCGTCTCCACACTGTGGTGTAATTTGTTATTTAATACTACGTTATTTGGATGGATATACTGATGAGTAATATGTATAAAAATAATGAAAATAACATGTTAATGTCTCTGTAAATTTAATATACCATCCAATTCCACACCTTTAAGGAAATGATATTGTCACACGTGTGTACGTACGGATTACCGTCTCCACAACGCGATGAGATTCATTTCCATGTTCTACATTCATAGAGTATTATAAAAATATATATTACTAATAAGTATGTAATATATGACATAATAATGCTACTAGAGATATCTATATATATATCTATGTACTTACATATATCTTATTCACTTAGTTCCGTTCAATACTATATGATAACGGAAACGAAGTTTATGCGTACGTACGGACTACCGTCTCCATAAACGGTGTTTTTATTTTCATATATATTTATATTATACATATTTATATTCTAAATATATATGATATATAAATAAAATTTTATTTTCTGGAATTATTTAAATCTTGATCTAAGTGATACAATCTAGAGTAAAAAGTTTCAACACATACGATAAAGATAGCGATTATTACCCGAAATGATAATTTAACATGGAAATTATTTTCAAATTGGTAGTATAAAGTAATAAATAAATCATGTATGATATCAAAAAAATCAATATGGTTCTGGTATAATTTAATAACATACCACTATCTTCATACAAGAGGTTAAGCGTACCCTCGACTAAAGAAAAGTGGAAGGTAAGGGTTAATTCCAAAATCTCATTTTTATCCGAGATTGTTTATGTGTAAGTATTTACTGGGAAATTATTATCATCCTTGTCCATTTTTCATAAAAAGTATTTCAAAATAAATATTTTAGGGATTTGGGAAAGGTACTATTTATCAATATCAGAATTTTAAATGTTTTAAATATTTATCTTTCTAAATATTTTTAATTAATGTCCATGTTTTCAAAATGATTTTAAGGTTTCAAATATATGGACATGAATGTTTTGAAATGATAATTATTTTCAAAAGTTTCAAAGCGGTATGGGACACTTTGATTCAAAAGTATCTTTTAAATTACTTCCTTTATAAATGTGTTACTTTTATATGACTTTACGAAAATTATATTTCTCTCAAAAAGTTTTACTCATCATTTCAACTATGTCAGCACTCTTTACTGGTTATTATTTTTGATTGAATTTGATTTATTATTATAGAATCATTCATATTGTATTGAATGAGTTATGATATGTTTGACTGTGGATGTTCTATTTTTATACCATTCATGGATTATGGATAATGTAATGAAATTTTGTATGCTAGTTTTAATATGAATGTTTATGTTATGTTTCGAATTTTTCATATGAGGAATATAGTGGACTTAGTAAGTGATGGGTGGAGCCCGCTATAGCTTCTCAATGCATCGGTAGGTCTCTCGAGACAAACTCGTGTCTTGGAACAAGGCCTTGAAAAAATAATTATTTGTAGTTCTGGCACAAGGCCATGACTATGTGGTAATAATTTCCGACGTTAGGCATTCCCCCATTATGAAATTAGTTATTATATGTGATTATTCGACTAGTAGAATATTTATGGGCATGTTTATATTGTAATGTTTGATTTATTTTTTTCATATTATGTTCATGTTTATGTTTAAAAAGGCTTTTTTTATCACACATCTTTCCTTAAAAGTTTATAGATTCAGCTAAATTATTTACCCTTACTAGTCATATGAGCTCACCCCTTTATTATGTTTTATTTTCATAGGATTTGAAGAAGTGTATTATTATGGATAGGAAGGGTGTATCTAAAAGGAATAATGGTGTTCTCAATGAACTATCTATGCTATGTTTTATGTCTGAAATCGTAATGTAAAGTTAATGTATGTAATCTATTTTCCAAGACTGCTAAACTGATCGATTCATTGGGACTTGATTCCTTATAATCATGCCAATGTATTAAAATAATTCACCAGATCTGGGTAACTGGGTTTGGGTCATTACAGTTAGTATATGATAAATTATAGTGATATCCTTTGAAACTAGATTTAGATAAACTTTGATTAGAGCACATTACCCTAAGTCATACTTTGATAATTAGTATAGAAGAACTTACTAGAATTTTGGTAATGTAGAGATTTTGTGAGTTTTCCAAGAAGATACATCCCTATCTGGATATGAGCAGGTAGAGGTGGATCGGTCACAGATGTACCTAGGGGTAAAACCCAAAACACCTCTTTCATCTAGACCCGAATGAGAACTGGTGCACGACAACGAGCCTTTATGCAATATTGGTTTCGACACTCCTTTGGGATATGCTTAAGATAATTCTCATTTTCATTACAAATAATTATAAAGGATTTACAAGTATATACCTCCTCAAAGAAAATATTTTTATGGATTATATCCATAATCTGTTCAATTTATGTTAGGTATTTTAAATGTTTTGAATTACTCATTGCAATTCTTAATCTATCCTAGTGTATTCCATTTTATATAAATGGCACCCCGTAGAAGGAATGTGAACTCTAGAAATACATACGATCCAAATAGTAATAAGGATCATGTCTTTTATGATATTAAGCCAACATTTAGAAGGGATATAGTCTCCCATGTATTATCAACATATGAAGAAATTGTATCATGTTTTAATAAGATAATTAAGTAATTCTCTATGTCCTATGAATCTGAAGGGAAACAAGAGAAAAAAAGGATAGAAGAGAGAATTATGGGTAAACGGAAGGGGGAAAAGAAGGATTTTTCCCATATGTGATAACTATGGAAAGAATAACCTTGGTAAATGATTGAAGGGAATGTGATTTTGTTTTAAACGTTGAGAAAAAGGACATAAAGTATGTGATTTCAAGTGTATGAAAAATGTTTCAAATGTACAGTGCTTCACCTTCAAGGAGTTGGGACAATACGTGAATCAATTTCCAAATAATAAGAGTATACCTCAAATGATTCTATAGGATAAGAATCAAGTTATTATACTACCTAAGATCAAGGGGAATGATTAAGAGTTCTTATGTTGTTATAAAATCATTATGTAATTTGAGTGTTGTATCAATGATGTACTGGTTATATGAAATATATAAATAAATAAGGATTGTATTGTAATACTATTTCATTGTGAATTTGAGATTATATGTTCGTGATACTAAGGTAGTAATTTGGAATAATAGATGGTTGATTTGGAGAAATTATATTGGAAATTATTGACTATCTTGGAAGTGATTAATGGTTTGTTTATTTCATTATTGTTGTAATATTAAAAAATTTTGATATAAGGAATATATACAGTATTATATAAATGATAAGTGGGAATGAATTTAATCAATATGGTTTAATGGTAATTCAGGGTGTTATCATGTTTTCAAATAATACATGATGAAGGTGTTCACATGTTATTACATGGAAAAAAGGATCTTCATTGTTTTTAACTTCATTATAAATTTTGGAATACGAGTTTGGATAGAAGTATTTTGGATAAGTCTAATGTTTGGAAAAGACTAAGTTTGAAATTGGATATTATTGTTAAGGATATTTTTTTATTGTTATAAAAAGGACAACACGCAGATCGTGTGACAATCTGCCGTGTCGGACAAAGCTGTAGGAATCGAACCCACATCAAAGTGCGATGGGGATTGATCTCCTACCAATGGACTACATGATGTCACTGGACTATATAATATAGTTTTTAATGGTTTTTATAGGTGAATTATAAATTCATTATTTTTTTGAACCCTATACGATTAGGATAAATATAATATTGTTTTCAATTCTTTCAGAGTGAATGATGAGTTTGTGGTAGGAATTAGTTAAAGGATGTAACTCTACTTGTCAAGTATATATATATATATATTCTCTGTTATTAAGACTAAATTTTATTAACCCGATTCTTGATATGAGTTATCCACTAAAGTATTTTCTATTTTCAACCTTTTATCTCCGAAAAACAATTTCAAATTACGAGGACACAATTTATTGGAGGATAGAAGAATTTAACACCCCAATATTTGAAACATTTATCTATTCAATTTGAAAAAAATAAAATTCTTCTTTAGAATCGGGACATATGAATTTAGTTTCAAAAAAATTTGATGTTTTTCTGATAACATTCATATTTGGGTGAATAGTAAAAAATAGTATATTTTAACTGAAAACAACTTTTTTAATCAAAATAATTTATAGTGTTAAATTATACATTTTAATGGTTTGGAACTATAAATAGATTATATTTTTACCATTTAATCTAATGATAGTCATTGTACGTAATTTCACATAGATATTGGATAAACAAGTGTCATTCTTTTGATAGTTATTACTTCCTAAAAATACGCCGTTTGGTTTTGAAAAAGGGAATTAAATTTAAATTAATAAATGAAACTGCTATGTTTTGAATTTCGTAAAATAGACTTTATTTTTAATTTGGAATATCAAAATTAGCTTATAGAAAATTTTTGGTATTTTTCTGAAAACATCCAATTTTTGAGGAATAGTGGAAAACAATGAGTTATTGTTTAAAAATAAATTTTTATTTAAATAATTATTTATTTTATTTAAATTTATATTTTTTTCAAAATATATACATAATAACTATATATTTTCAATGAAATTCATTGGAGTAATTTTGTAATAATATTATATATATAAAATTTTATTGAACTATTGACTGTCTTTTACCCACCTCCTAGGAGAATTTTCAAATTTGAATAAAACATAATTTTACCACATAGGTGAGTGAAATATTAAAAATACGAGAGACATGGTTGATATCACTAAGAAAAATGTGGTTCAATAAGATAAAAATAATTTTAGGTGAATATTAACTTGTTTACTTTTGTTTACCACGGCTAAAAGTAAAAAAGGGAAATTAAGGGTAATAATGATATTATTCTTACCATAACACATGTCAAAATTGTATTGGAAAAGTTTAATTCGACCAAAAACAACCTTAGGAAAAAAATATGATCCTTTAGGTCCAATTGGATTAGATTATGACATTTATTATTATTTAATTCTAAGAAGGGTTATAAGATTTAAAATCAATGTTTAATAACTAAATCATTTTTAATATAGCGTTATACATAATATAAATTAGACTATAAATATTCATTAGAAAGGTAAAAAGATTTACAACAAAATGGTATTTTATTTATAATTTTTTTACATTAAATAATTAAATTTATTTATCACACAATGATGATGAAGTAATTACCTTATTAGTTAATGATTAAAATAATTTACATTATAAATATCCAAATAAATGTAATTTGAGACTGGTTATAAATTCCACTAATTTTAAAAGTTATTATGACATTTTGGGGTTGGTTAGATCAATTTTTTTATGTAATCATGCTTTTATGATTTTAATGATAAACAAATACCAAATACTGTCCAAATTGACATAAACAAGTTTTCAAAGAAAATATTATATTATTAATTGATATAATAATCCTAAAAAACTAAGGTTCATCCAAAAGACTTATATAATAATATATATATCATTAATGAACTAGTTGGGGTTTTATTGGCATTTTATAGTAAGATTATTAACCATATAATATAAAAACACAAAGAGACACGGTAAATGTCAAACAATTTAACTAAGAGTTAAATCCAAAAGTTAAGGTTAATATAGTGACCTAAACTAGTCGAAAACCTATTTTTTTAGTGGTTTTAGACCCATCACCACCTTTTGCTTTAAATAATTCATTTAAGTGCCATTATAAAGCGAAAATTAATTTATTATAAAATAATATTTTATGTTTTTTCTAAGGTGCCTCTCACCGCTCTTATAAAAGGGATCTTCCCCTTCTCTCAGATTCACACCTCCGAAGCCATTTGGCTCAACCAAACCCTGTCCAAATACCCTCCCAACTATCCTATTTTTATCCTAGAGGATTTCCTTTGGTCAGAAATCCAACCTATGGAGCCCTTTTTATCAATTTAAAAGGATGAACCTGAAGAAGAGGTAATGATTTCACCACCCTATTTCAAGTTCTCTTATTCTTCCATTTCCTCTTTCTTTGTTGTTTCAATTATAAAATAATAACTTTAGTATCTTCTATATACTGTGATATTATATTAGATATTGCACAACTATATTCATTATTTTATCCATCTTTGGAATGATAATGTCACCATCCGTGCGTACGTACGGTTTACCGTCTCCACGCCATAGTGTAATTTGTTATTCAACACTGCATTATTTGGATGGATATAATGATGCGTAATATGTATATAAATAATGAAACTAATATGATAATTTCTTTTTAAATTTAATATGCCATCCAATTCCACATCTTTTAGAAAATGATATTGGCGCTCGTGCGTTCGTACAGATTACCGTCTCCACAACGTGATGAGATTCATTTCCACATTCTCCATTGATCGAAGATTATAAAAATATATATTACTAATAAGTATGAAATATATGACATAATATTGATGATGGAGATATATATATATATATACTTACATATATCTTATTCACTTAGTTCCGTTCAATATGATATGATAACGAAAACAACATTTATGCGTACGTACGGACTACTGTCTCCATAAACGGTGTTTTTCATTTCAGATATATGTATATGATACATATTTATATTCTAAATACAAATGATATATAAATCAAATTTTATATTTTGGAAGTTTTTAAATATTGATCTAAGTGATACAATCAAGAGTAACAAGGTACAACACCTATGACAAAGAAAGCGATTATTATCCGAAATGATAATTTAACATGGAAATTATTATTAAATGGGTAGTATAAAGTAATAAATGAATCATGTATGATATCATAAATATTAATATGGTTCTGGTGTAATTTAATAACATATGAAGATCTTCATACCAGAGTTAAAATGTACCCTCGACAAAAGGAAAGTGCAAGGTAAGTGTTAATTCATAAATCCCATTATTATCTAAGATTTCTTATGTGTAAGTATTTACTAGGATAGTTTTATCATCCATGTCCATTTTTCATAAAAATTATTTCAAAATGAATATTTTTAGGATTTCTGAAAGGTACTATTTATCAAGATCAAAATTTTTAATGTCTTAAATATTTACCATTCTATATCTTTTTAATTAATGTCCATGTTTTCAAAATGATTTTAAGGATTTATTTATATGGACATGAATGTTTTGAAAAGATAATTATTTTTAAATTTTTAAAAGTGGTATGGGACACATTGATTCCAAAATCCCTTTTAAATTAATTCCTTACTAAATGTGTGACTTTTAAATGGTTTTACAAAAAGTATATTTCTCTAAAAAAAATTTACTCATCATTTTCAACTATGTCAGCATCATTTACTACATATTTTTTTTGGTTGAGGTTGATTTATTATAAGACAATATTCCATATTGTATTGAATGAGTTACGATATTTTTGATGGTGGATATTCTATTTTTATACCATTCATTTTTTATGGATAATGTAATGACATTTCAAATGATAGTTTTAATACGAATGATTATGTTATGTTTCATCTATTTCATATGGGGAATGCAAGCGACATAGTAAGTGATGGGTGGAGCCCGCTATAGCTCCTCGATGCATCGGTAGGTCTCATGAGACAAACTAGTGTCTTGGAACAAGGCTTTGATAAAAAGTTTATTTATAGTTTTGGCACAAGTCCTTGATTATGCGGTAATGATGTCCAACATTAGGAATTACCTCATTATGAAGTTAGTTATTACATGTGATTATTAGACTAGTAGAATATCCATGTGCATGTTTATATGGTAATGTTTGATATATTTTTTCCATATTTTTTCAAGATTATGTTTAAAAGGGATATTTTTTTTATCACACATCTTTCCTTAAATGCTTATAGATTCTACTAAATTATTTACCCTTACAGGGCATCTGAACTCACCCCATTCTTATGTTTTATTTCCCCAAGATTCCAAGAAGTGTATTATGATTGATATGAAAGGTTTAGCTAAATGGAATAATGTTTTTCTAAAAGAACTATCTATGTTGTGTTTTATTTTTGAAATTGTAATGTAAAGTTAATTTATGTAATCGATTTTCCAAGACTACTAAACTGTTCGTTCCATCAGAACATGATTCCTTCTAATCATGCCAATTTATTAAAATAATGCACTGGATCTGGGTAACCTAGGTTGAGGCGTTACAAGAGTACTGCTACATTATTTTCTATCCAGATTAACACATTTTAAATGATCTTTTATAAATTACCTTTGGTTCAAAACAATTACATCATTGTTTTAAAAAGTATTAAATCCATGATATAATATGACTTCACCCATTAAACTTATTTTAAATTCATTTTTTCTATTTTTTTGAATAATCAGAAAAAAAAATAATTTTTTTTGAAAATATGGAAATAATATCATTAAAAAATATTATTACTACTAATACATATTTTGAAATTTGTATTATAAAAAAGGTAGAATCATTTATTACTATTAAAAACCCATTTGAAATTTAATATCTACCAAGCCTATCAAACCATGATATTGAAGGTTTTTTATTACTATATAAATCATTGGTTAAATTAAAAAAAATATTTTTATCATGAGAATTTTGAAAACTAGTTGTTGTTCTCAAAAAAAGTCCTCAATAATAATAACATTTATGAATGAACTCTACACATCCATTTGATAATGCATTAAATCTATATGAGCTTCATAAAAATAAGGATTCTTATGGACACATGTACTCCCATTGGTGAAAATTTATTCTCATATTCAATCCCTTTATCATGACTATAATCTAGTACAACATGTATTTCCTTGTTTCTATCCTTATTTGCCGACTCATAAACATTATACATAAACACCAATTTATTGGTAAAATAAAATTTTCATTGGGTCTATCTACATGTTGTGAAATATTGTTTCCTTTCAAACTGATTTCACAATTCATGCATGGATAATTTCTAAAATTCTCATTATTAACATCAGTGTTGATCATAGGGTGATGCTCATATAATAAAGAATATTGTTCAACACTATTTATATACATGATCTAGTTTGGGTAACACTTTTTGAATAATATGAAACATCATCTAAAGGATGTTACTTAATACGTCTAATATATCTAGAAAATAGGGACTTGTTACTTCATGATTATTATGTTCCAGTTCTGGATGTTCTAGAAAATTCAAAAAATTTGATGATTTTTCGGATTATTTAAAAATAGAATCTAAATGTTTATAATTAATGTTTAGAGTGGAAAAACCATTATCAGGGTTTTCTATGGGGGTCTTATACACATTTTGATCAATATCATCAAATTTAATATTTAATAATTCTTCCATCGTTTTGTTATTACAATTTAAAACATCATAGGATATACCAGAAATTTAATATCCAAGGAATGTTCCTTAGTCAATTTTGAAAGAATGTTTTTCCAAATTATCCTTACTTTAAAAAACAAATACATTGCAACAAAAAAATATAATGTAATTTTACTTAGTTTTCTTATTAATACACAACTCATTTGTGGTTATCCTAACGATATGTATAATTAATTCTATATTTATAATATACATATTTTAATTAAGAGAATCATCTACCAAATAGATTCGATGTTCATATTCAATCAAGATGGTCCATGCTATCTCTTATAAGGATCTATTTCTTCTTTCAACAACTCTATTCTGATGGGGGGTCCTAGGAGTACACAATTTTTGAGTGTAGCTATTTTTTAAGAAAAATTATTCAAATTCATGATTTTTAAACTCACGTTCAGGGTAACCCCTTAATGATTTAATCTAATGTTAGCTGATATTTGATATGGACTAAGCATACATTATAAAGTAAGAGTAATCTTCAATTATTTAAGCTATAAAATATACCCATGTGTACCTAGTATAGTAATCTAATAGAACAAAAAAAGATACCATCCCATTATGTTTATATACTCTTCAAGGTATAAAAAAATCAATGTGAACCATCTTGAGAGGTTGAGGTATTTAAACTTCATTATTTAATATAAAAGAAACATTTTGTGGTTTTCCCTTTTTGAATGGGTTTATAGACATTACTAGTTTTAAACTAAAGCATAGTTTTATCCCTAAATAACACTTACAAAGTTGGATATCTAGTGAGTGAATGTTGAATTTTTCTAGTCTCCTATCGAAAATCCACGATTCCTTATGAAATGACCGTATTCTAGAACCATTTTAAGAAACTAATGAATTTATATCAGCAGCATAAAAATAATTATAGAATAATAAATAAATAATAAAATAATTTTGGGAATAAAAAACAATGAATGCATAATTATCAAAAATCATGTAAAAAGTGTCATCACGCACATGAAAATTCCTATAAAATTATAAATTAACCATCAAAATAAAAATACATAGTTTTTAAAATTGATTTTTTATTACAAATATATCCTAAGGTGATGATTTTCTTTTTTAATTGTCACCAATGGTGACTTACCCACCATGAATATTTATTATGTTTTTAAAGAATTAATAATATCATGTAAAATGACTTGAAAACCAATATTCCAATTAATATATGCTTTTACTAGAGTTACTCAATCAATTTTCCTACAAAAATTAAAAATAAATTATTTTTTTACCCAATACTATTTGGATCAAAAAATGATAGTCATAAGAGATTTGTAAACACACATATCTCATTTAATTTTCCAATAAGAAGATTGAAATATAATTTAAATAAAAACATTATTGGGTCCATTTAGAAAATGATTTTCAGTCTATGTTTGGGGTCTTTATTAATGAACATAATTATTCATAATTATACTCCTTTGTCCAAGATCATATCCTTTCCCAGTAACATATTTGGGAAAACATCATTTCCTAAAATTTTTGTCAATGAATATTGAAAACATATATATATTTTATGGTCTTTTTTCTATTTCTCATTAGACTAATTGAGTAAATTTTTCTCCTTGACCTTTTAAACATTTTTTTATTTTCTATAAACAATTATTACTTTGTATTTATAGTTAAATCATGATATCTTTTAAGTCTCTTATAATTTTTCTTTAAAACAGAATTTGAAATATTCTAATAGTTCATAATTTGATATATTATCATTATTTTGTTATTTTTCAGAATTATCATATAAATGCACATGAAAATATTAGAAATAGTGGTTAATGAAGATACCTCACTACCTATAGTCATAAAACACATATATTCTCATTATATATTTTCTTTAGGTCCCGAATATTAGTAACATAAAAAACATTTAGATATACTCTATTTGTATTTCATACCCCTCTTTTATATTTTGTTCTTGTCTTTGTATCAATTTTTTATTTCAGCATAGGAAAATCAAAATTTATGGGTCCTTTTTATTTTCATTCATAGTAAATAACTTCCTTTGAATCATCATTATTTTTCTCCCAATTACCTCTACTATCATATTTTCCTTTATATTTTATTTTTATAAAAAAAATTCTGTAAAAACCATTAAACCTAATTTCTAGATTATCTATTTCATCATCAATATTAGAATCACAATCAATATCACTGAAGCATGTATCTTGTAAGTTAGATTTTTATTTTTTCCATTTGTGTTCTATGATAGTAATCTTGAAAGGTACTAACCTTATCTTAGGATCCACATATTATTCATGATTTTCAATTAGTTATTCTTTTTAAATCATAATCTTACTTATCAGATCCCTGATTGAACATTTAATGTTATTGAATTAATATATGATTGAAACTAAAATGACTCTCCATACTTCTGGTAGACATCTCATCAATCTCATTATCTGGTTCTTATAAGAGACATATTTTTCCCATGAGGTCCTGTTTTTTAAAATCTCATTAAACATGAGGTCTATATAGGAAATGTGATCATAAAGTTTAATCATAAAATTATCATATTTAATAGTATAGATATTAGAAATCATCTTTTTATCATTTTATGTTCCTTCATGTGAGACACCTAAAGTGTCCCATATCTCATAGGTGGTTTTACATGTAGAAATCCTACTAAATTATTCACATCCAAAGGAATATTATAATGAATTCATATTTTTATTAATTATTATTATGAGCATCAATAGATGAATCATACTAAGTATTTACTATAATATTATGAATATAATATTCATCTACTATGGATGACTGTAACAAAAACACATAATTTCAATATGAATTTTTATTTTTATTTTCCATTTTGAATAATTGGTCCCATTAAAATATAGTGGTTTATTATTAGAAGAACCATTATTTATACTATCTATATTAAAAGACTAAAAAATAAATATAATGCACTGAAAATTTATAATCGGCATTAATTTTATAATTATTAATGAAAAACTACAATCATTGTTAAAAAATATTGGTAATGATTTAAACTCTTATGATATAAAATGATGCTCCGAGCGAGAATCTAAAAAGGGGGCTGAATTAACAAACCAATACAAATTTTTATTAAAAATTTATTATATTAAAATCCCCCAATTGCATATATCTGGGAATTTTTACCAAAATAAGTTGTATTATATATCTCTTATTCTTTATATATATTTATGTAATCATTGATTACTTCTTGGGTTTATAATATATAACTTTCTTGAACATTCTAAAATCAGTTTACAAGATCAAAATTATATATAAAATCTACTAAATTTAATCTAAAAATGTATTCAGTTTTATTATATGTAACAAAGTTAAAAAATTTTAAGAGGAAATAATGCAGAACTAAATTAATACACATAACCGAAAGATTTAATAATTGAGGTAAAATATCATGTAAAGAGGTATTTCTCCGCAATTGGTGATCTTCGAACACAAAGAAGTTGATATGACACAAAATAAATGAATCACATCATATATTTGGATTTCAAATATTAAACACTAACTAGGGCGCACATGACTACTTCCATAATTATTTGTGTGAGTAAAAAAGAAACAGGCTATAGAAGGTCATTTATCACTCTTATAAGGGAGATAGATAAATAATAAAATATTTTGAGAAGATATAAACAATCATACTATTTAGTTCAATAGAATTTGTGAATATATAAAACAGAGTAGAGAAAACACTATTCAAAATTTACTAAATATAATAGAAAATAGAAATCTAGGAGTGTAGTGTTTATATAAGTTTGGTCTATATCAATGAATCTTGTGAATCTCGATTTGAATCAACAATGGATCTTGAGTAAGTATCATTCAAAATATTTATGAAAAATAAGTATCACAACTCTGATTTTATGAATGGAGAAAAGAATGATTTGAGATTATCTTTTTCATCCACATTCGGTTGAACACTACAGGTGATATCTTCAGGTTCCCAATCAGGTTTTTCTCTTTAACTATTCATTACTCTATGAATGAATAGTTCTTATATTTCTTATAATTTATATTTTTAAATGTGTTGTTATTTTTATGAGTCCATGTTTACATTTAAAGAGGGAACATGATCCACTTTTATCAATAGAAGTGGGGAAATCTAATTCAACTACTCCCTATACTGATCGTTCAGACATGCCTTCTGTGGAACGTTAAAGAAACAATCAATAAAATAATAAATGACATACAATTGAATAAATACAGTTTTTAGATTAATTTAATTTAAAAATATTTAATGTAATAAAAATAGTGATGGTGTCTTATGATTTATAGGGTTCCTGATATATATGTTTCATGATGTGGTTGTGTCATGTTGTGGCGGTGTTATGTTATGGTAGTGTCAATCTCTAAGGGTTTCATGCTATGGTGGTGTCAATATCTAGAGGTGTTGAGCTCTGTTAATTTCACATTAGAGGTATCATATAAATAGCCAATTTTGACTATTCTTGTGGTGTCTTAAATAACATTGTATGGTCGTATGGTGTGACAGTTTGTCTATATATCATAATTATAAAATTCTCAGAGTTTTTTAAGTATATCATACATACCAATATTTTCATTCTAACAGTGTGACATCCTAGAGGAATGTAGATCAATAGTGTATCAAACATTTTCAAATCATCAATCCAATGATAGGGCAATCTGTTGGTGTGATCACTTGATGGTATCTTAGACATAGGTAATTTTGTACTAGAAGTGTGTCATAGAAAACGTTGTATGTGTAAACTGTGTATTATACATCGATGAATTTATCACGCGTTCTTAGAAACGAGATTTCTTATAGGGAGAAATGAAATCCATCAGTGTTTTTAAAATCATGATTTTTTTTCATTAAAACTAAGAGTTCAAGAAACAATAATTTAGGGGGTGGATGATGAAATAAAAGAAATTCTCATCAAAGAACATAACCTCATATACATGTTTTCTTAATAGGATTCCACTATGAGATTTCAAGGTCAGTTTTGTGCCCAAAATAATTCCTCAGTAATGAGGGTATGGATGTTGGAATGTGTTTTTAGGTATTTTGTAAGGATTTTTTTTCATCGTTCTATAAAGATATGAGATGTTTGGCCTTATATATGATAGTTGAGCAAAACACCAATAACTTGGAAAAGAATATAGTTTATCCATGTTTATTAAATGAATGATGGGTCCAAAATTGAGTATTATATATTTTTATGTCCTTATAAGATCTATATATGTAAATAATATTTTTTTAGAAATGACTTTGTATTTATTGAACCCCACAGTAATAATATAATCCCCCAGTTAACCCATTTTTACCATATCCACAGTACATATTAATGATTATTTTCAACAGTCATTTTGGTAAAAAAATAATATAATGTTATTAGAAAATATAATTTATAATGGTTTAAGGTATGGAATATATTTTTACAAATTCAATGAAATTAATTAGAAAATATTAATTTTAAATTAATACTACAGATGTGAAGAGAAAGTGTGTTTTTAAAGGGAAAATGTTTATATGATTATATCTTGTCATATCAAAATTATATATTAAAATTATTCAAATTAATTATATTGGTTTAATTTATACACAACCAAACTAATTTTACTAAAAAATAAATTCAAAATATAATTTTTGATTATAAATTATTTATTTAAAATATAATTTTAATTAAAATTATGTATTTTCTAACTATTCATACAAAAATGAAACATTATATAAAAATAAATACTTATTTAAGGGATGAAACAAGAAATGTGGTTTTTTGTCAGGGGTTCTAGCACCATGACCTTACTGCTCATGAAGGGATGAAACAAGAAATGTGTTTTTTTTTTCTAATAAATATTAATATAATTACAATAATGTTCAAAAAAAATATGACTTGAATCCTTGAAAATAATAACAATAATCATATAATCTTTTTATAATGGTTATTAATACTCTTTATTTTCTCAAAAAATTCAAATAATTTTACTTTACTATTATTACAACATCAATAATGATAATCTCTTCCCCAGTTGAATTCAATACTTCTAACCCTATTTCATTTAAACATAGTGATATTATTACTTAAATATATTATTATCGAAAACATATAACAAAATAATGGATTCTATTTCCATAATCATCTACCAATATATTATAAATCTTAGTACAATATCATCATATAAAAACTAAAAATATGTGTTTAACATTAAAATACTATTCTTTAAAACATAAACCTATGATCATGTTCAGATCTCTTTAGTTAATAAATACATATATTATTTGAAAATTAATCTAAATCCATAGATTTTTCATTATTATTTTTACCATGATACAAATGGTAAACTACTTCAACAATTTAATTCTTGAATACAATTACATAAATACTTATTTAAATTTAATTCAACATTGGGACATCCATCGTATATGTTTAGAAACTTATAATAATTCAGAGACCTAAATAATGCCTAACTTCCGTAATTTTAAGGAAAAATAACAAAAAATGGATCCCTAGGATGAGATTTATTTCCATTCAATGTACATATCATTTTTCCTCATAAATTATTTTTATTATTACAATATTATATACATATATAATTTTCATAATTCTTTTTTATACCATATTTTCAATCTATGATTCATTATGTCGAACTTAGGTCATCTTTGGTCCATATCTATCCAAATCCATTAAAATGATTTGTAAATAAATTATCAATTATCCGTAGAGTGTAAGAAAATCATGTCAAGATTGTAACATAACAAGGACCGTTATTGTGAACAAGGAGATGATTGAGTCTAGATTAATTTTCCTTTTTCAATTTATTTTATATAAGAAATTATATAAAAAACCATTTCCACTACTTGTATCCATATAGGGATATTTTTTCAGGAAAAATCACATATTATTCTATAGAAATATTTTAGGATGTTATTATATACTGATACCAACATTTTATCATAATTTTATGGTCCCTATTCAATGTTTTCTTAAATCATGTTTTCATGGTTCTACTTAAATTATAATGATAGTAACCTCAATGACCCTGGCTCCGGTAGCACAAAGATGGTGCCTTCTTTACTACATTGGAATAGATACAAAGGGTTAAATCCTAAAGTAATAGTCAGTTTAGTGTTTTTTAAGAACTAGATACATACGTTATACACATTTTTCAACAAGAGTGAAATAATAAAAATAATACATAAAGGTATCAGATGATATATTTCTTTGAAAAAACATTCAATAATATCATATTCTCATCTAGAGGAATGAAAAAATTGATGGTGACTTCAAATGATCGGCAAGGGTATAGTATAGTGGAAGTTATCATGAAATAATAATGAAGACCATCATGGAATGGTATATAACTAAATAGATGTGCTATTTAAATAACAATAATATCATAAAAATTATTTAATTAATCAATATATTTTTTAAAATTTTAAACACTCATTCAATTTAATCAATAATTATATAAAGGAATGAAACTAAATAAATTATCATTATGGAAATATAATGAATAATATTAACTAAAATATTAATGATCTAAATCATTAATGTTTGGAATACATTGTCATAGAAATCATGATTTATATAATTTCATGACCATACACATGATAAAAAAAATAAAGAATCCTATTTAATTTTTAAAATTCATTTTTATCACAAGGCCAATAGAACCAATATATTTTTAAAAGTATTTGTCTTTAAAAATATTTATTTGTTCAATAGATTATTTTGAATGAAATCATGAGTTTGAGTGAACCAAATTAAAATTATATGTCTAGTATAACATAATTATGAAATTTGAATAAATAAATAGTAAAATAATTTTTTTTAAATTAATATAAATTCCCAACTCAATATTATTTTATTGGTAGGTTATTGGAAAATAATCCAAATATTGTTAGTAAAATCATGTTATTCATAATAATTCATTTTATTCATAAATGCGTTTATATAAATATTTAAAGTGCATAAATATTTTTATGCGTTATATAAAATATATTTGATAAAATGAATTTCGTTTTCTAATTATTTAATTGAAAGTCATCTTCAAATAATTTAGTATCATTATTATAAAAAAATGTATTCTAAAAATAAATAGTGAAAATTCTAATTTTTTGAGAAATATATTTTCATTTAAAAACTCAAAAAGGTTAAATTATGTTATTGATTAATATTAAATTATAATGATATAATTTTATTTTTAAAGAATCTAATTATGGTTCTTGAAAAAAATTTATACCGGAAATTATTTATAAAATAATTTTAAAATAATTTTTTCTTAAACAATATTTTCGTCTCATTCTATCAATTTTATTTTAAAATAATTACTAAAATTTATATGTTTGGAATTGTCAAAAATGGGTTCCATATTAGCATCTATATATTCAAAATTTAGTCAATTATTCTCTTCTATTTTTGGCCAATATGATTTGTAATTGTTGTATATTTGTTTACCATCAGAAATGGAAAATTTATTAATTTATGATAAAAATTAAATGATAAATACTACAAAATGAACCTACAATTTGAAAAAATTTTACTAGAGAAGGTAATTCAACTGCTATCACCGAAGGATTGAAATGGATATTACGGTATATTTTTGTCTTAGATATCCATTATGTCTCCACATGGAAAAATGTATGGTTTGAAGGAATATTATATTCTAATTTTGATTTAATATAAATATTCTCCTAATGATGTTTTTACATTTTTGGCCACATAGATGATATTATTATATTCAAAATATTTTATCTCATAAATATTAAAGTACTTCACATTCATGTTCAAAAAAATATATCATTTTAGATATAACTTTAACTGAATGATATAGTCAATAATAATTAACATTATGAAATTTTTAAGATTTATATTCATAGTTATTTTATTTTATATTTTTGTTAAAAAATTAGTATGTTTAATAATTAAACAATGTGGATGCAATAAATATTTAATTAATGTGGTATCACCTAAATGATATTAAAAATAATAAAATAAATCATAATTTTGACATTTAAAGTGATCAATGAATTTTATAAATATAATCGAACTCTTGTGAATATAATTAAAAATTTTGTTTCAAGTTAACTTGTTAACATGAAATTTTTAATATTCATAAATATGAATAATTTCAACACTCAAACAAAAGATATTTTATAAAATAACATATTATTATATTAACTAAAAAATACTAAAACGTCATCAAAAATTAAAAAATATATATAATATTTTCTAAAATGTTATGAATATTTTTTTATTCCTTATTTGACCTCACATGAGATAAATGTTCAAACCTGTAATATTGAAAAAACATAAACTTAGTTAAAATGTAAAATGGTTTACTAGGGGTTAATAAAAATGATAAGGTTTAAAATATTACCAAAACATGTTTACAATATAAATTCTAGTAGGATTACAACATTATGTCATACTTGAAATGAATACATGTTATTTTGGATGTATTTGGATTAAATAATATGTTATTAAAAATTAATAATTTTTTAAATTCCAAATGTGTCCCACATCTCAATTATAAAAGAAAACCTCATCCATCACATAGTCACATCATATTGATACTTCAAGATCAATCAAACCGTACAAAAATTTCATCTATAAATACATATCTATTTTATATAATTTATGGATTTCTAAAAATACCCACCATTGTATACCTAAAAAGACATCAAAAGGATGTTTTCTCTAGAAGATATAATCATATTTACCGACTAACTCATGATTGATTCATATTATACTTCCAAATAAGGTGTTGGTTAAATTATAATGTAATCAATCCAATATAAAATATATTATTTTAAATTATTATTATTATGTATGTTCTATATTAATCCTTTTTCTATCTTATTATAAAAAAATTTACCACCCATGCGTACGTACGACTTATCTTCTCCATGTCGTGCTGCAATTTGTTTTCCATCACAACTTGATTTTTGAAGGTTATAAATATGTAAAGGATATATATATAAATATATGATAATTAAAATATAATATTAATACGAAATCATTTTCCTAAACATTTCACTATTAAGTGAATGATACCATCACTCATTCGTACGTATGACTTATCACCCCAAGACGTGATGTTGTTCATTTTTCATGTTCAACACTCAATAATGATAATATAAATTTATATAGTGAATAAATAAGAAAACTATTACATTAATGTAATTCTAGATATGACATAACTATATCATATTCACAAGAATATAGTCTTATACGATAAAATAGGCATAAAAAATAAGGTCCCTCACACCTGAACAAAGTGTTGCAATTTAATATTATTAAAAAATTGATGATAGAATGATATAATAGGGTCATATATGAAATAAAAAATATTAATATAATTCATGAATAAGTTTACTACATTATGTAAACTATTATATATGATTTTTATATAGAGTCAAAAAAAATCAGACCTTTGGCAAGGGTTAATTTCACAATCTCATTGTTATTAAAAAATACTTATAAGTATTTGTTGGGGAATATTTCTATTCCATTTACATGTTTCATAAAAATGTTTTAAAAAGTAATGTTACTATTATTATATATTTTTTTGAGTCATTTTTACCCATTAGTGAATATTCACTAATTTGTTTTATTGTAATACTTTTGAAATTTTCCAAAATGGTACATTATATTTTTTTTGAAAAATATAAGAAATGATTTTTTTAATTATACACAATGAATTTTATTTCCAATTTCACAAGAACATAATGTTTTGAATAATCCATTTTAGGCTGAAAATGTCTTTTTGAAGTTATTTTTTAAAATTCATTATTATTAAAAGCAATATTTTCAAAATGAAAAATATTTTTTCTAAATAATTATTTCATGTGATCTCATAAAATAATTGTTAATATAAAATAATATTAGTTGATGTTACTTATTCTTAAATAGGGGGTTTTTTGAAAATATTTTCCTTTTTTGTGGTTGGATTATGTATATGGTGGTAGAGTATTTATAAAATCTATTTCATTTCCATGGGTATTGTATGATTCAATGTTTATGTAACCTGTTTGCCTTAAAGGGTAGGGATATGATAAATGGTTTATGTTATTCTAGAAAAAATTTATATACCTTTCATTATAAGATTTTTGGTGCCTATATCTATATCCAATGTATTTGGTAAATATTTACATCTTATTATATATAAATTAAATGAACATGAAGTAATTCTTGTTTAGTAATATAGGGCTGGATCAAAGAGTGAATTTGGTTTAGTAATGGAGTATGTATGATATGATATCCATGGATGTGATAGTTGACTAACATGGAAATAATTTTCTATGCATATGTGTAAACCCAAAAACTTGGCCTTATGTTATACTCCCATGAATTATTATTATTATTATTATCATTATTCATGTCATATAAAATTATATGATTTATTTCATGAATCAAAATCATGATAATTGATACAAATGATATAATTTTAAAATTATATTTTAATTTTTTATTCCCTTATGATTATGTAATCTCCCTTGATTACACATACTGGGAAAAACTGAGATAACCCTTTTTATGTTTATTTACCCTATGATAAGGGGAAATGTATTAAGTAAGATGTGTCAAAAAGTTTTCTAGTTGTGATGTAATAATAGAGAGACAATTTAAATGTATTGTGGATTAGTTGTTTTATGTTTCAATGATTCCAATGATAGAAAATCTATACAGTTTTCTAATGGTTTTATTATGTTATGTAATGACTATTCTTCTATTTTGATAAAATATCTATGTATAAAAATTATGGATCACTATAGTCTTCATAATAGAAAGACATAGTTGACCATTGGAAACTATGATGTGAAAAAATAGTTCAAACAACAAGGATACATCCAATCATATTATATAATCCTATAGTTTTGTTGATGATCATAAATAACCTAGTATAAAACCTAGGGTCCCAAAAATTGAGATTTTATATGAAATTTCCCTCAATTTTGTAGTTTTAAAATTATGATTAGTGATACTCACACTATATTTTTGATTTTATTTTATGTATGGAACCCAACAAGAAACATATTAATACTGAAGATGATGTGAAATGAATCTATTTTGAACATAAGGAACCAAATGTTTTATGAGCTAAAATGTAAAATCCTATTTCAATGT